>CP124715.1:44780000-46030000 GCA_031232105.1 Capsicum rhomboideum | reverse complement strand
ATCTTATCCCAAATTTGTAATTTTACATTTTTAGCTGAATATGTAATCGTACTTCCTTCATTGTTAAATCCTGTTACTATTACTGGATTTCTTAGTTTTTCCCACTTATCTTCTGGTAGACAATTATATCTACATAGATTAGCTTCGGCTCCTGTATCTATTATTGGTGTATAATAGCTGCTATTATATCCTTTTATAATTACTTTGGCGAGTATATATACCTTCATATCTTAGTTCTATTGATAGTAATTTTCTTTTTGTTATAATGTATGATTAATTGTTTGTCTTCTATATTATATGGCTTAACTTGTTCTAACCATGTGAGTCCTAAAATAATATTTGTGTTAATTTGTGATATTGTAAATTGTATTTTGATTGGTATTCCTCCAATAATTAATTCTTGAATTATCATTTCTTTTGTCTGTCTTAGTTCTTTGGGTAAGTCAGAACATGTTTGTTCTTGCGTTATTATTTCTTCTTCTAATACTAATTCTCTTGTAATATAGTTTTCTTGTTCTCCTGTATTTATTAGGATTAAATATTTTCTTTGGTCTAACATTCCTGTTATATAATATTGATATGGTTGTATTTCCATTGGTGCTATATATTCCATTTGTCTAGATGTACTCATTCTTGAAGATGTTGTTGGAGTATCCATGATTCTCTTTGATATTCCTATTCTTTCTTGTATTATGTCTAAATCTATTTCTATGTCTAATTCTTTATAACTGTAATCATTATTATCTATTGTTGTGACTATAGTGTCAAATGGGTTTTCTATTTTTATTAATTGCTTTTACTGTGTGTTTTGTAGTTAGTATATATAAATTTTTACATCTTGCTGTAAATATTTTACTTCCTGGTGCTAGTTCTATTCCTTACATTTTCCAATATAATACTAATGATTTATCTATATTTCTGTCTTTTATTGCTACTGAATAGTTGGCGCTTATGATTAATTTAAATTTTTGATGAATTAAGTTTCCTTTTACTGTAGCTATTATATTTTTTTCTATAGGTTGGATTATCCTATCATCTGCTAAATAGATTTCTATTGGGGTATCTATTCCTTCTCTAAAACATGCTTTTATAAGTATTTCTGTTGCTCCTAGATGTACGTGTGTTATAGGGGATTTTGATTTTAAACTTTGTATTTCTTTATTTATTTCTTTTTTATTTAATATGGGTATAATTGCTTTTCCTTTGGCATATTTACAGTCTATCGTATGTTCTCGTTGGCTTATTATATAATATTCTTCTTTTGTCTTTTTAAACCAATTTTTTACTATTGGTACTTCTAAAAAATTTTCTATTCGCAAGGGTGATTCCTGTTTCTTAATCTGTTCAAATATATTTGTGTCAAATATTACTTTTTGGCTTGAAGACTCTTCATCCTTGTAATTTTCTTGTCTAATTAATCTTATATCGTTTTCAGTCATAAAACTGTTCTTCATCATTATCTTCTTCTGAGCTTTCGTATGCTTCTAACTGATAAATACTATCGTCACTTTCTATGTCATAATCTATGTAGGGGAGTTCTGTATATATATCTTCTTGTATTTGTATTTCGGTTACTTGTTTTTTCTTTGGGTCTTTTGGTATTTTACAACTTTTCGCTAAATGTCCTAGTTTTTCGCAATTGTAGCATGTACATTCGGATAACTTTTTCTTAGGTTTATATGGTTTTTTACTCTTATAATTTTTTACATAATATCGTTTTCGTTGTTGTTTATATTTATATTTTGACTTATTTGTTTTATATATTTTTTGTCGTTTTTTATACTGAACCGCAGATAAAATGGGAGATAAATCGTAAAGAATTATATGCCTTATATAAATGTTTATTATCTTTTGAATCATATATTGTGTATAACAAATTTATTGTGAGAACAGATAATACACAAGTAAAATTGTGGCTAACAAGAAAAATACAGGACTCTGTGACAACAAAAGAGATACAACGACTCGTACTGAATATACAAAATTTTACATTTACTATTGAAGTAATTAGGACTGACAAAAATATTGTTGCAGATTACTTATCAAGACAAAGCTACCCAAACAGAGCCAGATAATATTATGGAAGATATGTTGAAGGCCATTACTATACTTTGTCATAAAGTGGACAGTATTGACCTAGAAGTACAAAAGCTAAAGGTTAATGAAGTTACTCTGAAACCTACAGCTAGTAGTACAAGTCAGCCGCATGACTCTAAAAATGCTGAGCTACGTCGATCGGAAGACGGTAAAATTCCAGAGCTAAAAGGAGACGATGGGAAACTCCTAAAAACCCATAGCAATCCAGCTATTTGAAGTGCAGGTACAAGCAGGACAGCTAGCAAAAGACCAATTAATAACTTAAACAGCCTATTTGACAAGCCCTTTGTCCAAAAGATACCTACAACCAATATACCATCACCACAAACATCAACATATGCAAATAGCCTAAACCACGAAAAGAAAATATACAACCATATCTCCAGTACATATATACGAAATCCAAACGTATTTGAACCTCAAACCAAGTCTACCACAGCCACAGAACCAAATACGGACTATATAACCCAAAAGCTACAAGGATACAATAAACTTATTGCTCAACCAAAGACTAATGCAAACCTAGTAAAAACATGTTATGATTTTGGACTACTCAGTACAGTATATACATCTACGGGAAACGAATTACAAAAACTACCCACAATACACAATGCATTCTCCAGATACAAACAAATTACAAAAGAAACTTTATTTTATATAAGGTTCTACACTGCTCCAGCAGAGATACTTTATACGGAAATAAAACCCAATATACAAGTTGTCAAGATAGGGCTAACACGTGAAATGATAATACCCGAAGAAATAGGCGAACAGCCAGAAATACCAGAATCAGCTATTCCAAGTTTTTATGCGAATAAAAGACTTATTGGACTAACAACTATTATTCAGGAATTAGTCAATAATTATACAAATGGAAATGCTATATGGAGTTATTATGCAAGAGATCAAGTCATGATATACTCCAATTCCAGAGAATATAGACCAGCAGATATGGAAGAAGTTAGACAATGGATTCTTTCATTATTACGTCCAGAAGAGTTACCCACGACAAGAGCACTAAAAAGAACATTTATCTCAGAAGAGTTATTAACAAGATACTGCCAGTTAATTGGGCATAAATACACAGATCACAAATGTTCCAAATGCAATGGAGGAGATACTATCCATATTCCAGAAGTCATTCTAGAATAGAGATAACAGCATAAAGGAGATAGCCGATACGGACATCAATAATGCAGTAAGAAAGGAAGATTCCAATCCTACCGACATAAGATATATGTTACTTTACTTTCAGAAAAGTAAAGTCTTTTGTTTTCTTTTGTTTTGTTTTATATGTAAAGAAAATAAGATGTGACCTATGAATAGTAGGTTACTTTTTCTTTTTTTTAAAATTTTTGTTAGAAAGTCGTCGTATGTACAGTACTAAATAGTAAAGGTCAAATCACTGTGCAAATAGTAAAAGTCGCAAGTAAGAGTCATGTTGTTTTTTCAGTTTTTGAAGAGCTAACTTAGGTACTTCAGTTTTTCTATTTATATGTAAGATGAAAGGAGAAGAAAGGACATCGAGAAATCGAGCTCATGTGTTGAGCATCAAGCCTCTATCTCAAAATCCTCTTCTCCAAACAATATATATAAAAATATTTATTTTCAGGAATGGAACAATTCGATGAGATACAAACCCAGGTATGCATATTCATAGATATGTATAACTAATTTGTTATATTCCTGATAATCTCTAGTATATTATTAATATTTATCATGTAGTAGTGTAACTATATATTGAATTGTTTAAGTAAGTTTGCTATGAATAGTAAGCCAAGAGTAGGTAAGCCCAAACTAATCCATCCTATAGTCAAAACCAAGAAGGCAAGGAAGCCGTAAGAGGGTAGTAGACACCAGTTGAGGCATTGTTAGGGTAACTGATTAAGGCTAAAACTCATAGTAGTGACAGAAAAAACTGTTCAAAATACTGCACTATTAAATGATAGATATTTAATAATACAAGTAGAGGTTAAAGGGAATATGCTTTAGTCAATACATGATTTTAAAAATATGGAAAATAACCAGTCAAACACACAAACTTATCTACTAGATGATAATGAAGAATATAAGTTACTACTCTTATATATTTTACAAAGATTAGATACGGATACAACTAAACATATTTACGATTTACTAATGACTTATGAATCTGTAGCAGTAATGCAAGAAAATTGGACAGAATTTATAGTATCAGATATGTATAACATGTTTATCGAAGATGATTATCTAGATTATCTCGATTTTGACTAAGATGATAAATTACGATAACTTCCATTATTGGTTAGAAACGGTAGAAGAAATTAAATTAAATGAGCAAATACTTAAAATACACGTAGATACTTATTTTATGAATTATGAACTCAAATATTTAGACTACATAGAACATACTATAAAAGAGTTAAGACGATTATACCCTGTAAGGCAACTATATTTTGTATCAGCCTTTATGGCATGTCATTTAAAAAATCTAGAAAATTAAAAATGAACCAAGAACAGTTTGAAAACTGGAGATAAACAGTAGACGAACTAAGAGAAACAGAAAGTTTTTTACAATATAACCTAGATATATATATAAGAACTCAAAGCATAACATACTTGGAAAAAATATTAGAAAATGTAACACATATGTTGTTACTAATTCCACTACGCAATAGATACTATGAAGCAACATTTAGATAAAAGATGGACCTAAACAAAATAAATCCAATAACAGATAGCCAAGACCCACACACACCCCACACTGGTATCAGAGCTAAGAGTAACCAGATGACGAATTGAAAATTATGAGTAATAACGATACAGAATCAAGTTCTAGCAAAACTAATTATAAGCCACTTACAAAAAATCAAATAGAATTGCTTAAACAAATCATAGATTTAAAACAAGAATTAAACTTTAGAAAAGATAGATTACATTATAACATATTTGCAGGAGTACACCATAAATCAATACTAACTCAAAGAAACACAATATTTGACTTAGAACTACAATTAGATCATTTAGATCATAAGTATAAATACGACTTGAAATGAATAAAGAAGAATATCCTGTAGAAGAAAAAACATTTATGGGAACAGAAGGAATATTAATAACAATATATTCCTGTTCGTGTAATCTTTCTCGTGTTGATGTAGAAGTACTTGGTTCATGTTTAGTATTTGTATTAATTTCCGGGGTATTAATTTTTGGTTCTTCTTTGGTAGTTGTATTGATTTCTGGGTTATTTATTTGGTTTAGTATTTCCGTGTAAGTTTCACTAGGGTCATCATTCGTTAGTTCTTCAATTTCTTCACTTATATTAGCTTCACTTATATTATCTATACTGATATTGATAAATTCTTCATTTAAGAAAGTATTAGTAGTCTCTTCAATTTGTATTTTTTCCTTAAATTGGTCTATTTCTGCTGCCAATTATTTTTCTAGTTGTTTTACTTTATTGATATTTCTTTCTTCTTTTTCTTTTAATTTGTTCGCATATATTTGTTTTAATAGTGCTAATTCTTTTTCTAATTCTTGAATACGTGAAGTTGTAGGTGTTTCTACTGTTGAATTTTCCTCTTGTGTTATGATAGGTTTTTGTAGTTCCTCTTTTGTAGAGTGCATTTTTATTTGTTCTATTTCTTTCTTTGCTTGTTCACGGATTTTTTCAATTTCTAATTTTTGATCTATTTCTGTATTTTCTTTTGTTATTCTTACCATAGCAGTTAAGCTATCTTCTAATTTTGCTGAATTCGGGTCTGGCATTAAATGTAAATCATTTCCTAATTTTTTATATCTTCGTCTTAAAAACTTGGAATATCTGATTCTGGTATTTCTGGTTGTTCGCCTATTTCTTCGGGTATTATCATTTCACGTGTTAACCCTATCTTGACAACTTGTATATTGGGTTTTATTTCCGTATAAAGTATCTCTGCTGGAGCAGTGTAGAACCTTACATAAAATAAAGTTCCTTTTGTAATTTGTTTGTATCTAGAGAATGCATTGTATATTGTGGGTAGTTTTTATAATTCGTTTCCCGTAGATGTATATACTGTACTGAGTAGTCCAAAATCATAACATGTTTTTACTAGGTTTGCATTAGTCTTTGGTTGAGCAATAAGTTTATTGTATCCTTGTAGCTTTTGGGTTATATAGTCCGTATTTGGTTATGTGGCTGTGGTAGATCTTGGTTTGAAGTTCAAATACGTTTGGATTTGGTGTAGATTTCGTATATATGTACTGGAGATATGGTTGTATATTTTCTTTTCGTGGTTTAGGCTATTTGCATATGTTGATGTTTCTAGTAGATTTTGCTACCTTCATAATCCTGGGAGATACATCTGTTGTATTGTATATGTCATCCTCTGCATTATCACTTTGAGTTTTTTCTTCTCCTGTTTCTATCTGTATCTGCTCCTTGTGTTCTTCTTGCACATTATGAGTCACAATATTATGCAGCACTTCATTTGGATCTTCTATTTGTTCATTCCCTATTTGTAACTCATTAGTCATCTCTGCTAGTGGAATATCCATTATTACAAGAGCTGCTTTCCCATCTCCTCCTTCCCTGTTGTACTCTTTATGATATTTCTCTCTATTATTTGTCTCTAAGGTACTGCTCATTGTATCATTCTCCATAAGTTGAACATTATTTAGTTGATCTTGATTATCTTGCTGCACACTTATTGGTTCTCTTTGGGGGACACCAACTAGACTGATTAACTCTTTATTGCCTGATGTATTCACCTTGCTCCTTTGTTCATTTGTCACATCTGGAGAAATCTTCTTCTGATTGACATCCACTTGTTTTACAGGACTCTTTCCACCAGAATTGTTGTTGAATGACTTGGAGACCCAATCTTTGGTTGATTGTTATTTTTCCTTATCCCCTTCCCTTTGTATGTGTTCTATATTTGTGACCCTATTAACTGTTGTAATATCTTCCTCCCTTACTTCATTTTATTTCTCTTCTTCCTCATCTGCCAAAGCTCCAAATGAGTTTGCATTGCATATCTCTTTAAAAGGAGAGACTACCTTCTCACTAAGGTATTCTTTGTTGATGAAAGTTCTCTTGGTAGAATTCCATTTCTTGTATTGCATATATTTGTAAAATTGAGTTCTTTCCCTAGTATTATCTCCTCCTTCAGCTTGATTTAATTCTTCTTTATCACTCTTCTCTTGTTCCTCATGCCTTAGTTCAGGGTGTATAACTCTACACTCCTCTTCATCATGACCTGAATCTTGAACTCCTTGCAGTATTTTGAAAGGAAATCATATTGGATCTTTACTCTTTTTATTCTTGATTCCTTCGTATTCCCATTGACTATCTCTATTTCAACAAATTTTGGGAGATTGGCAAGTAAATTAACTTGCACTTTAACCTTTGCACAACTAGGTCTCATTTTATTAACTGTAGTTGTATCCAATTGTATTGGTTTCCCAACTGCTGAAGCTAAAGTAAATAATGATTCCTTCACAAAGAAAGTTGGCTTAAGTTCTGGGAATGATATCCAAGCCATTGCTTGCATCGTTTCTTCATTCACATTGAATTTAGCATCATATATCAATGGTCTCATCTGACATGAGTAGCCATCCTTGGCAACTATATAGTAAACATTTTTGGACATCATGGCTACAAAATCATCCATTAAATTAAAACTAATTAGAATATGACGATTTCTCAGGACACCTATCTTGCAATCACCTTTCATATTAATAAGTTTAGGAATTGAGACTCTCAGTTCTTCTATTTCAGGCCATCCATAAGAGAATTTCCTAATAACTATGTATTGTAAGTTCTCAATAGTATTCATATAATCTACCTCTTCTTCAGTCCACATTACTCTAGGTATTCCGTATACATAAGAAAGCTTCTTAATGGGTATTGGATCAACTGAGGGATTATGATGGGATTTAGGGCTATTAATAACCAAAGGCTTCAACAAATCAGCATATTGTCCATTTTTGGTCTGTTCATCATGAGATGGTGATGTTTCGATAGGAAAATTCAAAGGTTCAATAGGCTTTTTAATAGGAAGAGATGGAAAATTGTCATTGTTAATAGCTAATGGGGACTGGTTAATAGCTAATGGGGACTGGCCAGCCTCAGGATCTGGCTGACCAGTGGCGGTTTTGGTAATTTTTGGTAAGATTTGGGCCAGCCTCAGGATCTGGCTGACTAGTGGCCGTTTTGGATATTTTTGGTGAGATTTGAAGTCAAACGAAGGTAGTGGTAAAGTTAGGATTTTTTGCCAGGAAGCATAAGGAGAGGAAAGGTCTCTTCAATTGAAAATACAATCATCATTACTAATAATTGACCCATACTTTATTATCTCTTATATGAACTAGATTCTACGAAAACTATACAAATTTTGATTAAAAGGTTATATATCCCACGAATAATGAATAACAGAATATTGGATTACATATTACCAGTAAATGAATTGTAGCACAATCAAGTTATCACCTGAGAGACTTTATTGTCTCATCGCCGCCACAACTCAAGTCTGTCCGTTGAGATTTATATTTTTCCTTATGTTATGGTCCAATGGATTACATAATTACTATACATCTTATTAATTCTATTCATTTGGGTCACCTTTATGAGGTGGTAAAAGAATTATGGGCCTAGCCGATTAACCACCAGTTAAATTAACTATCTAAAATAGACAAAATTTCGAATAGATCCTTAAAATTTGTTTGGATCATATGGGAATAAATCAAATGGGTAAATTGACTAAAATGCATGTTCTGAACCTATTGGAAATATTAAAACACCAATCCAAGGTTGTCTTGATCAAAATTTGACCGTGGTTAAACTCAACTTTCTTAAAACTCAAGAACCTAACCCATGACATAAATTACTCCCAAATACCTTGCAATCTATTCTACCCATCATTTCAAGTAATGAATCACATATGAAAAAAAACTACAAGGAGGATTAAAATGGTCAAAACATAAAAAAAAATTCAAAAATTGAGGTACGGGTCGTTACTGAACCCTAACTGATGGTGCTGCTATCCTAGCTGGAGCCTAAAAACCCAGTTGTTGACCCCTTTATCTAAACTGTGGAAAATCCTTCTTATAGTGCCCGAGATCCCCATATGTGAACCAGCTTGAATGAATGGAAATCTGTTCAGATGAACCCTAAAAAATAGAATGGCTACCATGGCCATCAAAACCTTTAAGAAGAACTATGGGAAGTCTTCCCTGAATGGAAGAAGTCTCTTCCAGAATACCCACACATATACACCTAAATGGCAGTATGAATTAGTTTATTTGACTGAGGATGGAACACTCTCCTGAATAAACCTCTACCTCCAGATGAGGTCCAATTAAATTGGCCAGAAGTATGGGACCCTTTGTCCTTTAAGTTCTCAAACTCTTCACAAAGCCTAAGCTCAAACTCTTTGGCCGCCTCAACCACTCTTGGAGAATGAATCCCTAGTCTGAGTTGTTTATACAGCTACCACTCAAATTTGAAAGGTCAAACCTCTCACAAATTTATGAATCTACTCATTTTGATCTAGTAAAATTGCCATCACATAGCATGAAAATGCATAGAACCTAGTCTCATACACAGTCCCAAAAATCCCCTTCTGAGTCAAATGCTTAAAGTGATGCCTATACTCCTCTCTCAAGCTAAAGGGAATGAACAAATCTTAAAAAGGTTGAGTGAACAACTCCCAAGTCATAAGAAGAGATCTTACAGGACTAGAATCAATATAAGAACACCACCACTGCTTGGCAGAGTCAAACATCTGAAGAGCTCTATAATCAATATTGTGGGATAACACCAACCCATACTTTGAAGCTTATCATAAAAAATCACTAAGAACTCAAAAGCAACCTCAATCTATCCATCTTGAAACAGAAGTGGATTCGCTCATCTAACATAACTCGCTTAACCATAATTGTGGATCCCATACTTGATAGAGAAATACCATTATATCTAGTAGTTGCAACTATTGGCTAGTCTGTTCAAAAATATGGGATGGGATCTTGATTTGGAGTCTGAGCCCTAAATCTAATTCGTAAAGCCTCAAGAGTAATAGCCAAACCACTACTCTGAGTTATACCCTCTAATAGACCCATCACATGAACTATTGTATCTTGAACTACCACAATAGCTATAAACCTAGGATTAGCCTAAACTGGGACCATATCCATAGCAAAAATCTGATTGGGCTTAAATTTAAACTCACCCTCAAGAGACTCTGCTGTAGCTGAGACCTGAGAAACTACATGTTCTCTACCTCTAGCATAACCTCTACCTGAACCCCTAGTTTGTCCCCTACCATGTCTGCATGTCCCAGCACAGGTAGCAAGCATGGGTGCTAGGATGGGCTCCTACTCGCTCTCCACTCTCATACAAGTCCTCATCCTCTATGAGAGAATAAAATAATGAATATAAAGTGGCATCTCTAGTGCTAGGAAGGGAAATAAGTTGGAGAAAGGGTGGAGAAATAGACTATCAAATCAGCAGTAGGCACACCTAAAAACTTTTGGAAGAAAAATGCTCCTTTACTAACCAGTCCAATTCTTTCTTGTATAATCCATTTGGAATATTCTTATGAGCCTATTGGATTAGTTTATCCTTCACATATATTACATGAAAGTGTCCTCTCAATTTGTTCATTAACTCATTCATCAATCCCAATATATGATCACAATGATCATTCATGTCAACACCCTTAAATATATCCTACAATAATAAAAACATGAGTTGGGTTAATGCATTGCAAGTACTATTTTTTACCAAGGAAGATGTATCAAGAATGGACCACAATATAAATAATGATGAGCTATGCTAGCAGAATAAAAATATCTTCTATATTTAACACTATAAAAAGACAGAGGAGATTTGTTGGCTCTATAAATGTCACGACCCCAAAATATCTAGGATTATAATGGAACCTACTCCAACTCTGCCATGGTAGGCAAGCCAAACTCGGCAATCATAATTATCTTAAATAAAGGTAAAACAGTAAAGGATCAGTACTAATAACTCAAAGTAAACTCTAAATATCCATAAGTGAAAGAAAACTTACACTAAAATACCAAGAGTTAGTTGTCACAAGTACAAGAGCGACCTCTAAAAAGAATATCAAAATCGTAATACATAATTTTCCATGAGATAAGTAAGATAGAAATAAAAGATAGAGGAAGCTAGGACAATCTCTAAATATAGGAGCTCATCACAACTTTGAACTAGCAACTCTGCACAATCAAGGGTCATGCTATAAACTCATACTGGGATCTGTATCATAAGGATGTAGAAGTGTAGAGATGAGTACAAACCACTATAGGCATCATAGGCCGATTGAGCTCAAGTAGTTACTATATCAAATAAAGAATAATAAGAAAAGTAACCAACATCACAGTAGAAATAATACATCTCTTAGAAGTAAATGAGTGATGTAATGCAATGCAATGGAATGAAAGTGAAATGAACCTGCCAATATACACTCCTTCTATAATGACATGTTGTAAGGTAGGATTCATATGAGAATTATGAGGTACATATATCTATCTGAATATTTGTCCACGGACTTACATAGTTGGATTTTATCCCTAGCAAGCTAGATTTTGTCCATGGTGTTAAAAATACTAAATCAAGCCTGATATTTCCCCATGATGTAATAAAATAGTAGAAGGCATATGCAAGTCTTTAAAATATTATTTATGAGAAAACAACCTAGCTCATAAGTTCATAAATTGAACATGAGGGAGTATGCATGATCACGAAATATAAAGGAATTCAATGCAACAATTATATCAAAACACCAATATGCTCATCTCATATTCAAAGGCCAAAAATCTCAAAGATGCCAAACACTTATTAATCTATCCAACTCCCAATCCAATCAGCGGTATAAGCCCCCACATGGGCAACACTATCTCAATTTATCTCAATAATTACTCTAACCAAATACTTTTCCCAACCTATACTATGCTTTACATGACAAGTTCCAACCCAAGTTAAGTCAAAAAAAGAGTAAGCCATAACCTACCTCGAAGTTAAACTCAAAGCCACCAACAGTCACGCACTATTCTTTCCCTTCCAAATGGATTTAGAAAGCTACCAATCTATCAAAAACATGCTCTACATATGAATATGAGCCCGTTGATACCCATATTACGATATAAAGGTTTGGGTCAAACAAGGATCAAAATTTAACCCTCTGACTTTGATAATGGGACTAGAAAATTCTTATGAAATAACTTTAATCATAAGATAAGAAACTCAAATATTAAATTTCATTAAAAAAATGAAGTTTAGTTCGGACCTCAAATCACTATTACATGGTTTTTTGAGTTTTGGAGAAAAAGTTTCAAAAACCCATTTCCAATATGTGATAGATCGATGAAATTAGTGGGGAAACATTGAAGAATTACCAAAATGAAGGTTAGAAACTTACTCCCATGAAGAATCTTCAAAAATCCTTCAATAATCACCTAATCCAAGCTCTAGAACTCCCAAAAAGGAAAAAAGAATAATGAAGTTTGAAATTGGAAAAGTCGACTGTTCAAGTACAATGGATCCGCAGGTGCAATAATCTCACCACCAGTGTGATGTCATAATGGTGAAAGAATCACCATAGAAGTAGAAGTCACTTAAGTGACCTAGTTATGCAGAAACTGCAAATCCTTCATATATGCAACATCGCTATAGTGGCTCCAAGTCTGAAGAAGCGAACCCCCCCCCCCCCCCCCCCAAGACTACACAAGCTCACAGAAGCTAAGCTTCAATTGACATAGTAGTATCACAGGAGTGGAATGACTCCACCGATGCGGCTTCACTAGACAACAATTTACAACAAATCCAAAAACATAGAACAAACCCGTGGAACTCATTCGGGAACCCCCAAACATAGACCAAAAGTGCAAATCAGTTGCAAAACACATTCTAGACTGTTGGAATTGATGAAACTCCCAAATGAGACCATATACATCAAACTTAAATACTCAAACAAAACACACCCAATTACCTCGAAAATAAAACCACCCATCCCCATAATTCATAAATACAAAACTAAAGATGTAGGGAAGGCCAAGCAAGAAAAAACCATGAAAAATATAAAAATGACCTTGAGGGTTAAAGAAGAAAATGAAGTTTCACTCATGTAATAAATCTCTATAACAGTTTTACCAAGGAAGAAGCGAATATAAGAAGTGTCAAAACTAGCTAACAAGTTTATTCCTTATGAGTGATCTTGCAAAATGTACCAGCTAGAGCTATTTGATGAAGCAATGACCAGTGCTTTTAAACTACTAAAATTAAAATAAGAAAATTGTTTGATATATATATATATATATATATATATATATATATTGCTTAACTAGAAGGATGAAACAAATCCTAGATAAGGACATTATTGTTCCCACACGTTGATATTGCTTCAACTACTAAAAATAAGAAATTTACAAAACAATATGGAAAAGAACATTCCGATGTATCAGGTAACAATAAAGAATCTTAAGATTCATTATCAAATCATAAGAATGTGAGGCATCATCATACCGAATAAAGAGAGAGCATAACAAAAAACAGTTTTGATTATAAAGGCCACAATGATGCAGTTCAAATGTTAAGCCAATACAAAAATTAGTTAGGTGGCAATGACACAGTTCAAAATGTAGTTAATACTCTTGACTATATTTTTTATCTCAATAACGTCCCACATGTGATTCAACTTTTCTTTATTAATATCATTCCATGATGATACTTCCAATAGACACATATTACGGTCATGAGCAATTTTTCCTAAATACATTAAAAACTAGTTTGCCATTTGTTCCAACCATTTGATTATTATAAAAGGTTACTTTTAACTTTTGTCTTACTTCAAGTGATCAACTTCTTTGCACTTATAACAATACTCATGGTGGTTGTTTTTTTTGTTTTTTTCATAATTAGATTATTTTATCTCTTCTCATAGTTGTTTTGTGGTATTTATAGGTGTGGGTGGCATGATTCTTGAGATGATTAGCTGGATATTATGTGAGTTATTCATTTTTAAAGGTAAAAAAGTTGATATGATTGACCAAGGTCAACATTTGATGAAAATGAGCTCAAAATGGAATTTTGATAGTCCTTTAGCTCTAAAATGTGATTTTTTGGTTAATTCAACCTTTGATTAGAGTGCTGAGGTGTTCTGGTAGAATTTGAGTCATTGGTTGGAAATTTAAAAAATTTAAAGGTTAAGAGTTGTCTTTGGTCAATATTTTTTCAAAATGACGTCAGTTCAGTCCTTTGATGGTTCCAACAGGTCTTAAATGCCATTTCTAGTTTAGTTAAATATTTGGTTGTGTTCATGAGGATCTAAATAAATCTCAAGGGTTCATTCAAAATTTTGATGATTTTTGGCAACAACTAGATTGCTATTATTGGTGCAGTTACTTTCCCTTCTTCAAGTTCGTGACCCCTCGCCATGTTTGTAATAAAAGAGGATTATTTCCCTCTATATTCACGAGGTAGGGACTATGTTTACAAAGGGAAGTCATGCCTAGTATGGGAAGTTTTTCCTTTGCATTCGTGATGGGCCTATTTCATTCCTAAAGAGCCTAGCCTAGGTCGAGTCACGTTTGCGACACCAAGGCTGCATTTATAAAGAACAAAATGCCTGGAAAAATTTAAATATTCTATTTTTCGAATGTAAACTCCATTACTTGATTTTTAAGTTTGGGAAATCATTTTTGGGTGATTGAAAATGTAACACCCCATCCTTTACATGCTTTGAATCATACTTAGTGTAGAAAAACTAGACAATTTGCAGTTGCAGTGAACCATGTGTCAGTCCATGACTCATGGTATCAGTTCACATGAGATAAAATGTGCAAGGGATGTCTATAAATAGTAAAACTCTTAGGTTCCCACGAGTAATGGAATGACCCATGGAGTGAACCACGAGTAGTACTATCGAGTCATGGAACCTAGTCCATAAGTTAACAATTTTTCTTCAAACCATGGATCAATAGTAAGAACCGTGAAATAATTTTACAACCCATACTATGACTCATGAACTTGAAATCTAGAATAAGTGCAAAATGGTCCCAAGAACCACAAGTTGGACCATGACTCATGGACTGACCTATGAGTCATGGATTTACTTGTGGAACACTGCAACATAAAATTTCAGAATGATTTTAAGAAGGTAAATCAATCTTTTCCTTGTTTCCTAAAGCCTATACTATGTTGTTTGAGGTTCCAAAAAGAGGTTTTTATCAGAATAGTTGACCATTCCCCTCGCATTCCCATATTTAACACTTAGAAACAACAGAAGGTTGGGGTTCTTTTCACAAGGCTCCAATTCAAGTTCTAGTCCAAAATTATCAGGAAATCAGGTATGTGGGGTTTAAGTAAGGATTTCCTTTCACCCTTATGCCCAAAACTTCAGATTTTACAATATAATTTTCATGATTTTGTGAATTAGGGTTCATACCCAACTATACATATTTCTTGAAATATAGTTTTCTCATGTTATTATATGATTATGGTTCTTGTTAAAATAATTATGCATTATTTCTAGTGATTCCAATTTAGTTATTAACTTGAACAATAACTATGCATGATTTGACAGATTTTAGCCTATTTTAGTATAACTTAGCATGTTTTGAACACATGGTCCTAGAATTCAGTAAATTTAGCATGACTAGTTCTAGTATTTCAGAATATCAATAAACATTCATTTGAACTAGTTCATGCTTTATTTTCATACCATAGTTTATAGGTTATGAGCAAATAATAATAAATTTTTGGGAGGACTATTTAGCACAGAGCGGACACGGGTTCCAGATAACTCAAGTCCCATAACAACGTACCACCATAGGATAAGGGTCTTTCACTAGTTGTGATTGATACCTTTAACCAAATGGGCTCAGATAGTAGATCCACACTAGATAGGTTCTACACCCTTGGCAAGGTATTGGGCACCCTCCTAATTAGGGTTGTAGGTTAGAATCCATATTTCTCATATAGTATGTCAGTTGTAAGAAACTGCCCCCCTCCCCCCCCCCCCAAAAAAAACTTATTTAAACCATGACACATGTACATGACTTATAGTTTTCAATTAAGTTAAGCTATTTCATGTCTTACAAATATACTTCTTATTTGCATATTATGATTACACTTTTGAGTCATTGTACCACAGCTTTGATACTCCTGTACGTTTTTGCTTATTGCATCTAAATTCAGTTTAAAGGATATTGTTATTATATTTATGACAATGTATAACTCACATGCTTAGTACATCCTATATTACAGACCCATTCTCAAACTCACAGTTAGTTTGGAACTTATCCTTAAATAGTAGATTTGGTAAGCCCTCATGATACAGGGATAGCTTGTACTTTTAGTTTATTTCCTTGTAGACATTATTTTAGTTTTTAGTTATTTTAGAGTTAGTTGGGGATCTTGTCCCAGCAACTCATCCTTATTAGTAGATGCTTTCAAACATCAATGTTCAGTATGTTTTTTTGATTTTAGAAATTGTGTATCTAAAATACTCAATTTGTCCAGTAGATTGCCGATTTCACTTATTTATGTTTCCGCTTAGTATTTTAGTATTTGATTTTAGTAATATACCAGTACCAAGGGTTCGTTTGGGATCATGTATGGTTTTAAGTACCATTTCTTGACCATGGTATACACTCGGTTCATGACAAACTTGGTATCAGAGCACTAGGTTCAAGAGTCCTAAGGTGTCTAAAAAGCCACATTTGGTAGAGTCTCTTTTATGCGTTTGAAGAGCGCCACAATTATGAGCGAAAAGATACAAGACATTTTAGAAAGCCTTCCTATCTTTCATGTTCCTTTTCATGAGACAGAGTACAACTATATTTATCTTTCTAACTCGTGCTTTACACATTTCAGATAATGCCTGCACCCAAAAATGTCAGATAGAGGAACGTATAGAATGTTAATCCACTTGCACCGGTGAATAATGATGTTACCAATGCTGAGTTTTAGAATTCCATTCAAATGCTAGCTCAGGCTAGATATTCCTAGTGAACTAGTAGGTAACATTCCCTGCTATCCCAAATGGTGGGTCAGTTGTTACCCAAGTCTGTGACTTTGTTAGGATGAATCTTCTAGAGTTCTTTAGGTTAAAGTTTGAGGAAAACCCACAGAACTTCATTGATAAAGTGAATAATATTCTCTAGTTTATGCAGGTGAATAGGTTTAGAGTATTGAGCTAGCTTCCTATCAACTCAAAGTAGTGGCTCATTATGGTTAACTTAGTGGAAAGACAGTCGTTGAAGAAATATGGCTCCTATAGTTTGGGATGATTTCATTAATGCTTTTATTGATTAGTTCTTTCCAAGAGAACTGTGGGATGCAAAGGCTAAGGAGTTTATGAATTTGAGGTACGGGTCTACGTCACTGAAAGAATATTTTTTAAAGTTCACTCAACTACCCAGGTATGCTTTGGAAATAGTAGCCGAGTCGAGGGCTAAGATGAGTAAGTTCATTTTTAGGGTTTTAAATTTGGTGAAGAAAGAGCACAAAACGGCTATATTGATTGGAGATATGGATAACCCTAGATTGACGACTCATGCCCATTAGATAGAGGAGAAGAAATTGAAGTAGAAGGAAAGAGAGAATAAGAGGGACTAAATAGGTAAATTTGAATACAATCAGCCGACAACCGATGGTGAGAGCTGGGTTTTTTTCTAGAAGAGGTCATTAAAACCAGCACCATTATCAGTTGTACTCTATATCCAGAACCTAAACTTAGACAGGATCAGAAGGGTAGCTTTTGAGGCTCTTATTCACGGGGAAGTGTTGTAAGGGGGACTTCCTAACTACTTGCAAAAAATATGGTTGAACCACCCAGGGAAGTGCCTTCATGGCAAGTAGGGATGTTTTGGATATGGTAAGGTTAGTCACCAGTTGAGATATTACCCCTCTTCCAGGTAGGTCAATGGAGGTGGTCAGTCTCAGTTTACTTCTTGAGTAACTACAATATGTCGTACAATTCAACAAGTTTCCATTTCTAGTGCAGGCGGGGGTCAGCGCCAGAACCACTTTTATGCACTTTTATCTCTCCAGGATCAAGAGAGCTCACCAGATGTAGTCACTGGTATGTTGCTGGTATTTTCTCTTAATATGTATGCATTGTTAGAACCTGAGGCTACATTATATTTTGTGACCACATATGTTGCTTTTTGTTAGGAGTTAGTCCTGAACAACTCATAGAACCCTTTTTAATTTCCACTCTAGTTGGTGAGTCAGTCAAAGCTAAAAGGGTATACATAAATTATCCAGTCTCAGTCCTCCACATAGTCACCACAGTTGATCTAGTTGAGTTAGACATAAGTGACTTTTATATCATTCTTAGCATGGATTGACTACAATCCTATTATGCCTCAATGACTGCAGAACCGGAGTCATAAAATTTTATCTTACAAACGAGTCTATCTTAGAGTGGAAGGGTAGTCCTATAGTTCCTATAGGTTATTTCATATCTTACCATAAGGCTAGGAAGATGATTTGTAAGGGGTGAATCTATCATCAAGTTTGTATTATGAAATCTAAGTCTGATACCCCATCTTTTCAGTCAGTAAGTCTCCGAAAGTGTTTCCTAAGAATCTGCCTGGAGTCTCTCCTAAGTAGGAGATTGACTTTAGGATAGATCTTTTTTTCGGATACATAGCCCATATCTATTCCTCTTTGTAGAATGGCTCCAACTGAGCTTAAAGAATTGAAGGAATAGTTTAAACACCTCTTAGATAAAGGCATCATCCGACCTAGTATTTTCCTATAGGGTACTCCAGTCCTCTTCATGTGAAAGAAAGATGGTTCTCTCAGAATGTGTATTAACTATCGTCAGTTGAACAAGGTCATAATTAAGAATAAGTATTCCATACCCAGAATTAATGACCTATTTGACCAGCTTAAGGGGGCCAATTGTTTCTCTAAGATTGATCACAGATCCGATTATCACCAGCTCAAATTTACTGAGTATGACATTCTGAAGACATCCTCTAGAACTTGGTATGGTCACTATGAATTTGTAGTTATGCCTGTTGGACTGACAATTGCTCTTGTAGCTTTTATGGACTTGATGAACCTGGTATTTAAATAGTATTTGGATATATTTATCATTGTCTTCATAGATGACATTTTTGTCTACTCTCAAAGTGGGGAGGAGCATGCAGATCATTTGAGGGTTGTGTTGTAAATTCTCAAGGACACCGCCAGTTGTTTGCTAAGTTCAGTAAGTATGAATTTGGGTGGGTTGAGGTTAGTTACATTCCTTTCTCTTATTGTGTCTAGTGAGGGCGTTCAGGTAGACTCTCAAAAGATAAAGGCAGTAAAGAACTAGCCTAGACCCACTTCACTATTTGACATTAGGAGATTTTTGGTCTTGGTTGGTTACTACAGGAGGTTTTTTTAGGGATTCTTATCTATTGCTTCTCCATTGACAAGGCTGACTCAGAAAAAGTTTAAGTTTCAATGGTTCAAGGCTTGTGAGAAGGGATTTCAAGAGTTGAAGGCTCGGCTTACTTCTACTCTAGTTTTGACTTTACCAAAGGATTCAAACTCTTTCATAGTCTATTGTGATATTTATAGAGTTTGCCTAGGTTGTGTGTTGATGCAAAATTATAATATCGTTGCTATGCTTCCAGAAAACTTTAAGTTCACAAGAAGAACTACCCAACTTATGATCTTGAGTTAGCAGCAGTAGTTTTCACCTTGAAGATTTTGAGAAACTATTTTTATGGTGTTCATATAGACGTCTTTACAAATCAACAGAGTCTATAGTATGTGGTCATCCATAATGATTTGAATCTTAGGCAGCGGAGATCGCTTGAGCTTCTCAAGAATTATAATATGAATGTGCTTTACCATCTGAGTAAGTCCAATGTAGTGGCTTATGCTCTTAGCAAGTTATACATAGGTAGTGTGGCTCATATTAAGGAAGATAAGAAGGAATTGGCTAGGGATTTTCACAAGCTTGCTCATTTAGGGGTTCATCTTACGGATTCAGAGAATGGTAGTGCTATCATTCAGAATGGTTCTGAGTCTTCTCTTGTGATGGAAGTTAAGGAAAAGAAAGACAATGATCCTATTTTGCAAAAGTTGAAGGATGTCCACAATTAGAAAGTGGAGGTTTCCTCCAGAGGGGAAAATGGCATTCTTTATTATTAGGGTAAATTGTGTGTTCCAAATATAGATGACTTGAGGCAGTAAATTTTGATAAAGGCTCATATCTCTCTGTATTCTACTCATCCAAGTGCGACCAAGATGTACCATGATCTACTTAAAGTCTATTGGTGGAATGGCATGAAGAGGGACATTGTAAATTTTGTGACTAAGTGTCCTAATTTCCAGCAGATGAAGGTTAAGCATCAAAGACTGGGAGGCATAACTCATGATATCAGCATTTCTACTTAGAAGTGGGATATGATTAATATATATTTCATCATAGGTTTACCGCGCACACAACGACAACATGATTCTATTTGGGTGTAGTAGACAGGATGACTAAGTCAGCTCACTTTTTACCTGTCAAGACTACAAAGTCAGCAGAGGACTATACTAGAATCAACATCCGTGAAATGGTCAGATTGCATGGTTTTCCCTTGTCTATCATCACAAATAGGGTACTCAGTTTACATTTTAGTTCTGGAAGTCATTCCAGAAGATTCTTGGTACCCGAGTAGATCTCTGTACAGCTTTACATCCAAAGATATATGGTCAGATAGAGCATACTATCCATACTTTAGAGGACATTTTGAGGGCTTGTAGTATCGACTTCAAAGGTAATTAGGATGATTATTTACCTCTTATAGAGTTTGCTTATAATAACAACTTCCATTCTAGTTTCCAGATGGTTCTTTTTGAGGCACTATATGGATGGAGACATAAATCTCCTATTGGTTGGTTTGAGGTAGTTGAAGCTACTATGATAGGTATAGATTTAGTTCATGAGGCTATTAATAAAATTCTAATTTGAAAACTAGAATCAAAACAAAAATAAGGAATTGAAATAAGAAAACATATGAGGATTACAATCTATTTATTAAATTTATGGGCAACAAGGGAGTTTATACCCTCACCTCCCAATTGAATCTAACTAAAAAATGATAATCCAACCCAATCAATAAACAAGAAACCAAATGATATCCACAAATGGGTGACTCAATGATTGATTGAGCAAAGAAGTTAACACGAGCAATTTAGATAATCTACCCTAAATACTCAACTACAATTAGCTACAATGAACTACTTTATTACGCTAAACTAGAGTATCAACTTCAAGCTTAGAAGTTTTCACAATGTTTAACATCAAAACTAATGAATGAAATGTCTCAGGCAAGTATTTATAGTATTGTCTTTAAACACTTTGCATTATTTTAAAAGTAGCCCATATGGGCTATGTGTGATGCCTAGACTCACCAAAGTGACGTCTTGCATCGCTAAGCTACTCACCAAGTCGTCAAACTGTTCATCAAGGTGCTTCTCCATCACCAAATTGTCGTTGAGCTCGCCCAAGTAGCCCTTATTCTCTCCAAAATGGGTAGTGTGCCCACTTGAAGTTGTGTGACCTCTTCTCCACTTTGGTGTATCTCCCTTAACTTTGGTGATGTCATGGTGCATCGCCCAAGTGGATAATTTGTTTTCATCTTCTTGCCTTATTCCATTAGGATTCCACACATTGGAGGTTTTTCCTTGGTGCATTATAAGGCCTTCTCATGCTTCTCCTTCCATAATCAAAACTTGGAACTCCATGAGATCTTTGGTTCGTCTTCGTATGAATAAACTTAGAACGTGTGTGCTACCCATGCTTGTATCATCCTCTCCTTCTTGAAAAGGATTCATCCTCAAATCCAAATCCTGCAAACACATGAGAAGGACAAACAACCAAGAGATCTTCATAGATTGAGGGTTACAACAAGGTTTAGCACAAGTTTCTCCTTTCCAAAGAGACATAAATTTGAAATACAACCAAGTATGCTTTGTGGGGAATAAGAGTAATGCATCAAACAAGGTACAATTGTTTGTCTATGAGTATCATCATGAGACAAGGAAACCACAAAGGTCTTAGTGGCATCAAAAACCCCAATAGCTAATGTCACATTAAGACTCAATTGTTTCTTCATCTCGCAATATAGCCTCACCAACAGTGGCGCAATTACCCAGAAAGGTTCATTTGGGTCAAAGAGGTGAAACATCCACATATCTCTACCTCTATAGGAAATGATCCCGTAACTAACATGGACATCATCGTAGTCAAATAAGCAGTAGAGGAAGTTGTTAAGATCATTAATCTCTTCTATGGTGCTTCATGATGTAAGAGCACTTGTAATAAGAAAAAGTGTTCTAAGCACAAAATGACTCCCTCTATCAAGCAACTTCCCAAGGAAAGGAAGTGTATAATTGGAGTCATTCTATTAAAAAGGTTGAGTAATCTGTTAGAGGCCAAGTCACTCCACATCAAATAGACTTCCTGATGAGTTGGGGTCCCTCCCCTCATAGTATCAAGCATGCTCCTAAGAGTAAGACTGGAATATTCAACTTTTCCAACCCTAAGAAGGTGACAAGAAGCATCTAACACACATGGACTCTCCCACAAACAACAAGAAACTAGTATCCATAAGTTTTGGTCCACACAACTTAAGCACAAGTGTGTCAAACAAGGATGCAAGTATATGAAGCTCCCAAAATAGGTAATGGCATATTTTCCTTAGGGTTCACAAGTATGAGACCATATTTTTTCCAAGGGTCATCCAATGCTAACAAATAATAATAAAAAGTAATGATGGGCATCAAAATTTACCCTCTCTTCTAACCTTTCTTTTTGGGGTCATCCTCTTGCAAGAATTTTTCCCTCCTAATAAGGCAAGCAAAATTTACCCTTTCTTCTAACCTTGTTTTTTTCTCCCCCTAGGGTACTACCTCATTCTTGTTCTTTCCATCACTCACGTCATCATCCTCAGTTCTATACCCATCCCTAAGAGCCATAGTTATCCTCCTATTAGGACACTCACTACCAACATGCCCTCGACCTTGACATCTAAAGTATTGAATGGTAGAGGGCCAAAGAAAATTAGTTTTCACAAGGTTACCTCCATTCAATTTATGATCCACTTTGGGTTTGTAGTTGGACTTAGCTTGATTAGCTTTACCACTGCCTTTGAATTGCTCATGTAGGGATGGAGTCCTCCATTTGACATCATTTTTGTTCCATGAGGAAATTGAGGAACTCTTAACCTTGTATGACTTCTCCTTTTCAAATCCGCCTCTACCTTCTAGACATCATGAAAAGCTACTTCTAGACTTTCATAGTGCTTAAACTTCAAGGGTCTTAAGATTTCATGCCTCAATTGGCAACGAATCTTATCATCATGTATTACATGTTCTCCTCAAGTTTAGACTTCATCCTCAAGTTCTCAAATTTTGTTAGACTAATTTTCATATTTATAAACCTAGAATTGAGAATTGTAGAAACAAATCTCTAGCCTAAGCTCTGATACCAAATGATACGATCTTAATCTAGAAACTAGAATCAAAACAAAAATGCAGAATTGAAATAAGAAAACATATGAGGATACAATCTATTTGTAATGACCCTCTAGGTTATTTTCTTAATTTTTACATATTTTTGGTAATTCAAGCCTTCTCACAGTGGCTACAGGTAATTTATAACTTACTGGAACTGTCGGTTTAATTTTTGGACAGTTTATTTGGGTTTTAGGCTCATTTTCCTATTTTGGAGCTTTTATAGTTAAGGAATTGGTCTCAGACCAAAACTCCTAGTAAATAGACTTAGATGAGAATTCCAATAGTGTCGTTAGCTCCAGAACATTGATTTTAGGCTAAGGGGACCCTTGGTATGGGTCTCGGGGCTTTCGGACTCGTTTTGGGCTATGGCATAGATTTGGGGAAATGGAACTATAGGTGTGGGGCAAAATTATGTTGAAACGACCTCCGTTGGAAATTTTGATGGTTTTGTTGAGTCTGGAATGTTAAATTTGGTATAGTAGCATAGTATGTTTGTACACACGAGGTTCCTAACGAATTTCGAGCACCTAGTCGGTGTTCGTAAGGACTTAGATTTTTGCTGGTTCACACCAGCTGGTGTAGGGGAATTTTACCCTTCACTTTTGACAGGGGTAGGCTGCATTCGCGAAGGGACAGTACCTTGACCATCGTATTCGCGAGCCTAGGCATCATATTCGCAATGCTTTACCCCAATAGCCTTCACGTTCACTACTCATCTCCCTTGTTCGCAAAGAGAATTTTATCTTGGCTCTCGTGTTCGCAACCAGGAACCCTCATAATCGCGATGGGTAATCCCTGGCCCTACATATTGCTGAAATCAACAATTTTCCACCATTTTCAAGCCCGAATTCTACCATTATTAGACGTAAAAGATCAAGGGAGCGGGGAAATCGATCAATTGGAGTTGGGAATGTGTAGAGGACGTAAAGGTGATCATTTTCCATTAATTTCTTCATAAGTTTTAGGTCTAAATCCTCCGTTTGATTCTTGTTTATCCTCGTATTTTTATTTTCTGTCGGGGCTAATTTAAGCCCCGATTTATGCTCCATTTGTTCTCAAATGTCGAGCATGCATTCCTTGTCCTTCGAGGGACTTCATAACAGATTTTATTTTGGAATTTTGTTTACGGGCCTATTTTTAACATAATAGACCCAAAGTTTAAATTGCAAGATGGGTCTTGTTTTACTCATATTAATGTCTATATAATGTTTTTGATAGTGTGACATCATTCTAGGATTGTGGAGCAAAGACGAACAGTTTGTAGATGGTTCGAGAATACGGTTCGGCATCGAGGTAGGCTTCAGTCTACTTTTCTCTATGAGATTATGTATTGTATAGATTCCATGCTAGGTAAGGATTATAGGATGGATTTATACCTAGTAATACCATGACATAACCTATTTAGAGAATTTAGAATAGAAATGTGACCCAAACCCTAGCCTAGAATACCCGTTATGGTTGTAGGATCCTAGTATACTTGATTATAGACTTTCTTAGCCATAGATTGACATGAAGGATTCCTTAGTATAAAACCTACCTTGCTACTTAGTAAATTGGGTGGTATTTCCTGATTAGATCCTTCTAGTAGCTTTATTCCCCTTGTTTACCTTAGTTTTCTGAGTTATGGTGATAATACCTGGTTAATTTAGATATATTGTTGGGCCTGAGGCCATGATTGTGATACCAATTAGACAGCAGTTTATTATTCTATCCTTTGAAAGGACGTGGTTTTAGTTTATAGACACTTAGGTGCTTTCAGTTGTAATGTTTGGATACTGGTGATGGCATGCATATATTTTAGGTGCATTTACATTTATTTAGTGGTGCAACTCAAACTAAAACCGTGTTTTTACTACTGTTTTTTAAAAAAGGATTTATTTTCCACTTTTAACTCTAAAAATGATTCTTCTAAAGTGGAAGTCATGCCACCCCTACTATTCAATTATGATATTTAAAATAAACATGTTACTTTGGAAATCTAACCAAGGTTGACTCTGGTCCATTATTGATCCACTCTCTTTTACACAACTTATTCATTTTGGTCGAGAAAGATTCCGACCCTTTCTACATTACTATATTGTTTTAGTCCCGGATTCGATCTCGGGCAATGGATTTATAGATATACACTTATTCAGTTCTTATTCAAGTCTGGTATTTCTTACTATACTTTATATATCTCTTCGATACTGGACGGGGTAGATTGGTTATGATGGTTATTGGAAGCCCTAGATCTGGACCAGGCAGTATATATATGGACATCTTGAGTCCCCTATGGGTTCCTCTATTTGAGCTACATGATGGAAGAGGTGAGATTCATAGGTCATGCCTTGCGAGCCAGCGGGCATCGAAGGAGGTGTATATATACTTGGTATGATATGGCACACTGTTGATATGGTTTTATTAGTTTTCATTGCATTTATTCAGTCATATACTTCGCCTATCACTAGTATAATTATTTGGCGCTTTTATTTATCGGTCTTATGAGGGGCTGCATAGATACAAGTTATGGGTGTTGTTTGTTGATTGCTTGTTTGTGCCTCTCCAGGCTTATGAGGGCCCGGTTGGGGTTATTGGTTGTCTGGGCTATCCAGTTACTTATTATTTGGTTGTTATTACATAGCTCATGGTAGGTTGGTTATGGCTTGGTACCCAAGGTTGTCGGTACGTTTCTGATCCCTTTTCTCGTATTATAGTAAGGTTTATTAATGTTAGATCATCTTATGACCAGCTCCCTCAGGATAGCACTTTCAGGTTTAGATACTCCTATGATATATGACCAGTATCCTTCGTAATATTATTATATATATACCCTTTCTTCATATTGCTATTATATATCTCTTGTATATCTCCTCCTTCATACTTCTATGGTATATTGTATATTTCTCCCTTCATTGTACTATCATATATGGACTAGTTATTTATGGAACCTCGCTTCATCCCTGATTACTAGTAGTATCTGATAGTTTACCTTACTTTTTCACTAGAATGATTATATTTCATTGCCTGAGTAATTGCATGTAGATTATTTTGCTACTGTACATGTTATTTATACTTGCATTATCTTTGGAGCTCAGTCGGCCAATGCCTACTGAGTACCATGTGTTTGATACTCATACTACACTTCTGCAGCCTGCATATCATAGTACGAGTTCTCGCCGTTGATATGTGTATAGTGCATAGCAGCCATAGATCAGAGATTTGAGGTGACCTCCTAATGTTCGGGGATATTCCTTCTCTCCCTCTTATTGTTAGATTGATCTCCATTTTGTATTTCAGAGATAGCTTTGTATATATATTTACTCTATATTCCACTTTGTACTCCGGTTGTATTATAAGGTCTTGTACTAACTTCACCAGTTTTTAGGGATGTATTTACTCTCATTTTATCTTCTTTCTCTTTTATTTAATTTTGTCTCTGCTTTTCTTATAAGTCCATTACTAGTGCTTCCGGACTACGAGTTAGCTTACCTACTGGTGGGTTATGGTAGGTGCCATCATTACCTGAGAAATCTGGTTGTGACACTATCAATTGAACTTATGGGCAACAAGGAACTTTACCCTCACCTCCCAATTGAATCCAACTAACAAATGATAATCCAACCCGATCAATAAATGAAAAACCAAATGAGATCCATAAATGGGTGACTCGATGATCGATTAAGCAAAGAAGCTAACATGAGCAATTTAGAGAATCCACCTTAAACATTCAACTACTATTAGCTATGATGAACTACTTGATTACGCTAAACAAGAGTATCAACTACAATACAAAGGAATGAAATGACTAAGGCAAGTATTTATAGTATTGCCTTTACACACTTAGCCTTATTTAAAAGTATCCCAAAATGGGATATGGAATGCCTAGCCTCACCAGAGTGCCTCATGCATCGCCAAGCATCTCACCAAGTTACCAAACTGTTAATCAAGGTGACTCTCCATTGACAAACTTCCCTTATGCCTACCCAGGTAGCCCTTATGCTCTCCAAAGTAGGCAGTGTGCCCATTTAAAGTTGGGCAACCTATTCTCCACTTTAGCGCATCTCTCTTGAGTTTGACGATGTCATGGTTTTTTAGGAAATTGTAAAAAAAATTCCTCTTCGTTCCTTATTCCATTGGGTTTACACACATTGGAGGTCTTCCCTTGGTGTATTTTGAGGACTTCCCATTCGTCTCCTTCTATAGTCATAGCTTGGAGCTCATTGAGATCTTTTGCTCGACTTCATATAATTGACCTTAGAACATGTGTGCTACTCATGCTCATATTAGCTATGGAAAAGGTTTAGATGATTAGGGAGAGGTTAAAGACTTCTTAGAGTTGTTAGAAATCTTATGCAGATGTAAGGAGAAGGGACCTTGAGTTTTCTATTAATGATTGGGTGTTTTTGAAATTTTTGCCCATGAAAAGGTTGATGAGATTTGGCAAGAAGGGGAAGCTTAGTCCCCAATATCTTGGTCCATACAGGATTCTAAGACAGATTTGCAATGTGGATTATAAGTTAGAGCTACTTGTGGAGTTAGTAGCAGCGCATCCAGTGTTTGATGTATCCCTATTAGAGAAATGCATTGGTGATCCATCACTTGTTGTTCCTTTGAGGAGTGTTGGTATGAAGGATAGTCTGTCCTATGAGGAGGTATCAGTTGAGATACTTGATATGCAGGTTCACAAGTTGAGGAATAAGGATATCTCTTCAGTAAATATTTGGTGGAGAAATTAGTTCATTAAGGGAGATACTTGGGAAGTAGAAGAAGATAAGATAGCAAAGTACCCTCATCTATTCCTTCCTAGCACTGAGATAGCTTAAGGTACTAGCTTTCCTTATATAGTTACTCTTTTTAGTTTCATTTCCTCATCAGTTACTTATGATTTCTAAGTATGCATTCATGCTCTATAAGTTTTAGTTGAGTCCCTACTCTTAGTTCAAACCAGTTATCATATTAGTTGTTCAGTTTCAGTAATCAGTCAGGCAGTACTAGTAGTTCCTTTTTTTAGTCTAGCCTTAGTTTTTTTTTTAGAATGAATGATCCTAAGGGGGAGATATTGTAACACCCTATACATTACTATACTTTTATTCAGAATTTAGTGCAGAAAAACCAGACCAAAATTTGCAGTTCCAATGAACCACGAGTTAGTCCATGACTCGTGGTATCAATTCATAAGTCGCGAAATTACTTATGGAAGGGATGCTCAAAAATAATAAAACTCCTAGGTTCCCACGAGTGAAGTTATGACCCATACAGTGAACCACGAGTCATACTATCGAGTCATGGAACCTAGTCAACAAATTGACAATCTTCTTACAAACCACAAATCAATAGTATGAACTGTGAAATGAGTCCATGACCCGTATTGTGACTTGTGGACTCGAGTTCTAGAATATGTCAAAAATGGTCCCAGGAACAACGAGTTAGACCATGACTCGTAGACTGACCTATGAGTAGTGGAGTGACAAGTAGAACACTGCAACATAAATTTTAGAAAATCTTTAAAAATGCTACTCAGTCTTTTCCTTATTTCTTAAAGCCTATACTATGTCATTTTAAGTACCAAAAAGAGGCTTTTATCATACTAGTCGATCCTTTCCCTCTCATTCCCACGTTTAACACTTAGAAATATCATAAGGTTCCTCTCAAGAAGAAAAACTCTAGGGTTCTTCTCTCAAGACTCCAATTCAAGTTCTAGTCCAAAATTCTCGGGCAATCAGGCATGGGAATTTTTAGTAAGGGTTTTGTTTCACCCTTATGCCCAAAATTTCTGATTTTACAATATGGTTTTCATGATTTTGTAAATTAGGGTTCATACTCAATTAAGCATATTTCTTGAAATTTAGTTTCCTCATGTTATTATATGATTATGGTTCTTGTTAAAATGATTATCCATATGGTTCCAATTTAATTATTATACTTGAACACAACAATGCATGATTTGATAGATTTCAGCCTATTTTAGTATAACTTGGCATGTTTTGAACACATGATCCTAGAATTCAGTAAATTTAGCATGACTAGTTCCATTATTCTATAATCTCAGTAAAATAGTAATTCAAACTATCATGCTTTATTTTCAAACTACAATTTATCTATTATGAGCAAACGGTAATATAATTTTGTGAGGACTAAACATCGAGCAGACACATGTTCTAGATAACCCTAATCCTAAAATTATGTGTCACCATAAGATAAGGGTCTTTTGCTAGTTGAGATTGACACCTTTAGCCCAATGGGCTCAGTTAGTGGATCCATACCAAACATGTTTTGAATCATTTTCAAGGTATAAGGAACCCTCCCAACTAGGGTTGTACATTGGACTCCATGTTATTCACATTGTTTATGTTGGTTGTAAAAAGCTCCCCTCCCCCCCCCCCAGAAATGATTTCAAACATGATATATGTACATAACTCATAGTTTTCAACTCAGTTAAGCTATTTGATGGCTTACAGATATACTTCATATTTACAGATTATGATTACACTTTTGAGTTATTGTACTACAGTATTGATACTCCTATACAGTTTTGCTTATTGGATCCAAATTCAGTTTAAAGCATATTTTTAATATATTTATGACATTGCTTACCCACATGCTCAGTACATCCTATAGTACTGACTGTATACTTTTCCATTTGTTTTATTGTTTTATGATGTAGATTCAAGCACTCATTCTCATTCTTGCGGTTAGATTGGATCTCATCTTTCAGTAGTAGAGTTGGTGAGTCCTCACGATTCGGGGGCATCTTGCAGTTGTGGTTCATTTTATTTTATACATTGTTTCACTCTTTAGTTATTTTAGAGTTAGCTGGGGATCCTGTCCAAGCAACTCATCCTTATTGGTAGAAGCTTTCAGACATCGATAGTTTAGTATGTTACTTTGATTTTAGATATTGTGTACCTAAAATAGTCAGTTTGTTCAGTAGATTGTCTATTCACTTTTTTATGCTTCCCCTAAGTATTTCAATATTTGATTTTACTAATATGCCAGTACCAAGGGTTCAATTAGGATTACGTATCATTCTATGTTCCATATCTCGACTAGGGTGTAGACTCGAGTAGTGATAGAAAAGGTAGTTTTCAAAGATTCTTCTCTAGGTATGATTCACTTTTTCTAATATTTTGTTGATGATTTCATCTTCAAGTTATGATTTTAAATAAGAAAATTCAAGAATTTTGGGGTTGAAGTTATGAAATCATATTTTTATGATTTGAAGGTTGATTTGATCTCAAGTTTTAATGAAATTTCATATTTGAGTTTCTTACATTGGGTAACAAGATTTTCAAATAAAATTTTAGTTTTGTCCTAGTGGGCTATGGGTTGACTTTTTGGCCTCATAGTAAAAGTATAGCAATATGGGTGTCCATAGTCTTGTTTTCTTATATATATATATATATATATATGATTCAATTTGACTTGTTTTAATGCTTTACAAAAGGAAAAGACTTTGATTTGACTTTTTGGGCCTTGTTTAAGGCATGTTGAGGCCTTTTTTGACTATGTATGAAGTGTTAGTGTTTTTTTGACTATGTCTAATAGGTAAATGAATAATGGAGGTCCTGTATAAATGAGATAACGAGCATTTATATAGGTACCAATACCATGTTAAGAGTTTATACAACTATTTGACTTGTTTGGACAGATTTCTTACCTTGAAAGTATAGTGTTTATGATTTTGACGATTCAATTAATTCATGTACAAACGAGTTGTTGAATTATACTCTACTTTATGGATTTGGAGTAGGATTTTCAATATCATGTGTATATGTGTTCCTAGATGTACATTAAGCTGATATGATGATTTATATGAATTAGGTAACACATAATAGTTAAAACTTAAAATGCAATGAACCTGATTATTATTTGAAATGCAAGATGATATCTAGGGATGCACACCTGCATAAACTATAGTAATAAAATGATAATGAAATATGAATTCCATAAAATTACTTAATTGTTTGATATGTTTGTATTTGTTTTTTTAGGATCAGTGCAAAGAATTGCACGCCTATATTTTAATGTATTACATTTCATACAGATCAAAGTAGTACACCTGCTTGTTGTTACAGGGATAAGAGTTGCACGCCTGTCCAATATTACAAATAAGAGTGTATGCATGACCAAAATTGGCTCATGATGTAGATCCAAAACACTTCATCTACACCATCTTCATTTCATTCTCCTCCATCAGCTCATGATGTAGATCCAACTAGGACCTGGAACAAGATAGTCCTACCTTCTTTCCATTTCAAAAGAATACAAAATTGACAAAGATCAGCTGAGCTTTGGTTGATTTCATCTCGGGCATTTACATCATCTAACAAATTCCATGAAATCAAACCAAGTGAGGACTTCTTCAACTCCTCGATCTATAGATCTATGTTCCTGCAACCAAAATAAGTGCTAATATTCTCCCACTTGACTGAAGCTACTCGATTTTAGATATTAATTTCACCTCAAATTTACCATCTTGATAGGTTGAGCTCAATGAGGAGTTGATACCATTGTCTAAAGGCAAAACTGAAGCTCCATCAATGATTTCCCTTTTGTTCGACCATATTTTTTCTGCAACTTCTCACAATTAATATTTGATTTTTGGTTCATTTTTGCCAAATTAACCTTATTAGAGACTGAACTCTAATTTCCACAATGTCAGGTATGTGAATCCTTACCGACCTCAGTTTCATACTACTGTAAGCGTCCCTTTCCCTTGATGGATTGATGAATTCAAGTTACTTATTGTCCCTATTATCTTCTCTTGCCCACTATGACTTGTTATATGTCCTTTGATGTCTCACTTGACTTGTCCAATGCATGTTGTCATAGACTTCATTCTGATTTTTTATACATGCATTACTGAGATTGCCTTCCCCTATTATTAAGAGCTCCATTATGGAATTTTTTATTCCAAGGTTTGGCACTTAATTCATGTTCATGTGTAGTATTGTTTTTGCATCCCTTGGTATTTCCTGCATTTTTTAATATGTTATTTTATCAGTACATGCAAAAACGAACACATGGTTAGCAAAAAGTCTGCTATCTTGTTGCCTTCTCTGTATACATGTTCCACCACTGCATCCACCTCCACCATCAAAGATTTAATCTTTTTGATAACCACAGCAACATTCCAAGGCACTTCCCAATTCCTTTCTAATATTTTCTTCACTGTTAGGGATTTTAATAAGATAGTTCTGATCAATGCAGTATTCTAATCCCATTATCAATGCAAGAACTTCAGCCACTAAATTTTTGTTGTCTTCAAATCTTCTTTCCTCAACATAGACCAACCAGCATCCCTGAATCATTCCTTATACAAAATGCCACTGAACTGGGACCAGAATTTCCTTTAGATGCCCCATCTAAATTGCACTTGTTGGATCCCAATCTGGGTAACTTCCAATATACCACTTCATAATTAATCCTAGGAGTATAATCTTCCAAAAACTTCACTAACACAGGACAGGATGTAGGAATATTAATCAACCAGGGATAGATACACTTAGCCATGTAGACTAAATTCCTAGTAATCTCCAATCGCATGCTATGTAGTGACATCCTCTGTCTATAGTTTATAGAATTTCTCCTCTTCTATATATACCACCAAATAAACATAGGCACAGCTTGGAATATAGGCTTGAGCTTTGGTGCACTGTCAGCTTCCCACCATTTAAATACACTATCTTTGACTTGTAAAAATAGACCTTCAATCCCTACAGTTGCTGCAAAGTAATACCAGATAGAATTAGATCCTATATAGTTCATGAACAAATGCTCAATGGTCTCCTACATTCCACTTCCACAGCAGCAACATATAACATTATCACATATCCTGTTGCTAATAAGAATTTCCTAAACAGGCAGTCTCTTTCTCCATAATCTCTAGCAGAAGAAAGACACCTTAAATGGCATTCCTTTCATCCGTAGTTGTTTGAAATTTTTCTAAATCTCTCCCTTTTGTCTCACACAATCCCAGGTAGATCCTACGATAAATACTCTAGAGTTATTCAACATCCACCAAGGTTTATCCCATTCATCTAATTCCTCTTCATAGTTCACATTATTTACAGCATGATTGTATGTCTCTGCATTGACTGTTTCCTGCAATGGTTCTAAGTTCCATCTACCTTCTGTAAAGAGCTGTTTCATATCCTTCAATTGGGTATCATTAACATTGTTAATAGGTATATAGTAATGGAGGGAACCCAATTGAGTCTAGTTATCAAACCATACACTGGAATGACCACATTTAGGTTCCCACTAAATCCCTTGATCAAACTTATCTCTGGCTTCTAGCATATATTTCCTTGTCAAAGAGCCTCCTTTCCATTCTACCATCTGAGGCCGGACTTTTTTTAAAATATTTATTCCACATATAATTAGTCCACAATGATTTTTGGGTTCTAACTATCCACCACAACTTAGCAAATAGTGCTTTAGAAACATCAAACAAGGATCTAAAACCCAAACCCCCTTCTTTTTTAGGAAAACAGATATCTAACCAAGCCACCCTGTGTTTGTTTTTGCCTTCCTCCTTAAAATTCCATGAGAATATAGCAAAGATTCTATGTAGATCATGAATAACACACTTAGGAGGGTTGATGGCAGACAATATATAAATGTTTGTTTTATATCTTCATAATTCTATAAAACTTATTACAAGAATTTCTTTAATTACAACAAAAGAAAGCCTTTACCTAAGTACCTAGTCTATACATGTACAAGAGCTACTAAATGGAATTAAAAATACATAACACTACTTTCCACTGAGGAATAAGAAGTCGGAAGCTGTTGGGGATCTCTATCTGCATCAAACAAGAAACCTCAACTAATCCTGTAACCAGACTACACCCTGAAAAGATTATAACAAGAATAGTATCAGTACAACCACACGTACTGGCAGGCATCATCGACCGACCCAAGTTAAATTATGTAAACATAATACAGATATTCAAAATCAAACATGAACTTACATAATATGTCAAATTAATGACTTAATCTAATATCTTCTAATCACCACTCCGCCAATTAGACTCTTACCACCAGACCTTATAAATTCATAGCAGCTCTTACTAACCACAAGTCGATCCACCATACAATATTCACCATTAACTGGCCACCTTGTCACATTTACATACCATTCCTAACTATGCATCAATCATCTATTCAATTAATGAACCCAATAGCATAAGTTTTACCAAGAACACCAAGGTAATCAATAAATCATTCAAGTACAACTCATTCATAACAATACCTTTAGAATACTACCTAAATCAGGACAACACTTGAATTACCTTATACATATTTATTATACAGTCCAAGGTCATCCCCTACCCATCAACTCATAAGACCAACTTAAGCATGTCACTCAGTAGTAAACATTCAACCAATAATTTATACAATAATTCCACTTTTACATATTCAAGCTAATTGAATAGATAAATCACCTTTAAGTTATTAATACTCAACTCAAGTCAACCTCAAATATCTCATAAAACATTTCAACATCATACTTCCTTATAAAAACACATCCTTATTATTCATTAGGAAGTATTAAGTCATTTCAAGCAAGTATCAAATGACAAGATCACACAAGAATCCAATATAATAAATAATAATGTAACTCGGTTCACTCAAGGAACCGTCAAACTTTCCAATTTACTGTGTACACACATGCTATGGGTCTTATATATGCCCACTAGCCATGATCTATAGGGGACAAGCTCAGTTCATGTACCAAATAACCCAGACAAATAGTGTCTTCTATCCTTATCCCAAGCCAAGTGCTATACCACCCTTATTCCAACGTCCCAAACCTTATCCTCCCTAAAATCCACCAATTCAATCATGATCAACCACTATCGATTCATCTAAAAACAACAAATAGTACCATAAACAAGTACAATCATATAACAAGTAAATCAACCACCTTGTATATCAAACAAGGTCTCTATTACCAATATTATTATAGATTATCAATTTCTAACTTGCATTTACAATCAATAAGTTCAACATACATTAGTATACATTGTAACAAGCAGATAAACAGTCAGTTAATATGCAAACATAAAATCAACTTGAGTTTGAACTCTAATTCAACCATCACCTATCCAACAAACTGTAATGCGTGAAGGCCAAGCAACATATAATCAGTGAATATACACAAAATCAAGATAGGCAAATATTCTATCTTATAAACACCAGGGGTACACACAGTTTTCTCTAACTACAATATCATTTACTCCTTAACTTCCACCTTAATACCACACCCTCACCATCGATTACTCCATAATAACCCATAAATCCTCTTAACAGTATATTGGCATACCACATTTGCACTCTTCACATAACTTATACCTTATAATTCAATTAACTCTAACTGCACAAGGTTTAAGACACCAACACCAACCCTACTATTACTTGTTTCTGCTTAATAATAACTCACAAGCTATAACTATTTCATTTCCACTTATTATTTGGTTGGCATGGACTAACAATAATAGCACAGCATAAATAACAATTCACCACACCATTTCAGGTACATTACTTTATTTGTGTTGCCCTATTTTACTTATTTAATCCATTCATATACCTTACCTACAGGCCTACGCATGAAATCTCCCGTCAATCTATATTATGAAAGTGTTTTCTAACCAAGGTATACTACTCAAATATATCTAGCCTAATTGGGTGCCAAGCAGCTGCTACAGAGGTATGAACTTGCAATCCTTGATCCATTCTAGCAATTTCTAGTGTAAAACTGCAAGGAATTGTCAGGTTTTACCCAATCTATGTATACCCCTTCATCCTCATAGCTCTAAAGCCTTTAGAAAACCCTAAGGATTTTTTCAAATAGTACCTCATTTTGTTTTAAAGCTAAAAAAAGGGTTTAAAACCTTAGAGGGACTATTTTTGGGACCCTTCTAGGACAGTTGGTATGTCGCTACTGCAGCACCGCTATAGGGGGTGGCATCAGCTCGCTCCTCAAAATTTTCCTACTCTGAATTTATCTAATTCTAGTCTTTAAAAGACCAATTAAGTATTTTTAAAGATATTTCCATATTTTAATGACCATCTTCATCATTACGCATGAGTCCTACTTCATCATTACTCATGAGTCCTACATTTAATTTCATGTCCAAATTCCTTATGGTTTGGAAGTTACAAAATTCAGGCTAGGCTAGTTTCGATCGAATTCGGAGTGAGGTGTGGTCTAGGAAAATTTGGGAATGATTTAGACCTGGTTAGTGGAAATTTTATTGATTTCTAGTGAACTAAGATGGTAAGAAACCCGTAGGCATTCGCAGAATCGAATTTGGGTAGGTAGAACTCTCGAAATTGATCATCGTGTAAAAGGAATTATTTCGAATGTCCCAAGCTCAAGATGTGTTGCAAAAAGTGGAAATTTTGGGCGATGCGATCGTCACACTGCTATAGTGGTCAAATTTCCGCTATAGCGGCGGTCAACGGCCACTATAGCGGTCGGTACCTATATAGTGGCACCGCTATAGCAGTCAGGTACCGCTATAGCAGTGAAAATCACAGATTTAGAAAATAGTTTATTTTTCTAAAACTCATTTTGGGTCAAGGGAAGGACGATTTAGTGTGAAATTCACCAGAAATCCATCATTTGGCTTCATTAAGGTAAGGAATTCATCCCCATTAACTCGTATTTAATTATTAAACCTTAGAATTGTTAATTTAAGGAGTTCGGGGAGAGTTTTAGGGTTGATTTTGGTTAATTCCTGGTGCAAGGGGGAAAATTAAGGAATACGTTAATGGATTTAGTTTATTAACGGTTAATTTGCCTTCGCATTTCTTTAATTCACTAATTTATCCAAGAAATTGGTAGTTTTAGGTGGATTAAGGCAGAAAAACCCTAGAACGGGAAGGGAATGGTCATGAACATGACTTTAGGGGTTGGGTGTGAGTTGTAAATCCCGACATGTTAAGGTCATTTCTTTATTTATGTATTTATAAGCATGTTCTAGACTACGAGCAAGCCGAAATTGCACGGAAAGGCAAAGCTCAGGCTGAAAGGATTGTACAAGCTTGATTCGAGGTAAGTGATGGTATTGTAGTTTCATCCAACTTGTATTATATGTGCGTGTTAACTACTTTGTAGTGTGGCTTGTTAGTGCACATTGTTTGGTATGGTCAATGCCATGATTTTACTTGCTTATTGATTTGGCCTGCCTTAATCTAAAATGTGGAATACTTTGGTATTTGGGACATTCTCATAATTTCTTGGTGAATTAAGGTTTGCAGACACCTAAGTCTAGGGTTGTAGTACATGGATGGTAGTTGTCCCCTACAGGTCATGGCCAGAGGGTAGATGTATAACTCATAGCGTGTATGTACAAGGTTCAAGTGAGTTTGACAGTTTTATGAGTGAACCAGGGAAATATTTATTTGTCTATATTTGATAATGGTATACGTGTATTGACTTGACTTGACTATACTTAACCTAGTGACATTTGTTGACTTGTTGGTTTTTGATCACGAATTATCTGTTGGTGTTTATGTGTTAAGTGTATGATATTTTTAGCATGGATTATCTTGTTACACTATCATTTGGTTTACTGTTCATATTTTTATCTTGGTTTGGCTATATGACCCTACCAGTACACTGTTGATTACTTATGTGATGATACTACACTTGCATTTACTTTTGTGAGTGCAGCACATATTCCAGCGGCTCCTACGAGACCTCACTTATGATTCTAGCCGTTGATTCCAGATTTTTGGGTGAGCAGCTCATTCGGCTACCATGGAGTCTCTCTCTTGGCATAGTTCTCTATTTTTGGTCTTATGTTTATCTTAGTTTTGTGGTTTCATCCCTTTCTTGACATTCGTAGATGTTTTGGTACAAATGACTTTCGATTCCTAGGGATGGTTTTGGTTAAGTACAATATTTTCGCTTTCAGTTGTACTTATTTTGGTTTATATCTGACATTTATTTATTGATGGATTAGTTTTGATTCCTTTAAGTATTGATTTTGAGTTGGTGTTTGGGGTTAGATGGTTCTCCCACCGGGTGGGTAGTGTGGATGCCACTCACGACGGGTTTGGGTTGTGACAAAGTTGGTGTTAGAGCCTAGGTTTGTCGATCTTGTTGTACTAAAATGGGTCCAGTAGAGTCTTAGAAAATGGTACGGAGACGTCTGTACTTTTCTTTGGGAGGCTATAGGACTTTAGGAAATCTGTCTTTCTTGTTTTTTTCATGCTGTAACTACATTCCAATCGGTATCTGGTGATCTGAATTGATATCTGATCTTTCACTCTTTTGTCCACAGATGATGAATACTAGGCCAACAAAACTCGAACAATAGCCCCTACATCGAACGCTCTAGCTGAGAAGCTAGCTGTGAAGTGGAGAGGATGAGTAATGGGGAGAGAAAGAAGAGGAAGGGGACGAGCCACACCCACCAGGGGTGGAGCTCAAGCAGCTGCTGGACATGTTCATGGAAGGTTAGTATCCCCTCCTCCACCTCAGAATCATTTTGAAAAGAGAAAAGCAGTAGAGGAGTAGGAAGTGAAACTCGAGATGGTGGCACTTACTGGGGTTGTAGCCTTGTCTCATATGTCTACTGAGGTTGTTCAATAGTTGTTAGCTATTCTGAGTGGGTTGGCAGGGACTGGAGCTACTCCTACTGTACCTACAGTTGTTCAGCCTACTATTATTATGGCTCCAAGTATGGATGAGGCTTTAGGGACTAATACTTTTCCTCATCCAGTGTTGGGTTCTATGATGATAGGTATGGAGCATGATTTGCTAACTAAGTTTCTAAAAATGAAACCACCTATTTTTTAGGGTACTAAGTCTGAGGACTTTTGATTTTATCATTGATTGCTATGAGAGGTTGCACAAAAAAGGCATTGTTCAGTAGCGTGGAATTAAGTTAGTGACTTTTCTATTGGAGAAGGATGCTAAGCAATGGTGTAGGGCTTAAGTTGAATAACGGTCACCAGTTTTACCTCCATTGACTTGGGAGCAGTTTCATGCCTTATTCTTAGAGAAATATGTGCCATGGGCACTCCGTGATCGCAAGAAGGATGAGTTTTTGGTATTGGAGCAGGGTGACATATCACTTGCAGCCTATGAAGTTAAGTTCCATACATTGTCTCACTATGCAACATAGTTGTTGACTTTTGAGGAGGAGAGGATTCGACTGCATGTCAAGGAATTGAACTATAATCTTCAGGTTTTGACTGTTCATATGACTTTTGATGGAAAAGGGTTCAATGAAGTTGCATATTACGTGAAGAAGTTGGAGGGGGTTATGCAAGTGGGTCAGGCTAAGATATTAACCAAGAAGTCCCGCAATGTTGGCAATTTCAGTGGATCTTATTCTAAGGGCCACGGACATTAGGCCTATGTTAAGGGCCAAGGGGCTTCTTAATCTTCTGCCAGTCGTCCTTCTCTTGAGCGTGGATGTTACTTTTATGGTGTTGTTGGTTATTTTAAGAGAGAGTATCCCTTGAGGCAAGCAAATGGCCAAGCACAGCAGCAGACTCGGGCTATAGTTCTAGCAGGTAGAGGTGGAGGAGGTAATGGCAGGGGTCGTTCATAAAATGAGTGGGGAAATTAGGCAGGTAGTCGGGGTGGTCGGGCTGGTTGATGAAATGGAAGAGCCTGGGGAGGAGTGAAGTCGGGAGAGGATTTAGCTCAGATTGATGATCGGGCTTACTATTATGGATAACTAGAAAAGACTGATGTCGAGGCTTCTTATGCGGTGATCACAGGTACTATTTTTTTTGTGACCGGATGGCTTATGTGTTGTTTGATCTGGGGTCTACTTATTCTTACGTATCTGTTAAGTTTGTGATGGGTCTAACTCTGGTTTGTGATATACTTGAATACCCTATTTATGTGTCTACCCCAATTGGTGAGTCTATGGTAGTAACCCATATTTTTTGTGCTTGTTTTGTGTTTTTATGGGTTTTTAGACTTGGGTAGACTTAATTATTCTGGATATGTTGGACTTTGATGTAATTCAAGGTATGACCTAGTTATATCTATATCATGTTGTTTTAAATTGTAATACTAAGACAATGACTATAGAGATGTCGGGATTGGATATACTAGAGTGGTAGGGAGTGTATAAGGCCAAGACAGCGAAAATTACATCATTTATCTAGGTAAAAAGTTTAGTGGAGAAGGGGTGTTTAGCATTCTTAGCCCATCCTCAGTATGTAGATGCGAGGTCCCCTTCTATCGAGTCAGTTTTGATAGTTTTTGAGTTTCAGGAAGTGTTTCCATCAGATTTACCGAGTATGCCTCCGGATAGGGATATTGACTTCTGCATTGATTTAGAGCTGGGCACTTGACCTATATCTATTCCCCCCTATCGAATGGCTCAAGTGGAATTGAGGGATCTTGATACATCCCAAATCTGGTCCAATCTTGCGAGATCTATGCTTCGAGGACAACACCTAAAGATCCAAGACTTGGTCATCTTTGGAAGGCAAATACTTGTTTGGATGATAGCTTGGCACACAAGAGGAGATATATCCGATGACACACTCCAAGGGCCCATTGTGTAATATCGTGTTTGGATGATAGCTTGGAGCGTAGGAGGTGCATTGTTAAAAGTGCCTAATGGGCCACTTTGTCATATTGGGTCACTTTTGGGCCCATTTTGTAATAAATAGCCCATGGCTATAAATAGCTAGGTTTCTTCTTTTCTTAGGGATAGTTATTGAATGATGATGAGTCTACACTTGAGAGTGTTTATTGAGCTTGTTGGGAGCTTATTGATTTGTTGAGAAACATAGGTTGTGAGTAGATTAATTCACTCGGGGTCTTTGTAAGAGATAGGTGTTTCTGGTAATCGAAAGGAAGGTCTTCGGATTTAATATATCTTTGGGTTGTCCTTTTTTTATCATTTTGTGTCTATCTATCTATCTATTTATTTTTTAATTATATCCTTGTTATTTTAGTTTTCATAGTTTGTTCTTCTTTTCATATTTTGGATTGTATCATAGCTCAAAACTCAGCCGCAGGAGCTACTTGATAAAGGTTTTATTCGTCCAAGTGTTTCACCTTGGGGTGCTCCGGTCTTTTTTGTTAAGAAGAAGGATGGTAGTATGAGGATGTGCATTGATTGTAGGCAGTTGAATAAGGTCACTATAAGAAATAAATATCCCTTACCTAGCATAGATGACTTGTTTGATCAATTACAGGGTGGGTCAGTGTTTTCAAAGATTGATTTGCGGTCGGGTTATCATCAGTTGAAAATTAGATAAGAGGATATACCAAAGACAACTTTTAGAACTCAGTATGGCCATTATGAGTATTTAGTGATGTCTTTCGGGTTGACTAATGCACTAGCAGCCTCCATGAGTTTGATAAATGGCATCTTTAAGCCATTTTTGGACTCTTTTGTTATTGTGTTTATTGATGAAATTCTTGTCTACTCTAAGAGTAAGGAAGAACATGCAAGCCATCTTAGCATAGTGTTGGGAATTCTAAGAGAGAAGAGGTTATTTGCTAAGTTCTTAAACTGTGAATTCTGGTTGTCTTCAGTCTCCTTCTTGGGGCATGTAGTTTTTGAAAAAGGGTTGATGGTGGATCCCCAGAAGATTGAGGCAGTAAAGAATTGGACTCGGCCTAGTTCAGTGATTGAGGTAAGGAGTTTTGTGGGTTTTGCCAATTATTACCACAGGTTTGCCAAGAACTTTGCATCCATTGAAACGCACTTGACAAGGTTGACTCAGAAGGAAATGTCGTTTGTTTGGTCAGACCAATGGGAAGAGAGCTTCCAAAAGCTCAAGACACTTTTGACTACAGTGCCCATTCTTTTATTGCCAGTTGAAGGTAAGGATTTCATTGTGTTTTGTGATGCTTCACTTTTGGGCTTGAATGTTGTGTTGATGCAGGATAGGAGTGTCATTGCTTATGCTTTGAGGCAATTGAAACCTCATGAGAGGAATTACCCAACCCATGATTTAAAGTTGGCAACGGTGGTGTTTGTATTAAAGATTTGGAGACACTACCATTATGGTGTCAAGTGTGAGGTCTTCAAAGACAACCGTAGCCTGTAGCATGTGTTTACTCAAAGGGATTTGAACTTAAGAAATGGAGATGGATGGAACTGCTAAAGGATTATGATGTGGCTATTTAGTATCATCCGGGTAAGGCTAATGTGGTGGCAGATGCATTGAGCCGAAAAGCTTTAAGTATGGGTAGTTTGTCATTCTTAAGAGTGTCCAGGTGACTGTTAGCTAGAGAATTTCAAACTCTAGAATCCTTGAGCATGCAATCTGGGGTCTCAGACAGGGGTGGTATGTTAGATAGTGTTGTGGTAAAGTCGATATTTATGGAACGGACCAAGGCCAAGCAATTTGAGGATGAGCAGTTGAATGCACTCTGAAACAAGGTGATGCATGGAGAGGTGGCGGATGTGACTCTCGACGCAGGTAGAGTGTTGTGGTTTAAGGGAAGATTATGTGTTCCTCAGGTTGGTGATTTGATTCATGATGTACTTTCAGAGGCCCATGGTTCGTATTATTCTATTCATCTGGGTACTACCAAGATGTATTGTAACTTGAGGTAGCTATATTGGTGGCCCGGCATGAAGTGGGACATAGTGGATTATGTGTCCAAGTGTCACAACTATCAGCAGGTAAAGTATGAACACCAAAAGCCTGCGGGTTTACTTCAGAGGATGCCTATTCCAAAGTGGAAATGGGAGCATATTATCATGGACTTTATGGTGGGTCTTCTTAAGACATTGGGAAAGTATGACTCCATTTAGATGATAGTGGATCAGCTGACAAAATCAGCTCACTTCTTGCCGGTTCAGGTAGACTACAGCTCTCAGTAGTTAGCTAAAATCTATGTCAAGAAGATTTTAAAACTTCATGGGGTGCCACTTACTATCATTTTAGATAGAGATGAAAAGTACACTTCCAAGTTTTGGGACAGATTGCATGAGGAGTTGGGCACCAGACTGACTTTTAACACAGCATTTCATCCTCAAACTGTTGGACAGTCGAAGAACATAATTCAGGTGCTACAGGACATGTTGAGTACCTGTGTGATTGATTTTGGTGGTCATTGGGACCAGTTCCTTCCATTGTATGAGTTTCCATACAACAATAGTTATCACTCCAGCATTGATGTGGCACCATTTGAAGTACTTTATGGAAGAAAGTATAGGTCACCTATTGGGTGGTTTGAGAGGGAAGATGTCAAGTCTTTGGACACAGACTTGGTAAAAGAGGCTCAACAAAAGGTACGGTTCATTCAAACCAAGTTGTTGGATGCTCAAAGTAGACAGAAGGAGTATGTGGACAACAAGTTAAGAGACATGTACTTCAAGGTTGGGGAGCAGGTGTTGCTTAAAGTGTCTCCTATAAAAAGGGTCATTAGATTTGGTAAGAAGGGCAAGCTCAGCCCTCGGTATATTGGTCTCTTTGAGATTCTTGAGGATGTAGGTCCGATTGCATACAGGTTAGCCCTACCACCGGGTTTGTCAGGAGTCCATCTAGTATTTCATGTTTCTATGTTGAAATGGTATCATGGGGTAAGTGGGATTCAGTGCTTCTAGATAAGGATTTGGCTTATGAGGAAGAGCCGGTGGCGATTCTAGATTGGGATGTTCAAAAATTAAGGACGAAGGAAATTTTTTTGGTAATCGTTCAATGAAAGCATAGTCCTGTTTAGAAAGCCACTTGGGAAACCAAGAAGGACATGCGGGACAAGTACCCTCAATTGTTTGAGGATACAGGTACTCTCTTTCTGCCTCTTTGTTTCACTTATTTTTCTCATTTGATCTTTTAGGGACGAACGATTGGTAAATTGGTATCTTTCATAACGACCCTCTTCATCGTTACGCATGAGTCCTACGTTTAAAATTTCACATCCAAATTTCTTATGGTTTGGAAGTTACAAAATTTAGGCTAGGCTAGTTTCGATCAAATTTAGAGCGAGGTGTGGTCTAGAGAAATCTAGGAATGATTTAGACCGGTTTGGTGTTAACTGTATTAATTTCTAGTTAGCTAAGACGATAAAGAACCCGTATGAATTTACGAAATTAAATTTGGGTAGGTAGAACTCCCGAAATTGATCTTAGCGTAAAGGGCATTATTTGGAATGTCCCAGGTTCAAGATGTGTTGGAAAAAGTGGAATTTTTAGGTGAAGATGGACATTTTTTCCTGTTGACGCCGCTATAGCGATTGGCATACCGCTATAGCGGTAAGTGCTATAGCGGTAAAATTTCCGCTATAACGACGGTCAAAGGCAGTCAAAACAGATTTATTAAAATATTTCCCAAAAATTATTTATTTTTTTAAAACTCACTTTGCGGCAAGGGAAGGGCAATTTAGGGCGAAATACACCAGAAATCCATCGTTTGGTTTTGTTAAGGTAAGGAATTCATCCCCGTTAACTCGTATTTAATTATTAAGCCTTAGAATTATTAATTAAAGGAGTTCGGGGAGGGTTTTAGGGCGGATTTTGGTTAATTACTGGTGCAAGGAGTAAAATTAAGGAATAAGTTAATGGGTTTAGTTTATTAATGGTTAATTTACCCTTGTATTTCGTTAATTCACTAATTTATCCATGGAATTGATAGTTTTAGATGAATTACAGTAGAAAATCCATAGAACGGGAAGGTAATGATCTCGAACTTGACCTTAGGGTTGGGTGTGAGTTGTAAATCCTGACATGTTAAGGTCATTTATTTAATTATGTATTTATATGCATGTTCCAGACTACGAACAAGTGGAAATTGTACGGAAAGGCAAAGCTCCGGCTTAAAGGGTTGTGCAAGCTTGATTCGAAGTAGGTGATGATATTGTAGTTTAATCCAACTTGTATTATATGTGCATGTTAACTACTTTGTAGTGTGGCTGGTTAGTGCATGTTATTTTTGTGTGGTAAATGCCATGATTTTAATTGCTTATTGATTGACCTGCCTTACTCTAAAATGTGAAATGTTTCAGTATTTAGGATGTTCTCACGGGTTATTGGTGAAATAAGGTTGGCAGACACTTATGTCTGGGGTTGTAGTACATGGAAGGTATTTGTCCCCTACAGGTCATGGCTAGAGGGTGGATGTATAACCCATAGCGTGTATGTACAAGGTTCAGGTGAGTTTGACGGTTCCATGAGTGAACCAGGGAAATATGTATTTATCTATATTTGATAATGGTATACGTGTTTTGACTTGACTTGACTGTACTTAACTTAGTGACATTTTTTGACTTGTTGGTTTTTAATCCTGAACTATCTGTTGATGTTTATGTGCTAAGTGTATGATGTTTTTAGCATGGATTAGCTTGTTACACTATCATTTGATTTAGTGTTCATATTTTCATCTTCGTTTGGCCATATGACCCTACCAATACACTGTTGATTTCTTGTATGTTGATACTACACTTGCATTTACTTTTGTGAATGCAGCGCATATTCCAGTGGCTCCTACAAGACCTCATTTGTGATTCTAGCTATTGATTCCAGATTTTAGGGTGAGCAGCTCATCCGGCTACCATGGAATCTCTCTCTTGGCATAGTTCTCTATTTCCGAACTTATGTTTATCTTAGTTTTGGGGTTTCATCCCCTTCTTGACATTCGTAGATGTTTTGGTACAGACGACTTTCGGTTCCTAGGGATGATTTTGGTTAAGTACAATATTCCCACTTTCAGTTGTACTTGTTTTGGTTTAGATTTGACATTTATTTATTGATGGATTAGTTTTGACTCCTTTAAGTGTTGATTTGGAGTTGGTGTTTGGGGTTAGATGGTTCTCCCACCGAGTAAGTAGTGTGGGTGCCACTCACGACGGGTTTGGGTCATGACACATATCCCGTGTTCTCTGGATGAGATGATCATAATAACGACGAAACGGGTCGTTACACTATCATTTTATTTCCTTTGGTATATTTCTAGCACGTTTTTGAGTTGAACTCAAATATTAGTGGCTTGTACTAGTGACTTCAAGATTTTAGGAATTTCAAATTATAGTTATCTCAGTATTTTTTACTTGACTTTTATGAAAAGATTTTATTATGACTTATATTTTTTAAACTGATGTTCCTCCGCGTATTTTTATTAAAATGTGGAAACTATGTTTTTGGGCGTTGGCTTACCTATCGATGAGTTAGATAGGTGCCATCATTTTCTAAATTTTGGATTGGGACAAGATTTGTTGCTCCCTCGTACACGCTTTACCTTTCTAGGAACCTACAGTTGCATAATTTGGTAAAAACTATAGCAATAAAATTTAGTTCCACAGATTAATAACACATGAATTCAGCATATCATACCTATGTGTTGCATAATATGAAACAGATGGAAGCAATGAAATATTGGTTTGTATGTCCTCTTTCTCAAGAACCGAGGGATTTCTATCCATTGTTTGCATTCCTTGACTAGAATACATGATAGAATTCGATCTTCTGCTTTTAGGAGTATGCATATGTTGATTAGCATAAAGAATAATCTTGTTGAATGGTCAGTTATACCTTGATCAACTAGCTAGTTCATTATATTTGAAAAATTAGTAAATTGTATTTCTAGTTCATTATATTTGGAAGTTAATAAATTGTATTCCTAGTTCATGTGGGCAATTAATAAATTACATTTCTAATTTGTTCTGGAATAAGATATATTGACAATATGAAATATATAAAGAGCTGACCTACCATATTGTCCAGTGCCTTTGGGAAATTAATAAATTGTATTCCTAATTTGTTTTGGAGTCGGATTAATTGATATGGTCGTAATTAATTAACTACCTAAATGGGTTGAAATCTTATAAACCTTTTTTAAAAATAAAACAAAAATGCGCGCGGGAAAAAGGAAATACAGTAAAACATATCCTTATTTATATAGTTTGATAAATACCAAAAAGGTAGATGAAAGAATGTTGGAAAAGGAGAACGAATAGAATTAATTTTCCATTAAATTTTCTCCCATTTTGGTAGGGAAGGAAAAATAAAACATGTTAATATTGTTTATTAACTTCCCAAATGCATAAGGAAATATGGTAGGGCAGCTATATGTATATATTTCATATTGTCAATAAATCTGATTCCAATACAAATTTAGAATATAACTTAATTGGTTCCCAAATGACAATATGGTAGGCCATCACTATATATACTTCATTGTCACTCGAACTTCTATATTGTACATTGTTTTCTGCTCTACTTGTGTTCCTTGCAAGAACTCGAAGAGATCACAACATTGTTTTTATTTAATTTGTTCTTTATTAGTGTTATTGAACAATTAGTAACTCACATTCTCAATCTTTTGGTGTTAATATAATTAACGTGAGTGATCATAATTTAGTAAATATATACAGCTTCTTAAGGACAGGTATAGCAGACAATCTGCTTGGCCGATCCTTGCAAAATTGGAGAAATTCGTCATATTATTCTCACTCAAAAAGTGATCCCTTTGAGTTGAGTAGAGGGTTTTTACATCGTCACCATGAGGTTTACATAGAGAAGAAAGCAGAGGATGTTATATTGAGGTATTTTGAAACAAGAACTCATCATGTTGTTGTCCTTAAAGATGGAGTAAATAATCACAATGGAAGAGATTTGTGTCATATGTCATACGGAATTTTAGCATGACGAGATCACCGGGACATTTCGGGGTGGACATAAATATCACATAGGCATCAAAAATTGGTGGTTGAGGAAAAAAATTGTCCCATGTGCCAAGTTTCTATTTTGCCCTTCACATCAACAAAGATTACTTTAGAAATGCATAGCATTTAGAGATTATTTTATTCTGAAATTCTATTGTATTAATCTAAAGTTTTCTTTCCCTAATTTTGCAAGACTGATAGGCTTGCTTGTGTTGCATATTAGGAAAAGAAAACTTTAGATTAATACAACAAAATTTCAGAATAAAATAATCTTTGAATGTTATGCATTTCTAAAGCAATCTTTGTTGATGTGAAGAGTAAAATAGAAACTCGATACATGAAACAATTTTTTTCCTCGGTAACCATTGTTTGAGATTGCCCATGTTATATTCATGTCCGCATCAAAGCATCCCAGATATCTCTTCATGCTTAAATTTTGCATGACATATGACAAATTTCTTCTATTGTGAGATTATTTACTCCGTCTTCAGATAGAACAACATGACGAGTTCTTGTTTTGAAATACCTCAATATAACATCCTCCTCTTTCTTCTTTGTCTAAGCCTCTTGGTGATGATGCAAAAACCTTCTACTCAAAAGGAATCGCTTATTGAGTAAGAATAATATGACGGATTTCTCCAATTTTGCGAGGATCAACGTAGCAGATTGTCTGCCACACATGTCCTTAAGAAGCTATATATATCTACTAATTAGGATCACTCACGTTAATTATATTAACATCAAAAGAAGAAGCATGCGAGTTACTCATTGTTCAATAACAGTAGTACAGAACAACTTAAACAAAAACAATGTTGGGATATCTTCGAGTCCTTGAAAGGAACACAAGCATCAGAAAATAATCTATGATATATAAGTTCGAGTGATAATGAAGTATATATAGTGATGACCTACCACATTTTTATTTGGGAACTTAATAAGTGTTGTTTTTCGGGTTTGGTAAAAATCTGTATTTTCAACAATAACTTCAATCACATGTTCAAACTAAATAAAAACAATCACATGAAGTTGTAACTTTGTATTTCACAACTTTGAACCTCAAAATAGGTTCAACCCAACTTATGAACATCAACAAAATGAAGTTCAAACTATTTTCTGGAAAATAGCAAAACTGTCGTTTAGAAAGACATGAAAAATAAAGATTCAAGTCCACCAAATTCACGATGTTTCCTTAAGGAAATTATTTTCCTCAAGTACCCGAGGTTCTGGAATATATTCTCCCAAGATAAAATGAATCACTTCGACAGAATGGTGGTACCTCAAACTCTGTCGAACAACGAACGCACTCAACGATTCGTAAATCACACTTGAGTTTTTATGAATAAGAAGATGTTTTTCACTTCAAAATTTCGTACCTATACCTGAAGAAAAATTTAGGTATTTATAGCCAAAAGGTAGTGTTTTAGAAAGGAAGCAATGGTTCCAAAAAAATACACTGTTTCAAACAGTCGGGACCACCTGTGCCCGCAGGTGGCCCACCTGTGTCCGCATGTGCCATTTTGGCACAAAACATAAAGTCTGGCTTGAACTGCACCAGCCATTTGCATCCGCAAATCACCTTTTCTGTCTTCAACCAGTGCCTCGAAGGGTCACGTCCCTTCAAGGTGCGTTGTGACATGCGTCCGCACTTCCTCATGTGTGTCCGTAAATGGAGAAATTTCAGATTGAATTTTTGGATCATTAACTCTTAAGTTTCAAATAAATTTCGTCCAAAAATATAGTCTCTCGATCGATCATTTGACAAATCCAAATCCAAATCCGAAGTCGAGCCGAGTGAGCGATGACGACGACGACGACGATGCAAGGCTTGCTTTGTTCTTGCCTCACTATCCACATGAAGGAATGCATCTCAATATATGGATAAGAAAGTTCATTTCTCCCACCAATATTGGAGAAACACACTTCTTTAAAGTGAAACCACAATTCACTTTTTCCCTCCATTTGTTCCCTCCATTTTCCATTCATATTTCTTCACTAGAACCCAACAGTCCCCACATGAATGGGATATGGCTATTTTATTAAAAAATATTCAGACAAGTGTGTGATCTACAAGCAAAGACTAATTTCATTTGGATAAGTAGGTTTCCCTTTGAACTTTCCATAGTGAACTTGCATCGGATGCACTCGGTCAATCGGTAGATGTGATATTTTTGAACCGTCGAAATTTAGTGTACATCTAGACAATAAAATTCACACAACCAGCCTTTTACATTTTATGGTTCTCACAGTTTTGTTCGTTTCAGCTATGAACACAACCTGGTTTCATGAGATCTTAGAGAATAGGTCTTTACTATCATTCTCCTTGAAGCAGCTTCCACTTCACCCTCACATAGGTAATTTCTAAACGTTTCAATCCTACAGATCAAACTATTTGGTCAAATCTGCCAAACTTAGAAACCATTAAAAGACTACCAACCATAAGTCTTATCCTTATTTCCTGAACATTGTCTTCATCATGAGAATGGGTTGAGTTAATTAACAACGTTGAACCGTCAGTCACAACTTTATTTTATCTCTTTGAACCTAGCACTTGGGATCTCCAGTCCGTTAGGTAGAGTTACCTCCGTGATGACTTGTCCTAGGCCGTAAACTCATTCCCTTCGATGATCTCTCAACTCCCTCTCTAGATAGGCCTTTTATAAGTGGATCCGACACATTATCCTTTGACTTCCAATAGTCAATAGTGATAATTCCACTAGAGAGAAGTTCTCTAATGGTGTTATGTCTCTATCTTATGTGACGAGATTTACCATTGTACATCATGCTCCCTGCCCCTACCTATCGCAGTTTGGCTATCACAGTGTATGCATACTGGTGCCAAAGGTTTGGGCCAATAAGGAATATCTTTCAAGTAATTTCGGAGTCATTCAGCTTCTTCACCGGCTTTATCTAATGTGATAAATTTAGATTCCATTGTAGAGCATGCAATACATGTCTGTTTGGATGATTTCCAAGAGAATGCTCCTCCACCTAAAGTAAATACATATCCATTCGTGGATTTTACTTCATTCAATCCGGTGATCTAATTTGCATCACTATATCCTTTAATTACCACAGGATATTTGTTATAATGCAAAGCATAGTCTTGAGTATGTTTTAGATACCCCAAAACTCTTTTCATTGCCATCCAATGAGTTTGATTAGGATTACTCGTGTACCGACTCAATTTACTAATAGCACACGCTATATCTGGTCGTGTACAATTCATGATGTACATCAAACTTTCCAACACTCTTGCATACTCCAATTGTGAGTCACTTTCACCTTTATTCTTTCGAAGTGCATAGCTCTCAAGTACCTTTTCAATGTAATGAGACTGTGACAATGCCAACCCTTTTGGAGTTCTATGAATTCTTATCCCTAATATTATATCTGAAACTCCAAGGTCTTTCATATAAAACCTTCTCTCAAGCATTCATTTCGTTGCATTTATATCAGAAATGTCTCTACTGATGATCGACATGTCATCCACATACAAACAAATAATGACTTTGTGATTCGGAGTGTCTTTAATGTAAACATTGTCATGCCTCAAACCCCATTGGGGCGGACATGGCACCCGGAGCCGTTGAGGCCGCGAGAGAACCAACCTTCAATCATGTACATTCATACCCATGTCACGCAATGATCATTACTATCATAGATGCAAGATACTAATGGCGGAAATCATGGCAAAACATGTGATATATATACATATATGAAACTTAGCCTTTAGGGCCATATCGTCAACATGATAAGACATTTCTCCCTTTAACTGTACAACGTCTACAAAGCCTCTAACAGATACAAAACCAAATCTATAATTGGTATAAGTCCCCGTTTTACATAATTATGATACAATACCAAAAACCAATATATACATAGGAGTCGGAAAGCCCCGAAGCAACCTGGAGCTCACCAACAAATCCGCAGAAATCCAAGTCCTATTGTAGGGGCCTACTAGTACCTGTGCCTGCAGGAAGTAAGGTAAGTACCACAAGGGACGTCAGTATGAAGAATGTACTGAGTATGTAAGGCTATAAGTAACTGTATGAGCTATAGGAATTTTAATGGAATCAAGTACAAGTGAACGCAACATGTAGATAAACTACCCTAAGGTATACATGTGGGATGATGTACATTGCTTTCTTTACTTTACTTTACTTTACTTTACTTTACTTCATCATCAATCATATAATCATCAATCATGTAATGCCCGGGCCCAACTTATCAGTGGGAAACAACATAATAATCGGGATCGTCTCTAGCTAGGCTTTCGCCCCTTTGAGTTGCCACCCGTTTCCAATGAACTTTTGGGATTGCCTCTAGATAGGATTTCGCCCCTTCGAGTTGCCACCCGTACTCAATATCCATTCGGGATCGCCTCTAGCTAGGCTTACGGCCCTTCGAGTTGCCACCCGTACTCAACAAGTGTTCATTACTTTAATTCTTTTGTTATGAGATTGGTACATTAGTGGTTACAATGTTATTGGAACTTTGGAACATTATTGGAACATTAACCAATGAACATGAGTCATGTGAATCACAATTGATCAATGAATAAGGAACATGTAAGTAACAATGATTAATAACCGAAAATGGAATACCTTTGAACATTTTGGAATGGAACAAGTATAATGACAATGTGATACTATGTGCTGCAGAAGGATATGGAAAGAGTAACATTACATACCTTAATTCACCAATATGGATTCACAATATTATTTGTGAATATAACACTCCATATTTCTCTTTACATCTACTCTAAACACAAGTACATAACGAAGCTCACGTTAACCACTAACGACATTACAAGTTCACAAGATGGTAAGTAGGTGCTTAACAGAAAGTAAAAATCGTCCAACCTCCAAAACATATGGTACATCACTCCCCCCTTCATTATACTACCAAATAACATTATTCCACCACATTACACTATAACTTACTACTTTAGCAAAACAACAACACCAAATCAGTCCACACACTACCATAACAGTCCACATATCACCGTAGACATCACAAACCGATAGGATTTTACACCAAGTTTCTACTTTACATTTCATCCTCAACACAACTCCACATATTTATCCCATCAAGTCACATAAATACCTTTCACAACAATATACCAAAACCAGCCCACACAATTTTAGGATTCACTTTAACATAACAAGAAAATATTCTCTTTTCACTATCCAAACATTCCATGCACAATTGCGTAAAAACATTTCCATCAAGCCATACACAAAAGTAAAGAATTAGGGAAAGCACCAAACTTTAAATATACTGAAATTTAGTCCATATAATTCAATTCCTTCAAGACCTTAAGTCCCCTTTCAAGTTTAAACCACATAGAAGGCAAATCTTTTACCGATTAAGCAAAAGTGGACTGTTTTTCAAATAGTGGACTGCTCAACACTTATTAAACATATACAACATGATTTACACAACCTATTATGCATATAATATATTAAACCACAATAATAAATACTTACCAATACTTACAAGATGATGATCTTGGCAAAACAAGCGTAGTTGCCTTAGGGTTCAAATGGTTTCTTTTGGTCTCTTGGAAAAGTCTAGAAATTACAAGAATTTTGCAAGGTGTATTGTGTGAATAAAATATGATTTTATTGGCCTTATATAGCACTTTAATGGTCATCCTATCCATACACTTGGTCCTTAATGATATGTTTACTTGGTCAAGATGAATGGGTCAAAATTCCCTTTTTGGGCCATGTCTTTCTTGTTGAATTTGGGGGCCAATTTTGAGCCCATTAGACAAGATGAATTAATTCCAACACTTTGCATACATAATATACCCTTTATTGAATGTACAATTACTTTCGTCACCTAGTCGCGTACGTTTGAAAATTTACGGGGTGTTACAAACACATTTATCAAATTCATGTATTTTGAATTCGTTTGCCGACATGGTTTGGTCAAACTTTGCATGCCACTGTTTGGGTTCTTGTTTTAGTCCATAAAGTGACTTAACAAGTTTGCACACTTTCTTTTCTTTACCAGGAACCACAAAACCCTCAGGTTGTTTTATGTAAATTTCTTCCTCTAATTCTCTATTTAAGAATGATGTTTTCATATCCATTTGATGGATTTCAAGACCATATACCGCAGCTAATGCAACTACTATCCGAATAGACATTATCTGTGTTACTGGCGAGTATGTGTCAAAATAATCAAGGCCTTCTTTTTGTCTAAAGCCTTTTAATACAAGTCTTGCCTTGTATTTGTCAATAGTACCATCAGCTTTCATTTTCCTTTTGAAGATTCATTTAGAACCTAAAGGTTAACTTCCTGGAGGAAGATCAACCAACTCCCAAGTATGATTGCTCAAGATTGAATCAATCTCACTATTGACAGCCTCTTTCCAAAAGGATGAGTCCACAGATGACATCGCTTCTTTGAATGTTAGAGGTTTATTTTCAAGAAGAAATGTTACAAAATCTGATTTGAATGAAGTCGACGTTCTGTGTCACTTAATACGCCTTGGATTCTCTTCATTATGTACATTCTTCCTTGGTTCATCCTTAGGTCATTTAGACCCTTCACTAGACAGCTCATGTCTAGTGTTATACGAATAAATGTGTTCAAAGAACTCAACATTATCTGATTCAACTATCGTATTATCATGAATATCCGGATGTTTGGATTTATGAACCAAAAATCGATATGCTTTACTATTTGTGGCATATCCGATGAAAACACAGTCCACAGTCTTTGGTCCTATTTTCACCTTTTTGGGTATAGGAACTTGGACTTTCACTAAACACCCCCATACTTTGAAATATTTCATGTTGGATTTCCTTCCTTTCCATTTCTCATATGGAATAGATTATCTCTTTTTATGGGGCACTCTATTGAGTATTCGATTAGCTATAAGGATAGCTTCCCCCGAAAAGTTTTACGGTAAACCTGAACTTATAATTAAGGCATTCATCATTTCCTTCAACGTTTTGTTCTTCCTTTCCACAATCCCATTTGATTGAGGTGAGTATGGGGTCGTAGTTATATGGACAATTCCATTTTCCAAATATATCTCCGCAAAAGTAGATTCATATTCTCCACCCTTATCACTTCTTATCATTTTGATTCTTTTATCCAACTGATTTTCAACTTCAGTTTTCTATTACATAAATGCATCAATTGTTTCATCCTTACTATTAAGCAAATAGACATAACAGTATCTAGTGCAGTCGTCAATAAAAGTTATGAAATATTTTTTCCCACCACGAGATGGTGTCGACTTCATATTACAAATGTCTGTGTGAATTAAGTTTAAAGGATTCGAATTCCTTTCAACAGACTTATATGTATGCCTAGCATACTTCGATTCAACACAAGTTTGACACTTTGATTTACTGCACTCAAATTTAGGCAAAACTTCCAAGTTAATCCATTTTCGCAAGGTTTTGTAATTGACATGTCCCAAACGTTCATGCCATAATTCATTTGACTCAAGCAAGTGAGAAGAAACCTTAGCTTTATTCCTTTCAACATTCATTACATAAAGTTTGAAAAGATCCTCAACGAAGTATCCCTTTTCTACAAACATTTCATTCTTGGTTATTTCAACTTTATCCAAAACAAACACACATTTAAACTCGTTTTTAACGAGTAGTGCTATCGACACTAAGTTTTTCCTAATATGTAGGTACATGGAGAACTTTTTTGAGAGTCAACACCTTGCCGGAAGTCATTTTTAGGAATATCTTTCCGCTTCCTTCAACCTTCGTTGTTGCATTATTTCCCATAAAGATCACATCTTTGGGACCAGCGGCATCATAAGTAGCAAAAGCTTCTTTATCCGCACAAACATGTCTAGTGGCTCCTGAATCAAACCACCATTCATTTGGATTTCCAACTAGATTATATTATGTGATCATTGCACATAGATTTTCAATCTTTCCAGTTGCTTCCAACATGTTTATCTTATTTCTTTTCTTGTTCCTTTTCAGAACTTGACAACTTAGTGCTTTTTGGCCAACTTTACTACAATTGTAGTACTTGCCTTTGAACTTTTTCTTGTTCTTCACTTTCTCTTTGAAGTTCATACCAGAATATTTTTTCGATTTCTCTATCGTTTCCATTGTGTCAGCAATATCTGAACGACTTAATGATGCAACATTAGTTGTCATTGGGACAACACCAATCACAACCGAATCAATTCTTTGTTCAATTTCATTCGTCATTTCCTTGTCAAGCTTTGACAAACATTTTAGTATTTTAGAATACTAACTATAAAGACTTTAATCTTTAAACACTTGTTTCCAGTCAACAATGAAGTTTTTATGTCTTCAAATTATCAACCGAATGAACTTTGAAATCTGACAAATTTTTTTATATTCCTCAAATCAGAAACAACTTCAAATAGAGTAAAAACCCATAGATTTTAAACTCCAGAAACTAATACAAAAAATTCAACGAATCGGTGAAGTTTTTATATTCTTTGAACCGAATTCACAGTCCAATTTCTCATTAAAGTTTGTATATTCTTTAAACCGAGGGAGTAGAAATCAAAAGATTTAGTCTCCAAAAAAAATCAGACAGACACTATACAGATTAACAAGTACTTGTAATTTCCTTTAGATTGTTGTTTTTTGGAGTTGGCAAAAATCTGTATTTTCAATAATAACTTCAATCACATGTTCAAACTAAATAAGAACAATCACATGAAGTTGTAACTTTTTATTTCACAACTTTGAACCTCAAAATAGGTTCAACCCAACTTATGAACATCAACAAAATGAAGTTCAAACTATTTCCTGGAAAATAGCAAAACTGTAATTTAGAAAGACATGAAAAATGAAGATTCAAGCCCACCGAATTCATGGTGTGTCCGTCTCCTCAAGTACCCGAGGTTCTGAAATATATCCTCCCAGGATAAAATGAATCACTTCGACAGAATAGCGGTACCTCAAACTCTTCTGAACAACGAACGCACTCAATGATTCGTAAATCACACTGGAGTTTTTATGAATAAGAAGATGTTTTTCACTTCAAAATTTTGTACCAATACTTGAGGAAAAATTCAAATATTTATAGACAAAAGGTGGTGCTTCATAAAGGAAGCAATGGTTCCAGAAAATGCATTATTTTAGACCGTCGGAACTAACTGCGCCCGCAGGTGCCATTTTTTCACAAAACAGAAAGTCTGGCTTGACCTGCACTGGCCATCTGCATCCACAAATAGGCATTTGCGCGCGCAGGTCACCTTTTTTATCTTCAACCAGTGTCTCGAAGGGTCACGTCCCTTCAAGGTGCGTTGTGACATGCGTCTGTACTTCCTCATATGCATCCGTAAATGGAGAAATTAAAGATTAAATTTTTGGATCATTAACTCTCAAGTTTCAAATGAATTTTGTCCAAAAAGATAGTCTTTCGATCGAAAATTAGACAAATCCAAATCCAAATCCGAAGCCGAGCCAAGCGACCGACGATGATGGTTGCGCGAGGCTTGCCTTGTTGTTGCCTCACTATCCACATAAAGGAATGCATCTCAATATATGCATAAGGAAGTTTCTTTCTCCCATCAATGTGGGAGAAACACTCTTCTTTAAAGTGCAACCACAATTCACTTTTGCCTCCATTTGTTCCCTCCATTTTTCATTCACATTTCATTACTAGAACCCAACAATAAGTTGTATTCTTAATTTGTATTGGAATCAGACTTATTGACTATATGAAATATATGTAGAGATGCCCTACCATATTTCCTAGACTCCTAGTGCATTTGGGAAGTTTCTAAAAGCACTTCCATGTTAATATACATGTTGCATGTAGAAATCCTCATAATAATATTGGTTTCTTCCCTTGTGTGTTTAATATTGTTAATGGTAGTGTTATATGGCTTCGCATAATTAACAAGGCTTAGTACATTTCTGAGGTTGCATTTACCATATTAAGTAATATAACCTAAGTCTTTAAGGATATAGAGTATTTTAGTGTAGGTACTTGTTTTTCATATATGGAGGCACAACGATATCTTGGTGTTCAATAAAGCAGAAAAGAATTGTCACTTCATCAACTCATGCAGATATAATAATCATCTATGAAGTAAGTCAGGAGAGTATTTGGTTGAGACCAATGACTCAACATATTCAGGAAATATGTGGTTTGCCTTTGAAAAGGGATATGCCAACTGTAATGTATGAAGATAATGTTGCATGTATAGCTCAGCTGAAGGTAGGATATATTAAAAGAGAAAAAAAAAACATATTTCATCAAAGTTCTTTTCACTCATTATCTTGAGAAGAAAGGTGAAACAAATATTCAACAAATTTGCTCATCTAACAGTTTGGCGGATTTGTTCACTAAAGCATTGCCAACATCAATATTTGAGAAGTTGAGATATAAGATTGGAATGTGTTATCTCTGAGATATCAAGTAAAGTTTTCATCAGGGGAGTGAAATACGCGTTGTACTCTTTTTTCCTTAATCAAGGTTTTGTCCCAATTGGATTTTCTTGGCCGTAAGATTTTTAATGAAGCAACACTGAAGACGTATTACAATATGTGTGTACTCTTTTTCCTTCATTAGGCTTTTTCCTACAGGATTTTTTCTAGTAACGTTTTAACTAGACACACTATGTATGAACATCCAAGGGGGGTTTTATGAATACATTAAATTTAAGTGGATTGTCTATTTACTTCATTTATATCACATACATGAACTACTTACATCATATGTATCTATACAATACATATTTACTAGATTACATGAACCTTTTGTGAATAAGAATGTATCTATTAATTTGGGCACTTAACATTGGTGATCTTTGGAGTAATTCCTCATCCTATCAACTTGGATTTTATCCACCATTAATATTGTAAGACACACTTGAACATAGAAGAAAAGTTATCTCTCCTATCTACATATCTTGTCTCATATTCTTCCTCTTGTCTTCATATTTATATTATTCTGAACTTAATTTTACAACGGGTTCACGTTTTCTTTTTCTTTCCTTTTCTTTTTGTTATTTGTATTTAAATTTTTTTTGTGTGTTATTTACGAATATCTATTTATATTTATGCACCACAAAAGGTTCTTGAAATAATAATTGTTTAAAAAGCAAAATAGTTGTTCCATATTTGATGGATATTTTGATAATTCAACTTTTTAACCTTTTGATATATATATATATATATATATATATATATCCTCAATAAGTATTAAAGGAAAAGGTAACTTCATGAAATTGAATAGACTTCAATAAATTTAATTTCTCATCTAAATAATTTATTGTGAAGTATTTAATGGTTTAAGAATATTTATTGCAATAATAATATTTATTCAATATAATTTTACTTTATATATATAAAATATTATATAAATAATTTTAGATTGAAGGATAAAATAACCATTCAATATTTAATAGACAAATTGATCGTTCAACTTTTAACTTAACGTTTCTAAGTTAGGACTCGTTTGATTGGGAAACAAGTTAACTTCAGAATTGTTATTATATCCTCAATGTAATGACCCTCCCAGTCATTTCCCTTGTTTTCGTGTGTTCTCAGCATTTAGAGCTTTTCTATAACTGCCCCAAGTTATTTATGACTTGCTGGGACTGATAGTTCGGTTTTCGGGCAGTTCATTTGAGAATATTATTTATATCGAGCGTGTTGCAACATATTTAAATTAAATTAGAATTTGGTAAAATGATATATCTATACTACTTTATAAAAGTTCTATAATTTAGTAATATTTTTAAATGGAGATAGTAAATCTAATTTTGTTAACATAATATTTTTATTTTATAGAGGTTTTGTTCAAAATAATTTTCTATTCATGATGGTATATTTAAAATATTGTATTTATTTTACCACTAGCCTATGCAGTATCCGAATATATATATATACGGAAAGCAAAAATGGATAAGGCCATGTTCATGTTAACATTAATTAGTATTTGACTATAAGACTTACTTTCTTTTTGGTTTTGGTATGTATAGTGTCTATATATACTATAGTATTATTTTCTTTTCTCATTTTGTTTTCTTTATTAAGTGTTACATATATTCCACCATTTTTAATCAATATAATCTCAACTTTAGGCATTTATAGAGAGATTCAAGGTTAGGGGTTGGTAGATTTGAGTTTGTGGACCTCGTTCTCGTCATTTTTACGGTACATTTTCTTATTTTTACGGTAGTTTTAGTTACGATGGTTGTTGGGATTGGTGTTGATGTTTGAGATATATATTGAGCTCAAATTGAGCGGTGTTAGTTGTAACTATTGGTCACGGGGTGATTTGGGACGCTGTGACGGTTTCGGTTTTGCGATTCTGCAAGTGAGCCCCACATGGACCGTTCGGATATTTTTTCCGAACTAATGCAATATGGGTATCAATATTCATGTTTTGACATGTAGTTTATTATTTTGCTAGCGTGGCATAAATCTGAGGTCTTGCGGAAGGGGAAGACTCCTATTTAGCAAGCTTTAGTAGATATTCGGCGGCGTCCAGGTAGGCTAGGCTTACCATATACCTAGACTGAGTTTATTTATAGTATTTGCATACTATTATGCTAGTGTTTGGGCTAGTAATTGTAGATTGGCATTGGCTTGCTATGATTAGGCCTTTTGGGTCGGTTAGGGCCTTGTTTGGATATGTTCCGGGCCCGTTATCCTCGTGGTGTGCCAGAGATTATCTTTATAGGGTTGGTTAATGTTGTACTACTGTTAGTAGGGTTTTGGGGAACCTTAGCCCAGACTTGGTTCCGGGACCCCGTAGTGGGCCCCGCTACTCTTCACAGTCGGTATAGTTAGATTTAAATATTGTTAGGATTAGTTAAGACCTGAGATGATCTTTTAGGATAAAATTTATGTTGAATTACCCTAGTTATGCCCTTTTGACCTATTTAGCCTTGTCAGTCCCTAATAGTACCGTATTTGACCGGGGTCGGCTAGTTTGATTTAGAATGCAGACCCGCCTTACCATGACTTATAATGTATACTCAGACTTGTATATACATATTGTTTATAGTAGATAGTTGACCTGGAAGGATCCCGAGATTGACTTGTAGTACGTGGTGGGTTAGCTCCTTATTTATGTTTCGGGTTCGTTCTTGGGCCAGTATGTCCCCGTTTACTTGTGTTTGTGTGGATTCTGGCACTACTCTATTACTTGGTTACTGATTATTATGAGTTTTGATTTGAGTCTGGCCACTAATTCAGATATAATGGGTACTGATTATGAGTTTTGATTCGAGTCCGGCCACTGATTCAGTTATGATGGTTACCGATTGTTATGAGTTTCGGTTCAAGTCTGGCATCTGGTTATGATATGATTGGAGAGTTATGGTACTAGGTACCGTGGTTATGATACTGTTGTTCTCTGAGTTCTGGTTCGAGTCCGGCGGTTATGATATATATGTGGCCTATTGTTATTATCCACTATGTTCGGTTCGATTCCGAGGTCTGGCCTTTTGTTATTACCCATTGGTGCCGGTTCAAGCCCGGTGCACCCTTGTTGGTTATTTTGGTTACTGGATACTGATACAGCTTTGAGACACTGGTGACTATGCATTTACTATTCTTGTGTGTCCCGCCGGCTTATGGGGGCCAGGCTGGGTTATTATTTTGTTTGGTGTGCCTATCGGGTTTATGGGGGCCCAGATAGGTTATGTTTGACTTGTGTGTTTACTTAGGCATTTATTTACTCGTTACTCTGTATCGCACTTATTCTCTCATGTGCATATCTATACGCCTCGGCAATTACTTATATACTTAATATTTATACCCCGGACCTAACATGTACCCTCGCATTTTAGCTTGCTTATATTATATTGAGCTCAGTCGGTCGATGATGCCTACTGAGTACCCGTTGCCCCGGTACTCATACTGCTCTTCTGCATCTTTTTCCCTGATGCAGATCCGGGCACTAGTCGAAGGTTTTGACGTGACGCTCTTCTCAGCACTGACTCCGGAGCAAGGTGGGCTTAATGACGTCCGATGCAGATCCTACTCCATCTTTACTGTATAGTCTTTTTCTCTCGAGACTGTAGTACTTGTTTTATATATTTGGTTTCTGTCTTGTATTTTGGACATGTCTAGTAGTGGCTCTTGTACAGACCTTAGCAGGTCTTGGGAGTGGTTCTTGACTATATATATTGTCCTCTTCCTTCTCAGTCTTGGTATGAATATATATTTTGATTTTGTTTTTATATTTCTAGCATGTTTATTAGTATGGTTACTTCCACTTCATCTTTGTTTTCTGAGATTTCGCCCGTTAGCCTTTTGCTTGTCGTTCTGGGCTAGGGTTTGGCTTGCCTATTGGTGGGTTATGGTAGGTGCCATCATGACTTGAAAAATAGGGTCGTGATAGCTTGGTATCAGAGCCTAGGTTTCACTGGTATTGTTGGTGCAGGAGTCGATGTTCAGTAGAGTCTCGCAGATCAGTACAGAGACGTCCGTGTCCTATCTTCGGGAGGCTACAGAGCATGTTTAGGGTAAATCTTATTTCTTTGATTCGCCTTCGTGCGTTGGTGTCTATTTTGGTTTCTAATCTCTATTTGGTTCACTTTTTATGCAGATGGTTAGGCCATATGGTGCGAGAGCCGGGGTCAGGACCCCGAGCCTGCAGCTAGGGCTTCAGTTAGGGATCGAGGTCAACCTAGAGGTCGGAGGCAGGGCAGAGTAGCATCCCTAAGCCGAGATCATGCTAGGGACCAGTCACCTGATCCCATTATAGTTCCAGATGTTCCGCCGCCACAGCAGCCGGTGGGCTAGAGGGCAGCCCAGGCTCCACCCAAATTTATTGATGCTTCAATGCTCCGAGATACTTTGGTACAGTTGTTGGGATTAGTTGGAGGTCCGCCTATTATGGGAGTACAGCCAGCCGCACAAGGAATTGGTGTTGGGGCGCAGCCTGTAGCTGCGGCACCGAGAGTTGAGGTTCTGCCTGTACCGATAGCAGTCCAGCCAGTTATGTCTGCCGAGGAGCAGAAGATGTTGATTCGCTTCCTGAGATTAGCTCCACCTAGATTTGATGGTACTCCAAGAGAGGATGCATATGAGTTCTTGTCCAGCTGCGAAGATAGACTAAGGAATTTGGGATTGGTACAGTCTCGTGGTATTGATTTTGTGGCATATCAGTTTGATACTGCAGCGAGGAGATGGTGGAGGGGATATCTTGATTCCAGGCCAGCGGGATCTCCGTCGGTTACCTGGACCCAGTTCTCTGAGATTTTCTTGGGAAAGTATATGCCCCATACTATGCGGGAGCGGCTCAGGGTTGAGTTCTCTAGATTGACTTAGGGTTCATTATCTGTCGTCAAGTATGAGGTGAGGTTTCATGATCTTGCTAGGCGCGCTACTTCTATTTTGCCTAATGAGTATGAGAGAGTTAGATGTTTTATCAGGGGACTTAGATTGCCACTCCGCAGGGCTACCCAGAGTTTAGTGACTTCAGGGAAGTCATTTGCAGATATTACTGAGCATGTATACTCTATTGAGGAGATGGATAGCGAGGCCCAAGGGGGCAGCGATAAGAGACCTCGTGTCCAGGGTAGTTTCAATGGGAGCCATAGTGGTTCTCAATTCAGAGGGCGTGGTTTCCAGTTTTAGGGTAGGTACCCTCAGCAGCAGCAGTAGTCTTTTCAGCGACAGGGTCAGCCCAGTAGGCCAGTACAGTCATCCTTCCAGATATCTGATAGGGTTCAGCCCGACTATAGTGGTTCTATTAGTCATCCTCAGGGACGTGGTCTGTCTAGTTCATCGACTAGAGGTGGTCATACCGGATCTTCTAGGCCGAGCAAGGAGCCAGGAGCATGTTATACTTGTGGGGTTGTCGATTATTTCACGCACAAGTATCCTCAGCGCAGGGCGATTTAGCCTTCAGTTCAGGCGGCACAACCTATCAGATCTATACCGACAGTGGGCAAAGGTGGTTTATAGGGTCATCGGGGTGGTCCCCAGGGTTCTCGAGGTGGAGCTCAGGGAGTTCGGACTGGTAGTCAGGTTGGTGCTCAGACTAGCAGTCGCCAGCGTCAGCTATATGTCGTGCCAGCTAGGCGGGAGGCTGAGGCTTCATATCCAGTTATTATAAGTACGATTTTTGTATGCCATCAGCCAGCTTTTGCATTATTTGATCCTGAATCCATGTTTTCTTATGTATCTACTTATTTTACACCACGGTTAGGTTCATTCTCTGAGTTATTATCTGTTCCCTTACGTGTATCTACCCCCGTTGGTGATTCCTTAGTAGTGGATCGAGTATATAGATCATGTACGGTGACTATTCAGGAGTTTGATACTCAGGTTGATTTTATTGTATTGGCCATAGTAGACTTTGATCTGATTTTGGGCATGCACTGATTGTTTTTTCATCATGCAGTCTTGGATTGCTTTGCCAAGACCGTTACCTTAGTCATGCCCGATGTACCCCCGATAGTGTGGCAGGGTTCTGTTAGCCGCACACCGACGGGGATTATTTCTTATGTTCGGGCTCATAGACTGATGTCAAGGGGATGTGATTCATTCCTCGTATGTTCAGGATGCTAGTGTTGAGAGTCCGTCGCTTGACTCCGTCCCCGTTGTTTACGAGTTTTCTGATATATTCCCGACTGACCTACTTGGCCTTCCTCCTGAGCGTGATATAGAGTTCATTATAGACCTCGAGCCGAGCACTCGACCTATTTCTATGGCTCTTTATCGTATGGCTCCTCCTGAGTTGAGAGAGATAAGTAGTCAGCTTGAGGATCTTTAAGGGAAGGGTTTTATCAGTCCGAGTGTATCGTCATGGGGTGCTCCAGTTATATTTGTAAAGAAGAAGGATGGCTCCATGCGTATGTGTATCGACTATAGACAGCTAAATAGGGTGACAGTAAAGAATAATTATCCTATGCCTCGTATTGACGATTTGTTTGATCAGCTTCAGGGTGCAGCGGTGTTCTCAAAAATAGATTTGAGATATGGATACCATCAACTGAGATTTAGGGTTGAGGACATCCCAAAGATAGCCTTCAGGACTCGGTACGGCCACTATGAGTTCCTGGTGATGTCTTTTGGCTTGACTAATGCCCCAACAGCCTTTATGGATTTAATGAATCGTGTATTCAGGCCGTACTTGGACTCATTTGTGATTGTGTTTATTGACGACATCTTGTTTATTCGAGGAGTAGCGAGGAGCACAAGCAGCATCTGAGGATTGTGCTCCACACTTTGAGAGATCATCGGCTTTATGCCAAGTTCTCAAAGTGTGAGTTCTGGCTTAATTCTGTAGCTTTCTTGGGGCATGTTGTATCCAGACACGGTATCATGGTAGACCCAGTGAAGATTGAGGCTATTCGAGGTTGGGCTAGGCCCACGTTGCCTACCGAGGTTCACAGTTTTGTTGGGTTGGCAGGCTATTACAGACGGTTTATTGAGGGTTTATCGTCTATTGCATCTCCTATGACTAGACTGAACAGGAAGGAGGTTCCATTTCAGTGGTCTGAGGATTGTGAGGCAAGCTTCTTGAAGCTCAAAGATCGACTTACTTCTGCCCCTGTGTTGACTTTTCCAATTGAGGGCGAGGGTTTCACCGTATATTGTTATGTATCTGGGATCGGTTTGGGATGTGTTCTGATGCAGAGGGGTCGTGTTATTGCATATGCATCGAGGCAGCTGAAGGTGCACGAACGTAATTACCCCACTCATGACTTAGAGTTAGCAGCGGTAGTGTTTGCACTGCGGATTTGGAGGCATTATCTATACGGTGTTCATTGTGAGATCTTTACAGGCCACCGCACTCATCAGCATATTATGACTCAGAGGGATCTTAATTCGAGGCAGCGCAGGTGGATTGAGTTGTTGAAGGACTATGATATCTCTATTCTCCATCATCCGGGCAAGGCGAATGTGGTAGCCGACGCATTGAGTCGGAAGGCAGTGAGTATGGGTAGCTTAGCCTTTATTCCAGTCTCTTAGTGGTCGTTGGCTTTGGACATTCAGTCCTTAGCTAACTCGATGGTTCGATTGGATATTTTTGACCCCAGGAGGATTGTTGCTTGCGTTGAGGCCAGATCTACTTTGCTGGAGTAGATTCAGCTTTGTTAGTTTGAGGATAGTAGTCTTCGTAGCCTTCGAGATCAGGTGTTAAAGGGTGAGTCTGAGAGGGCTACCTTGAATTCGAATGGTGTTCTGAGGTTTGATGGCCGTATTTGTGTTCCGAGGGTTGGGGACTTGACTTAGTTGATTCTGCGTGAGGCGCACAGTTCTAAATATTCTATTCACCCCGGGACAGCTAAGATGTATAAAGATCTGAGACAGCACTATTGGTGATGTGGTATGCGACTAGACATAGCAGGGTTTGTAGCTCGATGCCTCTGTTGTCAGTAGGTAAAGGTCGAGCACCAAAGACCCAGTGGTCTACTTCAGCAGTTGCCCATTCCCGAGTGGGAGCGAGTCACTATGGATTTTGTTGGTGGGTTACCTCGCACCTCTCGTGGCTTTGATAGTATTTGGGTTGTTGTAGATCGGTTGACTAAGTTCGCACACTTCATCCCTGTTTAAGTTTCTTACAATGCTGAGAGATTAGCTCGTGTATATATTCAGGAGGTGGTTCGCCTACACGGAGTGCCAGTGTCTATTATCTCAGACCAAGGCTCTCAGTTTACCTCTAGTTTTTGGCATACTTTCCAGAAGGAGTTGGGTACCCAGGTGGACCTCAATACTGCATTTCATCCTCAGACCGACGGGCAGTCAGATCGAACTATTCAGGTATTAGAGGATATGCTCCGCGCGTGTGTACTTGACTTTGGGGTCCAATGGGATCAGTTCTTGCCTTTAGCAGAGTTCGCGTATAATAATAGCTTCCACTCCAGCATTCAGATGGCTCCGTTTGAGGCTTTGTATGGTAGACGATGTCGGTCTCCAGTTGGTTGGTTCGAGACTCCAGAGATTAGTCCTCGTGGTACAGATTTGCTCCGAGAGTCTTTGTACCGAGTTCAGGTAATTCAGGACAGGCTGCGGACAGCTCAGAGTAGACAGAAGAGTTATGCTGACCGTAGACGTCGTTCGTTGAAATTCAGAGTGGGTGATAGGGTCTTCTTACGAGTATCGCCCATGAAGGGCGTGATGCGGTTTGGTAGGAAGGGCAAGCTTAGCCATAGATATATTGGACCCTTTGAGATTCTGCGGACAGTTGGAGAGGTAGCATATGTGCTGGCTTTACCTCCGGCCTTTTCAGCTATTCACCCGGTGTTTCATGTTTCTATGCTGCGACAGTACATTCCGGATAAATCACATGTACTTCAGTGGGACTCGATTCAGTTTGATGAGAAGTTGGCATTTGTGGAGGAGCCTGTGTCCATTTTAGCTAGAGATGTCAGACGATTGCATTCCCGGGACATTCCAGTGGTTAAGGTACAATGGCGTCACCGTCCGATTGAGGAGTCCACTTGGGAACTTGAGAGGGATATGCGAGCCCAGTATCCCTACTTGTTCACATCTTCAGGTATGCACTTACTGTTGACTTTCGCAGACGAAAGTCCTTTTAGTAGTAGATATTGTAATGACCCTCCCAGTCATTTCCCTCATTTTCGTGTGTTCTCAGCGTTTAGAGCTTTTCTATAACCGCCCCAAGTTATTTATGACTTGTTGGGACTGACAGTTCGATTTTCGGGCATTTCATTTGAGAATATTATTTATATCGAGCGTGTTGCAAAATATTTAAATTAAATTAGAATTTGGTAAAATGATATATCTATACTACTTTATAAAAGTTCTATAATTTAGTAATATTTTTAAATGGAGATAGTAAATCTAATTTTTTTAACATAATATTTTTATTTTATAGAGGTTTTGTTCAAAATAATTTTCTATTCATGATGGTATATTTAAAATATTGTATTTATTTTAACACGAGCCTATGTAGTATCCGAATATATATATATATATATATATATATATATATATATATATATATATATATATATATACGGAAAGCAAAAATGGATAAGGCCATGTGCATGTTAACATTAATTAGTATTTGACTAAAAGACTTACTTTCTTTTTGGTTTTGGTACGTGTAGTATGTATATATATATATATATATATATATATATATATATATATATATATATATATATAGTATTATTTTCTTTTCTCATTTTATTTTCTTTATTAAGTGTTACATATATTCCACCATTTTTAATCAATATAATCTCAACTTTAGGCACATTTATAGAGAGATTCAAGGTTAAGGGTTGGTAGATTTGAGTTTGTGGACTCGTTCTCATCGTTTTTACGGTACGTTTTTTTATTTTTACGGTAGTTTTAGTTACGGTGGTTGTTGGGATCGGTGTAGATGTTTGAGCTATATATTGAGCTCAAATTGAGCGGTGTTAGTTGTGACTATTGGTCACGGGGTGATTTGGGACGTTGTGACGGTTTTGATTTTGCGATTTTGCGATTCTGCAAGTGGGCCCCACATGGGCCGTTCGAATATTTTTTTCGAACTAATGCAATATGGGTATCAATATTCATGTTTTGACATGTAGTTTATTATTTTTTTAGCGTGGCAGAAATCTGAGGTCTCGCGGAAGGGGAAGACTCCTATTTAGCAAGCTTTGGCAGATATTCGGCGACGTCCAGGTAGGCTAGGCTTACCATATACCTAGACTGAGTTTATTTATAGTATTTGCATACTATTATGCTAGTGTTTGGGCTAGTAGTTGTAGATTGGCATTGGCTTGCTATGATTAGGCCTTTTGGGCCGGTTAGGGCCTTATTCGGATATGTTCCAAGCCCGTTATCCTCGTGGTGTGCCAGAGATTACCTTTATAGGGTTGGTTAATGTTGTACTACTGTTAGTAGGGGTTTGGGGAACCTTAGCCCAGACTTGGTTCCAGGACCCCGTAGTGGTCCCCGCTACTCTTCACAGTCGGTATAGTTAGTTTTAAACATTGTTAGGCTTAGTTAAGCCCTGAGATGATCTTTTAGGATAAAATTTATGTTGAATTACCCTAGTTATACCTTTTTGACCTATTTAGCCTTGTCAGTCCCTAATAGCACCGTATTTGACCAGGGTCGGCTAGTTTGATTTAGAATGCGGACTCGCCTTGCCATGACTTATAATGTATACCCAGACTTGTATATACATATTGTTTATAGTAGATAGTTGACCTGGAAGGATCCCGAGATTGACTTGTAGTACGTGGTGGGCTAGCTCCTTATTTATGTTTCGGGTTCGTTCTTGGGCTAGTATGTCCCCGTTTACTTGTGTTTGTGTGGATTCTGGCACTACTCTATCACTTGGTTACTGATTATTATGAGTTCCGATTTGAGTCCGGCCACTAATTCAGATATGATGGGTACTGATTATGAGTTTCGATTCGAGTCCGGACACTGATTCAGATATGATGGTTACCGATTGTTATGAGTTCCGGTTCAAGTCCGGCATCTGGTTATGATATGATTGGAGAGTTATGGTACTAGGTACCGTGGTTATGATACTGTTGTTCTCTGAGTTTCGATTCGAGTCTGGCGATTATGATATATATATGTGGCCTATTGTTATTATCCACTATGTCCGGTTCGATTCCGGGGTCTGGCCTCTTGTTATTACCCATTGGTGCCGGTTCAAGCCCGGTGCACCCTTGTTGGTTATTTTGGTTACTGGATACTGATACAGCTTTGAGACACTGGTGACTATGCATTTACTATTCTTGTGTGTCCCGCCGGTTTATGGGGGCCAGGCTGGGTTATTGTTTTCTTTCGTGTGCCTATCGGGTTTATGGGGGCCCAGATAGGTTATGTTTGACTTGTGTGTTTACTTAGGAATTTATTTACTCGTTACTCTGTATCGCACTTATTCTCTCATGTGCATATCTATACGCCTCGGCAATTACTTATATACTTATTATTTATACCCCGGACCTAACATGTACCCTCGCATTGTAGCTTGCTTATATTATATTGAGCTCAGTCGACCAATGATGCCTACTGAGTACCCGTTGCCCCGGTACTCATACTGCTCTTCTGCATCTTTTTCCCCGATACAGATCCGGGCACTAGTCGAAGGTTTTGACGTGACGCTCTTCTCAGCACTGACTCCGGAGCAAGGTGGGCTTACTGACGTCCGAGGCAGATCCTACTCCATCTTTACTGTATAGTCTTTTTCTCTCGAGACTGTAGTACTTGTTCTATATATTTGATTTCTGTCTTGTATTTTGGACATGTCTAGTAGTGGCTCTTGTACAGACCTCACCAGGTCTTGGGAGTGGTTCTTGACTATATATATTGTCCTATTCCTTCTCAGTCTTGGTATGAATATATATTTTGATTTTTTTTTTATATTTCTAGCATGTTTATTAGCATGGTTACTTCCACTTCATCTCTGTTTTCTGAGATTCCGCCCGTTAGTCTGTCGTTTGTCACTCCGGGCTAGGGTTTGACTTGCCTATTGGTGGGTTATGGTAGGCGTCATCATGACTTGAAAAATCGGGTCGTGACACTCAATGTGGAATATAAATAATTTACAATCTCGAGATGACTAATTCTAGTATAAGTTATTCCTCAATTTTATCTCAACCAAACATGAAATAAACTTATCTTTCAATTAATCCAGAAGAAATTAGTTATATGTTTAACCCTTATACGGTTATACCAAACGGTTCTTATAGGATAAGTATAAGATAATGATTTCATATTCACCTTAGCCTTCAACATCAGTGAATCTGCTGCTGTTATAAAATGGCTTCCCCTTCTTTCTAAACGAAAAATTTAGCAAAGGCTGATGTCAATATGCACAAGAAGATGCCTTTTCGTACTAGAGAAATGCATGAATATGAAGCAACTTAAGCAAGCACATGGACAAGTAATCACATGCGGACTTGGAGAAAATAGATTTGCCTTGAGCAGGCTGTTGGCTTTCTGTTCACATCCTAATCTTGGTAGTCCAATTTATGGCTGGAAAATCTTTGAACAAATACAAGAACCCACAAATTGCATATTCAATACAATGATTAAAGCTTTCTTGCTCAAGGGTGAGCTTAACAGAACCATAGGTATATACAAAAATATGTTGAAAATTGGGATGTGCCCTGATAATTATACACTCCCTTATGTGTTAAAAGCTTGTGCTAAAATGAAAAGTTGTTATCTTGGTGAGTTGGTTCATGGGCAAATCTTGAAATTGGGGTTCTTGATTGATATTTTTGTGGGTAATAGTCTAATAGGATTTTACACTGCTTGTGATAATGTGGAAGATGCAAGATTTGTTTTTCATGAGATTCCTTGCAATTGTGTTGTTTCTTGGACTGTTTTAATTTCTGGGTATGCAAAAAGAGGGGATGTTTATGAAGCAAGATTAATTTTTGAGGAATGTTCAGTGAAGGATAGAGGAGTTTGGGGCTCTATGATATCTTGTTATGTACAAAATAATTGTTTCAAAGAAGGGTTAATATTGTTTAGGCAAATGCAAATGAGTGGGATTGGACCTGATGAGGCAATTCTTGTTAGTGTACTTTCAGCTTGTGCACATTTGGGTTCACTTGATATTGGAATTTGGATTCACAGGTATGTGGAGAAATTGAAAATGCCAATGAGTGTTAAATTAGGGACTGCTTTTATTGATATGTATGCAAAATGTGGCTGTTTGGATATAGCGGAGAAGTTGTTCGATGAAATGCCGCAAAGAGACATTATTTGTTGGAATGCTATGATATCTGGATTTGCTATGAATGGAAATGGTTTAAAGGCCTTAAAGTTATTCAATGAGATGCAAAGTGTTGGGATTAGGCCAGATGATGTTACATTCATTTCGATGTTCACTGCTTGTAGTCATGCAGGCATTGCAAACGAAGGTTTAAATTTGTTGAATCTAATGTGTAATGTGTATCATATTGAGCCGAAAGGTGAACACTATGGATGCATAATCGATGTTCTCAGCAGAGCCGGACTGCTTGAGGAAGCAAGAAACATAGCTCAAAACATGCCAGATTCGAGTGTTCCTTCAGAAGAAGCCATAGCTTGGAGGGCATTACTAAGCGCCTCGGGGAATCATGGACTTGTTGATTTAGCTGAGGCTGCTGCTGAGAAAATTGTGCAATTAGAAAGGCATAGCGGAGCATACATTCTACTCTCGAATATTTATGCTGCAGCAGGTAAACATGACAGTACTAGAAGGGTAAGGAAGAAGATGAAAAGCCAATATATAGACAAGGTACCAGGTTGCAGCTCCCTTGAGATCAATGGTGTTGTTCATGAATTTATTGCAGGAGAGAAAACTCACCCTCAATTGGTTCAAATCCATGAACTTTTGGAGACTATTAACAATCAATTAGATAATAGTACACACTGTAAGAATTTAATAGATTGTGAAACATAAACAATCTAACATGAAATTCTATCAATTATTTAGGATTATAGAACTATATGATTTTCACTTGAACAATAATTTTGGACAAGAAAGCATACCCGGATCCTTGGTGTTTTCTTAATTTTGAGCGGAAGTATATCTTGTTCTTGAGATAATATTTCTCTCTTTCCCTTACGTCACCGAACAATTTTGATGGAGAGTTGTTCAATTTTTGTTTTTTGGCAGAGATAGGACCCTTATAGACAGAGTTTTCTGAAGCGATTATCTACACGTTCCATCAGCATGTAGAAGTTGGGAGGGAGTGGGAAGTTTTATAACCGGTTAATAACTTCTCCACATCTAATAGGATTTATCTTAATTATTTATTAAATCAAATAATAATAATAATAATAATAATAATAATAATAATAATATAAACACGTGGTTATTCTTACATTCTCCCACTTAGCACACGTGATACTATTTACATTGTGATTTAATAAATATTTCAATCATTATGTGCACAAGTAATGTTAAATCCAACATCATTTGTTGATATTAAGTAAATAACTAATATGAGTCATGGCGGTTGTATATCACTTTATTCGACATAATTCCTTCCATGTACTACAGCATTAGTTTATTACTCAACAAAACCTTTCAAATACATAATGGGTCCAACAATTAGGCTTAGAATATTTTATCTAAGGCAAAAATTGTTATCATCATTCTCAACATATTGTATACAAGAGAAAACAGGTAACAACAGAAACATATATATAATTTGAGCTCAAAGTGTCAATTACATAAACATAATAAAGTTTTTACATAAAGTCATTCATTGCTATCAATAAGGTCCATTCTTTCAACATGTTCAACAAATGTTTTGGGTTGTAATCCTTTCGTCAAAGGGTCAGCAATCATAAGCTTGGTGCTAATATGCTCAATTGACACTTTATATTTCTGGACTTCTTCTTTAACCCGAAAAGTATTTTAATTCCATATGATTAGCACCCTTCGAATGCGTATTGTTCTTAGAGAAGAATTCTACTGTAGTATTATCACAATAAATTTTCAGCGGCCTAGCTATATTATCGACTAGTCCAAGTCCTGAAATAAAGTTCTACAGCCAATTAGCCTGAATTGTGGCCGCAAAGCATGCCACAAACTCAGCTTCCATAGTGGATGCAACTATAATAGACTGCTTCTCACTCTTCCATGATATTGCTCTTCCAACTAACACAAATAGATACCCAAATGTGGATTTTCTTGTAACAACACAACCAGCATAATCTGAATCTGAATATCCAACCACATCAAGATGATCAGATCTTCTATAAGTGAGCATATGATCTTTCGTTCCTTGCAAGTATCGCAACACTTTGTTTGCAGCCTTCCAGTGGTCCATTCCTGGATTACTTTGATATAGGCCCAGCATCCCAACAACAAAATTGATATCTGGTCTCGTACATGTCTGGGCATACATTAGGCTCCTAACTATTGATGCATAAGGAATATCATTCATTTTCTTACGTTCCAATTCATTCTTTGGACGTTGATTGAGACTAAATTTATCTCCTTTCTGAATTAAAATGGGACTTGATGAGCATTTTTCCATTCTAAATCTCTCTAACACTTTATTAATATAGGCTTTCTGAGACAACCCCAACAATCCTTGTGATCTATCTCGAAATATTTTTATCCCAATCACATAAGATGCCTCTCCCATATCTTTCATTTCAAAGTTGTTAGAGAGATATTTCTTTTTATTGTGCAACAAACCAAAATCATTAGTAGCAAGCAAGATGTCATCAACATAGAGAACTAACATAATAAACTTACTCACACTTGCCTTCAGATATATACACCAATCAACAATGTTTTTCTTAAATCCAAATGTGACAATCGTTTTGTTAAACTTAAGATACCATTGTCGGGAAGCTTGTTTAAATCCATATATTTACTTCTTAAGTTTACACAACATCTGTTCCTTTCCTTTAATAGGAAACCCTTCAGGTTGATTCATATAAACTTCTTCCTCCAAATTTTCATTTAGAAAGGTTGTTTTCACATCCATTTGATGTAGCTCTAAGTCATAATGAGCTACTAAAGCCATATAATTCTGAGTGAATCTTTTCTAGAGACGGATGAAAATATCTCTTTATAGTCAATGCCATCTTTCTGAGCGAAACTTTGACAACAAATCTGGCCTTGTGACGTTAGATGTTGCCAGTTGAGTCGCGTTTGGTCTTAAAGACCCATTTACGCACAACTCTTTTGCAACCTTCTGGTAATTCAACAAGGTCCCAAACTTTATTTTGTTCCATAGATTTTAACTCATCTTTCATAGCATCTATCCATTTATCAGAAATATTACTTTCAATGGCTTGTGAAAATGAAACTGGATCATTATCAATTTCCAAGTCAGTTTCATACTTGTGTAGATATACCAAATAATCATCAGAAATAACAGGTCTCCTTTGTCTTTGAGATTTTCTTAATGCTACTTCTTGTGGTTCATCTACTGTAGGTTCATCAATTATGGCATCATGATGATTAGCATGAGCATTAATTTGTTGTTCTTGTTGATTACTTGGTTTTACAACGACTTCAGGAGCAACAAATTTAAAAATAAGTGCAGGATAGAGGAATTCGCACTTTAACTTCTTTAATTTTCACTTTATGTGGTTCTTAACTCCCACTAACTTCACCATTCTCAATAAACCTAGCGTTTCCAGTTTCAACTACTCTCGTACTATGATTAGGACAGTAAAATCTATACCTCTTTGTTTTTTCTGGATAACCAATGAAGAAACCATTGATTGTTCTTGAATTCAGTTTTTTTTCTTGTGGGTTATAAACTCTAACTTTTATCGGGCAACCCCAAACATGTAGGTGCCTCAAACTGGGTTTCCTACCAGTCCACAATTCAAAAGGTGTCTTTGGATTACTAGGAACCCTATTCAGCAAGTAAATGGCAGTCCTTAAAGCATACATCCACAATGAAAGAGGCAAAGAAAATTACTTAACATACTCCTAACCATATCCATTAATGTATGATTATGCCTTTCTGCCAAACCATTTTGTTGTGGTGTTCCAGGCATTGTGGTGTTCCAGGCATTGAGCACATATGCCATGCTTTTCGAGGAATTTAGCGAATGGACCTGGGTGTTGTCCAGTTTCATCATATCTTCCATAATATTCACCACCTCTATCTGATCTGATTATTTTCACCTTTCTGTCTAGCTTTCTTTCAACCTCAGTAATAAATACCTTTGCGACAGTAATCGTTTGAGATTTTTCATGCAACAAATAGACGTATCCATAACGTGAATCATCAATAAAAGTGATAAAATATTTTTCCTTACTAAAAGATGTGATATCAAAAGGACAACATATATCGGTGTGTATAATTTCAAGAAGATGTGTGCTTCTTGTGGCTCCTTTCTTTGTGTGCCTTGTTTGTTTTCCTTTAATACAATCCACACAAATGTTAAGGTCAGTAAAATTCAAATCTGCAAGAATTTCATTCTTAACTAATCTTTCCAGTCTTTCTTTAGATATGTGACCTAAATTTTTATGCCACAAGTAAGCAGATTGCTCATTCACCAAACTTCGTTTGGATCCAACATTATGATGCAGAGTTAAGAGTGTTTCGCCAAACAAATTATCAAGATTCAGTTTGTATAAGTTATTATAAAGAGTACCAGTACCAATGAGATAATTATGCTTAAACAAATTAAAACATCCACTATTGAAATTAAAAGAGTATCTAGTCTTATATAACTTAGACAAAGAAACTAAATTTCTCGAAAGAAAAGGTACATAACAAGTTTCAAGTAAATCTAAGTGAAGCCCAGTATCGAGAATAAAAAGATAAGTCCTGACAGCTTCAATTGGAGCCTTCACTCTATTCCCCATATACACATATCTTTCATTCTTGTTTATGGTCTGCGTTGTAAGGAATTCCTGCATCGTAGTAGTAACATGAACAGTACAACCAGAGTCAAGTCACTAAGAATTATAAGAAACTTTAGTTAAATTTTATTCGAGAAATGTAAAAGCACTAGGCTTACCTTTCTTCTCGAACCATGCCTTACGTTTCAGGCAATCTTTCTGAAAGTGTCCAAATTTTCTACAGAAATGACATTTACCATTCTTGAGTCCCTTCTTACGTACTTGAGATGAGGACTCATTAACATTAAGTTGCTTTTGTTTTTCCTTACCATGCTTTTTTCCTTTCTTTTCAGCTCCTTGATGATTTACAAAGTTAATGGAGTGGGTTCCTTGATTCTTCAGCCTTATTTCCTCCTGAACCAGCATACCGTACAATTCATGCATGTTCCATTTGTATTCATGGTGTTATAGTTCATTTGGAAAGGACCATACTCAGACGGTAATGAGTTGATGATGAATCGCATAAGGAAATTTTGTTCCACTTCCATTCCCAAAGACTTAAGTATTGCTGCTACGTTTGTCATTTCAATGGCATGCTCATGCATGGTACGTGAACCATCAAACTTCATGGTGATCAAAGTACCCATTAGTGTCCGAGCAAGAGACTTATCAGCAGTTTGAGAGGATTCTTCCACAAGTTTCAGAAGTTCTTTTGCATTCTCAGTTTTGGGAAAAGTAGTCTTAATATTGCCCGCAATATTCATTCGCATAAACATTAAGCCTAATCTATTAGGCCAATCCCAATGTTTATAATAGGACCTTTCTTCAGCACTACTAGTTTCAGTAATAGCAGTTGGCTTCTCAGAGCAAAGTGCAACATCAAGATCTAAAACCCCGAGATGGAATCTGATTTGTTCGCACCAATCTGAAAAGTTAAGACCGTTAAAAGTCGTAACAGAGGCAGAATGCGAATGAAGAGCAAATGTTGTAAATAGAACATGCTCATTTATTAATACTGTGAGTTTAAATATACTATTAGATTCAGAAATAATTTATGTACTCTTAAATGTATATTAATGTTCTCCTTTGGGCTAAACATCAAAATACAACTTAAACATAGTGATACCTAAAAGTGAATTTAACTTAATTCGATAATCTTTAATGCATCCATTAATAATATTTATTATCCTTGGATAAATAAATAAATAAAACTAACAACATATCTAAATTATCTCCTTAATGTTTAATGGTTATAAGAACAAATAATTAACCTTTGGGTGATCCATAAATGTTTTATAATCAAAAACTTCAATTTGCCCATAATTATTATATCTGTTATAAGCATCACGATTAATGGGTAATTGAATTTAAGTTTAATCTTTATTTTGGAATTAATTTCATAAAGATTTGACCACTTTGGTGATTAACGAATCTGACATACACAATTCCAAATAAATCATGAAACAATATTATTAACTATATAATGAAGGCCATAAGCAGTAAATCAAATATGGCTCATGTAAGTTCCAGCAAGCATTATACATCAATGATTGGAATCCGAAATTAGAATGTTAATTTAAAAATTAAAAATGAACAAAAATAAATTCCATCATTGGATCAAGCCATCACCGAAAGACATTCAGTAGACGTTAATTTCACAATTTTTTTCAAAATTGACAAGAATAAGGTCAAGTAAATAAGAGCAGAAAGTACATTGTATGTCCTTTGCAACAATTTCACTGTAGAGATTATTATTTTCAATTTTAATAAACCACAAAAGGACAATCAATCCTTAAAACAGAGAATTGAATAAGTTTCAATTAATGTACAAATTTTACTAGGCTTCTTTCTAATCATTATTCGTGAACTGCCTCCATTATTTTCCTCAATAACACTACACGACGAGTAATTTACTATTCTCGCAAAAATTCAGATTGTAAATCCTTAATTAGAAATTTGGGTTCACGAAATCAGAAGAAAACATTTAATTTTTTTTTCCCGGACAATCACTAGTTTCGAAAACCTGACTCCGATACCACATGTAGGAATTTAATAGATTGTGAAACATAAACAATCTAACATGAAATTCTATCAATTATTTAGGATCGTAGAACTATATAATTTTTACATGAACAATAATTTTGGACAAGAAAACATACCCGGATCCATGGTGTTTTCTTGATTTTGAGCGGAAATATTTCTTGTTCTTGTGAAAATATTTCTCTCTCTTTCCCTTACGTCACAGAACAATTTTGATGGAGAGTTGTTCAACTTATTTTTTTTTGGCAGAGAGAGGACCCTTATACACAGAGTTTTCTAAAGCGGTTATCTACACGTTCCATCAGCATGTAGAAGTTGGGAGGAAGTGGGAAGTTTTATAACCGGTCAACAATCAATTAGATAATAGTAGACACATCTTACATGGCTCTGATCGTTGAGACATTTATTGGGTTCCTGAATTATATTTTTGGTTTCTCAATTTATTTTGTTGAATTTGAATTGCTAAGAGTGCATTAAAAATCAAGTACAGACTCGTTTGGTAGGGAAACAAGTTATTCCGGTATTAATTATTTTGGAATTAGTTATCCCACCCTCAATGTGGGAAAAAAAATAACATGCTATTTTCGGAATAAGTTATTCCGTGATTTTATCCCAACCAAACATGGGATAAACTCTTGCTAAAACTAATCCCAAAATTAGTTATCTCTTATCCTTGTACTACAATATTATAATCAATACTTTATAAAATTGAAGAAATTGGATTACTGTTTTGCTGCTCAAAAAAAAAAAAAGATCTTGAAGAACGTTTACTAAAATATCATGAGTGGTAATTCCGCAGGATAGGAGAATTCTCTCTATTCTAAGACCGTCTGTTTTCTTTCAACTTGGTTTGGTTTGAACTTCGTGGAAGAAAACAAAAATTGATTCACTAAATCATAAAAGAAATCGATTCTAAACACGAAATTGCATCCATAAGTACAAAATAGATACGAATATATATTAATTTAAGTGAATGTCCACTTCACACATGTAATCTCCCTTTACTCTTTTAACATAATGTTTCACCTCCTTCATGATCTCATATTCTTACTGTCGTCTTTCACCTATTCCGTGATTTTATATGTTTATGATTTCTTTTTATATGCCTCGTAACACTATAAATAAAGATATAAAAACTCATATTATAGACAATTGGAAAATACTTGAAAAAAAATAAGAGAGTTTTCTCTCTTCATTTCTACATATTCTTTTCAATCCTCTTTGTATAACTAGCGTATGCCAATGGTTGATAAGTATTCAGTCTACTTTGAAAAACAATACATAATTACTCCCTCCGTTTCTATTTATTTGTCACTTTTTTAAGTTGCACACCCCTTAATAAAAGCATTAACTAAAAGCTAATTTGACTAAATTACCCTTATTTATTACTCATCTTTATTTAATGCTTATCTTTTTTTACACTATATTAATATCTCTCCATATTTATTACTAAGGATAAAAGTGGAAACAAACAATTAATTATGCTTTGGGTTTGTGAAACGACAAGTGTTGACACCCAATTTTGAGCTCCCGATATTCCTCGCAGGCTGTTATTTTACAAAAATAATTAGTTTCGAATATTAATTATTTTGATACTTATTATTTTAGTATCAACTAAACCTTGACGTTTCGCATTCATAATTTTGAACTATGCCATTTTTTTTTATATATATATATAGTATATATAATTTATTAATTTAAATATGATATTTTATATAATTTTGTTAATATTTATTAAATTATTTTTGCAAATATGCATACTCACAATTTACAAACGCGTAGTTTATTATTATTATTATTATTAAAATTTGCATTCGTAATTTTACACAGACCTAATTTATTTCAAATTATTATTGTCAATTGTAAAATAATTTATTACGTGTTGTTCATTTTTTATACGTAAGAATAATTATTTTCATGAAGATTGTTAATTTTGTTATTTTTCTAACTATAGCAGCCTAATTCAATTTAATTTCCCCAATTTATTTATTTTTTAGCCCAATTCTACCATAATTTATGTCAATTTTAGCCTAAATTGAGTCCCAATTTAACTCAATTTCAAAAATCCAATTCCCTGAATCAATTTGATCGACCCATAACCCGACCTACTCCTAGTTTCAAATCTCAGTCGTTCATCTTGTTGATCAACAACTGAGATCAAGTCTCATCTTTTCTTTCCTTTTTTAATGTATATCAACCCTCAAAAAATCAAAAACCCTAAATCATTTTCACCCTACCAGCTGCCACCCCCCTTTCTCTCTCTCCGACTTTCTCTCATTCTTCGTCTCCTCCACTCTTGCCGGTGAAACACCACCTCTACCCTCTGCTCCACCGGTGACCACCAAACCACTGTCGCCACCTCATGCCGACAAAACTCTCTCTATCTCTTTAATTTTCCTCCGATTTTCATCACCGGCCAAATCAACACACCTCTCTCAACTCCCATCGTCGCTCCGTCGTCGCTTCTACAATGTCGGCGAGTCCATTGTCGGTGGACATGAGCAGTGCCACCACCTCTTTCTCTCTTCTCCACTGTCCATGCCGCCGCAGCTACTCCGGCGAGCCGTCAGACGGTGGAGACTTCCGCCACTCTCATCTTAGATGAAGGCAAGACCCCAAACACGTTCGTCGATGATCCACATGAAACTAAATTTGAGATCGAATGGAAAATTGAAGTTGGTTGTCTCATTTTTGATTGGTATAGAAGCTTTAAGACAGATTCATATGAATCAGTCCATGGTATGATTTCCTTTATTCTTTATTATGCTTAATTGTTATCTTTATTGCCTCAATTCATCTTTTCTTTCTTTAGACAGATTACTATATGTGAAATTCGTGATGTTTGACTTTGAATTTTAGCTTGATTCTTTCACTTTTATGTTTATTCACAACTTCGGATCAACATGTTTGAAAATCCCCAATTTTTATGAACATCGGTTAACCCTAATTTCTGGTTGGATATTGATTTGCATGATTTCTAAAGCCTGTCTCTTTTGTTTGTTGGTTGATTACTGTGGCATCGATAAGGTCGAGATTTTGCTATGAGTCTTTCATTACCAATTGGAATTTTGTGGTAAATAATTTGATTGGGTGAGAAGAATCTTCCTGTCACGCCTCGAATTCCAACGGGGCGGACTGGCACCTGAAGCCGTTAAGGCTCGAGAGAACCAACCTTCATTCATGTACACTTATGTGCATGTCACTAAATGAATAATACTCTATCACATATAGATGCAAAATACCAATGGCGGAAGTCATGGAGAAACATTCAATAGATATGAAACTTGGTCGTTAGGACCACCACGTCAAAATGGACACACATGCCTTCATTTGTCTTACAACGTCTACAAAGCCTCTAACAGATACATATACATAACCAACCTAAAGTCGGGACAAGTCCCCGTTTTATACAATCCTTTATACAATACCAAAACAAGTGTACATAATGACTCGGAAAGCCCCGAATCAGTCTGGAGCTCACCAACAGTTTGCAGATGATCCGTATCCTACTATGGAGGTCTACTAGCTCCTGTGCCTGCAACAAGTAAGGTAATTCCCCCAAGGGACGTTAGTACGAAGAATGTACTGAGTATGTAAGGCTATAAGAAGCTGCGTGATACAGAAGTACTTCAACGGAATCAAATATAAGTGAAAAGGCAAAATAGATAAACCACCGTTCTATATGTGCGGAACCATGTACATTACATTCTTTACGTTCTTTACTTTTACGTTCATCATTATCATCATTCATCTACTGATCAGTGGGTCATAACATAATCATCCACCTTATCGGTGGGTCATAACATAATCATTAGGATCAGCTCGAGCTAGGCTTATGTGCCCCTTTGATGTTGTCCCTTGATCCAATAATCTCGGGATCGGTTCTAGCTAGACTTATGTGCCCCTTTGAGCCGTCCCGATTCTCAAACAATAAACCATATATGCATTACTTTATTCCTTTACTTTTGTGGGATTGATACATTGGTGGTTATAACATTATTGGAGCTTTGAAACATCATTCAATGAATAAGAGACATGTGAATCACAATTGGTCAATGAATAAGAAAAATGTGAATAACAATATATGACAACCTGAAATGAGATACCTTAGAACATGTCGGAAAGGAACAAGTACGGTAACAGTGAGAACAATAGGTGCTGCCAAAGGATACGAAAAGAGTAACCTTACATACCTTATCCTTCTAACGTATGACTATAACAGTTTAGCTCTTCCTTAAAGCGCTACTCTACAATAGGAATACATAATGGAGCTCACATTAACAACGAACCACATTACAAGTGCATAAAACGACAATGAACTACATGACTGCCATATAACGTCATTTCACCCTTCATAATACAATTCACTGCATTTCCATACCAACAACACCAAAACATGCCACACATCAACCAAGGTACCATAAATCGATAGCATTTCACACCAAGTTATACTTTACACTCCCCCTTTAATACAATGTCACATTTACCTCACTACGTCACGTAAACACCTTTCACAACAACACATTAAAGACAATCCATAATTGGTACCATTCAAAATACCTCTGGGCTACTCCTTCAAAGTCATTCAAAAGGTACCATAAGTTGACAATTGCATCCAAGAAGGGTAAAAGGGTTTCGGAGATCAAAGAGAGACAAAAACATGCAAAATGGGGTCCTGTAGGGACCTGTGGGGTCACCTGCGTCCGCAGGTGGGTGACATGCGGCCGCAGGTGACCATATGGCCCTGTCCAAGGCCACCTTCGTTGGCATCTGCTCCCACAGGTGCCCCGGCCGCAAGGGTGGGTGCCCGTTTCAGCCTCCAGGGGTCATTTTCGGGTCCTTTTTCGCGGTGATGGTCCATGGTCATAAGTGAGATTATCTTTTCATATTTTAGGTCAACTTGATGTTAATGAAAAACCATGGTTTCAACATGCACATGAATATCACACAAAATTACCTTCTCCTTTCACTACACCATTACACAACAATATTTCCACAAGTCACATACAAAGAGAGAACAAATTAGGGCCATAACCATATCTTAACATTTTAACAACCACACCCTAACATGTTAATATCTCATCCACACCATTCACTTCCATCAAGACCTCAAGTCTCCTTTCAAGTTCAAGTCACATAGATGACAACTCTTTTAGCAAGGAAGCGAAAATACACTACTCAACACTTTTAGACATAACCATCATGATCTACACAATCTCTCATGCATATAATATATTAAATCACAATATTAAATACCTACCCAAGCTTGCAAAGTGATGATCTTGTCCAAAAGAGATGGTTGCCTTAGGGTTTGCAAGAGAAGAGAAATATCTCTTTTTTGGAAAAGTCTAGAATTGGCATGGGCCCTTTGGTGAATAAAAATCTGATTTTCCACCTTATATAGTCCTTTCAAATCTCATCCTTAGCCACACTTGGATCAATAATTGATAGGTTTACTTGGTCAAAGATGAATGGATCATTTCCTTCTTTTGGGCCATGTCTTTTTGCTTAATAGTTGGGCCTTAATTGAGCCCATTAGCTCAAGGTTAGTTTAGCCCAATAACTTTCATGAATAATATACCAACTATCACAACTTAATTAATTCCATAAACATTAGGGTATTCGCATAAGTTCAGAAATGTACGGGGTGTTACACTTCCGCGACTCACGCTCTCTATCATCTGTCTCCTTGATTGGTAATAAATTTACAGCTTAAGCTTTGATTGATTTATGCTAAGTTTGGCTTTAATTTGCATCTTGATACAAACCTTTACTTTGACTAAATGATTTTCTTTCCTTAGTAAAAATTTAGACAGCTTTAATTACTAGTCATATATTTTTTGGCAAGTTAATATGTCTTTGGGTTTATTTACTCATTCTCCTATCTTATTTTGCACGAACAGATTTCTTTTTACCTGTTTATTTATGGTAAACTTGACAAGATTTTCTCTCCTAATTGATTTGGCTAAGCTAATTAAGAAATTAGATTTTTCTAATTGCATCTCTGAATTATTTTCTCTCCTTTAATAATTATCTCCTTTTCACTATATAAGGAATACCTCTTATAACTATTTAGACAGACTTTGGCTCCTACTCTCACGGATTCACTGTCACACGCTTCTCAGCATCTACTCTCTCTACACGAAAAAAGAAAAAAAAACATTTTACACTTCTATTTTGCTTTTGGCTTTGAAAGGGTCGACTCTTGGTTTCATCTTGCTGTTTCATTCTTCTATTGCTTCTGCTTAAAGTCTTTCTATTGTTATCTACTTGCTACTTGACTGGTTAGTTTCTATCAATGCAATTCCTTCGATAACTATATGGTAGTTTTTTATATTTGAACCTAAAGAATAGCCTGAATGAGCGTTGAAATGCTATTTTGTTTTCTTTGTGTATGTATGTTTCTCTGTGGTTGTTGTATTTTCATTTTTGTGCATTTGGATACGATTTGGTACTTAGCAGGTTCTATTAGAAGGCAAGCATTTCAGACTTGAAGAGTTGCCTGGGAGTTGAGAGGCATTAGGGTCTGCCTAGCCTATTTCTTCTCTCTTATAGTTAAACTTTTTATTATGTTTCTTCACTAGTTTTGTAATAACTATTGTATAAATACTGATATGTAATAATATATCGGGGACTATTGGGGGCAGGGATTCTATGACTTGAATGCTTTAATAGCATCAATTATCTTCTCACTTAGAAATCATGTATATAGGATTATTTAATAAAATTTCAGCATGTTAATTAAATTGTTTTATCACTTAGAAATTATGTTTTAGAACTTTTAATCAACTTTTAACATATTAATTTAATTCCAGCCCGTCTGATTTTATTTATAGCATTTTTATCAATTTCAGCACTTTAAATTAATTTCCTGCATATTTAAACTAATTTTCAACACTTGAGATTAATTTCAGCACCTTAATCAATTTCCAGCATTTTCTAATTAATTTCCTGCAAATCTAAATTAATTTTCAGCATGTTAAACCTACTTTCCAGCATATGTAACTATGTTCCAGCATTTCTAAATTAACTTCCGGCCTTGTAACAATCTCCTTCGCAGTTTAAATAATTTTTTTGTTCAGTTTAAATAATTTTCTTCACAGTTTAATCAAGTTTCTGCACGTTAAATCAGTTTCTGCACGCTTTGAATAACTTTCTACACACTTTTAATTAATTTTTTGCATATTTTAATAATTTTCTACACAGTTAAATAACTTCCTGCACAATTAAATTAAATTCCTGCATATTTAATTAAATTTTCTGCATATTTAAATCAATTTTCAGTATATTTACATCAATTTCTTGCACATTTAAATTAATTTACTGCATATTTAAATAAATCTTCTGCATATTTAAAGTAATTTTCAATATTCTTAATTTAATATCTAGCACATTAATTTAATTTTCGGCACCTTGATTAATACGCCTCGCCTAGAAATCATGCCTATAGGTTTCAATTACACAAAAATGAATAATTTTGTTCAGCATGTCTATCACCTAATCAACTTTAATTAACCAAGAGACTTGCTTGAAACCTTTTATGTGCTAGTTGCTAGTCTTGTTTGTTTTGTTTGACGAGAATCCCCAGTCTAGTTAGGCAGCTAAAATTTTCTTTAAGTTTAGTCCTTTATCCATAATAGATCGTCCAACGCCTCTTGGACATTAAGTTGGGACAAATAGGCATTTTAGGGAACGGTAATTTTATCGTTTTCTTTAGAACTTCTTTAGGCTTAATAACCAAACTAGGTGGGGTGGGTAGATAGATGAAAATGATGGAAGTTGATCCGAGCAGAATACAATAATGCAACATACGAAAATGTCATCCGTTAATAAGCCGGGTGCTGATTCGAATAGGATAAAATTAACTCCTTGTCCAAGATTTTCTAAATCGGCTTTTCTTATTTTATTTTTGAATGTTTTAATTATCTGGTTAGTTTAGGTTTGTTATTATTTAAGTAAAAATTTTTTTACTATATAATTGTGTCCATTCTATCTCCTCGCTTATCTGATCCATATTTTGTGTACTTGTTTAATGGCTTTATCACTTAGTTAGTAATTATGATAAAATAGAAGTTTCATGTTTAAACACTTAGTTAATAAAAATTGACCTTTTGCTTATCACGTAAAATTCCCCCACATAACATATGGATTCGGTCGGGACCTACATTTATGGACCTCGAAAGTTGCTTAACACCTTCCTTTCGAGGTAATTTGAATCCTTACCTAAAATTCTAGTGACGTAGACTAAATAATAAAATAACCTCAATTAGTTTAGAATGGTACCCTAATGCACCTTAATTCGTTAGGTGGTAACTGTCCTCTTTTAAATCATCCTAAAGAGAGCTGTCACGTCGGATCCCACTTTTTGCGAGAAAAATGGGGCGCAACAGTATGACGAATCTGCTGGGGAAACTTAGGTTCTAACCATTACGAATTTGTGTGTTATGTGGGATTTTATGCATTTTATCTTTTTGATGTTCGTTCTTTTCATGATTTCCCTATTCCTTTTCCCTTTATTTGGTTTCTTAAAATAGTTGTTTCGACACTTTGATTTGTCGTTTTTGCATGTTAATCCCTTTCCTTTTTTCGTCTATTTGTTTTCCTAAACAATTTCTATATTTATTCATGTTCATCCATTTCCCTTTTTTCCCTTTTGCTTCTCTATATGTTGTTTCTTTTTTTCCTGATATTACTTTAATTGTGAATTTATTTATTTTTCTTATTTTATCATTTTTCTTATATCATTCAATATGTTACTGCTTTTCATTATGTGCTATGTGCTACTGCTTTATGTATAATTGACATTCCACTCATATCTTCCTCCACTTAGAACCTATTTTATTTTATTTTTTAAGAACGGTTGCGTGGTTGCACGGACGTTCATTTTCTAAAACACCTTATGTGAAATGTATCATGAATCGGTGGATCAATGGTGTGTCGACAGTCATGAGCTTTCCCACTCTCAAGTTGTCCGCTTGAGGGAACCATGTCAAGAAACAACTCTTATTTCTAGATCCTGATCGTCTATTCCTTTACTAAGAAATAGGCATCTTAAAGCCTAGGATTCTTTGTTAAGAAAACCATGCACTAAGTTCTAAGGGATTTCATAATCCCAAAAAAAATGCCTTCATAATTTATGTGCATTTATTGAAAGATAAATATGTCTAAATGTTATCATTTTCTCTTTGGGGGTAGGGTAGGCTAACCTTTTTGCTCTTCAGGTTCAATGGCTCCACCTACGTATGGTTTGTTGCATGCCAAAGCAGATGGAGTCATGGTGGCTAAACTTGGGTTTAGAAGGAAAGATCGCGATGAGGAAGGCATTGGGGAGCTTGCCATCTCTTATGCATGTCACCCCGTGCAGGGAACTTATTGAGGTGGCAACTGTATTTTGGGATGAAAAAAGGTCCATATTCAAGTTCGTTACCCCACTTTTTGAGGAAATTGGAGGACATGTTGAAGAAATGAACTAGCTATTGAAAAAAAAATTGGCATAAAACTGGGGTCATCATTCCAAAAAGTGTCACTTTACAAGAGGTTTGAGACAAGTTAGGACTTCAAGGCAGTATGATGGTGTCGCATGTGATAAAATCCAAGATTTCGGGAAGTTATCTATTTGACAAATTTGGACACCGTCATAGTCGGCAAGTGTATGAAATGGAGAGTCCTGATCCTAAGTCATGGGAAAGCAAGAGGGTTTTTGCATTTATTGTCTACTTCTTGGGAATGGTGATCTTCCCAAATAGGGCGGAAGAAGTCATACATACTCGTTTAATTACGGTGGACGATGCTTTGTGTAATGGGGTTGACAAGGGTCCCTGCACGATTGTACCCATGATCCGAGCCAACATCTATCGGGCCCTGAGTTGTTGCAAGAATAGGGCCAGACAATTTTAAGGATGTAATTTATTGTTGCAATTATGTTTGATCGAACACCTTCAAAAGGTGCATGGTTTGAAAAGAATGCGCACACCAACTGGGGCTGACAATATAGCAGCGTATCAATTTTGAGTTACCATGGGGATCATGAGAATCAAACGACCAAATGAGGTAGAGAAGTGGGGAAAAATGTTGAGCGTTTTGACTGAAGATTCCGTTCAATGGATGTTTGATTGGTTTCCAAGTACGAACTTTGTGATATACAATCAGCACTAAGTCTACTTGATTCTGATGGGACTTCATGGCCTTCAACCATATGCTCTGGTAAGGCTAATGAGACAAACAGGTAGTAAACAAATAGTACCAAGGGTAACCAATATGGATGCGCATCGGGTGGATTATCAAAATAACAGAATTTGGCATGCTACTGATATTGCCAAGACTTGGGGCAAGAAGACTTTTCTGGACAAGAAGAGTATCAAACCGTATAGGTATCAAGCAGGTTATGTAGTAGGCTATATTGAATGGTTGCTCGCCAACTTGAAAAATAATGTGACTTCTAGCATTAAAAGGGGCAAACATGTTAATGACAAAGAAGCTAAGGCACAAGTCCTATTCCGAAAGTTTTAGAAAAGGGATTTGGAATCTTAGACACGACATCACCAATTACATGATGATAATGCGAAGGAAATAGCAGAAATAGGCAAAGAGTTAGAATTTTGGAGGCAATGTGCTCTAAGTTTAAAAGAAAAGAGGTAAAGCTTCATGGGGAGTTTGACCGACAAGGCAAAGAGTGTCTTAGCATGGGAAATCTGGGAGGAATACTGGCACTATCGTATATACTAACCAGCCGCCATCGCTTTGACAAAGCTTTAGAGGCCTACAAGAAAGAAGAAAAAGAAGAAGACATTTTCCAAAGTTAGTTTATTTCTTTGTATTTCCAAATTTTGAGACAGTTTAGTTTAATGAATTTTTAATCTTTTGGGGTTTATTTTATGAGAAGATGACATTATTTTATGACATATTTATCTCTCAAACAACGATAGGCCCACCTCTGGCTCAAAAAAGGCACCCAAAATAGGAAACGTCAAATAATGTGTCTATTGTGTGTTGTTTTTATTATTTCCCTTATACTACTAACGTACTAATTTTTTATTTTGTTGTTTTGGCTTTTCCTTTCCCAAAGGTTGATTTGTGCACTCTGGCCTATCACACACGGTCAAAAGGGGCTCCTCTTCCTCTTTCTACACGTTCAAAAGGTAAAGAGAAAATGGAAGATATAACAACAGCGCTACAGACAAGAACACAGAAGGGGAAAGTGTCATGGGACAAAATAAAATTATTTTAAGAATGGAACAACGGATCCTCGAACTACAAGGAGAACTGGCGCAAGTGCGCAACTTGGCCAATCTTTCTCTTTCCCTTAACACCCCTCTCGAACCGCAGGTTGACGGTCATACTGCTATTAAACCTCAAAACTCTACCCTGAGTCATCAATTGCTGATGTTTCAAAATACCCAAAATCTACCAAATCCCACACATACTTCCCCTCAGAATATCCAAACTCTTCCAAATCCCATATATCCCACCCAACATGTCCAAAAGCCCAAATATTCCACTTATCCACATCCACAAAATCCCTCAAATCCTATAAATGTCCAAAATGTGCCCTTCACTAATGTATCCTACAACCAAGTATCTGGCAGCCACTCTTTGAACCCCATCTATGTCAAGACAACCCCATTCACTTACCCTCAGTATGCACCCGATCCTTCAGAAAAAGACCCCATGATGCAATTTGTGGTTGAGATGTTGAAGCAACTTGAGGGAAGTGAGGTATTAAGGGGGTTCAGTTATGTGTATACCCTGATGTGGAATTACCGGAGGGATACAAACCTCTAAAGTTTGAATTGTATAATAGGATCGGAGATCCCAAGGTGCATCTGCGCATGTATTATGATAATTTAGCTGGAGTGGGGGAAATATGAGAAAATAAGGATGAAAATGTTTATGAGAAGTCTCACTGGGGAGCTTTAACCTGGTATATTAAGCAGGATGTAAAGAAATGGACCGACTAGATCGATATGGCATCTGATTTCATGGAGCGGTTTAGATTTAATATCGACAATGCCCCGAATTGGTTCTATATCCAGACTTTGAAGAAAATGCTAAATGAGTCATTCAGAGACTATGTTATAAGATAGAGGTCTGAGGTTGCAAGAGCTCGGCTCCTAATAGAAGAATCTCAAATAAAGGAATATTTTATTTCTGCGAAGGAGCCGCAATATCTGGAGAAAATAATAACTATAGTGGATAAAAGTTTTGCTGAAATCATCCAGGTAGGGGAAATGCTTGAGGGGAGTTGATGTGTCGTGAATTTGCGGCACTTGAGACGCTTAAAACAAGGAATGATTGTTAGTCGAAGGGTACTTTTTGAGGATTTAATGTGTTTGTTAAGTGTTTGCAGGTTGTGAAGGAATTAGAGAGGAAAACGAGAAAACTGGATCAAAGTGCCATCAGACGAGCCTTACCACGATCGTGGAATCTCACCACGATCGTGCCTAGGCTATCGTACATTGAACTAGAGATGTCAAGTGCAGTAGTTCATCAGAAGAAGAGGTTGTATGACCATAAGAACAAGGCATAATCGTACATTATGATCGTACAATGTTAATGAAATTTAACTTGCAGGAATTATGTGTGCCACAATCAGACGATGGATCACATGACTGTATGATGATAGCACAACCGTACAATATGGTCGTGGTATGGATGATCTGAAAACCATAAATCCAGTATGAAGGCATGATAGGGAAGGTATGGTCGTATGTTCAATGCACGATCATACAATCCTCTCGTCTGAAGCAGCCGACATCAGTTTCCTATTTTAGTTAGGATTTGGAATTCTAAGTCTATAAATACTCTTTTAGGGTTATTTTTACGTGTGGGACAATATTGTTATTCTGTTGCATTGTTATGTGGGATTCCAAGACAGTTTTATTGGAATTTTACAAGTATTGCTTTTACGATTTTAATTCAAGTAGATATTTCAGAGTTTATTCATCTTTGCATGATTTAATTTGCGTTTTCTTCCATGAATTCTTATTGTGTTCTTAAAATCATGAGTAGTTAAACCTTATAACTATGGTTGTGTGAACCATGAGGAATTAACAAAATGGGTTAAGTACGGAGCAATTCTGAATCGGTGTGACTGCATATATAGTTATTTCCTTCATTATAATTGATCTTCTAACGGTTGTAAACGTTAGAAACTCGCCTATATTCTAGACTCACTCGAGAGAGAGGTAGAGATTGGAAAAATGAAATAACAATAGATATTTGAAGCTATCAAACTTCATCTAATAACTTGAGCCGTAACAGGAATAGTTTTATCTGAGATCCAGAACAAGGGTTAGTAGTGCGACACTCAGAGACCGAGAGGAGAAGAGTGAAATTCATCTAACCAAGGTCGAGAGATGTTTATATGAACCTATCTTGTTAGATTTTGCATGCAACATAGCGGTACAGTTTGCCAACACAAGTAACCAGTGGAGTTAAGGAATCATCGGGGGTCACAATCCTAGTGTATTTCTCATATTGATCACAAATACGATAATCAACAATTGTTATTGTTACTATTTGTTTACAAAAACCCCTTTCTACTTACTTTCCAATTACTCAGACAAACATTCAACAGACTTTCGTCCTATTTTCTGTGGGATCAACCCCAACCTAGTTGGGTTCTATATTTGATACAACGACCGCGTTATACTTTTCTGGATGTATAGTTTGGGCGACATCAAATTTTGGTGTCATTGTCGGGGACTACGGCTATGGAGTTGATTAGTTTGCTTGTTGGAGTTGATTGGTTTTATGTTTTTATACTTTTAAGGGCACATGTCGGTGTAGGCCCAACATTATAAGTCAAGGCAATCTCCTTATTCTACTTGATACTAAGATAGAAAGAACACTGAGAGCAAATCGAAGAATGGTGAACACCGACGGGGTTCAGGAAACTATGGAGCCACTAATTCATCCGGTCGGTTATGAAACTACGGAGCAAATCACTCTTAGATTAATGACTGAGAAGAATGCAAGACAAGAAGATAGAGATCATCAAGGAATGTAAGAAGCAGCACAACGTCTTGCTGCACTTAAAGAGAGACAAAGAAGATTGAGGGTGCAAAAACCACCACAAAGACCTTATGTGCCGGTTTGTGATGATCCCGAAGAAGAGGATATGACTTATTTCAAACTGGTTGAGACCGGTGCCATTATTCCATCAGAGTTACCTCAGGGCACTAAGTTCGACATTACAAGTGCCATGATCCACCTGCTAAACTTGAATTCGTCGATCTTCCTACAGATGATCCGAGCATACATGTGATAAACTTTGTGGGGGTTTGCACTTCATACAATTTACCTGGAGTTGACCAAGAGGCTATTCGGTTGAACCAAAGCCAAGTTTGAGGAGGAGGCTAAGTACTTGAATGGAGAGGTGGCTGGTTTTTGAGCCAAGGGCCAAGGGTCTAACCAAGACTCTTGGAACTCGAGGCAAGGGAATCAAGGTCGGAACTACTATGGACACAACTACAACAAGTCAGGATATAGAGATAGAGAATAATATCTTGATGGTGATTGGAGGTAAAAAGATGATTACAAAGAGAAGAGTGGTGCATATGTTCCACCGGGGAACCGTGACGTTGATTTCGGAAGTTCAAGAATGGAAGCCCTTCTTAATAAACTAGTTAAGGGGTCAAAGAGCCAGGAGAGTTGCTTGAAGGAGATTAAGTCAGACATTTCGAGAATAAGTCAGAAGGTAGAATCTCATTTGGCTGCCATAAAATAGTTGGAGCAACAGTTTGGGAAAATATTTGTGGCATTGAAACAGCATCAACTAGGCACCCTTCCAAGAAATACCGTACAGAAACCAAAGAATGATTGTCATTGTTTGGCCATTACTACTAGAAGTAGGAAGTGCACGACTGACCCAGCTATGCCTGTGGATAGTGGTAGGAAAAATGAGCCGGTGGTAGTTGATAAAGAGGCTAAAATAGAGCCAGACAATTCAGAGGTTGATGGAAACATAGCTCACAAGCCCCAAAATGTTGAGAAGAAAATTAAGTCTAAAAAGAGGAAGGAGAAGGAGGCTACTTAAGTTCTAAAACCCATTCCACGACCTCCTCCTCCCTTTCCTCAAAGGTTGAAAAATAAAGTTGAAAAGGATAAATACCAGAAATTTATTTCAATGTTAAAGGAGTTATCGATAAATATCCCTCTTTTCGAGGCTTTAGAGCAGATGCCAGGTTACACGAAGTTCATAAAAGATTTGGAGACGAAGAAGAGAACTATCAGTTTTGAGCCGACAGATAATTTACACCATTGTAGTGCAATTGCTTCTCGTTCACTAGTTGAGAAAAAGAAAGATCCGGGAGCTTTCATAATTCTTTGTACTATAGGGTATTACGACTTTACAAAGGCATTGTGTGATTTGGGTGCTAGCATTAACTTAATGCCACTAGTCGTGTTCAAGCAGTTAGGATTGGGAGCACCAAAATCGACTTCGATGAGACTTCTTATGGCTGATAGAACTGTGAAAAAGCCAGTTGGCATTTTATATGATGTTTTGGTAATGGTGGCATCCTTTATCTTTTCGGCTGACTTTGTAATTCTAGATTGTGAGGTTGATTTCGAGGTTCCCATAATCTTGGGAAGACCATTCCTTGCCACCGGCCGTACATTAGTTGACATGAAAACTGGGAAGATGAAGTTCAGGTTAAATGACGAGCAGGTTACCTTCAATGTTTGCCGTTCCATGAAGCAACCAAGAGACATGCATGTAATTTCAGTGATTGATATAGCTGAAGAAGCAGATTTGGCGGTTCCTATCGAAGAAAGGCTAAGAGTTGAAGCCCTTGCTGTCGTGATTATGAACTTTGATAGAGATGGTATTGATGATTACAATGATATGGTTGGTGCACTTGCTGGAAAGGGATCATACACTTATGCTCCAAAGAAACTTGATCTTGATTTAAAGAATATGGTGACCCCACCTATTCATCCTTCTATTGAGGAGCCTCCAGTTTTGGAGCTTAAGGCTCTTTCGGCTCACCTTCGCTATGCAGTCTTGGGAGCCAACAACACCCTACCGGTTATAATTTCTGCTGAGTTGGTGGAGTGGTAAGTAGAGACTCTTGTTTCGATGCCAAAAAGGCTTAAGAGGGCCATTGGTTGGTCCATTGCTGACATTATCTGGATTTCACCTAGTATTTGTACTCACAAAATCCATCTTGATCCTGAGTGTATACCAAGCATTGAGCATCACTATCATTTGAACCTACCTATGCGTTGTGAAGAAAGAAATCATTACGTGGTTAGATGCGGGTGTGGTTTACCCTATTGCTAATAGCAAGTAGGTGAGCCCAGTTCAGTGTGTGCCAAAGAAGTGAGGAATCATTGTGGTTCCAAATGACAAGAATGAGTTAATCCCAATGAGGTCGGTTACTGGATGGAGAGTTTGCATGGATTATCGAAAGCTAAATTCTTGGACCGAAAAGGATCACTTTTATATGGCTTTCATAGATCAGATGTTAGACCGTCTTGCTGGTAGAGGATGGTATTGTTTTCTTGATGGTTATTCGGGGTATAATCAGATTTTAATTGCTCCCGAGGACAAAGAGAAGACCATTTTCACTTGTCCATATGGGACGTTTGCATTCAAAAGGATGCCTTTCGGTTTATGTAATGCACCGACCACTTTTCAGCATTGCATGATGTCCATTTTCTCTGACATGGTGGAAGACACTATTGAGGTTTTTATGGATGATTTCTCTGTTGTGGGAGACTCATTTAATGAATGCTTGGCCCACCTTGCTAATGTGTTGTAAAGATACAAGGAGTGCAACTTGGTGCTAAAATAGGAAAAATATCACTTTATGGTTAATGAGGGTATCGTATTGGGGCATCAAATCTCAAAGAAGGGTATTGAAGTTGACAAAGCCAAGATTGAGGTGATTGAAAATTTACCTCCACCTATTTCGGTGAAAGGAATTCGAAGTTTCTTGGGACATGCAGGGTTCTATAGAAGATTCATCTAGCACTTCTCTAAGATTGAACATCCATTAGGCAAGATTTTAGAGAAGGGGGTGAAGTTTGTGTTTGATGAGGCTTACCTAAAAGCGTTCGAATGTCTTAAAGAAATGTTGATTCCCCAATCATTGTTTCACCGGATTGGACGATGCCATTTGAGGTTATGTATGATTCTAGCGGTATGGCCTTGGGTGCAGTCCTTGGCCAAAGGTGTGAGAAGATTCTACATTCGATTTATTATGCTAGCAAAGAACTTAATCCAGCTCAGAAAAATTATACAGTAACCGAGCAAGAATTGCTGGCAGTGGTCTTTGCTTTCGAGAAATTTTGATCTTATTTGATTGGTACAAAGGTGATTGTGCATACAGACCACACAGAACTTAGATATCTTATGTCAAAGAAGAATGCCAAGCCATGACTAATTCAGTGGGTGCTTCTATTGCAAGAATTTGATTTTGAGGTCAAGGACCGAAAAGGGACTGAGAATCAGGTTGCAGACCATCTTTCACGCCTTGAGGAGGAGGCCATACTAAAATTAAGGGATGATCTTGATATTGATGATACTTTTCTAGACGATCAAGTGTTGTCAGCATCACAAGATTTAATCCTTTGGTTTGCAGATTTTGCCAACTTTTTGGCAAGTGATCTAGTCCCGAAAGATATGTCGAATTAGTAGAGAAAGAGTTTCTGCATGAGCTGAGAAAATTCTTCTGGGATGAGCCTTATTTATTTAGGGTGTGTGCAGATGGTATGATTCGAAGGTGTATTTCGGAGGTCGAGATGATGAGTATTTTGGAAGCATGTCATTTATCTCCAGTTAGGGGTCATCATGGAGGTGCGCAGACTGCTCATAAGATCTTACAAAATAGGTATTATTGGCCCTCTATCTATAAAGATGATCATGACTATGCTCGAGCTTGTAACCAATGTCAAAGATAGGGGAATATCTCGTGTAAACACGAACTTCCTTTGACAACTATTCTTGAGCTTGAGCTGTTTAATGTGTTGGGTATTGACTTTATGGGCCCATTTGTGAGCTCACATGGGATGAAATACATTTTGGTAGCCGTTGCTTATGTTTTTGAGTGGGTGGAGACAATTGTGCTTCCCAATAAGGAAGTAAAGAGTGTCACAACATTCTTGAAAAAGAACATATTTTCACGATTCGGTGCACCCTAAGTTATCATTAGTGATGGAGGATCCCACTTCTGCAATCGGTTGTTCAAAGCCCTGCTTTAAAAATATGGTGTCAAACATAAGGTGGAAACACCTTACCATCCTCAGACGAGCAGGCAAGTTAAAGTGTTGAATCTTGAGATTAAGTTTATTTTGGTGAAGACTGTGAATGCCAATAGGACTGATTGGGCAAGAAGATTGGATGATGCATTATGGGCATATCGAACTTCAATCAAAACATCGATTGGTGTATCTCCATATCAGTTGGTGTTTGATAAATCGTTCCATTTGCCTGTCGAACTTGAACATAAGGCATTATGGGCATTGAAAAGGTTGAATCTGGAATGGAGCGAATCGGCTAAATTGAGATTAGAGTAGATGAATAAGATGGATGAATTTCATCTCAGGGCTTATGAAAGTTCAGCGCTGTATAAAGAGAAGATGAATTTATATCATGATCGAAAGATTGAACAAAGAGAATTTCACCTGGGAGACGTGGTATTGCTCTATAACTCTAGACTTTGGTTGTTTCCTAGAAAATTAAGGTCCAAATGGTCGGGACCATTCACTGTGGTTAGGGTGTTCCCGCATGGGGTAATTAAGCTGAGAAGTGATGACGATGTCCTATTCAAGGTCAATGGTCAGTGTGTGAAGCAATATGTGGGAACTATGAAATAAATAAAGACGTGTGAGAAGTTCAACCTTGATAAAGTCTGAGTAGTCAAGGGAGATGGGTCATACCGTGACATTAAATTAGGCTCTTTATGGGAGGAAACCCATAGGCTTATTGGTGAAGTCTGAGCAACCAACATAGCCTCGTCGAGCCGAGACGTTAAATCAAGCACTTACTGGAAGGCAACCCATGTTTTTTGTACTTTACTTTTATAGGGTAATGTTTTTTCTGGATGCAGGAAGCTACATGAAAAGAATGATGTTGAACTGAACTCCAGACTAAACCCACGACAGGGATTATACGGTCGTACAAACATTGTACGATCGTGGGTTTTGTCATCTGGTTGGATTCCTGGAAGGTGGAAATTAAGGATTCATCTCACGATTGGGAACCATGATCGTACAGTGATAGTACGATCGTGTCTCCTCATAATCTGATGATACTCCTACAAACCACCAAAACTGGTACCACACATACGATGCAAAGGAATGATCATGGATGGAATATATGATTGTACCTTCTGATCATGTGTTCCCAGTTAAGGTTCTTGTTTCATCAATGTATGGAAGGAATGCACGATCGTGCTATTAAACCACTAATCGTACAATCCCTTCGTCTGAGAGGATTGATAATTTTTAAATCGCGACCCGACCCAACCCAAAATAAATTGAAAGGGTATAAATATATGTTGAAACCGTCCCATTCATTCTCCAAACATTTTCAAAAAAATTTCAAAGCAAACCCTACCTCTATCAAAGTCAAAACAAACTACGATTCTCCCAGATTTGTCTGATTCCCTAAATTTTTTCAAGATCTCATCACTTCTAATTCATCTACTAAGTTTGCATAAACTTTTGAACTTAACAAGGATGATTTTTCCTTTATTGTTTGTGTAAGAGAAGTATGTAATGGGACTGTTTGGTTCAGCATGCACAGGGGAAGTCTGAGTACCCGGTAGTGCTATTTTTTGTAAAATTCTTTCTTTTTCACACACACACACACATGCACTATATATATATATAATTACTACACAACACACGATCGTGAGTTCTACCTACGATCGTAGGTTGGATCGTTGTAGGATACTGGATGTTAAGTCTCAGGAGCTCATTAGACGAACACAACCCACGATCGTGATATCATTATACGATCTTGGTATGTGATCATCTGATGTGACTAAAAATGACTAGTTTCAGATATAAAACCTACGACCCGATCGTACGATCGTACCTTTATTGTACGATCGTATGTTGTGATCGTTTGAATGTTAAACTGCAAGTCATACTTTAAAAGACCAACCTACGATAAGAAGGTACGATCGTACAATCATTGCACGATCGTAGGTTGTGATCATCTGATTGTTTTACTGTATCTGTGCCTATTTTAATCTATACACTAATGTGTTACTACATACAGGTACAATGGCATCCAAATCTAAGGCAGCAACTGAGAAGGCTCTTTGTGAGAAGATTTTAAAGGAGATGGCCCCGTGAAGTAGCTCGAAGAGTGGGTCTAGTGCTAGCGGTTTGGAGGAAGAGTATGATATTAGCTCTTCTTTCTATCAGGCTACCATAATGGAGACTAAGAACCAGAAGAAGGCCAAGGAGGATGCAACCTACAAGGCCATTGTTGAGGCTACTACCCCCGTCCATGTTCCCCAATCCGAAGAGGGAATGGAAGAGACCCACAAAGGAGAGGGTGAGGATGATGATGCTTCTTTTTCAGAGGAGGATAATGAGGAGCCACACTCTGAATATTCCAACAGTGATGTTTCGGCAGAGTCTAGTCAGAGGGGACCTGGTCCAAGGAGATGGGTCATTCCAAATTCCCAGCAATATTACTTGGACTGGGTTGCCATCAAGCAAAACGGTAACATGCAAAGGAGCATGCAAGAAGAACCTCACATTCTGAATGTGTCTTTGGTAAAGATGCCAGAGGTGGCCCAGGTATTTCAGCAGTACCACCATGGGTGGATGACTAAGCCACTCCGTATATATATTAGAGAGCTAGTGAGGGAGTTCTATGCGGATTATACTGTGACCATAAAGAACATGACTTCTTTCGAAAAACATCGAGACATAAAGAAGCAGCCCTATTTGGAAATGATCATGGTTCGAGGGATGGCGGTTGATATTTCTAAGGCGGCTATTTCCTGGGTTTTATTTGGGGCTGATTTTACTCCTCCAGCAGAAACGCCAGAGTTTGATTATCAGATGATCGAGTTGAAAAAGGTCAAAATATTGAACACTGCGGATAAGACCATGCATTTCACTTGGCTGGTAGGTATTATTATAGAGGATAGTACACAGGCTACTTGGGTAAATGGTTCTTATATCACAAAGAAGAGCCTGAAATTCACCGCCAAGGTGTGGTGGTCCATTGTAAGGCATCGTTTAGCACCTATATCAAATGACAACACACTGAGTGCAACGAATGCATGCTTGGTTGCCTCTTTTCTAGCAGGGTTGGCGATGAATGTTCCATGCATTATTGTGCAAGAGATCCGAGACTGAGCTATTGAGAGTAGATTCACACTGTCGTTTCTATGTTTGGTGACTCAGCTGTTGCAGGATGCAGACGTGCCTAATATAGCATTCGTGGACAAATTTCTTCAGCCTAATAAGACTGCAGACTTGGCCATGATTAAAAATGCAAATAACTCAGCAGCGCCAGCTTGAGGTTTGGGGATCCCAGAAGTAGGTGGGGATGCCCCAACTGATATACCATCTATTTCTAATGTCGTCACTTTCCAATCATCAGCTACTACTCAACCTAGACCATTAGTTTCAGCGGGTTATACTTTGATTTCAGCCACCCAGTTGGCGGACATTATCTGAAACCAGAAATTACATAATGTCCAAATCTAAAATTTGAAGGTAGGGGTCAAGCCCCACGTTGATGATCAGATTCGTGAGGTAGTACGAATGGTATAGACATGCATGGATAGTATGGAGTGTCGGTTAATGGCCCACCTTGATACAGTTCAGGCACGTGACTTGGAACCAAACCAGGCAGACATTAATGAGCTTAAGAAAGCCATTAGTCCCTTGCTGACAGACTTGATATAGCTCCTTCGTCTCTGCCACCATCTATGCCGTCAGTGGAATCACCTAAGGAGGACATTGACTCCCTGATTACTCCATTCTATGCTCCTCCTGTTGAGCAGTTGGAGGAAGTTGATGAGGAGGAGGACAGAGGCCTTGAGCAGAGAAAGTGGCCGAGGGTTAGAGAATCTGGAGAGCCTAGTACGAAGAAATCTAGAAAAAAGAGAAGAAGATGAGGGTGAACAGCTAAGGAGACCCCGTGGCAGTCAAGTTGGAGGGTCAAACTACTAGAGGGGGTTCGAAGATGGCCCCTACTTTTGTTACCCTGAGTTCCCCGACCATCGTTGGGGCCAACGTTGATTTGAGTACCCCTGCCACCATTGGGGACTATGAGAGTTTGAGCACTTCGGCTACAATCGAGGTCACTACTGCTGATGTCAATATACTAGGGCACCCCAGGTATGTCTCTTTCCCCTTGGTTTTCATTGTCTTATCTGATTTTGTGCAATGGGGACATTGTATGATTTCATAGTTGGGGTGGGGGTATACCACAACTAAGGGTTTTTATTGTCGTGTCTCTTTTTCCTTAGCTGCGTTATCATAGTAGAACCGGTATGTTTAGGCGTGTTTTTTTTTTTAGTTGTTTGTTTTGTTTTTGTGTTTTGAAGTATTATAGTTTAACTTGGGGTAATAAAAGAGAACTTGGTGCAGTTTGAGTATTTGAGCATGCTTACCTATTTTTGTTTTGAATTCTTTTTAAAATAATACCCCTCTGAAAAAAAATAATGATGTTGGTGATGCAGTGTGTGCATGTGCCGTGCTGAAACCAATGTAGGCTCTAGATATGTCATTAGGATTGTAAATAGAATAACCTAACTAACCTTGCATGAACTAAATAGGTAGCGACCTAGATGAAAGCCCTGAGCCACGAGTAAGTGAGGTCTTACCTAGTCTCTGTGTGTGTGCGATCTAGAACTTACCCGGTTAGTCTCGCTAAAAGCCATAGGATTAAAGGTTAGGAAAGGATCATAGACCGTGTTTTTAATTAAGCCCACTTAGCCTAAAATGACCCACCAAATGATCATGTACCCCTTGAACCCAAAAATTTTGAGCCTTAGACCGTTTCTTGGAACTACCCACAACACCTTCTCAATTTTACAATAAACCTTCTTTGGCCCTGGTCCCTCCTTGGACACTATGTACCTCAACTCAGGTAAATTGCCTAAGTTGAGGGTGGCAATTGTGTAGGAGTGCGTAAAAGTTGGGTATGAAGTTTAAGTAGTGAAAAGAGAGAAGAAAGGAAGTGAGTGCGGTAAAAAAAAATACATATATAGTAAAAAAAAATGGTTGTAAATAAGCCGCACCCAAATTCCAAAAAGAAAGTGAAATAAAATGAGACAAGTAAGAAAATACAGGAAAATAAGAAAAGTGTCATGCCCCGAATCCCATTCGGGACTGACTAGCACCCGAAGCCGATAAGGCCCGAGAGAACCAATCTTTACTCATGTCCAATCATATGCATACCATAAGAAACATCACCACCACGTAAGTATATAAAATGCTAATAGAGGAAATCATGGAGCATGATATATATACATATAAGAAACTTGACCGTTAGGGCCATCAAGTCAAGAAGGACATACACCTCTTACATTCATATACCCACATATGTCTACAAAAGCCTCTAACAGAAGTACATACATGACCAACCTAAATTCGGGACAAGTCCCCGCTTTACATAACATTTACAATACCAAAACCAATGTACAACTTAACACGAAAAGCCCCGAACCAACTGGAGCTTACCAAAGATCAGTGGATATCCTGTAGCTTACTGGGGAGGTCTACTAGTACCTGCGCCTGCAGCAAGCAAGGTAAATTCCCCAAGAGGGGTCAGTACGAAGAATGTACTGAGTATGTAAGGCAAATAGTAACTGTGTAAGATATAAGAACTTTCAAGAGTTCAAGTACAAGTGAATAATTAATGTAAAATAACCCATGATTCTATGTACATTTGGAAACACGTATCTTGCTTTCTTTGCATTTGCATTCATTTGTCATTAACCATTTTCATGTGATACCCGGGCCCCAACTGATCAGTGGGTTATAACATATCATTGGGATCGTTCCAGCCAGGCTTACGCCCCTTAGAGTGGCACCCATAAATGATATATCAATAGGATCGTTCCAGCCAGGCTTATTCCCCTTAGAGTGCGATCCATGAATAATAATAGTGGGAGCATTCCAGCCGGACTTACGTCCCTTAGATTGCACTCCCCAATTGAACAATTATGCATTACTTCTTTACTTTTGAGAAATCGATACATTGGTTACTATTGCATTATTGGAACATTTGGAACAATATTGGAATATTTGGAATAATATTGGAACATCTATGTAACACATGAATAATAAGTGATCAACATATGAGGAAAATGTGAGTAACAATATAACTACTTGAGTTGGACTACTTTTGGACATTTCGGAATAATACAAGGACATTGCCAATGTAATCAATATGAGCTGCAGAAGGATACGAACAGAGTAACCTTACATACCTCGTATTCTCAATATAAATACCCAATCCTATACGTGAACACAATAGTCCCGCTCCTTCCTTATGTTTCACTCTACAACACAAATACATAACGGAATTTACATTAACCACCAACCACTTTACAAATGCATATGACGTCAATGAATTACATGTTTGCCTTTAAAATTGTCATTTCCCCCTTGACAATACCATTGATGAAATTATCATACTAATAATCCCACAATATTCCCAACATTGACCAAAATAACATAAACCATTAGCATGTCACACCAAGTTCATACTTTCCACTCTTCATCACCACAACATCATAATTATTCCATCAAATTACTTCAATACACCTCACAACAACAAATCGGCCAAAATCCCATAATTTACACTTATATGAAATTAACAAGTTTAATAACATAATCACACCATACATGTTGATATTTCATCCATACCATGCTCTTTCATCAAAATCACAAGGCATATTTCAAGTGTAAATCCCATGGATAACACATCTTTTAGCAAAAACACAAAGTGCCATGTCTTCATGTAAATTTTTGGGCCAAGTTTGAGCCGAATAGCCAATATGCATTAAATCCCACACTTGCATGTATTGTATACCCTTTATTACACATACACTTAATTTCATCATGTAGTCGTATACATTCGGAAAATTTCGGGGTGTTACAAAAAGTGGAGCCAAAAATAAGTTAGTGCTAAGGAGGAATAAGTCACTATACCTAAATGTATCATACCTATCCCCCGAGCCTGCATTAAAAACCTAGAAAGACCTATAGTGATCCTAACCCGATAATCCGAGAGCTGAAGCATAGAAAATATAGGCAAGCCTATGATATCAAACGCACACAACCAGACTTATTTTAAGAGTACGAGATTTGATTCAGTCTCGGTATGAGATTGTATTGCGTATACTGAGTGAGTGGGGACTTCTTTGTTGTAAGGGCATAGGGGTAGTAATCTAGTTATTGCTTGTTTGAGTAAGTGTAATGGTCAATCAGTCACATTGTCTAGATACAATGTATTGCCATATCCTAATTCCATTGTGTTTTAGTACTTGCATAGCACATGCGCTGCATTGGTTGTTTTGGTAAAAGTGGAGGGAGTTGACTATTTTGAAATAATGTGCATGCGTGTTTTGAAAAGCCAACTGTCTTAGTGATCTTGATGTTGATCTAGATTAAGCATCGTAGTTAGGTTAAGTATTCTATTTGCCTTAGGACATACAAACGTTCTAAGTTGAGGGTGTTGATGTGCCGTGAATTTACGGCACTTGAGACGCTTAAAATAAGGTATAATTGTTAGTCGAATGGTACTTTTCTGTGGATTTAATGTCTTTGTTAAGTGTTTGCAAGCTGTGAAGGACTTAGAGAGGAAAAAAGAGAAAACTGGATCAAAGTGGCATCAGACGAGCCTTACCACGATCGTGTCTAGGCTGTCGTACATTGAAGTAGAGATTTCAAGTGCAAAGTTCATCAGACGGAGAGGTAGTACGACCGTAAGAACAAGGCACGATCGTACATTATGATCGTATAATGTCAATGAAAATCAACCTGTCGGAGTTAAGTATGCCACGATCAGATGATGGATCATACAATCATATGATGATGGCACGACCATACAATGTGGTCGTGGTATGGATAATTTGAAAAGAAAAAATCCAGTATGAAGGCACGATAGGGAAGGCACGGTCGTATGTTCAATGCACGACTGTATAATCCTCTCGTCCGAAGCAGCCGACATCAGTTTCTTATTGTAGTTAAGATTTGGAATTCTAAGTCTATAAATACTCTTTTAGGGTTATTTTTACGTGTAGGACAATATTGTTATTCTGTTGCATTGTTCTGTGGGATTCCAAGACAGTTTTGTTGGAATTTTACAAGTATTGCTTTTACGATTTTAATTCAAGTAGAGATTTTGGAGTTTATTCATCTTTGCATGATTCAATTTACATTTTCTTCCATGAATTCTTCTTGTGTTCTTACAATCATGACTAACTAAACCCCATAACTAGGGTTGTGTGAACCATGAGGAATTAACGAAATGTGTTAAATGCGAAGCAATTCTGAACTGGTGTGATTGCATGTATTGTTATTTCCTTCATTAGAATTGATCTTCTAACGGTTGCAAACTTTAGAAACTCGCCTGTATTCTAGACTCGCTCGAGAGAGAGGTAGAGATTGGAAAAAGGGAATAACAATAGAGATTTGAAGCTATCAACCTTCATCTAATAACTTGAGCCGTAACAGGAATAGTTTTATCTGAGATCCAGAACAAGGGTTAGTAGTGCGACACTTGGAGACCGAGAGGAGAAGAGTGAAATTCATCTAACCAAGGTCGAGAGACTTTTAGATGAACCTCTATTGTTAGATTTTACATCCAACGCAGCAGAACAGTTTGCCAGCACAAGTAACCAGTGGAGTTAAGGAATCATCGAGGATCACAGTCCTAGTGTATTTCTCAAATTGATCCCAAATTCAACAATAAAAAATTGTTACTATTACTATTTGTTTATAAAAAACCCTCTTTTTACTTACTTGCCAATTACTCAGACAAATATTCGATAGACTTTTGTCCTATTCTAGTGGGATCGACCCCAACCTAGTTAGGTTCTATATTTGATACAACGATCACGTTATACTTTTTTGGAGGTATAGTTTGGGGGCGACATCAGGGAACTCAAGAATGGAAGCATTATCAATCTGGAAGCTTTATAGGTTTCCAATAAAGCTTAGAAATCTGGAAGCTTTACAGGTTGCCAATAAGGCTTTGAAGTCTGGAGGATCTTTGAAAAATAGAAGAAGAAAGAGGTGGGTACAGTGATGGTAGCCCAGGCCTCAAAAAATATACCCAGTTATCAAACTCCTATCACACCTCCACCCCTATCCATAGTCTCCAGTACCATACCCGATGTCCCCTTACCAGATGCAACCCCGAGTGCCATATCATACCCCACTATACTAAACACCGACCCCATATCAAATACACTCATAATTCCAAAACCCTGCTTACCCCGTTTATAATGCCTAACCATCTCATGTCCAAATGCCCCAGTCTTTACCCCAACAAAATCAGAGACCCAAAGCCAATTTACAGAAAAAATAATACACTCCCTTAGCCGAACCTATAGCCCAATTGTATGAAAGACTCAAAGAATTGGGCTATATCATACCCATTGCTGCCGGATGTGAAAATACTCAAGCCAAGCATTTTGATCCTAACAAGGTTTGCACGTATCATTCTGGGATGATGGGGCATACCATAGAAATATGTTACACTTTGAAGGATAAAATACAGATGTTGATCGATACTAAGGCCATTTAGTTGAAAGATCCGACACCAAACATCACCAACAATCCACTTTCGAACCATCAAGGGAACATGCTCGATGTTAATGAAATGGTGGACATGGACAATTCCATCTGGTTCATTGAGAAGAAGAAGGATACACCCAAACGGGCACTGTTTGAGGTTGAGATGGCAATGCCTAAGCCTCCTTTTACGGTCATTAGAGCATCCGCAGTTGTTTATAATTCCCATGCAGTCTCTTGGAATTACAAGCAGAATACTCCAGGGAAAGCAAGCGTGGTTCAGGTAGATGTTGCACAAGAGGTCACCAGATCAGGAAGAGTATATGTCGCACCCAATTTTTCTCACGAAAAGCGGGATTCGACGTGACAACTCTTTTTGGATGGTTCAAGAGTGAAGAGTCGTCACCTAATGAATTAAGGTGTGTTAGGGAACCATTCTAGACTAATTACGAACTTATTTTAATTTTTTAGTCTAGGTTAACCAGAAATTCGGGTAAGGGTTCAGGTTATCTCGAAAGGAAGGCATTAGGCACCTTTCGAGGACCACAAATGTAGGTCCCAACCAAATCCATAAATTACATGGGGAATTCTATATGATAAGAAAAGGTCTATTATTTTATTAACTTAATATTGACTAAATGTTTAAACATGAAACTTCTATTTTATTATGATTAATAACTAAGTGACAAAGCCATGTGAACGAAATATGGATCAGGTAAACAAGAAGATAGAACGAACAGAATTATATAGTTAAAATAATTACTTAAATAATAAACTTAAACTACCCCAAATAATTAAAGAAAAACACTCAAAATAAAGAAAAGCAAAGTCGATTCATAGGGAGTTAGTTTTATCCTATTCGGATCAGCGTCTGGCTTATTAACGGATGACAATGTCGAGTATCGCATTGTCAAATTATGCTCGGGTCAACTTTCATCATTTCCGTCTATCTACCCACTCCACCTAGTTTGATTATTAATATTAAAGGCGTTCTAAAGAAAGCGATAAAATTAGAGTTCCCTAAAAAATGCTTACCCGTCCCAACTTAATGTCCAAGAGGCGTTGACAACCTATTTTGGGTAAGGATCTAGACGCAAAGAAAATCTTAGGCTTCCTAATTAGACTCGGGGTTCGCGTCATACAAAACAGACAAGACTTAGCAACTAGTACATAAAGGTTCAAACAAGCCTCTTGGTTAATTAGAATCAGTTAGGTGATTGACATGCTCGAAAAAGATAATTATTTATTTTACGTGATTAAAAGTGCAGGAAATTAATTAAAGCGTATAGAAGAATTATTTTTTGATGTGCAGAAAATTATTTTAAATATGAAGGAAATTTAATTAAATATGCAAGAAATTAATTTAAATATGCCAAAATTATTTAAAGTGTGCAGAGAATTATTTAAATATGGGCAGGAAATTAAAAATGCTGAAAATTAGTTAAAATGCTAAAATAATAAGAATATGCTGAAAATTTGTTAAATATGATGAAAATATGATATAAATTAAATTGGTACACTAGAAATTAATTAAAATCCACGAAAAACTAATTAAACATGTTTTAGATGAAAATCATACCGGAAAGTAATTAAATATATTGAAAGTTGAACAATCTTAAAACATGATTTCTAGGTGTTAAAACAATTATGAAATTTATTTTATTAACCTAGAACATGTTGTCTAGGTGATAAAAATAATTGCATTATTTTAATCACATAATTCCCACCCCCAGCAGTCCCCATATTTTATTATATCTATCGTTTATACAATAATTATTACAAAAACCAAATAGAACTTATATGAAAGAAAGTAAAAGGTCCCTCATTATCCCATATCCCTGGCAACTCTCCTCCAACTGAATGACTTTCAATAGAGAACTTGCTAGTTATAAAAGGTACGCCAAACAAACAAAATATATTATTTCGAACAATTCCAAAAATCACACGAAGTAACACCGAGTACGCTAAGCATCCAAATACATCAAATGACTAAGAAAAAGCGCAAACATACATTTTGATTCACTGAAATCTGAACATAAAGGAAACACTACAAATACTCAAGCCTATGGACGTGCAGTAACTAGTTGCAAAATTAAACACATGAGTTTGAAAACATACTGGTTAAACAAAGCAGCGAGAGATTAGAGAAAGCAAAATGGAGACCACAGTCAAGCGCGTAGTAAAGCCCAAATCAGAGTATTGCAGCAAAGTAGACGCTTAAGCCAGAAAATTAAATCAAGTACTTGCAAAGAGCCAATAGAAAGAAATATCTTTTTTTCGTGTAGAGGACTTAGGGAGTCAAAAGGTGTCCACAGTCTGTCCAGAATAGTGAGAAGAGGTCTTCTTTATATAGTGAAAAAGGAGATAATTATTAAAGCAGAGAAAATAATTAAGAGATGTCATTCAATTAAAAAAAATTCTAATTTCTTAATTAGCTTGGCCAAATCAATTAGGAGAGAAAATCCAGTTATAATATATCACTAATAGAATTGTCCCAATTAAGAAGGCATGGAAATCAGTCATTAAATCAAACAAAATCAATCAAGAGTAAAACAAACATGGCTGAGATCACCATAAATAGGAGCGTAAGAATCTGTTTACCAAAGAAAAGGAGAAACCAATCAATAAAGTACAAGGCAGACTAAATTTTACCATATATATAGACAAGTACCAAGCTGTCCCAAATTCAAAATTCAAAAGAACAGGTAGCAAAGTGATTCCATTCAAATTAAGGAAGGAAATCAATCAAAGGTAGTAATGATAAAGATATACTAGAATAAATCAATAAAATCCCAATTTCCCAAAGAGAAACAAGTGTTGGGAGATAAGCAAGTGAAATTTAATAAGATGGGGAATGAATCGGTATAAAACCACTAAAATGATAATTTGATTTGAGAGAAATCAGTGCTCAAAATCAACATGGAAACAATATGAACGTATATTTCAATCAACATACAATCAAACAAGAACTTAATTCAAGACGATTCATATAATGCAAGTATAGACTAGCATGAATAGACACGTAATAATCAAAACTTAAACATGGAACGAATACTAAAAGATCATACCTGAATGAATTCTTACAAATTTGTAATAGGATCGGAAACTTGGGGCTTCAATTGAAACAGAGATGAAATGAGTGTCTTTCAAAGTTTTTCGAGCATTTCATATTTAGCTGTGAGAGATCATTGGAGCTTCATCCAGTGCGCCGGTTCGTTGAGAGGAGATCGGAGATGGGTCTTCACCGGCCATGGTTGGTCAGAGCTCGTGGAGGCGACTGAGTTGAGGTAGCGGGTAGTTGGTGGGGTTTGATCGAACCTCACCGGTCAACACCTCCGACGAGGCTACGACAAAGTAGGGGAATGGAGGGACGGTGTTTGTCGATCGACTGGTGGCTAATCCCACCGGCTGCAGTGAGATAGAGAGAGAGAAGGAGGACGGCGATGTACTGTCGGTATGTTGTTCGCCGGCCAGGAGAGACGGTGAGGGAAGATCAGATTCCCACTGGCCAACTAGTGGTGGTTCAGCGAGATGACAGAGAGGGAGGAGGCGGTGGTTTTTGAGTGGTTCGCCGGTCAAAGAGGAGGTGACTCAGTAGTGGTGCGACGTTGGTCGGACCAGATGGTAATGGTATTGTGGTCCATCGATGAAGGCTTGTCGGTGCTAACGTGATGGTTTCGACAAGATATTGAGAGAGGAATAGAATCAGGTGAGGGTGGCGGCTGTTTTTGAGAGAGAATGGATAGGTTTGGGGTTGTTTAGGGATTAAGGAAGGAAACCAAACGGGATTTTGATCTCAGTCATTGATCATATAAGATCAACGACTATATTTTAGCACTAGGATGGGTCAGATACAGGTTTGAATTGGGTCAATTGAAGTTAAATTGGGGATTCAATTTTGGGTCAAAATTAAAATCAATTTAGGCTAAAATTGACACAAAATTGGGTACAAAATGGCTAGAATTTAAATAAATTACAGAAATTGAATTGAATTAGATTGCTATTTAATAAATAAATCAGTAAATATATAATAAAATACTAAAAAAATTAGCCAATATCATAAAAATCATTGTGAATAAATTATGTAAGTAAAATTAATGACACGTAATATATTATTTAAAATCAATGACAAAAATAATTTGAAATAGATTAGGCACCTATGAATACAAAATTTAAAAATACTATAATAATAATAATAATAATAATAATAATAATAATAATAATAATAATAATAATAAGCAATAAACTATGGACCACGTGTTTGTGAATTATGAGTATCATATTTGCGGAAATAATTTAATAAATATTTACAAAATTATGTAAAATATTATATTTAAATTATTAAATTATATATTATATAAGAATATAAAATTAAATGCTAAAAATAAATTGCATACCTTAAAATCATGAATACGAAACGTCAGAATTTATTTGACACCAAAATAATAATTAAAAATTCAAAACTAATATTTTTTGATAAAATAGCAGCCTGTGAGGAATATCGGGAAGTCAAAATAGGGTGTCAATAGCTTCCCCTTCGTTGCTTGGGAATGATAGAAGAATTTTCGAGCAACGAACGTTGACGTAGTAGCCAATTTTGTCCGAAAGGATGGTTTGTTGGAATCAAAAAGCGAGAGAGATTTGTTAAAATGGTGTGGCCGAGACTTTGGTTTTAAGTCTCCTATATATCTCGGGTTCACAAGAATCAGGCCATGTGTAGTTCTAGACTTAGTAACGAATGAGATTCCTAAAGAAAATTGACGAATGTGGAATTTGAATGAAGATAGCACAAGTTGACGAGATTGGAGTATGAGTAGTTTTAAAATGTGGGATGTGAATATGATTTAGGTTAGGTTGTGAGATATAGGGTTAAACAATCATGTTTCAGAACGAGATAAAAAATGATTTTCAAACGTCTCTTGTTATGCTTTTGGGAGCTTACCTACAGCTTCTAACACAACTAGATAAAATAATTAGCTCATAAGCATAGAAAATATTAAATAATGCGGAGAAAAGGAATAAAAATAGATAACAATAACGATTAGAGGAGATAAGGAAGCGTATCTTGTTAGACGTTGTGCTTGTTGTCTAAGATTTTTGAGGAACCTCGAAAATCTGCCCCAGTTTCGACTTTAAAGGAGAATGTGATCACGTTGACTATATGCCTGCAAAATCAATTGTCCTTATTTTAGGGCGGACGAGCCCAATTGTCTTATTTTAGGACAGACAAACTTGGCATATCCTTTTATAAGGCGAATAACCTAACATATCCTATTTTAGGGAGGATAACCCAACATATCCTATTTTAGGGTGGATGAGCCCGGCATATCCTATTTTAGGGCGGATGAACCCAGTATATCCTATTTTAGGGCGGATGAACCTGGCATATCCCAATTTTAGGTAGGATAACCCAGCATATCCTATTTTTAGGATGGATAACCCAACATATCCTAATTTTAGGGCGGATAACCCAGCATATCCTATTTTTAGGATGGATAACCCAGCATATCCTATTTTAGGGCGGATGAACCCGGAATATCCTATTTTTAGGATGGATAACCCAGCATATCCTATTTTAGGGTGGATGAATCCGAAATATCCTATTTCAGGGTGGATAACCCAACATATCCTATTTTAGGGTGGATGAACCCGGTATATCCTATTTTAGGGCGGATGAACCCGAAATATCCTCTGTGTTGTCTATAACTTCTTGTCATTTTCATGCCATTGTGATGAAATTTTTGAGTGCCCCTCAAAAATTTCTGCCCCAGTTTAGAATATGTTTCACACTTTCTGTAACAGACCGTATATTTTCGAACTCATGCGAAGACCTTAGCATTGATGGAAGTATTTAAACTAAAGATAGTAAGTGAATCATGTATTAAATTTAATGGGCTGAATTAGTCTTGTGCTAATGGGCTCAAATGAGGCCCAAAATTAGCAAGAAAGACATGGCCCAAATGGAAAAAATGACCCATTCCTAAGTTGACCAAGTACACACATTAATATTTGGCTAAGGATGACTACAAGGGACTATAAAGGCACAAACATCGGATTTTTATTCAACAAAAGACACATGCCTCATTCTAGGCTTTTCCAAAATTATTATTTTCTCTCTCATACCCTAAACAACTAATCTCTTTGGACAAGATCAACTCTTTGCAAGCTTTGGTAATTGTATAATCTTATGGTTTAATACATTATATGCATGATAGGGTGTATAAATGATGTTGGTTATGTTGACAAAGTGTTGAGCAGTCCACGATGTGTAAAACAGCCTACTTTTGCTTAATCGGTAAAGGGTTTTGCCTTCTAAACTTGAAAGTGGACTTGAGGTCTTGAAGGAAGTGAATTTTATGGATTAAATGTCAACATGTAAGATATGGTTATGTCCCTAACTTTCTTTCTCTTGGTATATGACTTATGGAATTGTTGTTATGAAATTGTGCATGGAATTGGTGGTGTATTGAAAGGAGAATGTAGTTTGGTGATGTTCATGTGCATTTTAAAACCATGATTGTTTGTTGGCATCCAAGTTAACCTAAAATATGAAAAGAGAAGCTTACTTATGGCCATGGACCATTTATTGCAAAGATAGACCCAAAAGAGACCCATTTTGGCCGAACCGGGCATCCGCCTTCGTGGATGGGGCACCTGCAGGCACAGATGTCAATGCAGGTGGCCCTGTTCAAGGCCATATGGGCACCTGCGGCAGAACCTCACCCACCTGCGGGTGCAGATGGCTTCGCAGGTCCCTCCAGAATTCGGTTTTGATTGTTTTTTCTTCTCTTTGACCCCCCAAGGCCCTATACCCTTCTTGGATGCAATCATCAACTTATGGTACCATTTGGATGGCCCTAAGGGGTAGTCCGGAGTCATTTTTAATTGTATCACTTGTGGATTGATTCTAATGTGTTATTGTGAAAGGTATTTAAGTGACTTGATGGAGTAAATGCGATGTTGTGTTGAAGGGGAAGTGTAAAGTATAAACTTGGTGTGAAATGCTATAGGTTTATGATGTCTTGGTTGATGTGTGGCATGTTTTGGTGTTGTTGGTATGGTGATACAGTAAATGGTATTGTAAGAGGGTGAAATGACGTTATATGGCAGTCACGTAGCTCATTGTCGTCTTATGCATTTGTAATATAGTTAGTTGTTAACGTGAGCTCCGTTATGTACTTGTGTTGTAGATTAACATGTAAGGAAGGAGCTAAATTGTTATATTCACGTATTGGATTATGTATTCATATTGGTAAGATAAGGTATGTAAGGTTTCTCTTTTCCGTATTTCTTGGCAGCTCCTATTGTTCTCATTGTTATCGACTAGTTTTTATTTCGAAATGTCCTAGAGTATCTTATTTCAGTTTTGTTATGAATTGTTATTCACGTGTCTCTCATTCATTGACTGATGTTCCAAATCTCCAATAATGTTATAACCACCAATTTATCAATCTCACAAAAGCAAAGGAATGAAGTAATGCATATACGGTTTATTGTTGAGAACGGGTGGCAGCTCACAGGGGCGAAAGCCTAGCTAGAGCCGATCCCAAGATTATTATATCAGGGGGCAGCTCAATGGGGCGTAAACCTAGCTCGAGGCAAACCTTACAGGGGGAAGCTCAATGGGGCATAAGCCTAGCTCAAGCCGAACCTGCATTATTGATTTATGGGTGGCAGCTCAAAGGGGCATAAGCCTAGCTCGAGCCGAACCTGCTTTATTGATTTATGGGTGGCAGCTCAAAGGGGCATAAGCCTAGCTCGAGCCGATCCCAATGTTATGTTATGACCCACTGATCCGTTGGGGGCCAGGTACGATATGATGAATGATAATGATGATGAACGTAAAAGCAAAGGAAGTAATGAATGTAATGCACATGGTTCCACACATACAGAATGGTGGTTTATCCATAATGTTTATTCACTTGTATTTGATTCCATTTGAGTTCCTATATCTCATGCAGTTGCTTTTAGCCTTACATACTCAGTACATTCTTTCGTACTGACGTCCCTTGGGGGACTTACCTTACTTGCTGCAGGCACAGGAGCTAGTAGATCTCCACAGTAGGATACGGGTCATCTGCAGACTGTTGGTGAGATCCAGGTTGATTCGGGGCTTTCCGATTCGCATGTGTACATTATTTTGGCACTATGTAAAGGTTGTATAAAGCAGGGACTTGTCCCGACTTTAGGTTTGGGTCTGTATCTATTAGAGGCTTTGTAGAAGTTGTGGGACAAATGAAGGAATGTAAGGAATGTATGCTTTTGACGTGATGGCCCTAACGACCAAGTTTCATTGCTATATGAATATCTTTCCATAATGTCCGTCTTTGACATCTTGTATCTGTCTGATAGAATGTGGTTCATTTAGCGACGTGCGTATAAATGAAGGTTGATTCTCTCGGACCTTAACTACTTTGGGTGTCAGTCCGCCCCAATGGGATTTGAGGCGTGACACTTTCTTGCGAATCAAAAGGTTGTCTGCTGGTAGATCTTTTGAGGTAAAAATTCTGCCCCAGTGTTTACTTGTGAAGTCTTATATTCCTTCATCACTCAAAGAAAATATTAGTTCAAAATAAACGGTTGTCTTGTATTCGAACATCGAGGTTTGACTTCAAATCTGCAATTGTCATTTGAAGTCATGGAATGGGCCAAAATAACTCAGATTTCTTTGAATAGAATTTTGTCAAAAGTTAACATGATTTGACTATGAAGGGAAAAGAAAGTTTTATTAGATTGAGACCAAACCCAAGAATGGGCTGCCTACATATCCAAATGGAATTCAGGTCAAACGTAGTTCATGAATACAAAGATAAACATAAACAAAAGAGAATTGGTACTTTGCTTGTGATAGTTTTGTCCTTCTCAATTCTTTTGATGTGCTTTATGCTTCCTTGTCAAATGTCTCGAGGCAATCACTATCGGGTCATCTTGGACAATAATTGTGCCTATGGTCATAGATGTTGCTTAGTGGCCCTTGTTGTACTATAATCGTGCCCTTCTCAATCAAGTCTTGGATCTTATACCTTAATGTTGAACATTCCTCAACATCATGACCTTGTATATTTGAATGATATGACCTTGTATATTTGAATGATATGCACACCTTTTGGACAAGTCAAAATTCAAAGGTGCGTATTTAGGGATCCATCCTTTCCTTGGTTTAAGAACTCCTTGAGCAAACAATCTTTGAAATATGTTGGATAAAGGTTCAGTCAAAGGGGTAAAGATACGGGGTTTCATTTTCTTTAGTTGATGAGAATTGGATGATATTGGATCATGTTGGTGAGAATTTGGGTATTGAAAACCTTGTGGGTTGTAGGTGCCAAAAACAGCGTATGTTTGTTGGGTATTTGGATAGCGTTGTTCTTGAGGTGGGATGGTTGAGATATCTTCTTCTTCCGGTGAAGCTTTCACTGCTTGAAAAGTAGCTTGTATTGCGGAAACATCAATAACTTTTCCTGTTCGAATACCATATTCTAATCTTTTCTCAATTAGGATCAAATCGTCGAAACTTTGAATACATAAGCCGAATAATTTTTTATAGTATATACCATCTAGTGACCTGATGAAAGTGTGGGCTAACTCTTCTTCGGTCATGGTAGGACGTATCTTAGAAGCTTCCAATCTCCATCGTGTGAGTTATTCTCTTTAATTCGAGCAAGTCCAGCATTGTCGGATCGACCTTGATATTAAAATTATATTATCTCACAAAGTCTTGAGCAATGTCTTCCCATGTATTACACTTGTCAAAGTCTTGTTTGACATACCAAGTGAGTATTATTCCTGACAATCTCTGAATGAAGAGTCTCATTAGTAAAGCTTCATTATGCCCAATGCCAACTAATCTGCCACAATAGTCCTTTAGATGCATGATCAGGTCTCCATGCCCATCGAACATATTGAATTTTGTAATTTTGTATCCTGGAGGCAAACCATTCCTTGGATGTAGACACAGTTTCTCATACTTCAAGTCAAAAATGCCTTTGGACCGTAGAAATTCATCCAACCTCTTTTCTAAGTCAAGAAACTCTTGTTGTGGTGAAGGTGATTCCACATCATGTATTACCATATTTTGCAAAGTACCAAGATTGGCGTGTCAAAGAAATTTGATGAAGATCAAGATAGTTAGGCGTATTTGCCAAATTGCAGACTCTTAGCTGATTCAATGTTCAAATGCTAGACAACCTTTAAACAAAATAAATAAATCAAACAAAAGTTACCACATAGCATAAATAAGTTTAAAACAACATAAATAGAAGACATTCCAAGATGAAGACTATGACTTAATAAGTGATCTAAGCGTAGAGATTTGGGCTTCTAACGTACGAGACAGATGATAGTGACAGAACTTCCGCTTTGGAGAGATTAACATGATGCTGAATTTGAAATTGTAGTTGTAAAGAAGATAAGGAAGCTAGGGAATGAACAAGGTTGACTCATGTTGAACATCATAACTATTGATTTGAAACATCCTTTGTGATTGATATCATCGCTAATCCTTCCAACTTCATACAAAATGATAAAATAGGGAAAAGAAAATCTTATTATAATGAGACCGAACCCATTAAATGAGTGTCTACGTATCCCACATATAGGGGAATCAGGTCAAACGTAGTTCCAATTACATAAAAGGAAAGCATAAAAGAAAATCCATATTGTGTAAAGCTTATAATAATTCAAGTGCTAAGGAGCCCGAAGCGGAGAAACAACATGATATCCTCTTCATCAATGCCAAACAGGTGAAAATCATGTTTAGGAAATTAATCAACATCAAGATTTGGCCTTATCACGGTTATCACCTTGGTATCAATCATCGCTTGAATCTTGTCCTTTAAGGCAAAACACGCCTCTATAGGATGCCCTTTCATCCCAGAGTGGTAGGCACAAACCTAATCAGGATTGTATCATTTAGACTGAGTGTTAAAAGGTATGGCAGGGATGGGTGTTATGCAGCCTACTTCTCTGATTTTTTCATACAACTGGGTTATGGGTTCAACTAGAGGGGTGTATTGTCTTGGTGGATTTTTCTGATACTTGACTGGAGGTCTAGCGGATTGATTGGGTCGTTGATTTGTACGTGGATTTGGATAAGACACGGGAATGTATTTTAATGTTGGAGAAATGGATGAAAGTGGGTACCAAACAGTTTGAGGATGAGGTTTTATGGAGTATTAAGGATAATAGGCATAATTTGGTGTTGGAGTGATTTCTAGAGATGGATACCATATCAGTTGAGGGCGACTTTTCTTTACTATCCTCTCATCGCTTATCAATTTTGTAGTTCTCTTTTCAACTGGCGGCATTCATCCGTGTCATGACCAAGCATGCCAGAATGGAAGGCACAATGCTTTTTGGGATCAAAGAAAGGACTTGAAAGGCAATAAGAACCAATAAGCTTAGGATGCAAGATACCATGTGACCTCAACATTTCAAAAGTGATTGATGGTGGTTCGTATAAGAGAGTCATAGCTTGGTATTTGCTCACTACGGGATTTGGAGGCTTTGATGCCTCATTGATAATTGCCTTTCCCTTATCCCTGAATTGTGCCTCAATCAAACCAACCTTGTCATGTACTAGAGTTTCACCTATGAACTTCCTCTTCAGCCTATTGTTGAACCGCCCAATAAAGTCACCTGCCAAATTGTCCTAAGAAACCCACTTGTTTGTATCCTTCTCTGCGTACCACATTAATGCTAGACCTGTAAGTGAACTGACAAAAAGTTTCATCTTAAGACCATCACTTTGCCCTATAACTGCTAGCTCATCCAGGTACGCTTTCAAATGGGAATGAGGATCGCGAGACCCGTCGTATAACAGAAAGTTCAAGTCTCCAACTCTATCCTTATTTTCTTCTCCTAATTTGGATAACTTATCTATCTCGAGTTGTTGAGATGACCCTGCCTTATGGTTAGAAATTTTTCCTTTTGTTTCCTTCTCCTTGCCCATCTCTGTAAACCCATTGAGTGTTTTTTGTAGTGCAACTGAATACAAACTCGGAGATACTTGTGCATCATAATTAGGCATAGGTGAGGTCATCAATACTGGCAAATCCATAGTGTAGATGGGAGCAATAAAGTCAGTTTCGGATAATGGCTCTGGGAAGCCTGGTGGCATATCAGATGAACCTCAAAGATTAGTCATTAATCCTCTGATTCTTTCTATTTTTCTTTCCATACTCATAATACTTGACTCAAAAGGAGTAATCTTGTCTTGGTGCAAACCCAAATTCCTACGCTCAGCTTCACTGTTGGCAAGATTGATAAACATTGCTTGACTGACCATTTTGATGTTCAACTTTAGTCAACCTTAGAAGAAAGGACTTATGATTGGTAAAAATGCACGACAATAGAATGTTTATGAGTAATATCATAGAGCAAAATATTTGAATTATATTCATTCAAAGTGAATAGTTGAGAGCTCTATATGATTTAGAGGTTGGGAAAGCTAGAGTATGGCACGAATATGAAAACATTAATTGTCAAGATTTATGGTGAAGACAATGTCATGTTAATATTGAAGGTGTTAAGTAAAAATATCCTAAAATAATGAATTACCCTAAAAAAGTAGAAATAATCTAGAACATCCTATCGAGGAATGGATCGGTTCAAGAGATGATTAGTATGGTGAAGGATACTTTAGAGTATGAACTCAATCTATGAAGATAAATGGAAGGTGGGGTTTTGACTAGGCCATAAGATTGTATGATTCAGGCCTAAAGGAAACATAACCCGATAGGAATTTTAAGGAACTCTAAGAGTAACGGATTCTAAGGGTAAGGAATAACTAAAATAGGAAAACAAAGAATAACAAGATAGGTAGGACATTAACACAAATGTAGAAATTAACACATAGTAAATAAGGTTATGCATCCTTTTGGGGTCTTAAATCCCCTGGGAAGGTTAAACCATTGATCTTAACACATCTAGGGTATTAATACCTTATGCATATTCATTAATAAACAGAAACATAGGTCAAGTTTCAAAGAAAGGGTAACACATAACACATAATATGCATGCTTGTCTTTGGGTGGTGGGTACCCTTTTGACAAGAGGTTGATTTCCAACTTTGTGGATTGACCTCGAGGGTAAACCACCCATGGATAATGAATGCATGACTTAAATGCAACGGTGGGATACAGTACTATCTTAAGTTTTGTAAGAGTCGGTAGACACGGACCGAGGGTAATCTTATGCGAGAAGGCGCGTGGTCCCACAATAGTAAAACTATCCGCTCCACCATGTCTTAGCCGACTCTCTATAATAGGGTTTTTGAAGAGAATTTTGGAGAAGTACGAAGGCACAACATACGAGTATAGTGAAAGTGTGTGAAAGTGTGAAGTTCCCAAGTGGGGGAAGTATGAACGAAATGTCAATTATGAAAAGCGATAACGGGTAGCATCTAGTGAAAAACTGTAACACATCCAAACAGTTTAAGGAAAGCAATAAATAAATAACATTGAAAATATTACATGCATAATTAAGAAAATAAGATTAAAAAAAATAACAAATACAAGAAACCTTACAAGGACATAAGCATGTTATGGTATAAAGAGGAGGATTTAGCATGGACACAATTCAGATATACATGTGAGCAATTAAAAGGGATAGGAAAAAAATGGATAAACATAAAAAGAATAAAATTTTAAGGCAACAAAATAAATGGGAAAAGAAAAGAATTTAGCATGAAAATTCATGTTAAGAAACACATCCAGAAAAGTGTCAATTTTGAAAAGAAATTAACTATTTAAGGAAGCAAATAAAGAAAAAGAACTAATCATAAAATAAAATCCCACATAACACATGAATTCGTATTGGTTAAAACCTAAGTATCCCTAGCAGAGTCGTCATGCTATCGGGCCTCATTTTTCTCGCAAAAAGCGGGAATCAACGTGACAACTCTTTTGGGATGGTTCAAGAGTGAAGAGTCGCCATCTAACGAATTAAGGTGCGTTAGGGCACTATTTTAGACTAATTACAAACTTATTTTAATATATTAGTCTACGTCAACCAGAAATTCGGGTAAGGGTTCAAGTTACCACGAAAGGAAGGTGTTAGGCACCTCTCGAGGTCCACAAATATGGGTCCCGATCGAATCCATATATTACGTGGGGAATTCTATATGATAAGCGAAGGTCTATTATTTTATTACCTTAATATTGACTAAGTGTTTAAACATGAAACTTCTATTTTATTATAATTAATAACTAAGTGACAAAGCCATGTAAAAGAAATATGGATCAGGTAAGCAAGGAGATAGAACGAACACAATTATATAGTTAAAATAATTACTTAAATAATAAACTTAAACTACCCCAAATAATTAAAGAAAAACACTCAAAATAAAGAAAAGCAAAGTCGATTCGTGGGCAGTTAGTTTTATCCTATTCGGATCAGCGCCCGGCTTATTAACGGATGACAATGTCGTATATCACATTGTCAAATTATGCTCGGGTCAACTTCCATCATTTTCGTCTATCTACCCACCCCACCTAGTTTGATTATTAATCTTAAAGACGTTCTAAAGAAAGCGATTAAACTAGCGTTCCCTAAAAAATGTTTACCCGTCCCAACTTAATGTCCAAGAGGCGTTGGACGACCTATTTTGGGTAAGGATCTAGACGCAAAGAAAATCTTAGGCTTCCTAATTAGACTCGGGGTTCGCGTCATACAAAACAGACAAGACTTAGCAACTAGCACATAAAGGTTCAAACAAGCCTCTTGGTTAATTAGAATCAGTTAGGTGATTGACATGCTCGAAAAAGATAATTATTTATTTTACATGATTAAGACCTATAGGCATACTTTCAAAGCGAGGCATATTAATCAAGGTGTCGGAAGTTAAATTAAAGTGCTAAAAATTAAATTAAATATGATGAACACTAATTTAAAGTGTGCAGTAAATTATTTAAAATATGCAGGAATTTATTAAAAATGTGCGGAAGTTAAAGTGAGCAAAAAATTGATTAAACTGTGCAGAAAATTAAAACGTGCAAAAAGCTGATTAAACTGTGCAGAAAATTGGTTAAAAGTGCAGGAAATTAATTAAAGCATACAGAAAAATTATTTTTTTATGTGCAGAAATTTTTTTTAAATATGCAGGAAATTAAATTAAATACACAAGAAATTAATTTAAATGTGCCAAAATTATTTAAAGTGTGCAAAGAATTATTTAAATATGGGCAGGAAATTAAAAATGCTGAAAATTAGTTAAAATGCTAAAATAATAAGAATATGCTGAAAATTTGTTAAATATGATGAAAATATGCTATAAATTAAAGTGGTACGCTAAAAATTAATTAAAATCCGCGAAAAACTAATTAAACATGTTTTAGATGAAAATCATACCGGAAATTAATTAAATATATTGAAAGTTGAACAATCCTAAAACATGATTTCAAGGTGTTAAAACAATTATGAAATTTATTTTATTAACCTAGAACATGTTGCCTAGGTGATAAAAATAATTGTATTATTTTAATCACATAATCCTCGCCCCCAACAGTCCCCATATTTTATTATATCTATCGTTTATACAATAATTATTACAAAAACCAAATAGAAGTTATATGAAAGAAAGTAAAAGGTCCCTCATTATCCCATATCCCTGGCAACTCTCCTCCAACTGAATGACTTTCAATAGAGAACCTGCTAGACATAAAAGGTACGCCAAACAAACAAAATATACTATTTCGAACAATTCCAAAAATCACACGAAGTAACACAGAGTACGCTAAGCATCCAAATACATCAAATGACTAAGAAAAGGTCTAAACAAAAATTTTGATTCACTGGAATCTGAACATAAAGGAAACACTACAAATACTCAAGTCTATGGACGTGCAGTAACTAGTTGCAAAATTAAACACATGAGTTTGAAAACATACCGGTTAAACAAAGTAGCGGGAGGTTAGAGAAAGCAAAATGGAGACCACAGTCAAGCGCGTAGTAAAGCCCAAATCAGAGTATTGCAGTAAAGTAGACGCTAAAGCCAGAAAATTAAATCAAGTAGTTGTAAAGAGCCAATAGTAAGAAATATCTTTTTTCGTGTAGAGGACTTAGGGAGTCAAAAGGTGTCCACACTCTGTCCAGAATAGTGAGAAGAGGTCTCCTTTATATAGTGAAAAAGGAGATAATTATTAAAGCAGAGAAAATAATTAAGAGATGCCATTCAATTAAAAAAAAATCTAATTTCTTAATTAGCTTGGCCAAATCAATTAGGAGAGAAAATCCAGTTATAATATATCACTAATAGAATTTTCCCAATTAAGAAGGCATGGAAATCAGTCATTAAATCAAACAAAATCAATCAAGAGTAAAACAAACATGGTTGATATCACCATAAATAGGAGAGTAAGAATCTGTTTACCAAAGAAAAGGAGAAACCAATTTATAGAGTACAAGGCAGACTAAATTTTACCATATATAGAGACAAGTACCAAGCTGTCCCAAATTCAAAATTCTAAAGAATAGGTAGCAAAGTGGTTCCATTCCAATTAAGGAAGAAAATCAATCAAAGGTTGTAATGATAAAGATATGCTAGAATAAATCAATAAAATCCCAATTTCCCAAAGAGAAACAAGTGTTGGGAGATAAGCAAGTGAAATTTAATAAGATGGGGAATGAACCGGTATAAAACCACTAAAACGATAATTTGATTTGAGAGAAATCAATGCTCAGAATCAACATGCAAACAATACGAACGTATATTTCAGTCAACAGACAATCAAACAAGAACACAATTCAGGACGATTCATATAATGCAAGTATAGACTAGCATGAATAGACACGTAATAATCAAAACTTAACAATCAATTCATTCAATATCGAATCCCAAAATCTGCTAAGACTAAAATCGTACCTCGAGCTACAGGGTCAACCAATTGAACATGGAACAAATACTAAAAGATCATACATGAAAAAATTCTTACAAATTCGTAATAGGATCGAAAACTTGGGGCTTCAATTGAAATAGAGATGAAATGAGTGTCTTTCAAAGTTTTCCAAGCATTCTGAATTTTAGTCGTGAGAGATCATTGGAGCTTCATCCGGCAAGCCGGTTCGTTGAGAGGAGATCTGAGATGGGTCTTCATCGGCAATGGTTGGCCGGAGATCGTGGAGGTGACTGAGTTGAGGTGGCGGGTAGTTGGTGGGGTTTGACCGAAGCTCACCGGTCACCACCTCGGGCGAGGCTAATGCAAAGTGGGGGAACAGAGGGACTGTATTTGCTGGCTAACTGGTGGCTAATCCCACCGGCTGCAGTGAGATGGAGAGAGAGAGTAGGAGGACTACGATGCGCTGCCGGTATGCCATTCGCCAGCTAGGATAGACGGTGAGGGCGGGTCAAATTCCCACTGGCCAGCTAGTGGTGGTGCAGTGAGACGGCAAAGAGGGAGGAGGCGGTGGTTTTTGAGTGGTTCGCTGGTGAAAGTGGCTGCGATGCAGTGGTGGTGTAGCATTGGTCGGAGCATACGCTGATGGTGTTGTGGTCCATCAGTGAAGGTTTGTCGGTGGTAATGCGGTGGTTCTGATAAGAGATTCAGAGAGGAGATAGTATTAGGTGAGGGTGTCGGCTGTTTTTTAGAGAGAATGGATAGGTTTGGGGTGTTTAGGGTTTAAAGAAGGAAACCAAATGGGATTTTGATCTCAGTCGTTGATCATATGAGATCAACGGTTGTATTTTAGCACTAGGGTGGGTCAGATAAGGGTTTGAATTGGGTCAGTTGAAGTTGAATTGGGGATTCAATTTTTGATCAAAATTAAAATCAATTTAGGCAAAAATTGACACAAAATTGGGTACAAAATGGCTAGAATTTAAATAAATTACGAAAATTGAATTGAATTAGACTGCTATTTAATAAATAAAACAGTAAATATATAATAAAATACTAAAAAAATTAGCCAATGTTATAAAAATCATTGTGAATAAATTATGTAAGTAAAATTAATGACACGTAATATATTATTTAAAATCAATGACAAAAATGATTTGAAATAGATTAGGCACTTATAAATACAAAATTTAAAAATATAATAATAATAATAATAATAATAATAATAATAATAATAATAATAATAATAATAAGCAATAAACTGTGGACCACGTGTTTGTAAATTATGAGTATGCATATTTGCGGAAATAATTTAATAAATATTTACAAAATTATGTAAAATATTATATTTAAATTAGGAAATTATATATTATATAAGAATATAAAATTAAATGCTAAAATAAATTGCATACCTTAAAATCATGAATACGAAACGTCAGAATTTATTTGATACCAAAATAATAATTAAAAATTCAAAACTAATATTTTTTGATAAAATAGCAGCCTGTGAGGAATATCGGGAGGTCAAAATTGGGTGTCAACAGTATATACACCTGAAAATCTGACCCAAGGGAGCTCTAGCAGAGGTAAGCAACCTGTTGTGGAGATAGAAGAAAATGGCATCTGGAAGAAGGTGCAAGCAAAGGAGTACTCTGTGGTAGATCAGCTGAACAAGACTCTGGCTTAAGTATCTATCCTGACGTTGTTGCACACTTTTAAGCATCATAAAAAAGCTTTAATGAGGGTCCTAAGTGAAGCCTATGTTCCGGCCTCCATAATAGGAGGAGAAATGGCCTATATGGTCGGGAAGGTGTTTGAGGAATACAAGATATCCTTTCACGAGGATGAGCTGCCACCTGAAGGAAGTTCACACAACAAGGCTCTGTATGTGACAATGCAATATGAAGAAAGAGTGATCTCCCGAGTGTTGATTGATCTAGGTTCAGGGTTAAAATTTGTCCTTTGGGTAAGCTGACAAGGTTGAAAGTTGATCTGGCTAAGATTCAAACCTGGAAGATGAACGTAAAGGCATTCGATGGCTCTCAGAGGGATACCATTGGAGAGATTATGTTGAACATGGTGATGGGTCCTGTTATTTTTCCTATAACATTCCAAGTGATGGACATTCCTGCTTTATATAACCTGTTGCTTGGATGGTCGTGGATTCACATGGCTGATGCAGTACCCTCCACGCTGCACCAATGTCTTAAGTTTGATAGACCATCAAGAGGTGGTAATACATGGGGAGAAAAGCCACCCCATATATGCTGTCGAAAGTCTCGATGGGGATGTTCCATACATTGGAGCTGGTTGGAAATATCAAAGAAGAATCAAGCTGGAAGGATAAGGTTAAGAATATACTACTCGAGTTTGGATATGAACCAGGTAGGGGTCTTGGGTCCAGATTACAGGGGATAGTTGAACCCATACAACCTTTTATGAAGAATGACACTTTTAGGTTAGGCTACTTGGATGAGGGTCATGCACTTGATTCCTCGCTGTCATTGTACCAAATTTTCCACTCTGTCGGGTTTCTTAATGATAATGAAGATGAAGTACTGTAAAGTCTGAAGAATTTGTTTCTGCTTGAATTAGAGAAAAAAGGTTGCAATGTCATCATCAGCGAGGAGAGAGGAGCCTCTAATCAAAGCACTGGACAAAAGGCTACACTCAGCAACTGGACTGCCACTCCATCCATGCCTCGTTGGGCAATTGGGTAGATTTGGAAGATTTTGACTTTTTCATTGTTTAAAATAAATAGACTCGATTTCTAGCTAGTTTGCATCTTTTCAGCTTTTGTTTCCTTTTGATTCGATGTTATGATTGGTGACATTCAGTAGCATTTCAATTAATAAAACTTTCTTTCTAGTTTATTGATATTCTTTATTTCCATTTTTTTTAGCAAAATCTTTTTTTAAAAATGTTGAATCTGAAACTGTGACACATAATGAGACTGTGCAACATAATATAAGTTAATTAGAAAAAGTGGAAGAAGATGAGGTGCCCGCAGAATTTGTTAGTAGAGTTGAGGATTTTAAAGATAAACCCACGACGAACTTAGTAGAGTAGGAAGTAGTAAACATGGGGGATTCAGCGACAATAAAAAAAACCAGTGTTAGCGTCTATTTGCCCGAAGAAGAGAAAGATGAGTATGTTAAGTTCTTGAAAAAGCACCCAGATGTATTTGCTTGGTCTTATGCTGATATGATAGGGCTAAGCACTTCGATAGTATCCCACAGGTTGCCCACTGATCCATCCTGTCTCCTGTTAAGCAGAAGCTTAGAAAATACAAGCCCGATCTAAGCTTGAAAATCAAAGAGGATATCTCAAAGCAAATTGAGGCATGTATATTTCAAGTAACTAAGTATCCGACTTGGTTAGCCAACGTTGTGCCTATTCCTAAGAAATATGGAAAAGTTAGAGTTTGTGTGGATTATAGGGATCTAAATAAAGCTAGCCCTAAGGATGATTTTCCACTCCCGGACATACATATTTTGATTGATAATTATGCCAAGAATGAAACTCAGTCATTTATAGATTGCTTTGCTGGTTATCATCAGATCAAGATACATGAGGACGATTCTGAGAAAATTGGCTTCAACACTCCTTGGGGAGTCTACTACTACAAGTTCATGCCATTCGGGTTGAAGAATGCTAGAGCTATATATATGAGGGCCATGACCGCTCTGTTCCATGACCTGATCCACAAAGTAATTGAGGTTTATGTGGATGACATCATCATCAAGTCCAAAAAGGTACAAATCACTTGGCTGATCTCGAGAAGTTCTTTAAAAGACTGAGGAAGTACAATTTGAAGTTGAATCCTGTGAAATGTGTCTTCGAGGTCCCTGCTGGAAAATTGTTAGACTTCATTGTTGGCCATCAAGGTATAGAATTGGATCTAACCAAGATCAAAGCTATTTAGGATCTTCCACCGCTCAAAAGTAAGAAATAGGTGATGAGTTTCTTGGGCCGCCTTAACTACATCAGCCATTTTATAGCTCAGTGATGCTACTATAGAAGCAAGCATTTGACAAAATCAAGGATTATTTGTCGAATCCCCTCATTTTGGTTCCTCCCGAACCTGGTAGGCCTCTGTTATTATATTTATTTGTGATGGATAATACTTTTGGTTGTATTCTCGGGAAACGCGATAAAACAGGCTGAAAGGAGAAGGTGATTTATTACATAAACAAGAAGTTTACCTTGTATGAGGCTCGGTATTCTTTACTGGAGCACACATGTTGTGCTTTAACTTGGGTATCTCAGAAATTGAATCACTATCTCTCGGCACACACAACCTACCTAATCTCTAGAATGGATCCTTTTAAGTACATATTTCAGAAACCGATGCCTATCGGGAAGCTAGCTAAATGGAAAATATTGTTGAGAGATTTTAACACAGTCTACATCATGCAGAAGGCTGTAAAAGCATAAGCACTAGCAAATCATTTAGCTGAGAATCCTGCGGACGAAGAGTATAAGCCGTTGAAAACTTACTTTCCTAATGAAGAAGTGGCATTCGTAGGGGTAGATAGCTCTGAAAAATATAAGATTATTTTTTATGGAGATGCAAATTTCAAAGGAGTAGGTATTGGATTTGTTTTGATTTAAGAGACTGGTCAACATTATCCTGTGTCAGCCAAACTCAGATTCCCCTGCACTAACACCATGGCGAAATATGAAGCTTGCATTTTGGGGCTTCGTTTGGCAATTGATCTGAATATCTAAGAAATATTGGTGAATGGAGATTTAGATTTATTGATTCATCAAGTATGAGGTGAGTGGGCCATCAAAAACACAAAACTCCTACCGTACTTAGATTGTATACAAGAGTTGCGCAAGAGGTTTCATAAGATATTCAAGCATGTCCCAAGAATCCAAAATGAGTTTGCAGATGCTTTGGCAACTTTATCATCCATGATCTAGCATTCAGGCAAGAATTATATTGATCCTATTCCCATCCACATACAAAAGCAGCCCGCATATTGCTTTCATGTCGAGGAGGAACTGGATGGAAAGTCATGGTATAATGATATACAAGGATACTTAAAGAATAGAGATTATCCAGAGAATGTGACAAGTGTCCAGAACCGTACCATTCGGAGGTTAGCCAATTAATTTTTATTAAGTAGAGAAATCCTGTATAGAAGGACTCTCGATTTAGGATTGTTAAGGTGCGTCGAAGCCATAGAAGCATCCAAATTAATTGAAGAGGTACATGCTGGAACATGCGGTCCATATATGAATGGATTTATGTTGGCAAAGAAGATATTGAGATCAAGTTACTTTTGGTTGACTATGGAAACAGACTGCATTCGCTATGCGTAAAAATGCCACTAATGCCAAACTCATGTTGATATGATCTGAGTTTCTCCCAACGAGTTCTATGTCACGAGCTCACTTTGGCCCTTCGCAGCTTAGGGCATGGATGTCATCGATCTTATTAAACTGGCCACATCCAATGGACACAGGTTTATTCTTGTTGCAATCAATTATTTCACTAAGTGGGTTGAAGCCACTTCTTATAAGTCAGTCACAAAGAAGGCCATAGAAGATTTTGTTCTAAATTACCTTATTTGTCAATTTGGGGTCCCCGAGTCTATCATCACAGATAATGGTGCCAACCTCAATAGTGATTTGATGAGAACAACATGTGAGAAATTTAAGATCAAGCATCAGAATTCCACAGCATACAGGCCACAAATGAATGGAGCAATAGAGGCTGCGAATAAAAACATCAAGAGAATACTGCACAAGATGATTGATAATTATAAGCATTGGCATGAGAATTTACCTTTTGCACTACTAGGATATTGTACCACAATAAGAACTTCTACGAGTGTCATGCCCTATCTTCTGGTTTATGGTAGTGAAGCAGTGATACCTGTTGAGGTAGAAATACCGTCTTTGAGAATCATCCAGGAGGCAGAATTGAGCGACGCTGAATGGGTGCAAAATAGATTTGAGCAATTGGCACTTATTGATGGAAGGAGGATAAATACAGTCTGTTACGGTCAACTCTATCATAATAGAATGGCCAAAGCTTTCAACAAGAAAGTTAAACCAAGACACTTTTCGCCTGGGCAGTTGGTTCTTAAGAGGAATTTTTAACACCAAGATGAGGCAAAAGATAAATTCTCACCGAATTGGCAAGTTCCTTATGTGGTTCATTGAGTTTTGACAGGAGGAGCACTCATACTTGCAGAAATAGATGTTAAAGTTTGGTCCAAGCCTATTAATTCAGATGTTGTTAAGAGATATTGTGCCTAAGCTTTATTTCATGCCTTCTTACCTTGTAATTGGAACTATGTTTGACCTAATTCCGATTTAAGAGGGATACATAGGCGCTCCTTTGGAGTTCGGTCCTATCATAATAAAATTCTCTTATTTTCCCTTATAAGCATATAACTGGGGCAGAATTTTTGAGAGGATCTCAAAAATTCCATGGGGTAGCATTTGTGCAACTATGATACTGGGCAGAATTTTTGAGAGGAATCTCAAAAATTCAGGGCAAACAGCCATCACGACCTACCAAAGCAGTCCAATCCTACACTGGGGTAGAAATTTTTGAGTAATCCTAAAAAATTTCAACATATATTTGCTTATCAGAAGCTGCGTTGTCTCGAAACATGTCACATTCAATGATTCAATAATATTTTAAATTTACAATAACATTTTTCACTTTTTCAAAAGAGCAAATACTTTCAAAACATGATTTAAACTTGTTTTTATTTTTTACCCAAGTGAAAGACCGGGCGAAGCCTATCATCGGTCCACAATATCAAGTAAGGAGGAAGCACGCTAGCCATAGCAGAGGCACAAGTCAATCTTCCTCTTTTACAAACTTACAATTTTTCTTTGAGTCCAGGATAATAGGTATGATTGCAGGAATTACTCTACTTTCAACATGGGAAAACAACTAAGCTACTCAATCCTCTCATCTACATTTGATGGCTCCCACAAGAGTCCACATTGTAATGCATCCGCAGAAATCAACATTGCATGGCTCCCGCAAATGTCTACATTACATGGCTCCTGCAAGAGTCCACATCGCAATGCATCTGTAAAAATCAACATTGCATGGCTCCTACAAGAGTCTACATTACATGACTCCTACAAGAGTCCACATCGCAATGCATTCGTAGAAATCAACATTGCATGGCTCCTGCAAGAGTCTACATTTGCATGGCTCTCGTAAGAGTCCACATCACAAAGCATCCGCAAAAATCTACATGGCTTCCACAAGAGTCTACATTGCATGGCTCCTGCAAGATTCCGCATCACAGTGCATCCATAGAAATCCACATTGCATGGCTCTGCAAGAGTCCATATCACATTGCACCTACAGAATCCTTATCAAGCACGCAAGTGGCATCAAGTTGCTGAACCCCATCAAACTACTACAGGCCAAGCTATTCACTCAACGACACATTATGCTTCTCAAAACAGATACGCTCCCTTTAATCATCATATAATTACCCTAAGGTATCATAGTCCAAAGGCATCATCTTCGTGGACTGTGGACATCATCTCATGGCCTAAGGATTTACTTTTTTCTTATCATGGCCCTAAGACACCATAGCTTAAGACATCATTTTTGTCGTCTTAAAGCAAATGCTCATGGTCTAAATGGGAAATTGCATCATGTTTAAATATTAACTACAATTACTTATCATTTATTTGATCCACATGTTCTAATCATTTTTTTATCTAGTTATACTAGAAAGCACGTAGGTGATGAAAGAAAAATGAGTTACGAACGAGAGCAGCTTTCGCTCCTGTTTCATGATAAGATCCTATTTTTCCCCGCGTTACTCCAATTTAGCTTGAAACACATTTACCTTTTGTTCTACACACCACATTCACAGTGTTGCATCCAGTCCTACCCATTTCGATATCATCAACACATACTACCGTTATTGTTGTTTGTATATCGCATTGTTAACATTCTTTAGGAATATCGTTCGTTCCTAAATCTAGAACTACACATGACCTGATTCTAATAAACCCGAGATATGTAGGTAAGTTAAAACCAAAGTCTCAGCCACACCATTTTAATAAACCTCTCTTTCTTTTCGATTCCAAAGAAACCATCCTATCGGTCAGACAAAATTGGCTACTATGTCAACATTCATTGCTCGACAATTCTTCCATCATTCCCAAGCAACTAAGGGGCAGTTGTTGACACCCAATTTTGACCTCCCGATATTCCTCCCAGGCTGTTATTTTGCAAAAATAATTAGTTTTGAATATTAATTATTTCTTTACTTATTATTTTAATATCAAATAAACCTTGACGTTTCGCATTCATAATTTTGAAGTATGTCATTTATTTTTATATTTTTTTATATATAGTATATATAATTTATTGATTTAAATATGATATTTTATATATTTGTTAATATTTATTAAATTATTTTTGTAAATATGCATACTCATAATTTACAAATGCAAAGTTTTTTTTTATTATTATTTTATCATTATTATTATTATTATTATTATTATTATTATTATTATTATTATTATTATTATTATTATTATTATTATTAAAGTTTCTTAAAATTCGCATTCGTAATTTACAGGGACCTAATTTATTTCAAATTATTATTGGCAATAGTAAAGCAATTTATTACGTGTCATTCATTTTTTATATGTAAGAATAATGATTTTCATGATGATGGTTAATTTTATTATTTTTATTACTATAGCAGCCTAATTCAATTTAATTTCCCCATTTTATTTAATTTTTAGCCCAATTCTACCCTGATTTATGTCAATTTTAGCCTAAATTGAGTCCCAATTTAACTCAATTTCAAGAAACCAATTCCCTAACCCAATTTAATGGACCCATAACCCGACCCACTCCTAGTTTCAAATCTCAGTCGTTCATCTCGTTGATGAATGGCTTAGATCAAGTCTCATCTTTTCTTTCCTTTTTTAATATATACCAACCCTTAAAAAATCAAAAACCCTAAATTATTTTCACCCTACCAGCCGCCACCCCCCTTTCTCTCTCTCCGACTCTCTCTCGTTTTTCCTCTCCTCCACTCCCGCTGGTGAAACACCACCGCCACCCTCTGCTCCACAGGCGACCAACAAACCACTGTAGCCGCCTCGCGCCGAAAAAACCCTCTCGATCTCCTCTCCTCCGATTTTCATCACTGGCCAAACCAACACCCCTCTCTCAACTCCCATCGTCACTTCCATAATGTCGACGAGTCCATTACCGGTGTACATGAGCAGTGCCACCACCTTTTTATCTCTTCTCCACTATCCATGCCATCACATCTACTCTGACGAGCCATCAGATGGTGGAGACTTCCGCCACTATTATCTTCAATGAAGGCAAGACCCCGGACACATTCGTTGATTATTCACGCGAAACTAAATTCGAGATGTAATAGAAAATTAAAGTTGGACGTCTCATTTTGATTGGTATTGAATCTTTAAAATGGATTCTCATGAATCCGTCCCAGGTATGACTCCCTTTATTCTTTATTATGGTTAATTGTTATCTTTATCGCCTCAATTCATCTTTTCTTTCTTTAGATAGATTACTAGATGTGAAATTTGTGATGTTTGACTTCAAATTTTAGCTTGATTCTTTCACTTTTATGTTTATTCACAACTTCGGATCAACATGTTTAAAAATTCCCAATTTTTATGAACATCGGTTAACCCTAATTTCTGGTTGGATACTGATTTACATGATTTCTGAAGCCTGTCTCTTTTGCTTGTTGGTTGATTACTGTGGCATTGATAAGGTCGAGATTTTGCTATTAGTCTTTCATTACCAATGGGAATTTTGTGGCAAATAATTTGATTGGGTGAGAAGAATCTTGGGTTAATTTCCCATGTAGCCAAGCCCACTAGTTTTAAACTTTTTATAGCCTTAAAAACAAGTTTATAAAAAATAGTTATAGTTATTCAAATAAAAAAGTTAAAAATAGAAGAAAAAAAAATCTAAAAAGTAGGAGCTATATTCAAGCAAGTATCTTTATCTGTTATCTCCCAACAATCATCCCCCAACTTTCTCTAGGATTATATCATTATTTATTATCTCAAAAAAAATTTAAATACAAAATTGAGAAACTTGCCCAAAAATGAGGACCCCCCTAGATTTTCACCAAATTTTTTTAAAAAATTATACGTGTATAATAAATACATAAATTAATGTATAATTATTATATAATGTATACACACTAATTATATACATATTTTATAATGATTATGAAACTTGGACAAAAATGACAAAAAGAAAATATTATCATATCTTCACCAATAATTCTAGAAAATTTATATATGTATAATAAATTTACGTATCGATGTATAATTAGTATATAAGGTATATCCATTAATTATATATGAATTATCTAATGATTATACACTAATTATACAATATATATGATGTATAGTGCTATTACTTATTGTATAATTAGTGTATAATGTATACAGACTAATTATATTCATCTATTTTATAATGATTATACACCAACTATACAATGTATAAATAACTTATTTTCTCCGTCTTTCATCTTCCTTTAATATTTACGTTGATTACATAAATAATAAATTATAAAGTTTGAGATATTACAGTTTTAAAGACGAAATTCATGTCTTAAAGAAGAAAGTTGTGATAATTTTGAATAATTTATTTTGGTTCAGTTAATTATTTATGTATTAAACTTATTTCATGAAAGAACAATTGGTTATTGATCTTTTGAGAGGGAAAAGCAGAGAAAGAGGGAAAGGAAAATGGTTACAAGGATGGGCGTGGCGGGAGGGAGTGAATTAAGATAGGGAGAGAATTAGTTTTGACATGTATAGATATATATACTTCCTTATTTAAATAATTTTTAATTATCGTTATTCCTATAAATAAGTGATTAGAATAAAAAATTCTATAGCTACTCAAACTATTAGTTGGCTAATAAAAGTAAATAGTGTGTGAAAGTTGATTATAATGAGGTTATCAAAATAAAATATGGTTATTTTGAGTTTAAAATTTATATGGGCTGCTATTTGAGTTAATTTCTCTTATTTATTATCTCAAAAAAAATTTAAATACAAAATTGAGAAACTTGCCCAAAAATGAGGACCCCCCCAGATTTTCACCAAATTTTTTAAAAAAATTATACGTTTATAATAAATACATAAATTAATGTATAATTATTATATAATGTATACACACTAATTATATACATATTTTATAATGATTATGAAACTTGGACAAAAATAACAAAAAGAAAATATTATCATATCTTCACCAACAATTCTAGAAAATTTATATATGTATAATAAATTTACGTATCGATGTATAATTAGTATATAAGGTATATCCATTAATTATATATGAATTATCTAATGATTATACACTAATTATACAATATATATGATGTATTGTGCTATTACATATTGTATAATTAGTGTATAATGTATACAGACTAATTATATTCATCTATTTTATAATGATTATACACCAACTATCCAATGTATAAATAACTTATTTTCTCCGTCTTTCATCTTCCATTAATATTTACGTTGATTACATAAATAACAAATTATAAAGTTTGAGATATTACAGTTTTAAAGACGAAATTCATGTCTTAAAGAAGAAAGTTGTGATAATTTTAAATAATTTATTTTGGTTCAGTTAATTATTCATGTATTAAACTTATTTCATGAAAGAACAATTGGTTATTGATCTTTTGAGAGGGAAAAGCAGAGAAAGAGGGAAAGGAAAATGGTTACAAGGACGGGCGTGGCGGGAGGGAGTGAATTAAGATAGGGAGAGAATTAGTTTTGACATGTATAGAAATATATACTTCCTTATTTAAATAATTTGTAATTATCCTTATTCCTATAAATAAGTGATTAGAATAAAAATTCTATAGCTACTCAAACTATTAGTTGGCTAATAAAAGTAAATAGTGTGTGAAAGTTGATTATAATGAGGTTATCAAAATAAAATATGGTTATTTTGAGTTTAAAATTTATATGGGCTGCTATTTGAGTTAATTTCTCAAGAATCTTCCGCGATTCACGCTCTCTATCATCCGTCTCCTTGATTGGTAATTAATTTACAGCTTAAGCTTTGATTGATTTATGCTAAGTTTGGCTTTAATTTGCATCTTGATACGAAACTTTACTTTGACTAAATGATTTTTTTTCCTTAGTAAAAATTTAAACATCTTTTGCTAGTCATATATTTTTTGGCAAATTAATATGTCATTGGGCTTATTTACTCATTCTCCTACCTTATTTAGCACGAACAGATTTCTTTTTACCTATTTATTTATGGTAAACTTGACAAGATTTTCTCTCCTAATTGATTTGGCTAAGCTAATTAAGGAATTAGATCTTTCTAATTGCATCTCTGAATTATTTTCTCTCATTTAATAATTATCTCCTTTTCACTATCTAAGGAATACCTCTTCTCACTATTTAGATAGACTTTGGCTCCTACTCTTACGGATTCACTGTCATACGCTTCTCAGCATCTACTCTCTCTACACGAAAAAAGAAAAAAAAATACTTTACAGTTCTATTTTGATTTTGGCTTTAAAAGGGTCGACTTTTGGTTGTTTCGTTCTTCTATTGCTACTGCTTAAAGTCTTTCTATTGTTATCTATTTGCTGCTTGACTGGTTAGTCTCTATCGATGCAATTCCTTTGATATCTATTTGGTAGTTTTTGATATTTTGAACCTAAAGAATAGCCTAAATGAATGTTGAAATGCTATTCTATTTTCTTTGTGTGTGGTTGTTATATGTTCATTTTTGTGCATTTGGATACGATTTGGTGCTTAGCTGGTTCTATTAGAAAGCAAGCATTTCAGACTTGAAGAGTTGCCTAGGAATTGAGAGGCATTAGGGGTTGCGTAGCCTATTTCTTCTCTCTTATAGTGAAACTTTCTATTTTGTTTCTTCACTGATTTTGTAATAACTATTGTATAAGCACTGATATGTAGTAAAATGTCGGGGACTGTTGGGGGCAGGGATTATATAACTTGAATGCTTAATAGCATCAATTATCTTCTCACTTAGAAATCATGTATATAGGATTATTTAATAAAATTTCAGCATGTTAATTAAATTGTTTTATCACTTAGAAATCATGTTTTAGAATTTTTAATCAACTTTCAACATATTAATTTAATTCTGAGCCCGTCAAATTTATTTATAACGTTTTTATTAATTTTACAACTTTAAATTAATTTCCTGCATATTTAAACAAATTTTCAGCACTTGAAATTAATTTCAGCACCTTAAATCAATTTTCAGCATTTTCTAATTAATTTCCTGCAAATTTAAATTAATTTTCAGCATATTAAACCTACTTTCCAGCATTTCTAAATTAACTTCCAGCCTTGTAACAATTTCCTGCGCAGTTTAAATAATTTTTTTGTGCAGTTTAAATAATTTTCTGTACAGTTTTATCAAGTTTCTGAACCTTAAATCATTTTCTGCACACTTTGAATAACTTTCTGCACACTTTTAATTAATTTTCGGCACATTTTAATATTTTTTTGCACATTTAAATAACTTCCTGCACAATTAAATTAAATTCTTATATATTAAATTGTCTGCATATTTAAATCAACTAGTTTAGGGTACGTGCGTTGCACGTGAATTTTAACTAATCATCACCAAGACATTACTCTTAATGTAATGCACAATAAAATTTTGAATTAGGCTATTTAGAAATTCTAGCTAATCAAACTGAAGCTGATACATTGAAAATATTTATAGTTTAGAATGGGATAGCATTATTAGATATGGATTAGAAGTGAAAAGGTACTCACATATGTTTTAAGCTGGCGAATTGAAACTGAAAATACTATTGTGCTTGAAAAACCTAGGCAACAACGTAATGGAGGATTTATGAGAATTTTTAACAATAATGTTATTTTTTGCTCTGCTCCAGAAATCACCGCAATGAAGATATCAATGTTAGTACCCCGTATTAAGGAAATATTATGAAAAAGAAATACGACAGTAAAGAAACATGTCAATTAGTATGGAAAGCAATGAATAGTATTCAGAGACATAATGCATGAAATAATGTAGTAAACTAAAACACAATATACAATAGATTGTAATAGACATCAAAAGCAAAAAAAGATGCATGTATGAGACTAATACAACGACAAAAACAATGCTTTTAGACTCCCACCAAACATAAACCCACCGAAAAGTAAGTCAAACCATAACTACCTACTAACCTTCTACACTAATCCGTGATCTCCGTACACTCATATCTAATGCACCTGTATAAAAATGAATCATAAAATTTTTAAAACAAATATACTACGAGCATGCAACAACATTAGAACTAAATTGTACATAAAAGCTACGGCATTACAAATACATGATTCATCAATTAAAAAAAAAAAATTAACTTTCTACCCTAATCTGTTACCTCCATACCCTCCAATCTATGCACAGGTATAGAAAAGAATCACAAATTTCTGAAATTAAATATATTATGGGCATGCAACAATATTAGAACTAAATTGTACATCAAAGCTGCGACATTACAAATAACATGATTCATAAATCAAAAATAATTTAATCCTCTACTCTAATCTGTGACCTCCATACCCTCCTATCTAATGTACCTGTATAAAAAAGAATCACAAATTTCTTAAAACAAATATAATACGGGCATGCAACAACATTAGAACTAAATTGCACATAAAGCTACGACATTAAATTACCAAAACCATTATTCATAAATCAAAAAGAATTTAACCTTGTATCCTAATTCGCGACACTTCTATCTAATGCACCTGTATAAGAATACATACTCTAAAATCTAAATGCATCTACTTAAAGATTGATTCTGCTAGTTATTCTGCTAGTTATGTGTTCTTCTCTTGTACAAAAAATATTATATTTCCTTCTATCTTGCTTTCCTATTGTGAAACTTAATAAGAAACTAATTTATAAGCAATTAAAGACCAACACTCTGATCTCATAAATATAATACAATATGGATATAGGAGTTTTGTTTTCATCAAATACAAGAAATAATAACTCAATCCAACAACATGTAACAGCTACCTTCTTATTTAAATTATCATATTTTTATATAAATTCTTTAGAATCAAATTTTTCTAACTCTAAATTTTTTTAATGTAATATTTCAAAGCTTGATACGTAGCTTATGTTATGTTCAACATTACCAATAAAAATGTGAAGGTCTGCCGAAGCCCCCATTACTTCATCAAAAGTTTGTCAGCCTATAATATAATCTTTAATCTAGATATTCATAGTGACATATACCAAGAAGCGTCCATAATACGAATAAATTATATTATTTTGGACAACCTTCGAATTTATAATTGTCAATGAAGGATTGTGAGTTCTTGAAAATGATTAATGTTGATCCAATTTAGCTACCTTAATAAAGGGATAGTATTACTTTTCTTTAAAAATGAATTATGATGATTTAATATTTAGGACTTTGAAACAATTTGACAACTTACTATTTTAATTTCCCCACAACTTTTCATTCTTTTTAATTAATGAAACATAATATTATTTCATATGTTTTGGTGTCCACGATTGATATACTAATTAACGTGTTGTTATTATTATAGAAAATAGTTGACAAATTTTATTACTCGACTTATAGATCATCAATTTGGAGTCTGAATTCATGAGGAAGTTACAATGATTTATTATCAATCCAAATGCATTATTGATAAACTGAAACCATAACAAAAGCAAGTTGTAAGGAAAATTTAAATAAAGAGACGACAAAACTAAAGGAAAAATTAACTACCTGTTCTATTTCCTGTAGGCTTTAACAATTCAATCGCCACACAAAACAACTCTTTTTATAAAAAAGAGTATTCATAAATAAAAAAGAATTTAATTTTAGACTTCTATATGATTTGTATTAGGATATAAGAGGACTCTGGTATTATAATGAAAAAAGGACTCACCACAATTTTTTATTTCGCCAAAAAAATATATACTCCTACGTGAATATTAGGACTCCTAGGAAATAGACCTATACAAGCCTTTCTGTAAATAAAACTTTTGTTGTTTTCCTTATATTTATTTTTTAAGAAATAAAGTTGCTACAATTCTAATTTGGGGGGAAATCATTGATATTTTCCTTTTTTTCCTCCTACAATATACTCCTACCAACATTATTTTTCATATATAGTTTCTAACCATAATTTTAGGACTCCGAAAATTAAATTAGATTTGATTAATTCGATATTTCAAAATTAAAATTTAGATATTTAAAAACTATATGAAGAGAACTATAATTTAGATACATCTTAAAATATTGGTATTGTTTTGCTCTAAAAAAAAAATTATGACAAGTAAAAGAAACAGAAAGAGTATGAAATTTATTCATAATTTTCTACTTTAGTAATTGTATTTCTAACTAATTAATTAAGTTATTCTTTTTACATTATATGATATAGGAAGCCTAAACCTTAATTTCAATGATGGCTTTAGTGTGACATCATCGAAAGGACTGGCTTTGCATAGATGAAATTTGTAATCTAAGAACTTCAAAAAAAAAAAAAAAAAAAAAAAAGCCTTTTGCATATAAACACATCCTATGAACATTACCCCTTTTTGGACAATATATTTGGAGCCTGTTCTTTACATAGTTTCTGCGTGCACTCCTTTAGGCAAGACAAAATCACTAAGGAGAAAACGTGTTGCAAGACGACATAAACATATTTAGTGGGTACCGAAATTTTTTTTTTTTGGTAATTTGATGAAAAAAAATAAAACAACCTATTCAGTTACATATTCAGACGAAGCATAAAAAATCAATAGATTTATTTTCGAATATACTTTGGAGAAATTTAAGTCGTAATACCCTAATTAAATAGCTTTGATCGATTAAACTCATTAATAATTCAATTTGTAGGGTTTTTTTAATAACTAAACGGTAGGAATAATATATAGTGTATCAACTCTTAACATGTATTATTCAAAAAGTAAGACTCAAACAAAATTAAACGAGAATATTGAAACACTGATCCAACTTGTCCTAACTACAAAGTCATTCTTTTGATTTTCCACCGAGATCTGTCAGGAGAGCCTCAAGCTCCTGATAATTTGGTACTCTGTATAATTGAGTCCGTTGGGTTAGAAACCCCCACCTAGATTCTCTGGACTTGGAAGCAGGCACAACAAAATTTGTGGACTTTAGCAAAAGCAAAGTTTCCACGATTCTTTGCTCTGTCAATTATGTGACCCTCAATTAACCTATGTCTTTTTTGTGATATGGAAGAGGGGTTAAGTAATACTGGCGTGCTTTGACACGGAATGCCATACCAAGTCCATGTTTATTTACGACTCTAATTATGGTAATTATTATGCTACCAAATAAAGAATTAGTCAAATTATTAAATGACAAATATGTAAGAAAAATAGTAAATGACGTTTTTGTCTATTACAAGTTCTTTTAATAAAGGGTAAAGAGTTCAAACAACATTTTTAAAACTTTCACACTTTTAATATATTAGATTAGATAGATAGATAGATAGATAGATAGATATTTTCAGTATATTTAAATCAATTTCTTAAACATTTAAATTAATTTCCTGTATATTTAAATAAATCTTCTGCATATTCAAAGTAATTTTCAACATTCTCAATTTAATATCTAGCACATTAATTTAATTTCTGGCACCTTGATTAATATGCCTCGCCTAGAAATCATGTCTATAAGTTTCAATTACGCAAAAATGAATAATTTTCTTCAGCATGCTTATCACCTAATCAACTTTAATTAACCAAGAGGCTTGCTTGAAACCTTTTATGTGCTAGTTGCTAGTCTTATTTATTTTGTTTGACACGAATCTCCAGTCTAATTAGGCAGCCTAAGATTTCATTAAGTCTAGACCTTTATCCAGAATAGATCGTCCAACGCCCCTTGGACAGTAAGTTGGGACGAATAAGCATTTTAGGAAACGTTAGTTTTATCGTTTTCTATAGAACATCTTTAGGCTTAATAACCAAACTGGGTGGGGCGGGTAGATAGACGGAAATGATGGAAGTTGACCCGAGCAGAATATGACAATGCAACATACGACATTGTCATCCGTTAATAAGTCGGGCGCTGATCCGAATAGGATAAAATTAACTTCTCGTCCAAGTTTTTCTAAATCGTCGCTTCTTTATTTTATTTTTGAAAATTTTAATTATCTGGGGTAGTTTATGTTTGTTATTATTTAAGTAAATATTTTTTACAATATAATTGTGTCCATTCTATCTCCTCGCTTATCTGATCCATATTCCGTTTACGTGTTTAATGGCTTTATCACTTAGTTATTAATTATGATAAAATAGAAGTTTCATGTTTAAATGCTTAGTAATAAAAATTGACCTTTTGCTTATCACGTAAAATTCCCCCACATAACATATGGATTCGGCCGGGATCCACATTTGTGGACCTCGAAAGGTGCTTAATACCTTCCTTTCGAGGTAATTTGAACCCTTACCCGAATTTCTGGTGACGTAGACTAAATAATAAAATAACCATAATTAGTTTAGAATGGTGCCGTAACGCACCTTAATTCGTTAGGTGGCGACTCTTCTCTTTTAAATCATTCTAAAGAGAGTTGTCACGTCGGATCTCGCTTTTCGGGAGAAAAACGGGACGCGACAACAAGTATTAAGGAACATCTATTTTTAGTAAGCATGACAATAATTAGGAATGCAGGGAGTGGTATGGAATGATTGGAGACTGTTTGGCCATGAATATTATTTACTTTATTCCGAAAAATTATTTCACTTTATTTGAAAAACAGTGTTTCGCCAAAATTCCAAATACGATTTGAATTGTCTTTGGAATTTGGAAAACAACCAAAACCTTGTTTTCACTTTTACTTTTTCACTTTTTAACTTATTCTTTTCAAAAAATCCTTAATTTTTTATTTTCATAAAACAACACCATTTAAATTATATTCCATGTTCAAATCATATTTTATATATTTTAAAAAATACATTTAAATTCTAAATATTAATTGCAAAAATTATGATCAAACACAACTCCAACTCCAACTCCAATTTTGAAAATTCTAAATAAAGTGAATTTTTTTTAATTTTCATGGTCAAGCGCCTACTAAGATTCGCTAAAGTGATGGAACATTTTCTTTGTGTGAGCATATAGATATAGATATATATAGCCTGTTCAATATTTTATTTGATTGAAAAAAATATTCACATTGAAACATATTTTTTTTAAAATCAAATCACTCTCGACTTTTAGACAGAGACATGATTTGAGGGATTTGATTGCATTGAGTTTTTGTTTGGTAATGATATGAAAGTTTAATTTGCTTACTACGATCATATTTATGTGATCTCGAAAGTATGCAAGCAATGAACTTTAAAGAGATAACTGGAGTTGATGTGGTTGTTTTTCATGTCTTATTGAGACTTAGCGTGTGTTTGTTAGAAAGGAAAATGTTTTTCTATTTTCTCATGTTTGGTTGGCTTAAATGATTTTCAAATAACTTTATTTTTCTCAAATTTAAGGAAAATGACTTTCCTTCATAAAACAAAGAAAACATTTTCCAGAACTTTATTTCAACATCACCCGACTCCTGACCCCGACCCAAGTCCCGGGTACCGTCTTCAAACCTCGACTCGAGACCCCACTCTTGATTTCGAACCCGATCCCGTATCCAGACCTCAGGATTGGATCTCGAGTAGCATCAAGAGATGGGTCCCGAGTAGGGGTCGGGTGTCAAGACCTTATAGAGGTCAAACTCTGGGTCCCAGGTCCAATGTCAAAGTCAGATCTCGAGTCAATGTTGGGATCGGGAGTTAGATCTCAAGTCGGGTTCGAGAGTCGAGGTCTCAAGTCGCGAGTCAAGAATCAACTTAGAGATTAGGGTAGATTCTGAGTTAGGTCTCGGGTCTCAAGTCTCAGGTCGGGTCCTGGATCAGAAGTCGGGACTTAGGTTAGGGTCGGGAGTCAGGAATCGAGACTCAGATTGGGAGTTGGGGTCGAAATTGAGAGTCGATTTTCGAGTCAGGAATCAGGGTTGGGTTAGGAGTCAAGACACAGGTCAAGGTCGGGACTTGGGGTCGAATCTTGAGTTGAAAGTTGAGATTGAGATTAGGAATTGGGGTTGGGGGTCAAGGTCGAGGTCGGGTCCCAAGTCTGGATCAGGATCGAGAATTGTGGTCGAAGTCCTATCTTGAGTCAGGAGTTGAGGCTTGGATTTGGAACCCAGTTAGGCTATCAGGTCTCGAGTTTGATGGGGGTCAGGGTCGGGGTCAGGAGTGGGGACCCATGTCAAGAGTTAGGTTAAGATAAAGAATCAGAATCGAGGTCGAGGTCGAGGTCAAGTCTCGGGCCAAGAATCGAGGTCAAGAGTCAGGATCCTGTCTCGAATTGATAGTCAAGATGGGGATCGAGGTCAAGAGTCAGGAGTATGGGTCAAGGTTTAGGTCAAGGTCAAGAGTCGAGGTCAACATTGAGAGTCTAGGTCGGGGTCGGGTCGCAAGGTAAGAGTTGGGGTTGAGAGTCGGGACTTAGTTCTGGGTCAGGAGTTAGGGTCGAGGCCCGAGTTAGTAGTTAGATGTTGGATTTTAAGTCCAGGTCGGGGTTATGGTCTCGGGTCGACATCAAATCCCGAGTCTTGGGTTGGGGTCAGGATTTAGGTCTCAAATTAAGGGTTGTGACTAAGAGTTGGGAGTTGGGTCACAAATCGGGGTCGAGATTTGGGAGTCGGGTTTCGTGTCGGGGCGGGGTCAAGTCTGGTGTCAGTATTATTTACCCAACTATATTTAAATGCTCTTGGAACAATATTTTCTTCTTGCTAACTAAACATCAGTAAATAAATAAGAAAACCACTTATTTTTCAAGAAAGTATTTTCTAGGAAAATATTTTCCTTCATACCAAACACACCCCTAGTTCACTTATGCATATAATCAAGAAGTGGAAATATGATTAACGGATCGAGAGTTAGTTTCAGGTCACTTTGCCTTATTATGTGTTTGGTTGAGGGTATAAGGGTATGTTCAAGTCGCATCGCATAAAAAGAGTCAAACATCACATTTGATATTTTTTTTAAAAAAAGTTCTCTTCTCTCTCATGCTAAACCCTTCAATCCCTATTTTTCACTGTTAACCGCCGTTATGCACGTTCCGACCTCTGGTCAGCCATTGGCAGTGGATGGCGAGACTTTTTCTTTAACATCCCCTACCAATTTCCCAGTTTATATCATCTTAAATCCCCCAATAAACCTAGTAGTTTGCCTAATGAACCTAATAATTTGCCTAGCGTAGATCCCATTTGTCAAGACTTCTCAATTGTTCATGAGGAGAAGTAAAATGATAAAGTAAAATATGCAGATTGATGAAGCCCATTGCTTTCAATAATCCCCAACAGAATAAAAGGGTTTTTATTGATCTGATTCCCATAAAGCAGTTATCTTTCATAAATGGAGTCCTTAGGGTTACATGGACGAAGGAAGAGGTGCACAAGATGAACCTAATGGAGGAATTTCAATATGGTGTGATTGGTAAATTCTCTTATGGGTGGTCTGAGTTGGAGGATCTTAGAATTCAGATTCTGAAACAATGTAACACAACGGGAGATTGTAAAATTGGACTAATGAGAAATAGGCACATACTAATGAGATTTAATCTAATGGAAGACTATGTGAATATAATGGCTAACAATGTGTATTACATAGTTGCAAAGGAATGGAGTAGCTTATCAAATGAGACCTCTAATTTATGATGCAAAGTTCAAACCTGAGGAGGAAACTACTCAAGTAATGGCTTGGATCTCGTTTCTTGATCTTTTGCCCATTTTTTTTGGTTAAAGAATCTTTGTTTTCACTTGCCTCGATAGTGGGCAAGCCAATTCACCTTGACATGACTCCTATTAATAGAACCATACCATTAAGCAAGGGTGCATGTTTAGATAAATTTAGCGGCAGGACAACCAGATCAGGTGGAGATAGAAGTAGTGGCAATAATGAAGCAAGGGTGGAATCTATTAAAGTTCAGTATGATATGTTACCTAAGTAATGCAAGACCTGCAAACTTCAAGGTCATAATGAAGCTGAATGTAGGAATTTACATTCATAACTAAGAAATTAGTTTTATCATGGCAACCAAGATGGAGTTAAGGATGGGAAGGAGAACCATAATGGCTTCAACAAGCAAAGAGTAATTTTAAGTGGGCAGTTTAATGCTGGGAGATGGAACCCTACAAACAAGAGATTCAAATTAGAAAAGGATTTTGATAAGTTCCTTAGTGACACTGCTACAACTATATTCCTACCTAATAAAGGTATTATCACTGGCAATGCATTTGAAATCCTATTAGAGGAAGAAAATAAGAACAGAATTTACCATGAAGATGATATTGATGTAGCACATCAATATAGGGTTATAGATGAGCATCACATAGTTATAAGAGATAAAGAAGTTACAGATGTTTTACAAAAAGAAGAAGAACAAATTTCATCACCAGTCCTCCCGAAGACTATACTGATTCAGATAATAAGATTGACACAAAGATTAGCACAGGGGTTAAAAAGCAACAACAATAGCATGGAATTCTTGTCAATACAGAGAGACAAATTCCTTAACCTAGTGGGGACAACATGGAAAAAATAGATTTAGCAATCATGAAGAATAATTGTCAAGAGGCTCAAGAGCATGAGAAGAGTATTTATACAAACAGTTATGTAGGGAAAGGCAGACTCAGTGGTGAAAATAATTAGATGATGTTACATACAGGGGTGAAACACAATAGGGGAGTAGAAATGCAATCTTCTCAAATAGTTATACCTCATGACTTTGATGGAGAACATAATGATCTAGAGGCCTCGGCAAATGCAAGCTTTCATAAACCTTTACAGGTTGATTTATCAGGGGATGTGAATGATATTGTAGTAGTATATGATGTCTCTGGAGTGGGAAGCTTTCTACCAGTAACTGCTTAGGATCAACTTTTACTTGAGCAGGCAGAATATCAATAAAAAGAGATTGTACATGCACCTGATTCACAAGCATACTAGGTTTGTAAAAATATTTTTCTTACGAAGATCCTACATGACATAGTTTCTTATCATATTACAAAAGTAATTTAATAACACACAGACATATAAGAGGATGATGCTAAAATAGAAGACAAAAAAAATGGGAAGACCAACAAAATATAAAACAAGTGATGAAGGAAGTAGAATTATCCCCACAGTGTCACACAAAAAGAAAGAAGATTAGTACAAGGCTAAAAATAGTAAGCATACAAGGGTTTTCCCTAAGAGGAGTGTGAAATCTAGTAGTAAATGAATCTCAAGGCATTATTTTGGAATTTTAGATTTGTGAGAACTCAACATTATTTTCGTAGAGTTCAAATGCTTCACAGACATCACACGTTTCTTTTTATTGCATTAATGGAGTCATTTTAATATTCAAGATACATAAAAAAATACAAGATGAGATTAGGCATGCAGTATGCAAATTACAACTGAAATGGTAAAATTTGGGTGTTTGTACAGGAGAATATCCATGTTGAGGTACTAGAAAAATATGATCAACAGATGACCATACAACTTACTTTCCAAGATAGTCAACATCTCATCACTACTATTGTTTATGCTAAATGTAAAGCTCTAACGAGGTTAAATTCGGGGGATGATATTTATTCTATGAGTCAGAACATGAGATTTCCTTCGTTAGTTGGAGAGGATTTCAATATTATAATGAGTGGAGAAGAGAAGATTGGGGGTCTTCCTGTGTACCACAATGAATATGAAAATTTTGCATTTTGGATCAACTCTTGTGAATTGTTTTATATCAATTTTAAAGAAAGTCCATTCACTTGGTGGAATGAAAGAGCTGATGGTGTATGCATTTTTAAAAGGCTAAATAGCCTGGTGATAAATCAAGCTCTACTTGGCCTTTTTAGTTGTGTGGAGATGGAGCATTTAGCTAGGACTGGATCTGATCATGCTCTTTTTTTATTATCTTGTGGGGGTTAAACCTCACAATTTATCAGAACTTTTAGATTTCTGATGTTCTGGACTAAAAAAGATAATTTTAAGAAGGTTGTATAATAGAATTAGGTCTTAGAAGAAGGGGATATTTTCATTTTCTTTAAAGCAGAAGATGAAGAAGACTAAATTAGCATTGGCTACATAGAGTATGGAGAGATTTGGAGACATTTTCAAGCAGTTTACCATTAGGGAGGATATAGTCAGAATAAAAGAAGATCTATTTGAGCAACACTTTACTGCTTCTAACAGAGTTGTACTTCTGAGGGACACAGGCTGAGTTAAAACAGTACCTACATTATGAAAAAGAGTATTAGAGACAGAAAGTTGGGATTCAGTGGTTTCCTAATGGGGATAAGAACACAAGATTTTTCCATAGTCTGATTAATAGGAGAAGGAAGAGACTGGAAATCAACAAAATTTAAGAAAGTGATGGGACATGGGATGACGAGAATAAAAAGATAGTAGCAGAAGTAGTTGCATTTTTTCAAGAGCAATTTATAGGAATTTCTGAGCCTGGTGAACTATATTTACTTAGTCAGATCCCAAATTTGGTCATTGAAGAGGACAACACTGGTTTGAATGCTTATCCAACTAAAGAAGAAGTCAAGAAGGTTGTATTTGAACTAAATAGGGATAATTTTTGTGGCCCGGATGGGTTTACTGATCATTTTTATCAATATTTAGGATATTGTTGATGGAGATATTGTTAAATTTGTGAATGCTTTTTTCGATGGTTCCACTCTTCCAAAATCTATTACTCACACTAATCTGATCTTATTACCTAAAAAGAGAGGATTCTGTCTTTTTTTGATATGAGACCTATTAGTTTGAATAATTTCTTGAAAAAAGTTATCTCAAGAGTTCTACTCAGATTAGAAGGTTTTTTTGCCTAAGATCATTTCACAAAATCAATCTGCGTTTGTGAAAGGAAGAAATATTATTGAAAATGTACTACTTGATCAAAAGATTATTTTTGACATCAAGAAGGGAGGCAAGCCCGTAAATGTTGTTATTAATCTTGACATTGACAAGGCTTCTGACAAAGTGGATTAGAGATTTCTGGTTAAAATTTTGGAGAAGATGGGTTTTAACAATCTAGTTGTAGACAAGATTTGAAGGTTGGTTACTAATAACTGGTGCTTTATTCTCATGAATGGTCAAGGTCAAGGATTATTTTCATTCTTGTAGGGGGAGGTAAAGCAAGGGGATCCCAGCTCTTTTTATTTTAGCTGCAGAAGTTCTATCTAGGGCTCTAAATAATCTATTTCATCACAGAGAACTCATGAGCTTTGAAATGCCAAAGTGGAGTGAGAATATTAACCATATTGAATATGCTTGTTTTGCAGGAAAATGATTTGACTTTAATCAAATTTGGAAACTTAAAGAAATTTCTAAATTTGATCAAAAATAGAGTCGCCACTTTATTAATTAAGAAAAATTAAGAGAACCTTTTTGCAAAAAATTCCAAGTCTTAAAACAGAAAAAGACTTAGAATTTTTTTAAGAAAATCCCAAGTAAGAGGTTCCTATTAATACTCTTGGAAGGTTGTTAAAACACCAAGAGTATCCGCTAACTTGCGGTTGTCCGATCTGTTTAAAAACTAACTCTTATAATGACTTAACTAATTTTAAAAAATGGCGTAATTATATTTGGAAGTCATCTTTATTAAATTCATGTCTTAGAAATTCATTCTTTAAGGATTTAAAAATGAATTAAATTTCCTTGAGAGAAAACAGTGGCAAAAGGCTTCATCCTTTAATTGACTTGAAGAAAAATAAACACAAATGGAAGTTTAAAAGAACCAACTTATTAAGTGGTTGGGAAAATGATGAAGCAATTATTTAAAAACAATAGCAACTTTCACTGAGAATCAACCAAGTTAGTATAAATGTGTTAGAAATATAGTTAGATAAATACAATTATAAATAGAAAGAGAAAAGGAAATAAGATTTGGGCTTTAGCCCGATCACCCTGTCCTAAAACTAATATTGGGTTTTTAGGCCCATAACACATGTCTTAATCTAAACATGGACTTTGAGGTCCATCAATTCATCAGCCCATCTTGGGTTGTGATAAGTTGTGGATTTACCACTTATTTGTAGCTCTTTGCTTATGATTTTGTGTCGTTAATTCATAATATGAGGCTAATTATTCTTTGAATGGTGTTTATTTTAGGTTATTTGGGTTTACAATGAATTTTGATGGAAAGAATTAGAAATAAGAAGAAAAGGAACCTAGAATGATGCATGGAAGGAAGACAGGGATATGTGTGGCCATGTGCTCCAACATCTCGCCATATGCTCCGGCATCTCACCATATGCTCCAGCAGCTGGCCATATGCACTGGCATATGCTCCAACATCTCGCCAAGTGCTCCAATATATGGCGGGACGTATCAGATGCGCCCTGACATGTGAACCCACATGCAGGGGCAGATGGCCATGTGCGCCAGTATGTGAGGGAGTATCTCAGCTGACAGAACACTGAAAGCTTGCAAAACTTTGAGATGTCGACCCACATGTGGGGGCATGTCATCAGATGCGCTGGCATGCGTGCCAGTATGTGCCAAATGCGGTAGCATTTTCATAATTATCCTTTACGCATTTTTCCAGCTATAAAAAAGATTTTTTGGATCTGAAACTTCATCTTTGACATGTTTCTCAACCTTGGAGGCTAGGTTTCTTGATCCAACACCCTTGTAATGAAGACTTGAAAGCTTTGTAGTGAATATTTCTTAATCCTTTTTGCATTCCATTGCTTTGTATAGAATATTTGGGTGTAGATAAATTCATACTTGGATATTGTTGTTAGACATAATGCAATTTTTATGTTTTGAATTTGGGTTTTGATTTTATCTCATGCTTTTGGATTAGTTGATTACTCGTGATTTATAAATGGATTTTGCTTGTTTGAATTAATATTGTACTTTATCGATTTGTACTCTAGTTGAGCTTGAAAGAGGAGATTAGAGTCGGAATTGCCCATTTACTTCGATTAATGCTTGAAAGAGCCAATTGAGGTTGGAAAAGATTAATTTAGCGTGATTTGGGACGTATGACCTATCTAAAGGATTTTGTTACTAGACATAGTCAAATCGTAGTGTAGCCATAGATTGAAACTATTCATGTTGATACTTGACTAATATTCAATGGAATTTAGCCAAGAAATATTCGTTAGTCGCTCGAAGGACGTGGCGGATACTTGAGGTTGCAAGGCTAATTTGCTAGTCCGTGACTAATCATGAGTAGTTGATTTAAATACTTTGGATCGTTGATAGAATTAATTCCCCATTATCATTTCCCTTGGTTCCTGTCATTTGTGTAAGCCATTGATTAACTTGTTCATATTATAATTTGTTCTATCCGTGCTTCATTTTTATATTAAAACCCCCCAAAATTACTTGTATCTTTTATTCGGATTTTAGTGAATTGTTTTTATTTCGTACGTTCACAATCGTTAGTCACATTGTTCCTCCTGGGATCGACCCCGACTCTAAGTTGGATAAATATATTGCTAACGACTTTTGTTCGGATTTTAGTGAGTTGCTTTTATTTTGTATGTTCTCAATCGCTAGTCACAGTGTACCCCGTGGGATCGATCCCAACTATAAGTTGGGTAAATATATTGCTAACGACCGCGTACACTCATTTCTAGGGTGTATTTGAGCATTATCAAATGTGGTGCCATTGCTGGGGATAATTTGGCGTATTGAGTTAGTTTGGAATTTTAGTTTACTTGCTTTGATTCGAGTTTGTGAATATGTGTTCGTGATTGTCTTTTGTTTCTTGTGTTAGTTAGATTGTTGTTTTGTTATCCTTGTTACTATGGCATCATGGAATGAAAATGAGTTTGGTGGTTGCAAATCTTATCATGATGACCCATGCCCATTTTGTGTAGGACCCCACTTTTGGTAAAATTGTAGAAATACTCCCAAGAGAGAGTTGTCTACACCATCTCGATCCTATAGGGAGGATGATTATTATTTGTGTGGTGGTCGAGATGGACATTGGAGTGATTGTCCCAATTATGGTGCCCCCTCCCCTAGTCATGCTAACGAAAATGTAAGTTGTTTTTTTGAGTTTGATAGGTATCATTAAGTGGCAAAGGAAGAATAATATGCCGGACACAAAGGTATTGAAGAAATAATTCAAACTATCTAGGACCGAGTGACTCCATGGGTGAGGATATGCATCTCTTATACCAATCCATGGCGGTTGATGTCGCCCAAAATATACCTCCAAAAAAGTATAATGCGGTCGCTGTATCAAATATAGAACCCAACTAGGTTGGGGTCGATCCCACAGGGAATAGGTCGAAGTTTGAGTAGAATACCGGATGGAACAATTGGAAAGTAAATAAAACTGGGGGGGTTTATGAATAAAAAGTGACAGTATCAATTGTTGGTCATATCGAGTTTGTAGACAATAAGAGAAATACACTAGGACTGTGATCCCCCATGATTCCTTAACTCCACCGGTTACTTGTGCTAACAAGATTGCCCCACTGCGTTGCAGGCAAAATCTAACAAGTTAGGTTCATCTAACTGTCTCTCTACCTTCATTAGATGAATTTCACTCTTTTTCTCTCGGTCTCCGAGTGTCGCACTACTAAACCTTGTCCTGGATCTCAGATAACCATTCCCGCTAAGGCTCCGATTATTAGATGAAGGTTGATAGCTTCAAATCTCTGTTGTTATCTCCTTTTCCCAATCTCTACCTCTCTCTCGAGCAAGTCTAGAATACAGGCAAGTTTCTAACGTTTGCAACCGTTAGAAGAGCAATCACAACAAAGGAAACAACAATACATGTATTCACAATAGTACAAAATTGCTTTGCACTTAACCAGTTTCGTTAATTCCTCATGGTTCACACAACCCTAGTTGATGGGTTTAGCTACTCATAATTGTAAGAACACAGGAAGAATTCAGAGATGAAAACATAATTATGATCTCACAACAATGAAGAAACACTAAAATCTCAATTATCAATAAAACTCGAATTAGGGTTTGTAACTACAAAACCAAGAATATGCTTAAGAACTCCAAAACAATATGAATAGCTCTCAAAATAATGTAATGAATAATTCTGAATCCCTCTCGCACATAGGACTATACATGGGTATTTATAGATACAAAGCTAATCCTATCCTAAGCAAAATAGGAGAACAGAGTCGGCAACTTTCACGGTGTCGTGGAACCAAGTCAGGCCACGTAGGTTGGTGTCATGGGAATCAGGCTCAATTAGACGTCTTCAGAAGTTGGGTCACGGCATGCTTCCACGTCACGTGGGTGGTAGTCACGCCACGTGACTCCTGCCTTGGAAAGCAGATAACTTTTTTTTCAATCTCTGTAGTGGACCCATGCCAACCACTCACATCACGTGAGTGGCAGTCACGCCACGTGACTTGTGTCGTGGGTCCTTGTCTTGTGCAGGTTCTTGTTCTTTCTTCTTCTGACATTTCGTTCTTGGGCTTGATTCTTCCTTTTTGATCATTTTGCCTTTAAAACCTGTTTTCCTACAAAGTAGGACAGAAACCACATCATACCAACAAAACACACCCAAGTTATTGCATATTTTCCTTGTTTTAAGCATCAAAAGTGCCATGTAACCATGACACATCAACACCCTCAACTTAGAACGTTTGCCTGTCCTCAGGCGAACAAAACAAAAACACACATACACAATGCTTAACTAAGAGAAACCTAAGGGACCTATGGCAGTCTATTCATTTCCTTTGGCACAAAACTTTTCCAACCCCTCCTATTTGTAAATCAAAACCAATATGTGTATACAAGCAGTATAGTATCATGACACAGAAGGGATCAAGTGATGGCACCATATTATGCACGAACAACTTAGCATACATGCAATTGACATTTCTTGAACAACTAGCAGCTAATAATGCAACCCATGTGCTCTCACAATCAAAGAAGTCCCATGCACTCACAGTCTACTAATGAATATCAACGTAGGGACGAGGTCAAAACACTCATGCTCACAAAGAAGTTAAAACAGTGTGCATGAAATACCATAGGCTTGCCCTTACTTTCTACACCTTAGTTTTCGGACAGTTGGACTAGGATCACTATAGGACTTTACTTGGCTTATAACGTAGGCTTAGGGACGGGTATGGTGCATATGGGTATGGTGACTCAACCCTCCTTGACACTACACTATTTTTGGCTCCATCTTTCAACCTTTCTTATTTTTACTCCCCCTTATTCACCTTTCTTTTATTTTCAGATTTGGGTGTCATTTAATTCAAACTTCACAGAACAACTCTTTTTTTTTTCTTTTTCTTTCTTTGCAATTTCTCTTCTTTTCACTTTTTTTTTTTTTATTTCTTCACACCCAAACCTGTTTCCCCTTTTTCTTTTATTTAACCACTTCTTCATACCCAACTCAATTTATGCACCCCTATAATAGCCACCCTCAACTTAGACGATTTGCTTGAGTTGAGGTACACAGTGTCCAAGGAGGGACCAGGGCCAAGACAGGTTCATTGTAATTAAAATGGGAAGGTGAATAGGCTAATGAAAGAAATAGGAAAATTACGGCTCAAAGTCAGGATCAAGGGATACTTATTCATTTGGTTTGGCATTTAGTGGACTTATTCAAAAAACCGGCCTATGATCCTTTCCTAATCCCTATCCTCTAACCTAGGCAAGACTAACCAGGTAAGTTATGGATCGCAGACACACAGTTAACTGAGTAGTGACCTCACACACACATAGCACAGGGTTGTATTATCAACTACTACCTATCCGGTTCATGCACTGCTAACTACAGTTATTTGCCTATAATCCTAGTGCCATAACAAAATCCAACAGCGGTCACACACAAGCATGTTATTCACACTATTCAAAAACAGAAATTTTTAGGAGGGGTATCCTTAACATTCAAAACACATAAAAATCTTTCAAAACTGGACTGTACTACAGTTCCCTTATTTTTCTCCTAATTTAGCAAGAAACACATAAACATCATCAATAACATCCTAAACATGCCGGTTCTACTATGATAGCAAACTCGGGGGAAAAAAAACACGGCAACAAAAACCTCCAAGTGGTGGTACACCCCCACCCCCAACTAAACATGGTGCACTGCCCTCAATGCACCGATATCAATAACATACATGGGAGTGAAGACATACCTGTGGCGCCCTAGGCACCAAAAGTGGGCCCGCCCACAGCGGGATCATCAGACTGCACAGTAGTAGGTGCATCCGGTGGAGGGACAGCCTGACTGGAAGATGCACCACGCGCCCTCTGCTCTGCCTCAATCTGGCTCGCATGGTACTCCACCCGGGAGGCTTTAACCGCCCTCCGCAGATCACTCTCGTATTCAGCATCACTATTACCCCGATCCTCCCGACTGCGGGGTCTATTGCCCCTATCCATCGGAGGCTCGTCATCAGAGAACAAATCAACCTCAAATGTTGGTCGCACGGAGGTCTGGGTAGGCATAGGTGGTATAATAGGAGTGCTACTCGATGCCAATGCCCAAACCTACTCTCTCAAAGCGGCTACCTCCTGGGTCAAGTCGATCATATCAGGGCTCGGTGCGGCACTCAACTGGGAGGCCATACGTGCCTCAAAACTATCAATCCTCCCATGCAACCCCCATATGAACTGATCCATCACTGCAGTCATCCTGGCCTCCACCCTAGCCTCCGCAGCCTCTACAGTCGTCCTAACCCAAGGCTTAAGCTGGATACCAACTTAGCCATCGGGGTCTCAGTGTGGGTCTGCCGCTCAAACATCTACGTCTGTCTGTCAACCAACTGCTGCAGAAAATCCCTAGACACTGAAACAATCCCAGAAGGAGGCGGTGAAGCACTAGTATCGGGTACCGCATCATCAATAGGGCCAGTGCCCTCAGTCTGTACAGGAATAGTCACAAGTACCCTAACCGGTACGGGAATAGGCATAGGGGCACTACTCGGCTCACCCAAGGCTGCACCCAATGACTCAGACGGCTGTGACCCTCGTGGAAAAATTTGGTGTGAACCCCTCTGCTGCATCAGTCCAATATCCGCAATGTGGGTTACCTCGATATAATGGTCGAGGGCAGGTATCCTGGCCACCCCCGCCCTATCACACAACCCCTGGATCAGGCATGGGAAGGGTATACTCGTGTGATCTCTGAAAGCCCGCTCGTGGATCTCCCGGACGATGTACCTCGCAAATGAATCTCATAACCAGCCAAGATGCTGGCCACTATCACAGCCCGATCCAATATGAGTGAGTTGTCAGCATTGGTTACACCCAACCGATGCCGAACCACGGACCACCAGAATCTGCCAGCAAAATGAAGCATGGAATTTTTGATGTCCAGCTTCCCAGTCACCCAACTAGCCGCCACACCATCTTTGGCTATGTACCCCACAATCCATTTAAGCAGCTCCAATTTCTGCTCCACATCTCGCATCTTAACTCTATCTCTGACAGTGTCCATCCTATGATCAAATGCAGCAGTCGAAGCCGAAAATGGACGGTCAGCCCCAAATAAGAAGCAGTGAATGGTCTGCTCCAAAATATCCACGCGGGTACCACGAACCACGATGTGAGTCAATAATGGCTGCAAAAGGTATCTCTGCCCAACAGGAGTGCTCAAGTCAACCGACACAGCATAAGAGGCATAAAACTCTCAGACTAACTCCGAGCTATAACGACCAGAAGGCTGCGCCATCCAACCCAATCCATATCTCTCAAAGACAGGCCAAATATTAGGTAGTGTCCTCAACTCCTCCACCCGGTATCGAGGCTCCTCCATAATGCTCCTCCGACACACACCCCTCTCAGTCAACTCAGCATCTCTATCATAAAAGGCATGCATGCCCTGCACACACCATCGCTGAATCTCCCTACTCTGCGCTGGAGTCAGAGCACTTTGGGCACCAGAACCGAAAACAGAGGTTGTAGCCTCCGCAGAAGAAGTACCCTGACCCATAGCATCATCTGCAGAGCCTGACGCAGAAGCATCCTCCCCCTCTTCAGACTGGGGGGCGGACTCAGAGGACTCAACCAGAATAACTGGCTTGACAGGTGGTGGGGCCGGCTGAAGTGCTGCCCGGGCAGCCGCTCGGGCTCGGGTCTGTAACCTCGTGGTCCGAGGTACCAAAGCAGTATCATCATGGCTCATATCAAACTCCTCCATAGACCCACTTTTATCAGACTCAGTCGGTTCATCACGCAGACGGGTCGGTAAATCCAGATTTTTGGTGCAAATTCGGGATGAGGAATCAAGACGGTCACTTTTGGGGTTTGATTTGGGAGGCATGGTAACGGGTTTAGATCGAATTTTGGGTGCAAGGGTCGAGTTTGGATCGAATTTGGGTTAGTGGGTTGGATTCTTGGGTTAGTGGGTCGGGTTTTCAAAATTTGTGGGTAACAAGGTTCGGATTTCGGGTGTATAAGGATTTGGGGATCGGATGTTAGGTCGGGTTTTGTGATTTAGGGGATTTTAGATCAGATTTTGGTTTGATGGAGTAGATAAAGATTGGAAATTAGGGTTTAATTAGATGATTTAAAAGTGGGGAACTAATGGTGTGGGTCGGAGTTATATCGGGTGAAGAAGAAAGGACCCAATTTTATTTTGGGAAAATGGGTTCGGGTCGGATCGGATTTGATCCATCTGCAAACTTCAAAAATCAAGGTACAACCTACGTGACGTGGGTTGGACTCACGTCACGTAGGTCCTGTCGTAGGTAGGTCCTGAGTCTGAACAAATATCCTCTGATTTCCATGATACAACCCACGTCACGTGGGTTAGACTCATGTTACGTGGGGCCTGCCGTAGGTAAGATCCTAAAACCTTAAAATTGTCTGATTTTCACGGCACCATCCACGTGTCGTGAGTGGACTCACGAGACGTAAATAGTGGCGTGATTTGTATTGAACCAAAGCAGGTAGATTTTGTGACGTTACTAACTGATCCTCCAACGCTCAGATCTCCACATAACAAAACCTTGGGTTGCCTCCCAATCAGCGCTTGATTTAATGTCGCGGCACGACACGGCTAACTTGGATACTCAGACTTCACCAACAATCCCATGGGTTGCCTCCCATGAAGCGCCTGATTTAACGTCGCAGCACGACATGACTAGCTTGACTACTTAGACTTCATCAAGCTCAAGTTCCTCAACTGACTTTATCTCTTCCGTAATTCCCACATAATGCTTAACAAGCTGTCCGTTGATTTTGAATAAAACATTATCTGCTCTTTTTAGCTCAATAGCACCATGTGAGAATACCCTAACTACCGTGAATGGGCCAGACCATTTGGACTTTAATTTCCCAGCAAACAAGCGAAGCTTGGAATTATACAGTAAAACCAAATCTCCCAAGTGAAACTCGCGATTCTCAATTCGACTATCATGATACAATTTCATTTTTTCTTTATACAATGCTGAACTTTCATAAGCCCGGAGACGAAATTCATCCATCTCATTCATCTGCTCAAGTCTCAATTGAGCCGCTTCACTCCAGTCTAAATTCAACCTCTTCAACGCCCACAAAGCCTTATGTTCCAGTTCGACAGGCAAATGGCAAGATTTTCCAAAAACCAACTGATATGGTAATGCACCAATTGGTGTTTTGAAAGCAGTCTGATATACCTATAACGCATCATCCAATCTTCGAGCCCAATCAGTCCTATTTGCATTAACTATTTTAGCCAAAATGGACTTGATCTCGCGATTTGACACCTCAACCTGCCCGCTTGTCTGAGGATGGTAAGGTGTTGCCACCTTATGTTTGACACCATATTTTTCAAGCAGGGCCTTGAACAAATGGTTGCAAAAGTGGGATCCTCCATCACTAATAATAACTCGGGGTGTCCCGAATCATGAGAATATGTTATTTTTCAAGAAAGCTGTGACACTTCTCCCTTCGTTATTAGGAAGCGCAATTGCCTTCACCCACTTAGAAACATAGTCAACGGCTACCAAAATGTACTTCATTCCATGCGAGCTCACAAAAGGATCCATAAAGTCAACTCCCCACACATCGAACAATTCAAGCTCAAGTATAGTTGTCATGGGAAGTTCGTGTCAGCGTGAAATATTCCCTTGCCTTTGACATCGGTCACAAGCGCGAGCATAATCGTGAGCATCTTTGTAAATACTGGGCTAGTAGTACACACATTGCAAGATTTTATGGGCAGTCCGCGCACCTCCATGATGACCCCCAACTGGAGATGAGTGACATGCCTCCAAAATACTCATCATCTCGGCCTCTGGGACACATCTTTAAATTATGCCATCAGCACATATCCTGAACAGATACGGTTCATCCCAGAAGAATTTTCTTACCTCATGCATGAATTTCCTTCTCTGCTGATATGACATATCTTTCGGGACTAGATCACTTGCCAAGAAGTTGGCAAAATCAGCAAACCATGGGATTAAGTCTTGTGATGCTGCCAGTACTTGCTCATCTGTAAAAGTATCATCAATCTCAAGATCATCCTTCAATTTAAGAATGGCTTCCTCCTCAAGGCGTGATAGATGGTCAGCCACTTGATTTTCGGTCCCCTTACGATCTTTGACTTCAAAGTCAAATTCTTGCAACAGAAGTACCCACCGAATCAGTCTTAGCTTAGCATCCTTTTTTGACATAAGATACCGAAGAGATGTATGGTCTGTATGCACAATCACTTTCGTACCTATCAAGTAAGATCTGAATTTCTCAAAAGCGAATACTACGGCCAACAATTCCTGCTCAGTCACAGTGTAATTCTTTTGAGCTGAATTAAGCACCTTGCTAGCGTAGTAAATCTGATGTAATATCTTCTCACGTCTTTGGCCAAGAACTGCACCCAAAGCCACTCCACTAGCATTGCACATAACCTAAAAAGGCTTAGTCCAATCCAGTGACACAATAATAGGGGCTGAAACCAACTTCTCCTTAAGAAACTCAAATGCTTTAAGACATGCTTCATCAAACACAAACTTCACCTCTTTCTCTAAAAGTTTGCACAAAGGATGTGCAATCTTGGAGAAATCCTTGATGAATCTTCTATAAAAACCAACATGACCCAAGAAACTTCGAATACCTTTTACAGGGATAGGTGGGGGTAGCTTCTCAATTACTTCAATCTTCGCCTTATCCACCTCAATGCCATTCTTTAAAATCTGATGCCCCAATACGATTCCCTCATTGACCATAAAGTGACATTTTTCCCAATTCAGCACTAGGTTGCACTCCTCGCATCTTTGTAGCACATTGGCCAGGTGTGCCAAACAACCATCAAACGAGTCTCCCACAACAGAAAAATCATCCATAAAAATCTCGATAGTGTCTTCCACCATGTCAAAGAAAATAGACATCATGCAGCGTTGGAAGGTGGCCGGTGCATTACACAAACCGAAAGGCATCCTCTTGAATGCGAACGTCCCGTATGGACAAGTGAAAGTGGTCTTCTCTTGGTCTTTGGGGGTAATAAAAATTTGATTATACCCCGAGTAGCCATCAAGAAAACAATACCATCCTCTACCAGCAAGACGGTCTAACATCTGGTCCATGAAGGGCATAGGAAAATGATCCTTTTCAGTCCAAGAATTCAGCTTTCGATAATCCATGCAAACTCTCCATCCAGTCACTGGACTCATTAGAATCAACTTATTTTTGTCATTTGGAACCACAGTGATTCCTCCCTTTTTCGGGACACACTGAACTGGGCTCACCCACTTGCTATCAGCAATAGGGTAAACCACTCCTACATCTAACCACTTGATTATCTCTTTCTTCACAACCTCTTGCATTAGTGGGTTCAGACGACGCTGGTGCTTAATGCTAGGTACGCACTCAGGAACAAGCTGGATCTTATGAGTGCAAATGCCAGGTGGAATACCTATGATATCAGCAATGGACCAACCAATGGCCCTCTTAAATCTTCTCAATACTGAAACCAAGGCCTCTACTTGCCAATCCACCAATTTAGCAAAAATAATCACTGGCAAGGTATTGTTGGCTCCCAAGAATGTGTAGCGAAGGTGGGCCGGAAAAGCCTTAAGCTCTAAAATTGGAGGCTCCTCAATAGACGGACGAGCTGGTGGAATTACCCCATTCTTCAAATCGAGATACAGTTTCTTTGGAGCATAGGTGTATGCTCCTTTACAAGCGAGTGCACCTACCATCTCATCAAAGTCTTCAATACCATTGTCTTCAAAATTCATGATCACGGCAGCCAGAGGTTCTACTCCCAACCTTTCTTCAAGGGACACAACAACCTCACTATCATCAACCGCATCTATCACTGAAATCACCCGCTTATCTCTTGGTTGCTTCATTGAACGACAGACATTGAAAGTAACCTGTTAATCATTCAATCTAAATTTTAGCTGCCCTGTTTCCATATCAACCAAAGCACGACCAGTGGAAAGGAATGGTCTTCGCAATATGATGGGAACCTCAAAGTCAACTTCACAATCGAGAATCACAAAATCAACCAGAAATATGAAAGATACAACCTTCACCAAAACATCGTACAAAATGCCCATCGACTTTTTCACAGTCCTATCGGCCATGAGAAGTCTCATAGAGGTTGGTTTTAGTGCTCCCAACCCCAACTGCTTAAAAACAGCTAATGGCATTAGGTTGATGCTAGCACCCAAATCACACAGCGCTTTAGCAAAGTCGTAGGACCCAATAGTACAAGGAATTATGAAAGCTCCTGGATCCTCCTTCTTTTCAACTAGGAAACGCGAAGCAACTGCACTACAGTGATGTATGTTATCTGCTAGCTCAAAACTGACAGTTCTCTTCTTTGTCACCAAGTCTTTCATGAACTTTGCATAACCTGGCATCTGCTCCAATGCCTCTACAAGAAGGATGTTTACTGACAGCTCCTTCAACATGGTGATGAACTTCTGATTTTTGCCTTCCTCAGCCTTCTTCTTCAATCTTTGAGGAAAGGGAGGAGGAGGTCGTGGGATAGTTTTGAGCACTTGTGGTACCTCATTTTCCTTCCTCTTTTCAGATTTTGCATTCACACTATCATCATGATGGTTTGGAATCGTGTCACCCTTTGAATTATCCGGCTCTACCTCAGCTTCTACATCAATAACCACTAGATCATTAGTCATACTACTGTCGGCAGGCATAGGTGGATCTGTCATGCACTTCCCACTTCTAGTAGTAATGGTGAGACAATGACTATCATTTTTTAAATTCTGGACGGTATTGCTTGGAAGGGTGCCTAGCTGACGTTGATTTAGTGCCAATGAAATCTGCCCGAATTGTTGCTTCAACTATTTAATGGCAGTTGAATAAGGCTCTACTTTCTGACTTATGCCCGAAATGTCAGTCCTAATCTCCTTCAAGTAATTTTCCTGGCTTTCTTCTCCTTTGACCAGTTTATTAAGAAGGGCCTCCATCCTTGAATTTCCAGACTCCTCATCAAGTCTTCCTGGTGGTACATAAAGGTCATTCTTCTCTCTATTATCATCTTGCCACCTCAAATCACCGTCTCGGTCCCGTTCTCGATCTCTGTATCCCGATTGGTTGTAGCTGTCTCCATAATAGTTTCGACCTTGATTCCCTTGCCTTGAGTTCCAAGAGTCTTGATTAGACCTTTGGCCCTTGGCTCAAAAACTCGCCACTTCTCGATCTAGGTACTTAGCCTCTTCATCAGACTCACTATCATCATGTCTAGCCGATTTACCTTGTGCTCCTACAGCGTGCACCTTTTCAGCATCTCTGGCCACTATCTGTTTAGCCAGAAGACCAATTTCTGTCCTCAACTGAGCGACCTCTTGAGCCACAGATTCATCCAAAGCCCTTTGAGCTGCTGAAGCTCCAATAGCATATGTGCCAACCGGTGTATCTGCCTCCCGAGTATTCCATCCTCGGTTGGTCTTAGTGATACGATCTAATATCTCTGAAGCTTAGTCCCATCTCAGACTCATGAATGCTCCACCAGTGATAGTATCTGCTACTGCCTTTGTATTGACATTCAAAGCCCTGTAGAAGATTTCAAGTAAATTCCTACCACTCATCCTGTGATTTGGCACATTCTGCAGCTTCTTTTTGAACCTCAACCATGTCTCATAGAGTGCTTCAGAATGAAGCTGTCTGAGGGTGTGTTTGGTATGATGGAAAATGTTTTCCTATTTTGTCTTGTTTGGTTGTAATAAAATGTTGGGAAAATATTTTCCAAAGCAACTCATTTTCCTCCATTTGACAGAAAATGACTTCCCTGATGGGCCAGGGAAGTCATTTTTCGGATTAAAATTTTGAGGCGCTACAGACGCGAGTTTTATGCCCCCACCCCCACCAGCACCCCCACCCCTCTCCCCCACCCCCAACAATACTCAACTCGCATTACCCTAGTCCCTACCCCTTATCCCAAATTTTAGAAGCATATTTCACTGCAGCTTCTCTCCAATTTTAGGGTTTTCATCTCTATTCTCCCCACTACAATTTCTGCAATAATTTCAAATGTATGCTCCATAATTACTTTCTTCTACTGTTTTTGGTCAAAAATTTCTTCAAATTTTCATTTGTCGCTTGTTGAGGTTTCTGATTTGAGTTTAATTTTGTTTGAAATTTGAGTTTAATTTTCAATGCAAATTGATAAGTTATTGTGAGGTAACTGAGCGATTAGCAGTAGACTCAAGCTATAAGCTATATGAGTATCTTTCGTATAAAATCCATTACATCCATATCAACTCATAAGTAAGTACTGAGCTATAATTCAAGTTCTTGCAATGTTCTGTCTATAATATGACTTGTAGATAGCTATGAAGCCAAATTTGAAGAAGGGACTCTTTTGCTTAGGACTTCCAAATTTGTATGTTTTTTCTCTATTCTATTGTAAACGTAATTACATTGATCACTACAACAGATGGGTTTGACTAACCAAGATGAAGATGATGCAATAGTCGGAGTTGCAGCCACATCTGTTTTAGCTGCCGGAGTTGCAATTGTTGTTGCCTACGAATATCAAAGTAGCATTCCTAGAGAACCTTATACTAATAAAGACCAAGAAAGAGAATTCTACATGAATAGTATTTTGAATGGAAGTGATATTCATTGTGTAGGTCAGATAAGAATGAGTAAGCATGCATTTTATGAACTATGCAATGCTCTTAGAAGAAATAGTTTGTTGTGTTCAACCAAAAATATGTCTGTTCAAGAACAAGTATTGATATTTTAAAGATTGTTGGTTTTAATGAATGATTTCGGCCAGTCCCAAAGTCTATAATATCCATATTCAAGTAAACTGTGCCTGTTAGCTTATTTCCTTGTTTTCTTATTTGTTTTACCTGGTACTGGTGTTAACACCCAATTTTGACCTTCCTTTTATCATTTTACTCATTTTTTACGAGGTCAAAATCGCTATTTTTACTTATTTTTTATCAAATTTTGTGCAAACAAATATTATTTGTATTATTTAATATCATTTTATGACTATTATTATTATTATTATTATTATTATTATATGATTATTATTTTTAATTATTCTTATCACTATTATCATGTCATATTCCTTACTTAACTTTTCACATTTAGCTTTTATTCTATTTTAAAAGTATTTGATCAAATATTCTAAGAGTTATTATTCTTTTATTGTGAATTATTTTTAATTTCATAATTTAGTATTATTTTTCTTCACTTAGTAATTTAGTAGTCATTTATATATTTTTTGGTAGAAACTAATTTAGTACTAGACAAGCTCAAATTTCAAATTTCAAATTCAAATTTTGTCAAATCTTTTCATAAGTAGAAAAAATCCTTCTCACTATTTTTTCTTTCTTGTGAAGAATATCTTTATCCTCAAAATTATTTTAAATCAATTTTCCTATTTTTATTTTACTCCCTCCATATCCATAATATCCTCCTACAAAATCAAATATCCTTTTATTAGACGGAAGAATATTATTTTCTCCAAAGATAATTCCCTCTTATCATCCCTTTCCATGAAAAATGATCCCTGCCAAAACTAAAAGATTTTCCTACCTAGTTTACTCTCCCTCCCCAACGTCTCTTTTGGTTTCCTCTTCATAAAATCTGATTCTTGAGAGAAACAGAGAGGCAGCCACAACTATACTAGGGAGGCACAAAAAATATTCATCCAAAGCAAAAAATGCACACACACAACACATAGCAAGAAGAGAAACTGATTGATAAAGACGGTAATGAGGGAATGAGACACAACCATTGGAAAAAATAAGGAGACGATTTGTTTCAGGAGGCAGAATACATGCACAAAAACTAGGGGACAAAACGAGAGATTCACCTTCATCTTCAAGAAAACGTCTTTGAGGAAATGCTATTCATGGAGCCTACTAAAGAAAAAGAAACTTGTTGGCCAATCGAGATGAAGATTATGCACAACTTCGATGGTGCATCACCTTGTTCTTCCACTTTCAGGGTGCACATAAACTCTAATCTCGTATAATTATTTTGCTACTTGTTTATTCAATTATTTACTTGTTATTTGCTTCACTTGCTACTTGCTTAAATAGCTATTGTTGTGCTTATAGACGAAAGCATGTCTTATCTCGCATTTTAAATTATTAGTGGCGTGAGAAAGGAAATAGGAATAGTTATTTTTTAAAGAAGTGTTTGAGTAGTTTGCAAACCTTATTTCCAGTAGCTATAGGTAGCACCATATTGAGTTATATAAGCATTTTTTGAAATTATCTTGAAAATAGTTGATAGAAAATGACTACATACTCTTTCAATTTTATGTTGGATTGCCACCTTATTTGAAGAATTGTGTAATTTTTAACTAACTCGTTGAGTATTCTTGTCCTTAGTTTCCTATCTTGATTAATTATATTATTCTTATAGAATTATGTTTGGTTTCTCCAGATGCGTACATTCTTAGTCTATGTAAATTGTATTTTTACCTTCTCTTAATTTTTGTGATTCTAATTGTCTAGTTTTCATTTTAGTATGAACAACTTTTAAAAGTGGAAACTATTTCCCATGAACAAGCTGACTGGAAATGCTATGAAATAGGACCTAAAGAATAATCGTTAAATCATTGTGTCTTCCTAACGTCCACCCATCTTAAAGCAAAGCAAGTTTTAATTTTGAATCACTTAATTCATAAACTGCTTGATTACCTCTTTCCATAATGTTTGGTACTATTTTCTCATTGCTACGACTCATAATGTACTCTAAAGTAGGAACTAGTTGCCGAGATTACACATGCCATTTGATATTGCTTTTAGTTTGATTAGTTTGAGCATTAAAAATAGACATATTCTCACCACTTTAAATATAATTTTTACATATATACTGCGATGGAGTGGTATCGCTTGGATTTCAACCACGACTAGTGCAGGATTCAACTTGTGAAGCAGAGCTCAAATGGAGTCATGACCCCATCGGGGGTCAGGTACGTTTGGGAAATGATGACAAAAAGACAAGCTATAGTTGACTTCCTGTATGAAGCAGACATATAGCTTTATTATAAAAATAAAGCAACTCGTTACTCCCGTCTTTTCTAATTTTATATGCCACCCTTTTAAAAATATCAAAGACTTGATAACTTTTATTATTATGCTACATTTTCGATAGATATATTTTCATACCATCTAAGTATTAAAATACTTTTAAAATTTCTATGATTTTTAAATGTTGAAATATTTTATTTATCAATACTCTTTAATACTTTCTTTAAGAATTCCTTTCGTCTTGTCTTAAGGTGTTTAAGAGAGTCGATCATATAAAAATAGAGAAGAGGAGTGTAACATCGTATTGGGTCCGTTTCAACCTTGTCATACCCTGATCCCACATTCTCTCACTCTTAGCCTTAACTTTATGTATTGTTAATTTACTATCCATTCTCTTACATTATATTTGCCACCAAATTAAAGTGGCATAGATTTTACTAACAATTTCTTTTATTATGTGAGATTTTGTAGTTTACAACAGGTCTAAAACACTATGTGGAATAGAGAACAGGTTTGAGCTCTTTGGGAATCTCAGCTGGCTTATTGGAATTCCGTTACTATTTGTAACTCAATATTTTGAATACGTTAGCATTTTTATTAAATTGATGCTCTACAAATCAGGTCAGTCCCTCGACTTTCGCACTTATTTTGTATAATATGAATTAATTAACTTAATTTCTTTTGTTTCTTTATGTTCGTATTATGTAACTAAGTAACAATTGAATTTGTACTTTTTTAGTTATAAAATAGGTTGTGTGTCAACTTGCATGATAATATTAAGTTATGTTTGTATTTAAAATGCAAGTATTTTGTTAGATTTTTCATCTTTTCATTTGCTTTTATTCTTCATCTAGAATAATTAAGTTAAATGTTGCATGCTTAGACACTTGGTTATTTTAGATTAATTAAATAATTGACCTTTTTGCTTATCACATAAAATCCCCACGTAATATATGAGTTCGACCGGGACCCACATTTGTGGACCTCGAAAGGTGCCTCACCTTCCTTTCGAGGTAACCTGAACCCTTACCCAAATTTTTGTTTGACGTATACTAATTAAAATAAGTTTGTAATTAGTCTAGAATGGTGCCATAACGCACCTTAATTCGTTAGGTGGCGACCCTTCTCTTTTAAACCTCCTAAAAGAGTTGTCACGTCGAATCCCATTTTTTGCGAGAAAATGGGGCGCGATAACTGGTTCCTTTTCTGTAATTCTGGTTGGTAGTTCTATTTCTGGATAGGTTTACCTGGTAGCTACATTGGTGGAAGGTAGTAGGTATTCATGTAATAGTCGATGTGTGAGCAAATTGGTTCAAAAGGTCAAAAGTGTTTTGTTCAAGTGAAAATGAAGACCATGAATGTTAAACTCTAGACAGCAAATCCCATGTATTCTCCATTAAAGTGTAGATTTAGAGGATATCTGAATATGTTGCTTACAGTAGATAGAACTGCATATGGAGATGGTCCTCTTTAAATAAATTCCTGAATTACTTGTCTTTGCAATCAGGACACTCTATTGTTGAACTCTGTGAGTAAAGTAACAACAGTATGCCATCAAATTCCAAAATCCAGTATGTTTGAAAGGATGCTAGTATCTATATGTGGGGTTTAAAGAATTTCAAAAAAGAAACCAATACTAGATAAAACAAACAAGAAAATAAGGAAATAAGCTATCTGTGTATGTGCTTGTTATGATCTCTTTATGTTACATTATCCAATTAAAACCAAATGAACTTGATACCATTTTTTTTTTATCTTTAGATTGTAGGCAAATCCCAATCATGATAAGTTCATCAACAAAAAAATTGATATGTTTGACGAAAGGTCTCTTGTGTGTGGGAATGATCGAGCTAGGGGGGATTGTGCTAATTCGTTTAAAGATATAGATTTAGATTGTTGTTCTGAGAAAGATAATGATAATGATATTGAAGGACCATTCTCGGGAAAGGATGTGCAAGTGAGTGAAACTTCTCAAGTCAAGGTAAGTCGCAAAAGAAATCGTTCTTTAGATGTACAAGATGTCGTAGGTGATATATCAACAAAACTTGGAGAAGTGGCAACGGCAATTGGTAAGATGGTTGATAGTCGCCTAGATGTGACAAAGTTTTATGAAGAAGTTATGGCAATGGAAGGTTATAAGGAAGAGTTCCTCGGTGATGCTTTTGATTATTTGGTGCAAAACGACACTTTAGCCAAGGCATTCATAGCAAAAAATCAAAATCTCCGTAAGGTGTGGTTGGAATGATTCAAGCGACAACAATAGTTACACAAATGGGTTGGAAGAACTTAGCTTCACAGGGTTTGAAAACAATTATTATTCGCGCACTTTTGTTTTGATAATGTATTGTGTATTTGCGACCAAAGTTCTCTGTTTTATGGATTTGAGGGAATATTGGTATTGTTTGCTATGCTTAAATTAGTTCCTACAGGTTGTTGAGTTGCTAGAGGCAGTGGTTGAGTTGCTAGTTAGTCGTATTTTCTAGAAAATGTTTTTATTCACCAACCATACACTAGAAAATATTTTTCAGAAAATATTTTTCACTCATCAACCAAACACCATAAAATATTTTTCGGAAAATGTTTTCCACTCACCAACCAAACATGAGAAAATAAGTAGAAAATCAACTTGTTTTCCTAGAAAACATTTTCTAGAAAAACACTTTCCTTCATACCAAACACACCCTGAAATTGTAAATCTCGTCTTTCAACTGCAGTATCTTGGAAGGTGGGAAAAATCTTTCCAAAAATTGATTTCTCAATTCTTGTCAAGTAGTGATGGAATCTCGTGGCAGCTCAGCCAACCACAAAGTAGCTTCTCCTATAAGGGAGAATGGAAACAACCTCAACCGAATAGCCTCTTGATTAACTCTAAGCAGATTGTACGACGTGCAGACCCCCACAAAGTTCATTACGCGCATGTATGGATCATCAGTGGGAAGACCCGCGAACACACCCTTCGGGTTTAGCAGATGGATCATGGCACTATTAATGTCAAACTTAGTGCCCGGAGGTAACTCCGGTGGAATGATGGCACCAGTCTCTATTGGCTAAAAATAAGCCACATCTTCTTCTTTAGGATCATCATAAACAGGCACATATGGTCTCAGTTGTTCTCTTAGTCGTCTTTGTCGCTCTTCAGCATCAGCCAGACGTTGTGTTGCTTCCTGCATAGCTCGATTATCTCTCTCTGCTTGTCTAAGAGCAGCTTGTCTAGCATGCTCTTCTCGTGTCAATCGAGCAATAGTTTGATCCACTGTTTCCTGACCAACCGGATGAATTGGATGGTTATGAATGTCTCCCGCAGCTGCGGGATTCTGAACTCCTTCAGTATTCACCATTCTCCGATTAGCTCTCAAAGTCCTTTCGATTTCAAGATCAAGTGGAATCAGGGGATTGCCTTGACTCCTAGTATTTGGCATACACCGGCGTATGCCCTCAAAAGTATGTAAAAATACAACCAATCAACTCCACCCAGTAATAATCAACTCTGTAATCGTATTCCCCGGCAACAGAGCCAAAATTTGATGTCGCCCAAAATATACCTCCAGAAAAGTATAATATGGTCGCTGTATCAAATATAGAATCCAACTAGGTTGGGGTCGATCCCACAGGGAATAGGTCGAAGTTTGAGTAGAATACCGGATGGAACAATTGAAAAGTAAATAAAACTGGGGAGTTTTTATGAATAAAAAGTGACACTAACAATTGCTGGTCGTATCGAGTTTGTAGACAATAAGAGAAATACACTAGGATTGTGATCCCCAATGATTCCTTAACTCCACCGGTTACTTGTGCTAACAAGATTGCCCCGCTGCGTTGCATGCAAAATCTAACAAGTTAGGTTCATCTAACTGTCTCTCGACCTTCATTAGACGAATTTCACTCTTTTCCTCTCGGTCTCCGAGTGTCGCACTACTAACCCTTGTCCTAGATCTCAGATAACCATTCCCGCTAAGGCTCCGATTATTAGATGAAGGTTGATAGCTTCAAATCTCTGTTGTTATCTCCTTTTCCCAATCTCTACCTCTTCCTCGAGCAAGTCTAGAATACAGGCGATTTTCTAACGTTTGCAACCGTTAGAAGAGCAATCACAACGAAGGAAACAACAATACATGCATTCGCAGTGGTACAAAATTGCTTTACACTTAACTGGTTTCGTTAATTCCTCATGGTTCACACAACCCTAGTTGATGGGTTTAGCTACTCATAATTGTAAGAACACAAGAAGAATTCAGAGATGAAAAAATAATTATGATCTCACAACAATGAAGAAACACTAAAATCTCAATTATCAATAAAACTCGAATTAGGGTTTGTAACTACAAAACCAAGAATATGTTTAAGAACTCCAAAACAATATGAAATAGCTCTCAAAATAATGTAATGAATAATTCTAAATCCCTCTCGTACATAGGACTATACATGGGTATTTATAGATACAAAGCTAATCCTATCCTAAGCAAACTAGGAGAATAGAGTCGGCAACTTTCACGGTGTAGTGACTTGGTGTCATGGAACCAAGTCACGCCACGTAGGTTGGTGTCATGGGAATCAGGCTCAATTAGACGTCTTTAGAAGTTGGGTCACGGCATTCTTCCACGTAACATGGGTGGTAGTCACGCCACGTGACTCCTGCCGTGGAAAGCAGACAACTTTTTTTTCAATCTCTGTAGTGGACCACGCCAGCCACTCACGTCACGTGAGTGGCAGTCACGCCACGTGACTTGTGTCGTGGGTCCCTGTCTTGTGCAGTTTCTTGTTCTTTCTTCTTCTGACACTTTGTTCTCAGGCTTGATTCTTCCTTTTTGATCATTTTGCCTTTAAAACCTGTTTTTCTGCAAAGTAGGACAGAAACCACATCATACCAACAAAACATACCCAAGTTATTGCATATTTTCCTTGTTTTAAGCATCAAAAGTGCCATGTAACCATGACACATCAGCGGTATTTGGAAATGAATGTGAAAAAGAAGAAGACCCTTATGAAGGTGGTAATCTCTCAAGTGCCATGGATTTACCTAATCTCCAAAACAAAGTGGTTGACAAAGAGATTTCAAGCCATGTGGTTGAGCCAAAAATGTGTGATGACTCAAATAAAACGGAGAGGAAGAATCAACATCTTCAGCGTAGGGAACTTTTTCTCATATTCTAGAAGTTCTAATCGCCTCTAAGTCCAATAGCGGTTGTTGCTCGATGGCTAGTGCCAGTTTTCTTATTAATAGACTAAGCTTCTACTCCAAAATCCAAAACGTTGGTTAGGGTTCCTCTCCTTTTAGGCGAGCTACTTCGTTCCAAACCTTTCTCTAATAATAAGGTAAGCTTTCAAGCCACCGCCTTTTAAAGGAGCGGGTGCAGTGAATTGTAATTGGAATTTGATGATCTATAAACCATCCTTAATGAGCGATCGGCTCATGTTTGAACATGATGAATCACTTCATGCCGACCTGTTGCTTCTCTTCGATAGAAGTTTTATTTTCCCAGAATGTATCCTAATTTTTGGCCTAATTCTTCTTCTGATGATCGATTCAACCTCTGATCAAAAAGATATACCTTGGTTATATTTCATCTCTTCAACAAGTTTAGTAATGAGCATAACGGCCGACACCGATTCCCAGCCTGCAAAGTTCTAGCTTAAGCTTCCCCTTATCTTGTCTCAATATGAAGTCTTGGTCTTCAGTCCCAATCTGATCGAAGAAAAGAAGTCGAACTTCGGGGAGATGCACCATGTTGATAGGAATTGGCAAAGACCTTCTTGTACACGTCCTCGAGGGCAGCATTCATGGCAATCATCACTACTTTCTCCCGAGGGCATGGTATGGTTTTGTTCTTGGTCTTGTTTAATAGATGTCGAGTGTCGACTCATTTATGCTAATCAAATTAGTACTCGTGCGGAAGTATTTCCCCTATCATAGAAGGTGTGAAGCAGGCAGGATCTTTAAAGAAAAAAAGCCTTCGCTCTTGCCTATAATAAGAGGTCAAGGATCGAGTCGTCTGTTCATAGTTTCACTTCGCTTCTGCCATTCTGTTCCCCTCGGACTATTAAGGGAAAGGGAGAACCCACTTAGACCCAATAACGGCTAGCACGAAGCACTTTTAGATAGGGCAGGCTCTGCCACGTGCCCTCCCGTTTGATCTAGGCCAAATACCTGTGGGACTCCTGCAGGTAATAAGAAGCTTAAAAAATGAATCCCATTTTTTTGAAATCCCACTATAGTAATGCCAATAAAAATCAAAAATGAGAGACCCAAAGTAATGCCAAAGTAAAAAAATGGATCAAATGGAAGAAGAAGAGCAAAATTGTGATGAAGAAATCTCGGATTCTCCAAGGAAACAAATAGAGGAGATAGTGAAAAACACAATGGAGAAAAATGAAAAATATGAGAAAGTCTTGGCTAAATGGTGGGACCTAGTCCAATATGGTGATGATGAAGTTTTTCAAAATATTGATTCCATGGGTGGATTTTTACAAGTGGTGATTGAGTCCCAAAATGAAGAAAAAATTAACAAGGAAGAAATTGTGAGCCAAGAGTGGCTATTGAATCAATCTCAACAACTTGAAGTCCATGAGCGTCAACTTGATAGAATTTTCCAGTGATGGATAAATCCCTCAAATTGCATGTTCAGCGATGTGTGGATTCAAATTGAAATAGCTACCCAGAAATTGAAAACCGAATTAACTAAAAAAAATTGAGGCATATGATGTTCAATGCCAAATGGTCATGAATAATTGTGATGAGGAGGTTTCCAATGAAGATGTGAGTGAGATTGATTTTGAAGAATTCATGGTGATTTGCCAACCAACTGGGCCAAAGATAATGCAAGTTGTCGAAATTGATAAAATGATACTAGAGCTGCAAAATAAATAAAATAAAATCCTTTGTGAAGACTCTAGTTCATTTCGAGGTGAGAGTGTCAAGAAAGATATAAATTTGGAAATGGAGAGGCTTAAACCTCATTCCAAATATTTTTTGACATTGTGCTTGGTGGATATGATGGAAACCAAAATAATCGGGCAAATACAGAATTTTGGAGATGAGGAACAAAGTCCTTATATTTTGGAGTTTGTCATCCCAAGAGAACGAAATGACGTCCCTCACTTAAAGGCCAAGAAGTGTAAAATACGGTATTTGATAAGTGGCCTATTGATCTTCTCACCAATTTCCAACGAGCCTAAACAAATTTTTAATGTGAAGTTGGGTAAAAGATTCAAGTCTTCCAAATAGCGAGATAGAGTCGGTCGCGTTGCTTCTGTACTTTTGTCCCATGCGCCTCAATGAGATTTGATTTAAAATTGGACCGAAGATTTAAATCCTCAAAGTGGGGACATAAATGGTAAGATTGCTTGCATCGTGCCGCTACGTTAAATCAAACACTTGATGGGAGGTAACCCTTTGTTCCCAAAAATTTTGCATTTACTTTTGAAATTTTAATTCTTAGAATTGCTTAGGATTTTATATTTGACTAATCCACAAAGTTTTAGATTTTTTGGAAGTCATTTGAACAGGTTTGAATACAAAAATTTGATAGGAATGAAACAGGAGCCCAGTCTGAGGAGGCTCCTAGTATTCTAACTGATACATTATTACAGGTCACTTTTATGTCGATCCTCGAGCCTAGTGCACTTTAGGGAGACCACTACCTCCTTCTTTACTTTATTTTGCTTGCATTGGGGATAATGCAATATCTTTTAGTTAGGGGTGAGATAGCTTAGTTTTCATTTGGTTCTGTAATATTAATATATTTTGATACATTTGTGCCCTTGTTGGGCTTTATTTTCTTTTTGTGTGTCCTTGTTAGGCGTTTTTGGAGATTGTTGCGCCCTTGTCGGTCTTTTATTTATGATATGGATATCTTGTGCCTTTGTTGGGCTTGATTTTTGTGGTTATGGATGTTGTGCACCCTTGTCGAGTTTGAGATTAATTTTGATTTTGTTGGATTAGTAGTTTCACTTGTTTTCACTTCTAGATTAGCTTCTTTATCGTATTAGCTTCTTAGAGTTTTTCTTTTTGGTAGTTGTTTTAGGCGACCTTTTCCCAGATGCTGGATTGAATGACGACATTCGTAAGGAAAAATCATCGTTATTATTGTTTTGGGGTGTTGATGTCATTTGTGCAGAGGAAGTCTGAGTACCCATAGCCAGTGTGAATTGGGGTTGTGATTGTTGTTATGATGAAGTCTGAGTAACCAATTTCTACTGTGAAGTATGAATAGCCGTGGCATTATTGCCCTTCTTGGGATCAAAATGTAAGGTACGAATAAATTTAGTCTTGCATTGTGAAATGTTGGAATGAGCATATCCCTCCGAAAAAATTTATGAAAAACAAATGCATGGAAATGAGTGATGCCATGTGTGGTGATTTTTTGTTCAAAATTTCTGTGCTTACGTGTGTCATCTAGAAATTTTCCGATTGGTATTTCAATGCTAGTTTTGATTGTGTTTGGTTGGAGAAATGATCTTAGGCCTTCCTTGTGATTTTTGGAAACCTCTTTAGCCTTAAAAGCCTACCTGTGCACATATGCTATCACTAGTTACCCCATTTGAGTCTATTACCCTTTCTTTGGCAACCACATTATAAGCCTTGAACCTTTTTAAAATTTTCCTTCTCTTGAACCCTACCCTCCTTGAACTTGAAAATTCCAACTTGATGCTAAAAGCCTAAGTTGGGGTAGTGGAATTTGAAAGAGGTGATCATGCTTCATAATTTTGTAATTGAGTGCCTTATGAACAAAGGAATGATTGAATAAGAATATTGAATTAAGAGAAAAGACAAGAAAATGAGAAAAGAAAAGAAAAGGAGAAAGTTGTCAATAAATGGGTGAACTAGAATGAAAAGGAAGGGCACTTGTGTTGTATGGAAATGAAGAGGCAAATGATCAAAGTTTGGATTGTATTATGTTTTGTAGTGTTCAAGGAGGGTGTAATCACTTTTATCCTAAATGCTTATCCTACCCTCCCCAAGCCTACATTACATGCTAGAAAAAATCCTTCAAGATCTCCAACCGATACTTTTGAGTTAGTGGCGATTGAAAATAAGGGCAAGCGTATGCTATGGTACTTGTTTCCATTGGAAATTATTTGTTGAGTGTGGGTTTTTGTGCATTTGTCCCATGTATAAGTGTTGTAAATATTGTGAGTTTTGGGACTTTCTTTCTTGTGAAGGCATGCGAACTAGGATAGATTAGTGAAGTTGATAAGTTTCGAAAATGAATCAAGGGAGCATGTTTAATTGACTAGTGGTTTTGAGTCACTTCTTGAGAATTAGTTGTTGTTACTTGATCATTCTTGAAACTCCATTGTATTCTTGAAAGTGTTTTTGAAATTGAGGGAGTTGTTTGGGTAAGACTCACATGCTTGTTGACTAATTATTAGTACCAACCAAAGTCATAGTCCTAGTGCCTAATTGAAAAATGTGAAGTGAATGTGTTGATGTTGCCTTTAGAGCTTAAATTGATAGCCTCATTAAAGTTTGATTTTGTGTTGCTTGAGGACAAGCAAAGTCTTTAAGTTAGGGGTGTTGACAAGTGGTGGTTTTGCCACTTATTTTTATCTCTTTGCTTATGATTTTGTGTTGTTAATTCATAATATGAGGCTAATTATTCTTTGGCTGGTGTTTATTTCAGGTACTTTGGATTTACAATGAGTTTTGATGGAAAGAAGTGGAAATAAGAAGAAAAGGGACCTAGAATGATACATGGAAGGAAGATAGGGATATGCGCGGCCATGTGCTCGAGCATCTCGCCATATGCTCCAGCATTTTGCCATATGTGCTGGCATATGCTCCAGCATCTCGCCATGTGCTCCACTACGTTAGGGGGCATCTTAGATTCTCCCTGACATGTAGACCCACATGCAGAGGCATGTGGCCATGTGCGCCAGCATGTGAGGTAGCATCTCAGCTGACAAAACACTGAAAACTTGCAAACTTTTTGATGTGGACCCACATGAGGGGGCATGTCCCCAGATGCGCTGGCATATACGCCAACATGTGCCAGACGTGGTGGCATTTTCATAATTATCTGTTACGCATTTTTCAGCTATAGGGATTTTTTAGATCTAAAACTTCATCTTTGGCATATTTCTCAACCTTAGAGGCTAGGGTTCTTGACCCAACACCCTTGGAATGTAGATTTGGAAGCTTTGTAGTGAATATTTCTTAATCCTTTCTACATTCCATTGCTATTTAGGTGTAGATAAATTTATACTTGGATATTGTTGTTAGACATAATGCAATGTTTATGTTTTGAATTTGGATTTTGACTTTCTCTCATGCTTTTATATTAGTTAATTACTCTTGATTTATAAATGGGTTTTGCTTGTTTGAATTAATCTTGTGCTTTATCAATTTCTAATCTAGTTGAGCTTGAAAGGGGAGATTAGGGTGGAAATTGCCCATTTACTTCGATTAATGCTTTAAAGAGCTAATTGAGATTGGGAAAGGTTAATTTAGCACTATTTGGGACGTATGACCCATCTAAAGGATTTTGTTACTAGACATAGTCAAATCCTAGTGTAGCCATAGATGGGAACTATACGTGTTGACAATTGGCTAATATTAGATGGAATTTAGCCAAGAAATATGTGTCAATCGCTCGAAGGACGTGTTGGATACTTGAGGTTCCAAGGTTAATTTGCTAATCCGTGACTAATCATGAGTAATCGATTTAAATACTTTGGATCGCTGATAGAATTGATTCCTCATTATCATTTTCCTTGTTTCCCATCGATTGTGAAAGCCATTGATCAACTTGTTCATAGCATAATTTGTTCTATACGTGTTGCGTTTTTATATTAAAACCCCCAAAAAATACTTGTATCTTTTGTTCGAATTTTAGTAAATTGCTTTTATTCCATACGTTCTTGATCGCTAGTCACATTGCTCCTTGTGGGATCGACCCCGACTCTAAGTTGGGTAAATATATTGCTAGCGACCGCGTACACTCATATCTAGAGTGTATTTGAGAGTTATCAAAAAGAAAAAAAGAAAAAAAAAAGAAAAAAGAAAAAGATGAAAAAAAATAATAATAATAAAAACCTCCCCCATGCTAGTCACTCGGTCCAAGATAATAAAAACCTTTCAGTGTTCTGTCAAGTTGCTGCGGCCAGAATGAGTTTTGGCTCATTCAACTTTGTGTGCAACCTATAACAGCTCATTTGGATCTAAATCAGTCCATTTGAGACTTCGGCATGGGATCTTGACTCGAGAGAATGTGGACCCCCTTGACCCATTAGAGAAATGCAAGGGAGGAAGAGCCTCATTGGACTCCAACAAGTTCACATGCCACAAAAACAGAATAAATTTATATCTATCCAGAGTATAAGGTAGCAAATTCAAATAAAACAATATGAAATCATGCTAAAAAATAATGAGGCAGTACACAAACAATGATCTATATTCAACTATACTAAAGTTGAAAACACAATTAATTTCTATCTACTGCTTAGGAAATCAGTAACTCTGCAATGGATTAATATCCACTCATAGTTCATGATTGCCACACTCAGCTGAGAAACGAAGGAGTTGAGGGGAAAAGAAAGGAGAAAAATCCAATATCATTAGTCCAAAGATGAAAGAATATTTCAAAAGGGAGACAAGAAAGAGGAAGATGAGCACAGTAGTTAAAAACAAAATTGACCATGCTAACGTTTTTAAAAGCCATTGCCTTAAGGCTCAATAGTCAAGAACACAAGTTCTTATTTTTTACCTGAGTAGTCAGTGTTTAAACATAAGCTCAGGCAATGTAGTAATCTAGAGAAAAGATGAAGATAACACTTTGAAGAAAAAGACAGACTAACCACACTGACCAAAATAAGAAAACAAAGAAGGGTATGACTGATGGAGGCACCATTTGAGGCTAACTATTGATTCTCTTTGATATTGTGAGTCAAAGGATACCAATAAGTCATGCCTCTTTGAAAAAAATAGCAAGAAACACACAAACAAGGATGCTAACGGTGTGTAGAAGAAAATGAAGACCGATTTTAAAGAAGGAGTTGAAAACAGTTTTGAAATCCCAACTTAAGATGGAATCAGAGGTGACCTAAACCATTCCAAACACCAACATAACCAATATCTAGGATAAAACACATGAAACATACTGTTTTTCCATATGATTCATCCTACCCTTCTCTTTGACAAGTTCAAAAGAACTTTGGGTCAAAATACATCCTAGAAGGGTCAAGGAACTACTTGAATCTAATATATCACACTCCATATTCCTTTCTTGACATTATGAGTCAAGGGAAGCTTTTAGGAGCAATCTTATTCCACACATAAAATAGGAGACAGTCTCAAATACAGATAAGAACTTCAAAACTTGAATACGAAGGAACAAATTCAAAATTTTCACACAAAGAGAAATACAGTCAGCGGACTCAAAAGGAACTACAATAACATACTACATTCTCATCATTCCTTTGGCATAGGAACTCAAGAGGTAGTCCTACTGATAACACTACAAGCTAAACTGTGAAACAAAACTGCAACAAGTAGTATTAAGCTGGAACAGGGGATCAAAATGCTAACAAGCAAAGTCCAAGCCATAACACTGAGAGTTAATCAGCTAAGACGGGAGGTATTGAACCAAGATAGTGAATCAAACTATAAGCAGCAAACACCATGCTAATACAGAGGACTAAAAGTGAAACAAGACAACATTGAGCTAAAGCAAAAAGAAACTAAAAACAAGAGGTATTCAACTAGCAGAATAAGTCGAACCACAACAAGCAACATTGTAGAAAAAATAGTAAGCAACATCAAGATAAAACAGTGAATTTTTGAAGAAAAGCTAAAACAAAATTATGAAGCTAAAATGGTGGACTAAACAATTAAGACAAGAACATTAGCTCAACATAACGAATAACAAAACATAATCTTCATCACACGAAAATCCTAAGGCCTCCAAGGCTTCTACAGCATGTAATCCCAACTCTTACTTAGTGAGATTTCGACACTATTATAATAGACGAAAAATCATTATGCTAATAACAAAAGAAGAATGATTAATCAGCAACTAAAAGAAAAATTATAAGAGAGAGGGGTGTTTAACTTTTTTTGGGCAGCTAACCGGAACGACAAACTTTATTGGAAGTCGCTCCACCACCAGAGAGGAACCCTCAATTTCTTAGCCAAAAAACTCAAGCTCAAGGAGTCTTAGAGAGTTCTAGGCAATGAAATTGCTTTTCAATTAGCAAAAATCCCTTACAATGGGGTTCTTTACCTCTGAAAATCACTTCCTTCTCACTATTACGCAGTGAGGTACTTATAGAATGAAAATTATATAGGTTTTGGGTTTGCAAGCGATGTGGGATTGGGATTTTTGACCCTTTTTTGGGGGATTTTGCTATAGGATAAGGTGTGAGTTGGAATCATACAACCTTTGTACGAATTTTTTGAGAAAAATTTAAGTGGAAATTGAGAAATCAGAGGATAATCAATTGGAAAAAATCTAGAATCTTCTGAAAACCCTCAACGCGTCCCCAAGCTCATGCATAGCATGCTTAATTGTACGAGCTTGAGAGGAAATTGAAACAGAGAGGCGCGGGGTTGTTTGTTGTAGCTGCTGCTGCCGTCATTTTTTTATGTTGGTGTTGATATCGTTGTTGTTATTGTTTTCGGGTTGAGGGAGAAATGGATAAAGAGGTTTAAAAGGTACTAGGCTGGAGCGGGTTAGAATAAGATTGAGCTGGAGTTGGGTAGAGTGTTAAATAGGATGAAAAAGGGAGATTGAATTAGGTTAAGTGAGTAAGAATGAGATAATTAATAAATAGCCAAATTGATTTAAGAGTTAGCCTAATTTATTAGAGATGTAGTCGAATTGAGAGCCACTGTATGTAGCCAAATTAACCTTAATCAAGGCCTAATCTTAACAAATTGAGTCAACATTGAGACGAATTGATGTCTAATTTAATCCCGAGCTTCTTGACTTAATGAAATCAAATAAATATTTCCCCGAATGCTTTATTTTCAAGGTGAAATACATTTAGACCAAGATTTTTCCCGTCTGAACAAATAATCAAGACGAGTCTTGATTTAGAGCCGGTTTTTGACAAAATATTTATTTATATAACAAAAAGATATGGTCCCGTACATTTAAATACAAGAATGTATAATTGTTCTTTAAAATGGAAGAATTAAACCAGAAATTATTTTTTAGAAAATTCTTTATCCAAGTAAAATAAATATTTCAATTTTATTTGAAATTGAAGAATCTCGAGAATTAAATTAAATTATGGAGGGAAAAAATTAGGTGTCAACGATGCTGATGATATAATTATTTTTGTTGCTGCTGATAGGAAAACACTTCAGTTGATTATGGAGACTCTAGGTGAATATAAGAGGCAGCCAAGGCAGAAGATTAATAAAGAAAAAAGTTCTTTCTTTGAGTATAACAAGGTTGCACAGTGTGACATTCATGAAGTTGAAGAAAGAACGAGATTTTCTAGAGGGAAATTTGCTTTACATATCAAGATTGTCCAGTTGGACATGCTAGAAAAAGCAAAAAACTCATTTTTAGAGCTTATGAAGAAAGTACAAAACAAATTGCAGGTATGAAAAGGTAAACTCCTTTCATTTGGTGGTAAGTCTGTATTGATCAATAATGTATTACAAAGTATCCCTATCAACCTGTTATCTGCTAATTTTTTTCACTAAGTATGTTTTACATGATTTACATAGAGTGTTTGCTAGATTTTTGTAGAATTTAAAAGAAGAAGGAAGAAACAGGCACTGGGTATCTTAGTTTGAGATTTGTTTACCAAATAATAAAGGAGGTTTGGATTTTAGATCCTTACTTTATGTTTCAAACGCTGTTTTTGCAAAGCTGTGGTGGATCTTTAGAGCCAAAAAAATTATGTGGACCAACTTTATATGGAACAAGTATTGTAAAAGGTACAAACCTCGAGTGGTATAATGGAGGGGGGGATCCTAGACTTGGAAGCATACATATGTTGCATACTAGGACTACTTGATCAATAAATCTGGTTGGAATCAAAATGTGGTCACTCTCGTATCGGTTTGATAATTGGACTCAAATAGGAGCTCTTTATTACTATTTACATATGTGTCATACTAACAATTTATCTTTAGAGGATGTGAATCAGCTAATGCTACAGAAAAGGTGGAATGACACTCTATAATGCTATTTTTTCTAGAAGATGTTTGCAATCATATTTTCAAAGAAATTGGAGTAGTAGAGAACATAAAATACTGTGATAACCATTGTGGATGTTACACAGGTCAGAAAATTCACTATTAACAATGCTTGAAAATTGTCGAGGCAGACAGGAAATGTTCAAGATGATTACAAGCATATATGGGAAAGAGGAATTTCTTTCAAAGTTTCCTTTTTTTTTTTTGGAGATTGTGGAAGCAGAGGATCCCTATAGATGAAATTCTAACGAGGATAGGACTGGAAGATGAATTAATGTGCTATTGTTGTGATAATCTGGTACATGAAACTTCTAAGTATTTGTTTATAACTTGTCTTGCAACTTTCAGAATATGGGACACCTTTGCAGCTGTTATAGGTATATAGGGTCTACTTTTGCAACTTAAAAACACTATTTTTAAATGAATAAAATGTTGCTTGTACCCCTAAATTTTACCTGCATTTATTCTTTGACAAATTTGGAAGAGGAGAAACATCATTAGCATGGGGAAAGATATCTGTTTATGGTATAATGATCTAGGTAAACATAAATATTCACTTGTTAGCAATTAATAGGTACCCTTGGCTGAAGAATATATCAAATAATTGGCCAAAGATTGTGAGATTCTTTGAAGAATATACCCCTACCATTGATTATAACGTGGTGGTGTGGAAATTGCCCTATGAGGGAGTGTACAAATGCAACTCTGATGGGGCTTCAAAAGGCAACCCTGGGCCCAATGCTTGTGCCTTCTGCATAAGGGATGGAGAAGGTGATTTCATTTATGCAATCAGACAAAGTCTTTCAATAGCAATCGATGCAAAATGGATCTACTAGTTGCTTAGTGTCAGATTTGAGTTAAAACATTAGAGTTGAGAATGGACCTTTCTTTCGTTCTTTATTTGGCATTGGTATTAGTCCCTCATGGACTCAACCTACTGAGAAAATGAAGCGAAAGTAAATCTCTCAACTTCCAGATTGGTTTTTGTAAAAAGAGGGTGGAAAAATACTTATCTTTATGAAAGAAGTCCAGATTTGTATGTATCGAGTTGAAGAAAACTTCTTTGGGACTTGATTTGATGGCACATACGAGACTTGTAATTATCTCAAATGAAATCTGCCCAAACTTGCTTTTCTACAAGCCTGACATAGCTAACATGGGAGAAAACCTTATCCTGGTCCTTCTTCTCATCGAGCTATTTGTCGGCGGAGTCTTTTGTCGATTGTGGTACACTATGGAGATGAAGAGATGAGCTACTTTCCTTTTTGAGCTTTAGTTTCTAGAGTTTTATTTCTTTTTCTAGTTTTATTTGTTTTTTTAGTTTATTTGTTGTTTTGTTTTTAACCGATCTTGGGCCATTCGGGTCGTTAATCGGTTTCTTCTTTTGGGCCTTTTTTTCTTTTTGTACAAATTTATTATGAATAAAAAGGCCTCTCAGGCCCATTTTAATTTTTTTTAAAAGTAAAACATCGAGTTAGGATCCCGATAGACCATGATAATAAGACGTTGTATTCAACTCCCATTACATTATTGTCTAACATGTCTTTATATGGTTAAGGCATTGGATTTGAGTCTCAATGCACTATATTGATGATTTAATTTGTGTAAAAAAAATCACTTTTTTATAACTAGGAACAACTTAACTTTAAATTATTTACATAAAAGGGTCAAAAAACTCCTTAAACTATGCGTAATTGAACAAAAATGTCTTCCGTTAATAGTTTGGTATAATAATGCCCTTGTTAATAGTTTGGCTTAAAAATACCATTATTGTTACTTAATTGGGTCATAAATGTCATTTTCCTTATAAACTTATTATTTTTTTAAACATTCTTTCCTTATAAAAAATATTATTTTTAAAGAATGTTTTTCTCGTTTCTTTTCTTTTAAAATCCCCTAACTAATAGAAAAGTAGGAAGTAAATTAAAACCCTTTAAATATGTGTGATTTAGTGTTTAAAGTAGAGTAGTCTCCAAACAAGGTTTAAGATAGTATAGTATTCAAGCTAGGTTTAGGACAGTGTAGCCTCCAAAAATTCTAACAAAATTGGACTCATCTTGTAGAGTTCCATAAATTTTCGATGTCTACACTCTACACACTTATTTATAAATATGAAGAAATATTTATATGGTGCAAAACAAAAATAATATCAAATAGAGAAGAGTAATTTAGTCAAATTATCCTCTACTTAATTTTTTTTAAGAAGCTATGGATTAAAAATGTGACAAATAAAGTGATCCTAAGTAGTAGTAATTATATCTATAGGACCATGACCTTTGTTGGTCGGAAAATCAGCTTCAAAGGAATATGTTATGCCTTGATACTTGGAAAAATTAATTAAGGGTGACAAAAATGTTTCAAAATTAAAAAAGAGTGACATAAGTCTTAAGTATTGAGTAGAGGTGACAATTTTAAGATTAGTGCTAATGACACTAATCTTAAAACTTTCAAGTTTTATTATTTACATAACGACCCATACTTTCCCCTCCATATCCCACCCCCTCCACACCTTTTCCGTTGCCGCAGCTGCTGCCACCACCACTCCTCCTCCTACCACCACCCCACTCATCCCCTCCACACCCTTTTTAGCATTGTCGTCGTTGCCGCCACTACCACCACCTCCTCTTCCTCCACCATCACCACCGCTACCATTACCACCTCTTCTTAATCCACCACCATTTCCTCCTCCTACACCACCGCCACCTATTCTTCTTCTTTCTCCTCTATCACTATCACTATCAACACCGCAACAATCGCCACCTTCTCCTTCGGCGTCACCACCAGTACCACCATCTCCTCCTTTACCATAAATATCATCTTCTTCTTAGGTTCCTCCTCCACCACATCTTTTTCTAGAAATTAAGCAACTATCAAGTTGTTGCAGCAAAGTCAAAGTTGATGCAACAACATTCGAAGTTGCTGCAACAACAGTCATAGTTGCTACAACAACTTCGATAATTACTACAACAACTACAATAATTGTTGTAACACAACAACGAATAGTAGTTGTTGTAGCAATTAACATAGTTATTGCAGAAACTAATAATAGTTGCTGCAACAATTATCGTAACTACTGTGACAACTATGGTAATTAATAAAACGACTATCATAATTACTTAATTTTCTGCATTATTTCTTCAATAATTTAAAAAAATTAAAATTTTCTTTTCAAAGTTCTCAAAATAATAATAAAAAAATAATCCATAAAAATTAAAAAAAGAAGAAGAATGATGATAAAAAGAAAAAAAAAAAAGGAATAAAAGAATATTGAGGAAGAGGAAATTCTGGAGAGAGAAAGAAAAAAACAATAATAATAAGAAGAAGAAGACGGAAGAGAAAGAAATTTGGAGAGAGAAAAACAAAAGAAAAAGAAAAAAGATTAAAAATACAAGGGAAAAATCTAAAATTGAAAATGGGAAAAAATTATGAATTTTAAAAAACTATACTTTATACCTCAATTAACTTAACCAAAATTTAAATAAATCTTTGAACTTAACTGATCAAAATTATCACTACTTTTAATTTAAAGATTTTTTGTTCACCCTCCACTCAATTTTCTCTTCTTACTTAACAGAAACTGCAAATTGGAAAAAGTAAACGAAGCAAAGCAATCTTGTATTGACAGACACGTCACTTAATTGGCCGAAAAATTCCCATAGCTAACTTCATCTCACACTTTCTTAAAATGGTGAAAAAATTAAGCCTTTAAGACAATACCACAATGAATATGATCCCTTTTCTCACTTTCTCCTTTTTCCTCTTTAACTTCTTTTCATTATCTTCTTCTTCTTCCCAAATCTCTATTTCTGTAACCCCAAAAACCTTATCAAAATCTGGTGATTTTGTTACAATTCAATGGACTGGTATCCAGTCAGCTTCTAAACTCGATTGGTTAGGAATTTACTCCCCACCCAACTCAAACCACGACAATTTTATTGGTTACATTTTTCTTTCTTCAACACCCGAATGGGAATCCGGGTCGGGCTCCATTTCCATCCCTTTAGTCAATCTTCGATCCGGTTATCAGTTCCGGATATTCAGATGGACCGAATCCGAGGTTGTCCCGGATTTAGTGGATCATGATCACAATCCATTGCCGCAAACAAAGCACCTTCTTACGGAGTCGGAGGAAATTGGGTTTGAACCGGGTCGTGCCCCCGAACAGGTTCATTTGTCTTTAACGGGTCGTGAGGATGAGATGCGTGTTATGTTTGTTACTCCTGATGGGAAAGAGAATTATGTAAGATATGGGTTGACCCGGAATAGATTGAGTCGGGTTGTGAAAGCTCGGGTAGTGAGGTATGAGCGGGAAGATATGTGTGATGCGCCAGCTAATAGCAGCATTGGTTGGAGAGATCCTGGATATATACATGATGGAGTTATGCTGAATTTGAAAAAGGGAAAGAAGTATTATTATCAGGTACTCCCTTTTATTTTAGCAGGCCCCTGCCTCGTTGACTTGGCACACCCTAAAAATATATGAAGTAAAAATGCATTTTACTAAACTAACCTTAATTTGACTATTATTACTTTATGTAGTTATTTAATACTACAGGGTCATTTGGTAGAAAAAATAATGCATGCATTAGCTCTATGCATTAGTTATGCACTTTGGGGTCGTTTGGTAGGATGCATTAGAAAAAATAATGCATGCATTATCTCTGTGTATTACTAATACCTTGTTTGATATACTTTTTCAACCTATAAGCATTAGTTATACACTCTATTGTGTATTATGCTATGCATAACTAATACATGGGAAACCCTTGGTATTAGCAATGCAAGAGACTTTAATGCATGTATTAGCATGGGTAAATATACAATAGCCCCTCAAAATCCTTTCCACATCATTTTCATTATATTTGTGGAGGGTATTTTTATAAATAATTTTTTTATTTAAAAATATGCAATGCAAGTTATTTTTAACACACTAAACCAAACACTGCATAATAAATAATCTCAGCATAACTAATGCAAACATAACTAACACTAGCATTACTAATGCAAGCATTATTAATACCTCATATTTTGCACTATTTTTATACACCATACCAAGCGACCCCTCTGTTTGGTATTATGCTATGCATTACTAATACATGGAAAACCATGGTATTAGTAATGCAAGGGACTTTAATGCATGCATTAGCATAGGTAAAGACACAATAGCCCCTCAAAACTTTTTCCACATCATTTCCATTATATTTGTGGAGGGTATTTTTGTAAAATATGCAATGCAAATTATTTTTAACATACCAAACAAAACACTGAGGGGTCGTTTGGTAGAGTGTAACAAAAAAAATAATGCATGCATTAGCTTTGTGTATTACTAATACCTTGTTTGGTACACTTTTTCATCTTATGTATTACTAATGCTTGCATTAGTTATACACTCTATTTGGTATTAAGGAGTGTATTAGTAATGCATGGAAATCCTTGGTATTAGTAATGCAATGGATCTAATGCATGAATTAGTATGATTAAAGTCACAATTGTCCCTCAAAATTTTTTCCATATCCTTTTCACCATATTTATGGAGGGTATTTTTGTAAAAAAATATTTTTTTTAGAAATTATGCAATTAATGTTATTTTTAATACACCAAACCAAACACTGCGTAAGAAAAATGCAAGCATAACTAACGCAAGTATTAGTAATGCAAGCATTACTAATAATACACCATATTTTGCACTATTCTTATACGCCCTACCAAATGATCCCTAAGTAAGAAATAATCTTAACATAACTAATAGTTGCATTACTAATACATCATATTTTACATTATTCTTATACATCCTACCAAACAACCCCTAAGGGTAACAACAAAAACAACATACCCAGCGTATTTTCACAAAATGGGGTCTGGGGAGAATAGAATGTATGCAGTCTGTACCAATACTTGGGAGGTGAGGTAGAAAGGTTGATCTGATAGACCTCTGGCTCAAGATAAAAATAGTCTAGCAAAGGACATAATATAAAAATAAGAAACAATAGGTAGTAACAAACAACAGAAAGTAACTACAACAAGACTACCACAAACTAATACTACAATCGATCTATCCGAAACAACAAACATCACAAAAACTCCAAAAATAAGAAACTACAATCTTACAGACAATGAAACAAAGCAGTTCTACCTACTAGGATGAACACACTCTTTCCTACTAACCTTCTACCCTAATTCGCGTCCTCCACACCTTCCTATTTAGGGTCATGTCCTCGGTAAGTTGTAACTACTCCATGTCCTGTCTAATCTCCTTCCTCCAATATTTCTTCGGTCTACCTCTAAGGGTAGTATGAGAAAAAAGTACGAAACTCTCTTGATTTGCCAAAATGGACAGGTAAATTGAAACATCTGTTTTTTAGTGTAGGAGCCAAGTAAAATGAAACGGAGGGAGTAGTATTTGGATCTTAATTTTCTTAAAATGTGTGTTATATGTTCAGACCACATAGGCTAATTTTTAACTAGTTGGGATTATAGCTTAGTTGTTGTTATTACACTAACATTAACTTCGAGTAAGGATAAATATGAAATTTAGAGTACTTCTAGTTTTGAAGGGGAGCCTTGGAGTAACTGGTAAAGTTGCTGCCATGTGACCAGGAGGTCACGGGTTCAAGCCTTGGAAACAGCCTCTGGGAGAAATGCAAGGTAAGGTTGCGTACAATACAACCTTGTGGTGGGGCCCTTCCCCGGACACCGCGCATAGCGGTAGCTTTAGTGCACCGGGCTGTCCTTTTAGAGTACTTCTAGTTTTAGATATAATATTTATCAATGTCTTATGGAAAAGAGATTGATGCGTGAGCTAAAGCTGTGGACTGTTAATGTGTTGTACGTGTTAGGGGTCATTTGGCAGGATGAATTAGAGAATCTAATACATGTATTAGTCATAGTATTATTTAGTTCTTTGTTTGGTAGGATTTTTAGCTATGTATAACTAATACATGTATTAGTTATACACCCTATTTGAAGGGGAACCTTGGAGTAACTGGTAAAGTTGTTGCCATGTGGCCAGGAGGTCACGGGTTCAAGCCTTGAAAACAGCCTCTTACAGAAATGTAAGGTGAGGCTGCGTACAATATATCCTTGTGGTCGGACCTTCCCTGGACCCTGCGCATAGCAGGAGCTTAGTGCACCAGGTTGCCCTTTTTAGTTATACACCCTATTCAGTATTACAAGGTGTGTAATTAATACATAGCAAACTATTGTATTAGCAGTACATGGATTATTAATACATGGATAAACATGAATAAAGACAGAACTGTCCTTAATATACCAAACCAAACGGTGGATAGGAAATAGTCCCAGCATAACTGATCCTAATATAACTAATTCTAGCATTACTAATCTTAAAATATGAAAAGTTAATGTTGATACTATTTTTTTTTTTTACATTATTTTCTATTTGGTGTTTTTACTACTGTATTTTTTTTTCATATTGTTTTATGATATATTGTACTTGAGTCGAGGGTCTAGCAGAAACAACTTACTTCTCTACCCTCACAAGGTAGGGCTAAGGTTGCGTTCAAAGTACCCTCCCCAGACCCCAATTGTAGAATTACACTGGGTATATTGTAGAATGTAATTATTCCTCTATCGGAAACAACCTTTCTATCTCCACGAGATAAGGGTAAGGTATGCATGCACTCTACCCTACCCAAACGGGTATGATGTTGTTGTTGTAGAATGTAATTATTCCAAATGTAGCAATGAATATATACAATTCACATAGCTAGTTTGGGATTGCCATGGTGTTGGTCCTATGTTCAGATAGATTATTTAGAAGCACAGATTGTCGAGCTCTCTTCTAACCCTAAGCGCTAACTTGAATCATTTGAAAGAGGGAGATACAGATACAAAAGTTTATTAATTAAAAGTTTCCAAATCCAAATTTTCCATGTTCATGCTGTTGTTTCTTGGGTTGGTTCTGAGGGTGTTTGTGGGGATTGGCTTCATAAACAAATTACCAGTGGTTCTACGGTAGTCCTCAACTGATCTCAATGTTGTTACTTAAGATTTAATCCTTGCTCAATCTGGTCAGACAATCAATTTCTGGGTCCTCCACGCTCACAAAGAAAACCTCAAAGCTTTTCCCTCTAGTGCAACTGTCTCTCTTTTTACCCAAAAGCTTCACTAGTAGATGTTTGGGTTACTAGAACACATAACAGAAGCTCTCTGCTTTTGTCTATTGCTAATCATCTTTCAATATGATAATGTAATTTCTGTACTCGGAAAGGAGGACCACTCCAAGAGTCCTTATTCAATGAGTGAAAGTTAACTTGACTTCATCATGAGATATCTATATGGATAGATCTTTTTTATGAGAGAACTTTTTAGGTCTAATTTCAAACTTCTTTATCTTTTTACCTTTTCTTATGAAGCGAGCCCATTTGTACTTTGCTCTATACCCCTTTCCGTCTTTACTTTAGAATGCGCACTCTGAGAATTGCATTCTCGGAGAGCCAGCTAATTTACTTCTTACCTGACCTACATATTCCCGGGACCCTGCATGAACACAGGATGCTTCGTGCACTCGGACTTCCCTAACCTGTACTTACATATTCCGTTTATTCCGTACTCCTTTAATTCATTAGCAAATTTACTTTCTCGGTAAGAGTTATGCTTTTACATGTGCTGGGAGCCGGGAGGTTTGAGCAGTGGGCAGCCCAGTGAGTTTTGGTTTGAATATGATGGTATTGATATGCTTGAAAAGTTCAGGATTTTTAACGACAGGATAAGGTGAGGCATGGTTTGAGTGATGAGCGAGTTCATGCATGCAATCTTTCTAGTGGAGTACATTTTTTTTTCTTGATATATTATCTAGTGGAGGACATAGAGCCCCTTGAAATTTCCATCGACTTCACAACTATCTGCTATGGTGGAACCATCCTCTATTTAAGAATGTTCGGAAGTAATACTAATTTCACCCCATCCATACAAAGTCATTTTTTTTGACATAGAGCAACTTCAGCTTTCCGAGGATATGACCCTAGATAGGAAGGTGTGGAGGATGCGAATTAGGGTAGAAGGGTAGTAGGAAGGAGTGTGTCCTTGCTAGTAGGTATGAGGACTTTGTTTTGTTATTTGTGCTAGTGAGAGTGTGGTATCGTTTGTCGTATTACTTGGTGATAGTCTTGCTTATATTATTATTTGGTGTGTTAATACCTATTGTTTCGTGTTTCCTTTACTTTTTTTCTAGACTGTTTTTGTTTTGAGCCCGGGATCTATCGGAAACAGCCTCTCTATCTCACCTCTAAGGTAGTGGTATGGACTGCGTACACTTACCCTCCCTAGACCCCACTTTGTGGGAATATACTGGGTTTGTTGTTGTTGTTTGCATACAAAATCATTTTTTCTGATCCTTAATAGCTATGGTGGTACACTTGTAATGGTATAGAATGCTGAATTAGAAATCGTCCATTTCTTGAAAGATGTCAGGGTTGCCACAGTTGATATCTCTAACGATGCATTACCATATACAGGTTGGTAGTGATTCAGGGGGCTGGAGCACCATTTACGGCTTTGTTTCACAGAATGGAGACTCGGGTGAAACATTTGCTTTCTTGTTTGGAGACATGGGGACTGCTACACCATACTTGACATTTCTTCGTACACAGGAAGAAAGTACATCAACTATTAAGTGGATTAGCCGTGATATTGAAGCTCTTGGTAATAAGCCTGCCCTCATCTCACATATTGGAGATATCAGCTATGCAAGAGGATACTCTTGGTTGTGGGACAACTTTTTTTCTCAGATAGAACCTGTTGCATCCGGAGTTCCATACCATGTATGCATTGGAAACCATGAATATGATTGGCCACTTCAACCTTGGAAGCCTGATTGGTCAAGCTATGGGACAGATGGAGGAGGTGAATGTGGTGTACCCTACAGTCATAAGTTCCATATGCCAGGAAACTCTTCAGAGCCGACTGGAATGCGTGCTCCGGCAACTCAGAATCTTTATTACTCATTTGATTCTGGGCCTGTTCACTTTGTCTATATGTCAACTGAAACCAATTTCCTTCCAGGTAGTAACCAGTATGACTTTTTAAAGCATGACTTGGAATCAGTTGATCGAGTAAAAACTCCTTTTGTCGTCTTTCAAGGGCACAGACCAATGTACACTACAAGTAGCGGGAAAAAAGATGTCCCTTTGAGGAAGAGAATGATTGAGTATTTGGAACCACTTCTTGTGAAGAACAATGTGAATCTTGTATTGTGGGGGCATGTACATAGGTATGAAAGATTTTGCCCTTTGAATAACTTCACCTGTGGAAGTTTGGTCTTGAATGGGGAGGAGCGGAAGGCTTTCCCTGTGCAAGTTGTGATTGGGATGGCTGGACAGGACTGGCAGCCTATCTGGGCACCAAGAGATGACCACCCTAGCGATCCTATTTATCCACAGCCTCTGCAATCTCAGTACCGTGGGAGTGAATTTGGATACGTGAGGCTGCATGCCACAAAGAAAAAGCTTACACTTTCTTATGTAGGAAACCATGATGGGGAGGTGCATGATATGGTGGAGATCCTAACTTCAGGACAAGTTTTCAGTGATGGTATCCATGATGGTCCTGCGGTCGCAGAACTGATGGAGTCTAACTTCTCATGGTATGTAAAGGTTGGAAGTGTGCTAATGCTTGGAGCTTTTATGGGTTACATTGTTGGGTTCATATCTCATGCTCGGAAAATTGCTGCTGATAAAGCCTGGAGACCTATAAAAACTGAGGAGATATGAATACTTGATTCTTCAGATTGTGAAATTTGGTAATATTCAAGTCTTACTAGGCAATCTGCATTGTGATAGTCTACTAACTGTTACCGGATGAGAAGACCAAAGTTAAGATGTTGCTCCACTTAGTCACAGTAAGATAGAGCGAATGCCTACTTAATAAATGTGGCCTGCATTTTGCACTTGTGCTGTAAATAAATAGAAATTCCATTGCATTGTTCAGTACGAAGTAATGTGAGAATAATCATGTGTTAGTGAGATACCTCTGTTTTTGCTGTTAATGGCGTTTACAACAGTTTCTTGCAGATAAATTCTTCTTCCTGGCCTGTTGGCTACTTCGAGGTGTTAGTAACTTACTGCTACTTGTCTATCCTCCTCATCACCTCCTGATGAGGATAAATTAATCACTTATAGAGGCATGTTTCTAACGACTTAAGATGTGATTGGAGAATCCTCTTATATATGATCAGTGCTTGATTGAGTTGCTCTTTAGCAATTGCCAAGAAATTAAAGAAAACATTAATTATAAGGAGAAGTGGTGATATTAGTTCTTGAGTTATTACTTAATTTCGTTTTTGATACTTGTGCTGTTCAGTTAAGCACATCTGAACTTGAATTAATAAAATCTTGCAATTTCGATCCCTGAGCTATCCAAACTAACAGAACTGAGGAAAATTTAATGGACTATTTGCTTGGAAAACCAGAAACTTTAGCATAAGGAAAAGGGGGAGAGAAGGAGAAGATCTTCAACCTCACTAAGTCACTACTATTGATTAGCTTCCACCATGCTGTCGTCACTTGGATCTTTCGTAATAGTGGAGCCCAATATTTCGAGAGATCTAACATTTTGTAGGCGTTTAGCCATATTTCATTTGTGAAAATAGAAAAAAAGGTGAAAAATGATATTTGAAAATTGGAATTGTGTTTGGCCATGAAATAAATTAGAGTTGTTTTGGACTTTTTTTTGGGGTAATTTGGAGAGAAAAAAGTTTTAAAAAGTGATTTTTTGAAAATTGAATATGATCACTCTCCAATAAAAAGTTGTTTTCAAAAAGTGAAGTTTTGAAAATTCTTGCAAAAAGTGAAAAAAGTAAAAACGGAATTTTTCTGAATATTATGGCCAAATATATTTTTTGGAGTTTAACTCCGAAAATGGTGAAATTTCCATGGCCAAACGAGCCCAGATGCTCCAAAGTTCTTTGAAGCAGAAACACCAATCCAGTTTCTGTTAACAACAATATAGAAATAAGTCACTCAATTATAGACTTTTATCCCAAAAAGTACATACTTTACTCACAAAGTCACTCAACTTATTTAATTATTTTTTTTAACTAAAATTTGCTTATGTGAAATTTTCATTTGAAAACAAAATTCTCAAAAATACACAGTATCCATTTAATGACTTTTTTATCCTTCATTCCCCTAAACCTCTCTTCCGCCTCTTTCTCACATTTTGCTTCTCCTTTTCACTTGCCTTTTGCTTTGAGAATCATAGACATGAACAGTTGAACGTAACAAGTATTTCAACTATTGTTATTCAATATAAACTCTTATCCAAAGTATTGACTCATGTATTTGGGACTTTATTCATCACTTGACAAAAGATATTGTCTATAAATTACCATTCAAATATCACTAAATAAGCAGCATCTTTTAACAAAAAATATTACTTATAAGATAACACATGCAACTAATGAGTAAAGATCACGCGAACACAAGTTTTAACAAAATAAGACACTTTATATAGTGTTTTATTAACATTTTCTATCTACTGAGTTAAGATCACATGAGCATAAGTTTAAACAAAATAACACTTTATACACAGTGTCATATTAGTACTTCCTAACTAATAAGTTAAAGACCACATGACCACAAGTTCGAGCTCTTTATTTGAGATTCACTGGTTGTTCTCCTTGATTCAGTAGCATATTCCATCTTCAAAAGTAAAATTTTGGACTACAATGGAAAATAGCCCTAAATCGAGCTAGATGGAGAGGAGAAATCCATGGTAATTTGAGATGCCCTAACTAAAGAGGAAAAGTGAGAAGGAGATGCAAAATGTGAGAAAGAGGTGAGAGAGATAATTTAGAGGAATGAAGGATAAAAGGGTCATTAAATGGATACTTTTATTTTTCAAAATATTGTTTTCAAATGAAATTCCATATAACCAAATTTTAGTTTAAAAAATAATTAAATAGGTTGAGTGACTTTGTGAGTAAAACATGTATAGTTGAGTGACTTTTGGAGTAAAGTTCACAGTTGAGTGACTTTGTGGGATCAAAGTCCATAGTTGAGTGACCATTTAGGTTATTAACTCCAACAATATATATATTTATATATAGTGCTTGAACCAAAAAGATCATACGTAAAAAAATTAACCATTGTAAGATCGTATTTACGATATCATTGCTTTGGGGCTTTTTGTTTGTTGAGGAATATATTCACTTATAATAACATCACTTCATAAAAATGACAAATGATGTAGGATGATGAAGAGGAGGGTAGAGGTGAACATGTTAGTATCGACTTTGGCATAGTAAATGGGGTGATCATATTCTCCTCCCTAGTGTCTCTCTCTTTCCTTTGTTTTTTAGACAAAAAATATCTCTTTAATTTTTTGGATTTTAAAATAAGCACTCCGTTAAGTTATCATAATTTATTTATTTAATTTAACGTTAGATGTGGTTAATCAAATAACACAAACATCAAAACAGGAATTAAGTAATAAATTAGAGACCAAAATCACGATTTTTCCTTAATTATAATGGTTGGGATTAAACTCTTCCTATCTCTGATCAGTTTACTACTTTCTGTATTAAAGACTTGTTTTTTTTTCTTTTCATATTCTCCCTATTCTTGTTGTACATTTCATTATTATAAATTTTTGTAGAGTTTTGATCCAAAATGGTCTCCAAGATAGCGTTTGCCCATAGATTTTCAATTTTTCCTTTTTTTTTTTTTGAAAATTTTGATAATAGTAAAATTTGGATTGAAGTTGAAAATGTTTGGTCATAGTTCTTCAATTCCCCATGTTTTGTGGCAATTGCGTGGATTTTAAAGCTTCATAGATGTGAGGGGACACCACAATGTCCTTTGTTACGTGAAACATCTTAATTAGTGATTAGCATCATTGTGAAAATTTTATAACTTGTGAAACTGAAACACAAGTAGTGTTAGTTATTTTAAGACTTCTTTTGCATGACTAATTAAAGTGACCAATGCTGGGAACCACACCAACTCCAAATTGGAAAGAATGGAAACATATAACTCTCTATCTTGGTTTCATTTTCTTCTTTATCTTTCGTCCTCTTTCCTCTTCTTTTATTGCATCTCCGGTCATTCTTCACAAACTATCTATCGAAAAGGGCAGTCCGGTGCATTAAACACCCGTTATGCACCAAATTCACCGTCTGTGGGGATCGAACCCACGACCATGTGTTAAAAGCCACGCGCTCTACCACTGAGCTAAGACGGCTACTGATGTGCCTCCAGCACAAAGATGTAGCAAGTTGAATATACTTTAAATTTGGACCTACTTATTCAAATTATTTGATGTGTCTATACCTGAGGCCAGTGGTGGAGCTAGCTAGGGAGCGCAAGGGATTCATTTGAATTTTGAACTTCCTACATTGGAAAATTATGCTTTATATATAAGGTTAAAACTATTTTCTAGTAGATGTTGAATCCTTTTAAATTTGTCGTATGTATACTTTTTTATATTTAAATACTTTTCATAAAATTTTTAATTCCGCCATGGACTATAGCCATGAAATTACCATGCATGAAAGGGCGTAGGACATTCCAGTATTCCCAAAATGGCCCCTTCAAGAAAAAGATGAAAAAAAGGTATGTTTCACAGCACATGTGCTAGGAAATTGGAGGGACATATATGATATATCAAAGTTTTTTTTTTTTTTTTTAGCTCTGGTCAAGGAAATGACAACTCTAATAAGGTCTCCACTCTCCACATCCATCGTACTTATACAGTTTTCTGAAATTGCTCCAACCTTTTTTAATACACTCTGACAAATTCAACATTTGAAATTTATAATTTTCAGCAATTTCAAATTAAAAAAAAAAAATTACTATATATGTTCGGAAGGAATTGAATCCTCATCAAGTAAGGTCAGTGAAGCTTAAGCAAGTTTTATTTCTAATGCTGGTCGAAGAGACAAATTTATTATTAAGTTTCTAACAAATATTTTATGTATATTTAATAGATTTCTCAATACAAATACAAAATTTGTGTGAAAACTTGGTTTCAAAATCCGCTACCACCACCCAGATCCACCCCTGCACTTTGACTAACAGACCAAGTGACCCATGGATGAGGGTACTTATGATGTTTTCCAACCTTTTTCTTTACAAGTAGTATTATCTAGGAGTGGCGAACGAGCGGGTCGAGTCGAATATGAGTCATCTGAAAATGGATTAAATAAAAATGGATAAAATATCCGGCTTGACCCATATTTATAATGGATAAAAATGAGTTTACCCAATGGATAATATAGGTAAATATGGATACCCATATTATAGTAGGGATCTTGTTAAAAGCTTCAAAAATAAATTTCTTACCGACAACCCAACTCCCCCACCCCACCCACCCACCCAGCCACACACAAAAAAAGGCAAATTACATAATACCACACCTTAACTTATCATTATTACCTAAAATTCTAGCCCCTTAAAATAATTACAAAAAATCTTTCTATTACTTTATCTCTCCAAAACACCGGATACATCACAGCCTCACCCTTTCTCGCCTAATGGACCACAAACTTTCCACCCCAAATAATGAATTCAATTTTTTCAAACCCTTTCTCGCCTAACTTCAAGTTGCTCAGTCGTTTCCAATTTTATGGAATCTTTTCTATGGCCTCATTTACCCGACCTGTTATTTCCTCTTCTATTTGCAGTTCTACTAGTGTTGATGTTGAAGAACACCTTTATAGGCTTGCTAAGGATGCTGGCATTACTGTTGTTACATCCTCACAGGTTTGCATCCATGTCTCATATTGTCATCGGTATTTCTTATGGCCATCAACCCAGATCTTATTCAAATTTTCTCTTCTATGTTTTTCCTTAGCGTCCTGCTTTAATACCTTTCCATTCGCTGTAACTACGGTTGATTGATGCGCGGTGCTATAAGAGACTGAGTTGGGGTCTATTTGGTGTCTCGCCGGTGAGGGTTTACTAGCTACGGTGGCCTGAGATAGCGACAGAGGGAGTTGGGGGTGGAGTACGAAGGGAGTTCGTAGATTCGTCAATGGAGGTTGAAGATAATGATGTTAATGGAGATACATAAGAATGATGTATCTGTTAAGGGAGATCGGAGATACATGAGAATGATGTATCTAACTAAAAAGATAAGAAGATACATCACGCGTTCCTCCACCAAATGTACAAAAGCTATGTATCTTACTGAATATTAGGTTAAAGATACATAAGAAAGATGTCTCTGGTTGAAAATCTGACAAAAATCATGTATCAGAATGCTTTTTGTGTTACTGATACATAAGACTTATATATTTGAATATATCTCTGTGATATTAATACATAAGAGTTATGTATCGATACTTATGTATCAGGAAGGTTATGTATCCGAGCCTCAGTAATGTATCCAAAAATTAAAATCCAAGATTTTATGTAATTATAAAAAAGTGGGGATAGAGTATAATTAGGTACTACTAAACAGTTGAGATTTATGAAAGTTGCTCATTTTATAAAAAAAAAACAAATTTTTTTTATCACCCCAACCCAGCCCCCCCAAAAAAATTAAATTTTTTTACTATCCCACCCCTACCCCGAACCCCCACCCCTACCCCCAAAATATTTTTTTTTAATTTGTTTTTTTAAAAAAAGATAATTTTTTTTTTCACCCCCCTACCCCGACCCCCAGCCCCACCTCAATCCCCAAAAAAAAATTAATTTTTTTTTACTATCCACCCCTACCTCGACCTCCACCCCCCCCTCCTCCCTCCTCCAAAAAAAAATTAATTTTTTTATCACTATCCCCCAAACAAAATGTAAACTTTTTTTATAACTCTACCCTTCCCCTTCTCTCTCCCCCCCCCCCCCCCCCTAAAATAAATAAATAAATAAATAAAATAAAAATAAAAATAAAAATAAATATTTAATGTCGTTTTTTTTCTTTTATGAATGAGCCTCTTTTACCCATTTAAGATGGGTCAAATATGAATAGATACTCATATAAATTACCCATTTTGCCCTGCCCCCCCCCCCCCCCAAGACTATTATCTATCTACCGCTGGAGGATGCATATGATATGATTGGCTGTGCATATTATTTGCCACATTTTCTGATCCATCACATCACGTTCTTTTCAGATACTACGACCCAACTAATTTGCAGAAGAACATGCGTAATGGACCGAAATGCAAACTAATTGGATTTTGGGGTTGGGGCGTATATTACTACAGCTATTAATAAGCTACTAGAAGCTGGCAATTATTCGTGGATGTGCCTGCTTCTATTCAAGGGTATTTTTGAAAATCTCTTCGTTTTAATTATTTATCTTATTTTTTTTAATTTGCTACGAATTATGTAAAGTGATTATAAATTACAATAATTAACAACTTAAAATATCTAAAAGAACATTACTATTATTAATAAGGCGGCTAGAAGCAAGCAACTGCTCATCGACTGTCTGCTTCTAGCTGAGGATATTTTTGGAATTATCTTCATTTTTATTTATTTGTCTTAATTTTTTTTAGTCTGTTATATATGTGAAGATTACGTAAGAATTACTATAAATCACAACAATTAATAATTTAAAATATATATAAAAGAATTTGACTGAGTTTTGAAATTCAATTCGTGCCACATGAACTAGGACAGAGGGAATAACATATATTGTGTAAAAATTACGTAAAAGGTACTATAAATCATAGTAATTAACAACTTAAAATATTTAAAAAAACATATAAAAAATTTGGTTGACTCCAAATTTCATTTGCGTTTCATAAACTGAGATAGAGGGAGTAACATATATTGAGTCCATGCTAGCACGGATTCCTATAGGTGTGTGTCAAAATATGATCATATTTATTCATAGTAGCAGTATTTTTCTCAGTTTATCAAATTTAGTGACTTTTTTCTAACAAAGTAGATACAAAAAGAATCTATGTGATTCATCTAATATTGATCTTCCTCCCTAAAATATCCATTGTTTCACTCCCACAAACCAACTGCCATTGATGGACAATTTGTTGCAGTAAAAAACAATCATTATTCATAATCAACATACAAAATTAGATTTTTGATCGGCCTACAACTGGAATACAAATTTCATACAGTATCATCATATAATTATAGTAATATATATTTCATATAGAAATTTAAATTGAACAAGAAAAGAGACAGTATGATATGATATAACTTGTTTACAATTTTCATACTCCATTCATACAAATTTAATACAACTGCAAACAACATACAACTTAAATGCAACTTTCATACATTTTGCATACAATATGTATGTCTTTGTATGTAACTTTTTTTTTTTTTTGAAAAATCAAAATAAGGCATGAAGCCCTTTTATAAAAATCAAAATAAGAAGATCCAACAATATTTTCATGAATGGGCCAGGTCCAAAAGAGACCCGGCCCAAAGGAATAATAAAGAGCAAAAACAGAATTAGGAAAGTAACAATAACTAGTTCACAGAGCAGACTCACTAATCGATTTTAGGAATATTTGCTCCATGTCTGTGATAGCTTCTTGATGATCCATGGCTTTCATCTCTTTCACTTCGCCCAATCTTGGTGCCATGTGAATTTATTTCTGCAGCTCGTTTTCCCCTTCAGTTCGTAGCTAGAATCCAACATCTTCTTCCTCACTAAGGTTATGCTTCATTGGTCTTTGGTTGATTAGATCCAAGTTAGATCTCTCTTGCCTCAATATCCTCAAGACATCTCGGGTAAGTATTCCTCTCTACAAATCTCGATTAACCATTCTTTTCCCTTCTTCAACCAGATCAGTGGGATGAACCTCACTTGAGATTGATACCACCACCAAATCTGATGTTAGACAGAAAAGGAACGATTACAGGGATTAATTTGTGTGTTAAACTTTGTGTAGGATATTTTATCTTCTCAAATCCAGCAAAAAACAAACGAAGTACCGAAGATGGTAACAAGTCTTGATTTGGTATCTAATGAAACACCCAAAATTCTCACAGGTGCGGATACACAAATCTTTTGAAATGACTTCAGACTTGGAACACAATCTTGTTACTTTCGTTGTTATTTAACCGAATCTAAAAACTGAATTATATTAACCTACTCAAAGCTGATAAACACTAACATTTTGTGCCCAATTTCTCATGTGGACTGTACAATATCTCTGTTCCTGTTTTCTCCAAATTGATTATTTTCTTGCCTAATGTGGGGATGTCTTGAAAATTATTTATTTGTAATCATCTGCAAAAAAGAAAACACGGTTAGCAAAAAAATCAGCGAGAGTATTTCCCTCCCGAAGGGAGTGTTGTACTCTTACTGACATAGAACTCCTTATATTGTTGATACAATTTATTTCTCCTGAAATGCTACATGGGGATTCCCATTCTCCATGTAAGATCTGAACTACGACCATAGAATCAGACTCTATAATAACATTGTTAATCCTGTTAGCCCTGCAGTAGACTAACCCCTCTCTCACAGTGTCACCACCTGAGACTACCCCCTAGTCGTAACACGATGCTTAAAGTCACAAGTGACCCCAAGCTAACCCATGGCTGCCTGACATGACATTAAGAATACTGAAATAACTGATATAATATTGTGCGAAAGCTAAACTAAAATGACACAATCATAATAAAAGTGGAATCTATACTCAAGATCAAAACTAAGATTGTCTGACATAAACAACATGCTGAAAATCTAACTGTCTGTCTGAAAGCCACTAAATCATATGAGTTATTGGAACAAACCCCTAACTAACTCCAACTGTCTGAAACTAAATGATATTGAAAAGAAAGACTGATAATTGGCCCTCGAATGATGAGGACCCACCAACACTGTTGCTGATATGGTATGGAGTACTAAGCGTGATCCGAATGCTGAACATCTGAACCTATATTATAAAATAATAATAGTGCAAAGAAGGTATGCGATCAGTACTTTGAATGTACTGAGTATATGAGATGGGAAAAATACTAATATAGGCTGAATATGATGCATGTGACATGGTAAACTGATGCAAGACCAAGTAATAAATACTATATGATAAGCTGAACAATTGATTAGAAGGTCATGCAAGTATCTGAATCTGAAATATGAAATATGAACTGTGGATTGTGGACTGTGGTAGCTACCGTTAAGTGACATACCCCAATCTGAGCTAACCGGGGTCCAACCTGTAACCCCAGTTGGAAGGGTGTTCAGTACCTTGCCAAGGGTACGAACACTGACTGACATGGATCCACTAACTGATGTCCAAAAAGACTAAGGTGTCAAGCCTGGTCTGACGGGGGACCCTTTAGAACCTACGGTGGCGCCGTAGCTCTGGGACTTAGGGACTTCTACTAAAGGTCTCAGCCTAACTGACGGGTGAGCCTCACTACAAGAAATTTGATCTTTAACGACCACATTTTAGTGAAAGGAGATAAATCCGATTGTTATAACTATACTTTCAACGACCAAAAAAATTTCCGGACGTTAAAGTTAATTTTTGGCTAGTCAATAACTAAGGGATAATAACCCCGTCAGTGAAACCACAATAATCGGACGTTAATGCTTAATCGTGCGGGAACAGAAGTTACATTAATTATTCCACCAATATTTTCACAATAAACCACAAAGAGCCTATAATTAGATTTAAAAAAGAAAAGGTAAATAGAAAAACTTTTACTCCTCCTTGCACTAGGGTTAGTTTTCCTTTTTCATCAATTTGTTCTTCTAGCGGCCATGGAAAGCTTTCAGATAGGGATTTGGTGTCTGCAAAACAAGGCTGGAAATTTGATTCCCACTACAATTAAGGATGGTGACTCTGCTTTGTTGCCTGGATATAGTGGTACTCAAGTCAAATTAAGCATCTAAGAGGTTTAATCGTACATGGATGAGGATATTTTGGAATACCAATTGACTATCTAAAGATTGACTCCATCATTAAAGGTATTCTGCATTTAGGTTGAATTATTTCGTGGATAATCTCTGTTTAATGCCTGCCTACTCTTTTCTTAGCAATTGTATTGCAAATGCAACGCTACTTCTACAACCTTTATGTTTTTGCACATTTTGTTTTGAGCATTCCATAGAAAATCTTTATATTCATAAACTTAGGGATTATTGTCAATATGTTTATGGCAAATGCACGGGGAATGATTGAAATATGAAAAGAAAAATCATGAATACCATGACAAAAGTTGGGATTTGATTTATTTATTCCATTATAAAATTACGTTCTTCTATACCAAAAATCATATACTCACAATCATTGAATGTAATGGAGTTTAAAACGATTGCTTGCCAGTCAATAAAAGATGTTGGCTTTCTCTTTCAAATAAATAGTAACCCTTCCATGTATCTGTCCTTTTTTTTTTTTTCCAATAATGTGTTTTCTTTGTGCTAACCCCCTTTTTCAATTGTGAAGTTTTTCAATTTCCTATGCTTGAAGAAAGCCTCAATTTTTAGTTCTTGGTGAATGTGCTAAAGAATTTCAATCTTATTTACTTCCTATGTGTTAATGGTTTTGAACTAGTGAGGTTGTCTTAATATGACTTTGATAATACCAACAAGGGTTATGGTGGAGTGGTAAGTACTCCTTCATCCTTAACCAGAGGTTTCGGGTTTGAGTTTCCCTGGGTACGGAGTCACCTTTGTTAGGGAGTGCTTTCCCCCTAATGTGGGACTTCCCGGCATGAATCCGAATTCAGTGTTGGACATTTCAAATCCAGAAATAAGAGTAAAGGCGAAAAAGATGATATGTTTATCATCATAAATAGAGCTTTGGTTCTAAGAATGAAACTAAGAAGCTTCAATTCATCTACCAAATCATTCTAGTTATCTGAACTACAACTTCAATTTTGTCTTATTTTTGTCTCTGCAATAGGGAGGAGCACACAACAAAAATAAGAAGTAAATGGAGTTATAATCAGAGGGTGGAGTGCTCTTGAAGAAGTTGATAGAGTAATTCATTATTGTTAGCTTAATCACCAACATCCATGTCCTTCACTTATAATATGTTTATATATAGCAAATAGCTTTGTGAATGAACTCTAACTCATTGGAGTATTAATCTGTTGATTTTACCTCTATTTGCGGCTAGTTGTGTGAATGCCATTTTTTTTATCTTGAGTATTGTTGGTTACTTTTGGGGGAATTCTTGTCGATAATTCATATTTACATTATGAAAATAAAATAATATTCATGTCTTACATGTATTCAGGAGATAACACCATGAATAATGTAGCTCTCGATCATAATATTTTATTCTGTTTCTTGAATCTAATAGGTGATGGAACATAAGTTTCAACCTGTTATCAAAAGTTGGTTTAGCTCCCTGCATGTTAAGTATCTGAGTACTGAATCCGAAATATGCAATTAATGTATCCTCCGATAGGAAGATTTCATAGCTCTTAATACTCCATTAACAAGTTTTGAGATTCACAGATTTTATCAAACGAAAAAATAAGCCACCTTGTGATGTTTATCTTATGAATAAGATCGTAGAAACTCCATGAACTTATTTAACAGTATCTAATTATAACAAAAAACTGAAATTTACCTATAAAAGCGTGCTGCTTCAGTTCTTTTGATTGTTAATTACGTGATGAACCATATCATTGAAACTTACAGCTAATTTTCTCTCATTTTTTGAAAAAACAGGGGATGCTCTTTTCATGGAATCTAGAGAAATGATGACCCTACGATCAATTTAAATTGGGTGCAGTCCAAGAGTTGAGGTTTGTTTTCTTTATTGAATTTATTTTATTCTATCAAGAAAGAGTAAATTCTAATTGACTTTGGGTATGAAAAAATCACATTTTTATGAACTATGAGTTGAATTCTTAAGTTCTTTAAATTCGGTAGATCAGCCCTGAATTATATAATGTTGTTTAACTCATAAACAATGTTTTCTTGATATGTTGTACAGGTACTAAATACTAATGGTATGGTTTGGGACAGAGACGTTCTGTGAACCAATTGCTTGAATGTTTCTCATCTTCAGAAGCCAAAATTAACAATGACTATTTTCACTGTGTTTTTTGATGTCTAATTTGCTGAATTTTGCTGTGTGTGATTGAATAGTAGCAACAACAACAACAACATACCAGCGTATTCCCAGTAGTAGATCCCAAGTAATTTGATGTCAACTCTTCTTGGATATGATAAATCATGTTTAAGTTGAAAATATTATAGGAATTCAATTCCTATATGTATCCCAATCCTATATAGGAAATATTATAGGAATATTATATGTATCCTATATATAATTAGCTACGTGCCAGCCATATTAAGTAGATGCATCATCCATGATACTTAAAAATAGCATTGTATTTGTACTACGTCATCTCCCATTGCACTATTTAGCTAATTACTTCTTCCAGGTATTATCAAAGTGAATAATCACAAATATTATCTCATCTATTCTTGTTTTATGCACCAAACTCCTAAGCAAAATACAGAAATCCACTTTAACTTAATAGAAAGTGCTTGCCTTTTGCAAGTTTTATCTTAACAATTCTTAGAGATCCCTTCTAATCTTGTTCTTTTCTCTACACTACATGTTTTGATAAACTATGATGCTTACTACTACGTCTAAAATTGCGCGCCTTCCAAATGTAGAAGCATTTATTTTCCCTCAAGAGCTCGTTTTCTCCTCAAAGATGTATTCTAAAAGTCTAATGCAAAAACTCTTATTTTCTTAATGTCTTCATGTGTTCCACTTTTGTTTAAGTCGGTGTTAACATACTTACACTTCCTGTGATGCTGACTAAGAATCTTCCATCAACTATTGAGATAAATAAATAAAAAGAAAGGGAAAATAATATTATGTTCTTTTTCCTGGTAATATTACTGAAGAAGAGATGAATCAATTTCTAAACAATCAAAGAGTATGCAAGTGAGTTACTATTGGAAACAGAATTACCCATTAAAAAATGTGAGAGAAATCACTCTAACTATTGACTTTTTGATCAACTCAGATAAAGCTTGTCATGGCTACATCTTTTAATTTTCAATAAATATACTGTGATAGAATTATTTCGGTAGCTGTGAGAAGTCTTTTCCTTTATAAGAAAATTTGGCTGACATTTAGAGTACATAAATAAGTGTGGTGCCTTCAGTGAAAGTAGCAAATATTCTCAAGGGCGTGCTGCCTCATTTAAGTTTGAAAATATTTCTCTATGATGCAATATACTAGAAGACTATCTATTTTTTCCTATTCGATCAGTCCCTTAATGGTAAGTAAAATTTGGGCTTGGTACTGTATACATTGCTTTCCTAGCAATGACTTCTTTGTTGGGTTGTGCTGAAAGTCAAATCTCCACACTATAAGAAGTGAGGTATTTTTTGTTGATTCTATGGAACCAATATGGTCATAATTAAGAGGAAGTGTATAAAGGCATAAAGTGAAAGGAGTGTTCTATAGAATAGTTCTGAGATAAACAATATTATATATGAGTTAATATTGGGCGTTAAAGGCCCAAAGTATCCGCGAGATGAGTATCATAGAAGTACGAATTTTAAGATAGATGTTATTTCCATGTACAGACATACAGGATCACATAAGATTATGCATGATCACCTAAGTGATGTAGCATACTTTTAATCTTGCCTTATTGAGTATTGTTAGTTTTTAAAAGCTTTCTCTTTGGTGTTGTTATGCACACAATAGAAGGGAATAAAGCACTTCTTTTTGATATCAGTTGTCTGAAGGTTATTCTACTGTTGCTGGGTATTTGTAATAGATTTTGTGTTTTTATATTGGTGGACTTTGTGATATTGGTGTAAGAAGCAATGACAGTGTACAGTATTGTGAGGTGTTCTTCACCTCATTGTTTTATATCTTACAGTAGTAGCATGCAAGCGAGCTTAAAAATTTATTTGTTTTGTAAACAAAAGGAGCTGGTAGGAGTTTTCTTTACTATAACTAACGTGAATTTTCCCTTGTAACAGATCAAGAAGTTGCAGTCATAAAGGATTTTCCTTGAAGATAATGTAGAGCGGGTTGAAGCAAATGAAGATATTGAAAAACAAGTGGAAGTGCTAGAGGAACTGTTTTTATAGGTTGTTTAAAGATGTTTTAACATGCAACAGTTTTTCTCTTTTTCTAGGAATAGAAAAAACATAATATCGTACAATTTGGATGGTTATTTATTCTGTAATGTAGTGCTAGTTCTTCATAATCAACAAAGTTGTTTATATGAGTATTTTTTTCGTTTTTATGTGTTCAGATGTGTGAATTATGTGAAAACATGTAAAATGGTGAATACTATTTGTTGAGCGAATAAGTTGTCCCTGTTGTAGTTTTTAACGACTGGAAATAAAAATTAGCGACAGGAAAATTTTGGTTGTTAAAAGAAGTATAACGACCGGATGTTTTGCCGTCGCTAAAGGGGTTTTAACGACCGGATTGAAAGTATGGTCGTAAACTTTTAACGACGGAGCTTTCAACGACCGGTCACGACCAGATTTTTGCTGGTCGTAATTGACTAATAACGATGGGATTCAGGCCTGTAGCGACCATATTTCCCTTCGCTAAAAACCTTTTTTCTTGTAGTTTCATCCCTGTGTCCTCTTGGTGCTAAGTACTATTCCCAACTGAATGACACTGATAACTGAAATGCTCAATAATAGTAATATTCTGAAGACTGAAAATAAATGCATTATCTGAGAGCATTCAAACATGTAATCTGGAGAATATAAAAGTCATAAATATATGCATGAAATCCTAGGTCATCGGGTATTCATAACCCGTCATCTCTGAAGAATGTAACTATCATGATGATTTCTATAAACTAAATAAAGTAAAGAATTTCATGGCTCAAGTTCAATATTTATGAATTTAACAATATAATTAGGGTTCATAATTTGGGATATGTACTAGTACTGAAATTCATGGTAAAACATGAGTTACAACTCATTAATACCAAGGGAATGAGATATCAAGGAATTTACAACCTTCATGAACCCTAAGCTCTGAAGAAGGAATTAAACTTGAGAAATTGGGTTAACTTTGGGACCTAATGGGTGAAAAGAAACCCAAAGATGAAATCCCACATACCTGGAGATGAAAAACTTGGGGAAATCCTTGAAATTGGAAGCTTGAAGTTGAAAACCCTAACTTCACCTTGGGGAAGGAAAATCACCTCTTTTTGCTCTTAAATTTCTAAGTGTCGAGTGTTTTCTATGGAATGAGGGCTTAGGGTAATATTAGGCTTAATAATCACCTTAAAATAACTTAAACGACGTAGTTTTGATGTTAAAAGAGTGGAAAAAGACTGATGTGCCCTTTTAAATTCGTAACTGAAAAGCTGCAGGAAGGGACGTACGGGTCCTTCCCATGATCATGGGTCCCACCTACTATTGTGGGTTATGTTAGTGGTTGGGTGGATGATTTGGGGACTCTCTGAACATGATTAGATGAGCCATGGTATGATCGTGGGATCCACTCACGATCGTGGGACCCACTCACAGTCGTGCCTTGGTTCGTAGGTTACAGGTTCCAACCGGATCAACTTTAGAAGTCAAGATCGTACCTAAGATCGTGGTTTTTAACCATGGTCGTGGTACCCTTTCATGGTTTAAAGGTATAAAAGTCAACTTGCAGGTTTTTGGGGCTGTTTCGATCTGACGGGAACATGGTACGATCGTACAATGTAACCACGATCGTACCTATGCTCGTAGGTTCTCACTGCTGGATAATGCTTCACTAAAATGACCATAACCTTTTACTCTGATGTCGTATTTAGGCGAATCTGGATGCGTTGGAAAGGTAATTCAAATATATATCATTTGGTGGGTCTTGAGCTCAAAAATACCCCAGAACCTAAGAGTTATGCTCGTTTGAAATTGACTGTAGCAAGATTCTTCACAAGAAAACCACCGACAAGGAAGGTTTCGACTTTGCTATGAGCTAGGAGTTGCTTATCGCAATAATACATGTCTACATAACTTATAGTACTACTAAATCATGATGTTTGATTCTGCATGTACTTGAAGCATGGTTCTAATAGCATGGTTCTAATCTTAACTTTGAATTTTCGGGGTGTTACAATATCTACCCCTTGGGGTCATTCATCATCGAATTAAAACTAACTAAGTTGAAGAGTTAGGGAAAGAGCTGCAATCCCTACACTAAATTTATAAGGGATGAATACTGACATGATAACTGAAACATGGACTTAATTTGAACTCGTGAATGCATGACATGACATGAGAGTAACTGGGTGACATGAGACAGAAAGAATTAATTAAGGGAAAACTATTACCTCAAGCTGGAACAGAGTTTGAAGAGAAAAGATGGGGGTACTTGGTCATCATATCTACCTCTGCTTCCCAAGTAGCTCCCTCAACAAGCTGATTTCACCAAAGAACCTTTACCGAAGTGACCTACTTATTCCTCAACTTACGAACCTGACGGTCAAAAATCTCAACTGGGACCTCTTCATAAGAGAGACTATCTTTCACACCCAAACTATCTAAAGGAACAACTGATGCAGGATCACCGATGCACTTCTTTAACAAGGAAACATGAAAAATCAGATGCACTGATGCTAAGTCTGCAGGCAAACCCAACTCATATGCTACATTGCTAAAATGACCCACTATCTTATAAGGACCAACATAGCGGGGACTGAGTTTTCCTTTCTTTCCAAATCTTTTCACCCCTTTCATGGGTGAAACTTTTAAGTCAACCAAATCACCAATAGCAAACATAAGTTCCCTTCTCCTCACCACTGCATAAGACTTCTGACGATTCTAGGTTATTTTCAGTCTTTCTCTAATCAGTTAAACTTTCTCCATTGCCTCATGGACTGAATCTGGCCCTATCAAGGTAGTTTCACCAACTTCGAACCAACTAATATGAGACCTACACCTCCGACCATAAAGTGCTTTGAACGGGGCCATCTTAATACTAGAATGATAACTGTTATTATAAGCAAACTCAATCAAAGGCAAATGATCATCCCAACTACCTTTTAAATCGATCACACTTGCCCTTAACATATCCTGTAACGTCTGAATGGTCCACTCTGCCTGACCATCTGTCTGCCGGTGAAAAGTTATACTGAGGTGAACTTGGGTACCAAGACACTTCTGGAATGTCTTCCAGAATTGAGAGGTAAACTGAGTACCCTTATTTAAGATGATAGTCAAAGGGACTCCATGCAACTTCACCAATTCCCTAAGATAGAGTCTAGCATAATCCTTGGCTGAATCTAAAGTGTTAACTGACAGGAAATAGGCTGACTTAGTCATTCGGTTTACAATAATCCAAATAGAATCATGTTGACGACGAGTACTAGGCAACCCTATAATGAAGTTCATATTCACCACTTCCCAATTCCAAGTAGGAATACTAATACCTTGAAGCATACCACCAGGTCTTTGGTGCTCAACCTTAACCTGCTGACAATTTGGACACTTAGCCATAAATTTTGCAATATCATTCTTCATGCCATTCCACCAATAGACTTCCCGTAGATCACGGTACATTTTAGTGGCTCCTGGGTGAATAGAATACCGAGAACTGTGAGCTTCTATTAGCATCCGCTGTGTCAAGTCATTTATATCTGGAACAAATAATCTGCCCTGACAACGAAGAATATTATCTCCCTCTTGGGAGAACCTCAACTTTCTAACTTTGGACCGCTTCTTTCAACTTAAGTAAAATGGGATCACTATCTTTCTTTTCTTTTACCTCAGTTATTAAGGAAGATTCTGAACCATTCTGAATTAAGATACTACCTTTGGCTGAATCAACCAACCGAACTCCCAATCTAGCAAGCTGGTGAACCTCATGAACTTACTCTTTCTTCTCATCCTCAATATGAGCAACACTTCCCATAGACAATCTACTAAGAGCATCAGGCTTTACCCGGATGGTACAAGACATTAATATCATAATCCTTCAACAACTCTAACCATCTTCTCTAATAAAGATTTAGATCCTTCTGGCTGAATACATATTGAAGGATTTTGTAATCAGTGAACACATCAACATGAAACCCATAAAGATAGTGCCTCTAAATCTTTAAGGCAAAAACAACTGCTACCAACTTAAGATCATGAGTCGGGTAATTCTTCTCATGAGGCTTGAGCTGTCTAGAGGCATATGCTATAACCTTGCCATGCTGCATCAACACACAACCAAGGCCAACTCTGGATGCATCATAATAAACCATAAACCCATCTGAACCCTCTGACAGAGTCAAAATTGGAGAGGAGGTGAGTCGAGTCTTCAACTCCTGAAAACTCTTCTCGTAAGAATTGGACCACTGAAATTTGACTTCCTTCTGAGTCAATCTAGACACGGGGGAAGCAATAGAGGAAAATCCCTTAACAAATCTTCTGTCTCTTGATATCTGATGGAGAGATGGGTCTAGGCCAATTCCTCACTACTTTGGTCTTTTGAGGATCAACCCTAATGCCTTTACCAAAAATGATATGACCAAGGAATGCTACTGATTTCAACCAGAATTCAAACTTACTGAACTTCACAAATAACTAGCGATCTTTGAGAGTCTACAAGACAATCTTCAAATGGTTTGCATGTTCATCCTTACTCCGAAATAAATGAGGATGTCATCAATAAATTCAATGACGAACATGTCTAAGTACTGCTTAAACACCCTGTACATCAAGTCCATAAAAGATGTAGGAGCATTCGTTAGTCCAAAAGACATAACAACAAATTTAAAGTGACCATACCGAGTTTGGAAGACGGTCTTTGGAATGTCACATTCTCTGACTCTGAGATGATGATAACCAGATTTGAGGTCTATCTTAGAGAAACAATTGGCACCTTGAAGTTGGTAGAAAAAGTCATCAATCCTGGGGATGGGATACTTAATCCTGACTGTGACTTTGTTCAACTGACGGTAGTCGATGAACATTCTAAGAGAATCGTCTTTCTTTCGCACGAAAAAATTTGAGCACCCCATAGAGAGATACTGGACCTGATGAAACCCTTATTTAGAATATCTTTTAATTGCTCCTTCAATTCTTTAAGCTCAGCTGGATCTATTCTGCAGAGTGGAATTGAGATCGGTTGGGTATCTGGAAGGAGATTTATTCCGAAGTCAATTTCCCGCTCGGGAGAAACTCCGGGTAGATCTTCTGGAAACACTTTTGGAAACTCATTTACCACTGGAACTGAGTCAAGAGTTGGGGTCTCAAACTTTAAATACTTAACCTAAATAAAATGATAGATGCACCCTTTGGAAATTATTTTTTTATCCTTGAGGTAAGAGACAAACCGACCTATAGGCCTGAAGTATTACCCTTCCACTCTATGACTGGCTCATTTGGGAATTGAAATTGGACTACTCTCTTTCTACAATCAATAGAGGTATTGCAAGAGTGGAGCCAATACATGCCATGAATAACATCAAAATATAGCATGTCTAGCTCTACAAGATCAACTGAGGTGACTTTCTGAGAAACGGTGGCTGGGTAATTTTCGTATACTCGTTTAGCTATGACTGAGTCACCAACTGGAGTAGATACTGAGAAGGGTTCTGAAAGGATTTCAGGACTGACACCGAAGTCTACAGCTATGTGAGGAATTATGAAAGAAAGCGTGGCTTTGGGATCTAATAATGCATAGACATTAATATGAAAGACCTGTAACGTACCAGTGACTACATCATGAGAACCTCCCGATCTTGTCATGTCTGAAGGGCATAAAACCTGTTCTGACGTTGCCCACTAGCTGCACTAGATGAGGCACCCTACTGAGTCGGGTGACCTACTAGAGTTGCTGTAGAGTTAGACTGATTCTGCTGACGAGTATCTCTACCTCTCTGTGAAGCCACTGGACACTCCCACAATCCGTGGCCTGGCTTACCACACCCAAAACAAGCATCACTGCCGTCCATACACTCACCCTTATGGTTTTTACCATACTTATTGCAAAAAAGATTAGTACGACCACTAGTAACACTGCCTTGGGACTTAAATCCTGGTGCCCTATCCCGATTATCCTGCCTGAACTTGGGCACTGGAGAACTAGAGGATGATGGAGTTGGAACTGAATATTTATGGCGGAGCTAAGAACGATTACCACCATCTTACCTCCGCTAAGAAAAATTAAAATTACCTGTGCTGGCCCTCTTGTTCTCCCTTTCATTTTTCTTAATCTTTTCTTCATCAATTTGTTGAGCATGAACCATCAACTTGGAGATGTTCATCTCCTTAACCAACATAGCATTCCTGCACTCTTTGACCACATCCTCAGAAACACCAGACACAAACTTACTCATACGGGCCCTAGAGTCAGCAACCATGGCTGAAGCATACTTTGCAAGCTTAGTAAACTTGATATAATACTCCTTCACACTCATGTTACCCTGCTTCAGATTAATAAACTCCTGGACCTTGGCTTGCCTTAACTCAAGTTGGAAAAATCTATCCATGAAAGCAGCAACAAACTCATCTCACTCACCAGATTTGGATCTGCACTTCTATCATCTTTCCACTGCTTACACCAAGTGTCAGCCACTCCTTGCAACTGATAAGAAGCCAAGTCAGCACTTTCAGTTGGAGTGACACCCATGATCTCAATAACTTTTTAAATACTATCCAAGAACTATTGAGGATCCTCTTCAGACTTAGACCCAAAGAATATCCGAGGATTCATTCGAGTTAAGTCTCGGACTCTGGTTGTTGCCATATTCACTGCCGGGTTGGATAGTACCACAACCTTTCGATTATTTTGGGTGGTCATTTACTGGACTAATGCTATGAGGCAGCCGTGAATTCAACATGGGAGACATTTTCATTTAGAGGGTTTGTTGGAGCTAGTGGAGATTGCTGATTTCCATTCCAGTTTCCATTACCATTTTGCTTTTCGTTTGTTCTCTTGGGAGCCATTTTCTGTAAACGTGTAAAGTGCGAGTTAGAAGAAAGTATTTAAATAGAGTTTACACTCTATCACATGATATAAGCATGAAAAAAGTGAAACCTTTTGTAAAACAATTCATAACCTCTCACTCATAAGTGTGGCGCGCTTCACACCCTTGAATAAAACTCTACTTAACGCGACTTTCAAACACCCTAGGACACTTTAAACTATGTGCTCTGATACCAAGTTTATCACGACCCGAGACTAACCCCAAGTCGTAACACGGTGCTTAGAGTCACAAGTGACCCCAAGCTAACCCATGGCCTGACATGGAATTAACAATACTAAAATAAGTGATATAATACTGTGCAGAAGCTAAACTGAAATGAAATAACAATAATAAAAGTGGAATCCATACTGAATATCAAAACTAAGACTGTCTGACATAAACAACATACTAAAAATCTAACTGCCTGTCTGAAACTAAATGATACTAAAAAGAAATACTGATAATTGACCCTCGAATGATGAGGACTCACCAACACTGTTGCTGATATGGTATGGAGTCGTACTAAGCGTGATCCGGATGCTGATCTTCTTAACCAATGTTATAAAACAATATAACAAAAAAAAGGTATGTGATTAGTACTTTGAATGTAATGAGTGTATGAGATGGGAAAATACTAATATAGGTTGAACATAATGCATGTGACATGGTAAAGTGATGCAAAACCAAGTAATAACATGTATTGTATGATAAGCTGAACAATTGAATATAAGGTCATGTAAGTATCTGAATATGAAATATGAACTGTGGACTGTAGAGTTACAATTAACTGAATACCCCAATATAAGCTAACTAGGGCCCAAACTATTACCCCAGCTAGAATGGTGTTCAGTACTTTGCCAAGGTTACGAACACTGACTGACATGAATCCACTAACTGATGTATAAAAGGACTAAGGTGTCAATCCTGGTCTGACGGGTGACCCTTTAGAACCTACGATGGCGTCGTAGTTTTAGGATTAAGGGACTTTTACTAAAGGTCTCATCCTAACTGAAGGGTAAGCCTTCATCCTTGTGTCCACTAAGTGCTAAGTACTACTTCCAACTGAATGACACTGATAACTGAAATGCTCAATAATAGTAATATTCTGAAGACTGAAAATAAATGCATTATCTGAGAGCATTCAAACATGTAATCTAGAGAATATAAAACTTATAAATATATGCATGAAATCCTAGGTCATCAGGTGTTCATAACCCGTCATCTCTGTCACGACCCGAATCCCATTAGGGCCGGACTGGCACCCGAAGCCGATATAGCTCGAGAGAACCAATCTTTGCTCATGTACGTTCGTATGCATAACCTCGTATGAATCTTATTACACCTCATGCAACTATGCGGAAGTCATAGACATGGAAACATTTGCCATAGGTATATATATGAAACTTGGCCGCTAGAGCCATCAAGTCAAATAGAACACCCATCTCTTACATTCACCTTCCCACATATGTCTACAAATCCTCTAACTGGTACATGAACACAACAAACCTATAGTCGGGACAAGTCCCCGCTTTATACAATAATTACAATACCAAAACAATGTACACCGATGACTCGGAAAGCCCCAAACCAACTGGAGCTCACCAATGATCCGCGGATGATTCGTAGCCTATTGTGGAGGTCTACTAACACCTGTTCCTGCAACAAGTAAAGTAAATCCCCCAAAGGGGTCAGTACGAAGAATGTACTGAATATGTAAGGCTATAAGAAACTTCATGAAACTTAAAACCTCAATGAACTCGATTGCAAGAGAATATTCAATGTGGATACATCATCGTTCGATATGTGTGGAAATATGTACTTTACGTTCATTATTTCATTTACCTTTATGTCCATTACCGTTAATAGTTAGAACCGTCAATATGCAACCATCAATATGCAACCGTCAATATATATGTATATATATATAGCAGGTTCGGCCCTTAGGGCTACCCCCTGTCAGGTTCGGCATCAAGTTAGGCTTTTGCCCCACTGAGCTTCCCCCCTGCCATCACTCGAAAATCAGTGAAGCAGGTTCGGCATCAAGTTTGGCTTTTGCTTCACTGAGCTTTCCCCCTGATCCAACAATATCGAGATCGGCTTGAGTTAGGCTTGCGCCCCCACAAAGCTATCACCCGTACTCAATAAGTATAAAGAAATATAAAGTAACCATGGGGGAATTATAAAGTAACCATGGGGGAATTCCTTCTTATTACTTCTCCCTTTCACCTTTATGAGATTGATACATTGGAGATCATAACCTTATTGGAAACATATAAATGCGTTACTTCAGTCTTTTACGTTATGAGATTGATACTTTTGAAGTTGTAACATTATTGGAAGCTTTGGAACATAACATTATTGGAACTTGGAATCATGTCCATAATTATGTGAGACATGAATGACAATAGATCAAGACTAAGACATAGATTATAACATAAATTGAGATGCCTTAGGACGTTTCGAAATTGAGTAAGTACCATAACAAGGTGAATACTATATGCTGCAGAAGGATACGAAAAGAGTAACCTTACATACCTTGTCGTCTTACTACAATTACACAAGCCTATATGGAGATACAATAGTCCAGCTTCCTCTTTATGTTTCACTCTACAACACAAGCATACATCGGAGCTTACATTAGCAACTAGTTACTATACCAACGTATAAAACGACAATGAGCTATATGACTGCCGTATAACGTCATTTTGTCCTTTACAATACAATCCACTTCATTACCATGACAACAATATCATCACATTTCACACATTGACCAAGACATCATAAACCAATAACATTTTACACAAAGTTTACCCTTTACACTTCCTCATTAACACTACGTTACCTTTTCTCCATCAAGTCACTCGATAGTTTTCACAATAACACTTTTAACATCAATACATATTTTATACCATTCAAAATACCTCCGGGATACTCCTTTATAGTCATTTAAAAGGTACCATAAGTTGATAATTGCATCCATGAAGGGTATAGGGGTTTCGGGGGGCCAAAGGGATGCAAAAACAAGCAATTCGGAGTTCTGGGATGACCTTATAATACACATGCATCCGCAGGTGACCTTTGGCAGTAGATAGAGGCACCTGTGTTGGTACCTATGCCCGCAGGTGCTTCGTCTGCGAGGGCGGGTGCCCGTTTTGGCCAAAAAGGGTCTCTTTTGGGTCTTTTTATGCAATGAATGGTCCATGATCATAACTAAACTTCTTTTAACATATTTGTGATCATATCATATGCCAACAATCAGCCATGGTCTCACAACACTCATAAACATCACCAAAACCTCACTTTCTTTTCAATCCGCCACCAAATCCATAACCAAATTTACAACAAAAATTCCAAACATTATACTCAAGAATAAAACAAGGCAAGAATATAATCACATCTCACATGTAAATATTGAATCCATAAATTTTACTTCCTTCAAGACCACAAGTCTATGTTCAAGTTTACAAGGCAAAACCATCCTCCGATTTAGCAAACACAAATTGTTTTACACATAGTGAACTTCTCACACTTCACCAACATAACCAACATGATATAAACCATATTCCATGCATAAAATATATTAAACCATTATAATATACACTGATCAAGTCTTTCAAGATGATGATCTTCGTCCAAAAGATGAAGGTCTAGGGTTTGTGTTGAATAAGGAAATGTTGAGAGAATTCTAGAAATGGCATGGGTGTCACAATGAGATAAAAATCTGATTTGTTCCCTTTTTATAGTCCCTTAAGTCTCTCTTATCCCATTCTTGACATTAAATGCATGGTTGATTTGGTCAAATGGAAGATTGGATCATTTTGTCCCATTGGGCCAAGTCTTCCATGTAATTTTAGGCCTCATTTAAGCCCAATGGATCATGACTCATTTAATGCCCAACAAATTAATGGATAATTCATCAAGTCTCTCATGTTTTACTAATTTCGTAAATGTAAACATAGTCGTATAGGTTCGACAACATACGAGGTGTTACACCTCCTACGAAGGTCTAACAATCCCATGTACTAGGCCCAATATCCATTATCTCATCAATAACATTACACCATACATACTTTTGGTTCTCGACACTTACGTAACCATTGTTCAATGTCGTCAAGTAGGGTTTGATAGGTACGGGGTGTTACAATCTCTAAAGAATGCAACTATCTTGATTATTTCTATAAACTGAATAAAGTAGGGAATTTCATGGCTCAAGTTCAAAATTCATGGATTTAACAATATAATTAGGGTTCATAATTTGGGACATTTACTAGTACTGAAATTCATGGAAAAACATGGATTACAACTCATTAATAACAAGGGAATGAGATATCAAGGAATTTATAACCTTCATGAACCCTAAGCTCTAATGAAGGAATTAAACATAAGAAATTGGGTTAACTTTGGGACTCAATGGGTGAAAGGAAACCCAAAGAATGAAATCCCACATACCAGGAGATGAAAAACTTGGGTAAATCCATGAAATTGGAAGCTTGTAGTTGAAAACCCTAACTTCACCTTGGGGAAGGAAAATCACCTCTTTTTGCTCTTAAATTTCTATGTGTCGTGTGTTTTATATGGAATGAGGGCTTAGGGTAATATTAGGCTTAATAATCACCTTAAAATAACTTAAACGATGTAGTTTTGATGTTAAAAGAGTGGAAAAAAACTGATGTGCCCTTTTAAATTTGTAACTGAAATGCTGTAGGAAAGGACATATGGGTGTTGTATTCGTAACTGATGTGCCCTTGTGTCAGTGTTGCAAAGATATAAGCGAGTTATTGGGTGAACTATAACAGACATTATTGGTATTCCACGGTATTTTTATGCACAAGATACAGTTAGAAGAGGATTGTATCCCATCTATTGAGCACCAGCGCAGACTTAACCCACCAATACACGAGGTGGTTAAGAAAGAAATTGTTAAGTGGCTTGATGCGGGTGTTGTGTACCTGATTTCTGATAATAAGTGGGTGAGTCTGATGCAATGTGTGTCAAAAAAGGAGGAATGACTGTGGTCGCAAATGAAAGAAATGAGTTGATTCCTCTTCAACCCATTACAAGTTGGAGATTATGCATGGATTACAGGAAATTAAACTCGTGGACTCTTCGGCATCACTTCCCGATACCTTTCATGGATCAGATGCTTGATCAGTTGGCGGGAAAAGGTTGGTATTGTTTCTTGGATGGGTATTCTGGCTACAACTAGATATCTATTGCTCCAGAAGATCAAGAGGAAATAACTTTTACTTGTCCCTATGGTACCTTTGCATTCAAAAGGTTGTCGTTCGGGTTGTGCAATGCGCCCGCCACTTTTCAAAGATGTATTATGTCTATCTTATCTGACATGGTGGTAGATACGTTGGAGTTCTTTATGGATGATTTCTTCGTAGTTGGGAATTCATTCGATGATTGTTTGATTAACCTTAGCAATGCTTTACGAAGGTGTGAAGAAGCCAACTTTGTTCTTAATTGGGAGAAAAGTCATTTCATGGTCAAGAAAGGTATTGTATTGGGGCATAAGATCTCTGTGAAAGGGATAGAAGTGGACTAGGCAAAAATTAAAGTTAATAAGAAATTACCTCCACCAATCTTGGTAAAGGGAGTGTGGAGTTTTCTGGGCCATCCTGGATTTTATCGGAGGTTTATCAAAGGCTTCTCCAAAATTACAAATCCGTTATGCAAACTTTTGGAGAAAGAAGCAAAAATTGATTTCAATGAGGCTTGTTTAAAGGCATTTCTTTGCCTTAAAGAGAAGTTAGTCGCTGAACCTATCATCATTGCCCCAGATTGGTCAAAATCTTTCGAAGTGATGTGTGATGCAAGTGGTGTTGCACTTAGAGCCGTGTTGGGTCAAAAGAGAGAGAAGTTGTTTCATTCCATCTACTATGCCAGCAAGGTATTGAATAGAGCACAGAAAAACTACACGGTGACGGAGCAATAACTTCTTGCTGTGGTGTATGCCTTTGAAAAATTTAGGGCATACTTTCTTGGTACCAAAGTGGTGGTGCACATAGACCATTCGGCATTACCGTAGTTGATACCCAAGAAGGATACTAAACCACGTCTGATCAGGTGGGTGTTGTTGTTACAGGAGTTTGACTTCGAAGTCAAAGATAGAAAAGGTTGTGAAAATCAAGTGGCAGACCACCTATCCCGGTTGGAGAATGAAGGTAAGCATGAGGATGCTATAAATATTGATGACTCATTTCCAGATGAGCAGGTGCTAGCAGCTTCTCATGATTTGGTACCTTGGTTTGCTGATTTCGCTAATTATGTGGTGAGTGACGAAATTTTGGAAAACTTGAGTTTTCACCAAAGGAATAAATTCCTTCATGATGCAACAAAATACTTCTGGGATGAGCCTTATTAATTCAGGTTGTGCACGGATAACGTTATCCAAAGATGTGTTTCAAAAGTAGAGATGGTGAGCATCCTTCAAGCTTGTTATTCATCCCCTGTCGGGGGGCATCATGCGGGTGACCGCACTACTAGAAAGGTCTTGCAGAGTAGGTATTATTGGCCTACGATTTTCAAAGATGCGTATGAGTTTTTCAAAATTTGTGACCAATGCCAGTGTCAAGGATCAATCTCAAAGCGTCATGAAATGCCTATGACCAAAATGCAAGAAGTGGAGTTGTTTGATGTCTGGGGAATAGGTTTCATGGGTCCTTTCATAAGTTCTTATGGTCACAAGTACATCTTAGATGTTGTGGACTACGTGTCCAAGTGGGTAGAAGCGGTGTCTTTGGCTGACAATGAAGGAAAGAGTGTAGTTACATTCTTGAAAAAGAACATTTTTGCTCGGTTTGGAACCCCTCGTACAATCATAAGTGATGAAGGGTCACACTTCTACAATAAGGTGTTCAGAGCGGTATTGGCAAAGTATGGGGTGAAGCAGCACAAAGTGGCAACCTCATATCATCCTCAAACTAGTGGACAGGTAGAGGTATCGAATTGAGAGATCAAAATGATTTTGGCTAAGTCAGTCAATGCAAATAGAACTGATTAGTCAAGGAAACTTGACGATGCTCTGCGGGCATACCAAAACTCTTTCAAGACTGAAAAAAATTGCTGATGAAGAGGCAGGAGTCTCCACTAGTGGACCTTATCTCATAGGGGATTTGGTTACTGACACTTTGAGTGCCCTGGCCACAACTGGGGCCACTGTTGCTGCCACCAAAGCCACCCAGGCCTCTGACGATGATGACTCCCCGACCTAAGGGTTGTATAAGTATACCATCCCTTTGTACTTTAATTTATATATGTATTTGAGGACAAAATATTTTTATTTTGGTGGGGTGGGGGTACTTGTGAGTCTGTTGTCACCATGAGGGTTTTTGTTGCATGTGTTCTTTTCCCTCATACGCTATCTAGTAAAACCAGGCATGTTTAGTTTGTTGTTTCAATTTTGTTATTCTTGTTATTGTAGTTGTTTGTTTATTGTGCCTGTAATAGAAATCAATTGAATGAAAAAGCTGTGTAGTATTGTGTTGAAAGTTGTGAGGACCCCTCCATTTTTGTTTCAGTGACTATGTAGCTAATCTTAGTTAAATTTTTGTTGTGGTGGATCTTTACTTGGCATTAATATTCTATAGAGAGTTGTAAATAGCTTAAATGTTTAGTGTGAAGTTGAACATTGGCAGGGTTGCTATCAATTCTTGCTATGTGTGTGTGAGATTTTTAGTTCTGATTTCTTTCTTTGATCATGCATCTAGAACTTGTCTGGTCTATTGCATTAGGAGATAGTTGGATGACACAGGATATGATCACAGGCCTTCTTTGAGGTTAAGTCCACTTGCTTAAAAGAAGCTGTCCGAATGATACGTGAACCATTTTGATCCCCAATTTCAGCTTGAATGAATTTCCTTCTTCAGCACTTACTAACCTTTCCTTCTCTATCATGTATCCTCTATTTTGGCCCGGGTCCTTTCTTGAACAACGTGCATCTCAACTCAGGCAAATCACCTAAGTTGAGGGTGGCTACTGTAGAAAGGAAATGAGTGAAGTCGGGTATGAAAAAATTAAGTGAGGTTGTAAGGAAACCCTATAAGTGTTCAAAACAAGGAGTATAACAATGAGCTGATCTAGTGAGCCAAAAAGTTGAATGAATCAAAATGAATCCTTTGAAAGAGTGCTGATTTGATGGAGAATAAAGATGGAAATTTTGATTGTAATTGCTAAAATATGTGGTGTTGTGAATCATTGCACGTCAAGGAAGGCTGAGTCACTATTCCTAAATGTACTATACCAGCACTCAAGCCTATGTTACAAGCCAAATAAAGCCCTGTAGTGATCTTTGTCGGTCAACAATTGAACCCGATGAGATAGTAAGGTCAAGCTTATGGTATTGCATGTGCATTGTTTGAATTTTGTTGTGAGAGTGAGAGTTCTTCTGTTAGTCCCTAACTATATTGTGCTACGTGTATTTGAGGGATTTCTTTCTGGTGAGAGCATGGTTTTGATATGCGAACTTGCCATTTGTTTAATTTTACATCTCAAGTGCTTATAGATCAACAAGTTGTAGTATAATGCCAAGTATGGATCCCCATTAGTTTAGATTAAACTGAGTTGTGCATTTGTTGCAAAATTTAGAGGGTAGTCCATGTGAATGATACACCAGCTGTTTATTCTTTTGAGATCTCTATGTATGGTATAATGCTGTGTGTTTAGGTTGCTTGAGGACAAACAAGTATCCTAAGTTGAGGGTGTTGATGTGCCGGCTTATGACGACACATTTAGCATTTTCAACTAAGGATAATTGCGAGTTTTCAAGCAACATGTGGTGTTTTTGATGCTCTTTGTGTATACTTTCAGGAATTAAACTCAAGTCTGCAAGAGATAGCAAAATCTGGTGAAAAAAGTCTGCGACGACATTATTGACGCCCCACCAAGAGCTTGGCGGACCGTCACTTGGTCCACCAAGACGTAACTAGAAAAGGGTCAAGCTTAGGACGTGGTGACAACAACCATGACAGGCCGCCAAAGACTTGGCTGACCGTCACCAATACCGCCAAGCTTTATCCAGAATGGCCTGAAGAAAAAGAGGTGGCGACGACATGTAAGGCGGACCGTCAAGTGAATGGTGGACCATCAACTAGGCCTCCAATCTTTAGCCAGAATATGCATGTTGTTACAGCCTTACGACGGTAACAGTGGCGGACTGTCGCACTCTTGGAGGACCATTGCAGTTGCCGTCAACGAGACGTGGCAGAACTTATTTTGAATTTTGAAAAATATTTATTTTGAGCCTATAAATACCCAGTTTAGGGTTTGGAATAATCATCAATTTTTACTGGGTATATTTCTACGACTTTTCTCTGGAGAAAACAAGGATGGCTAGTTGCTTGAGTTTCGAACATCATTGGAGATTATTTTTTATTGTAAGGATTCATTATTTTTATTATGAAAGATTCCTTCTTCATATGTTTCTTAACTATGAGTGGCTGAACCGCCCATAACTAGGGTTGTGGAAACCCTGGTTGAAAATCACTAATAGGGTTTATGGGTTGTGAATTTGTGTTCTCGATGGTTGCAAACATTGGGAAATAAGTCTTTTGTTAAATTGCTTAATAAAGAATTTAGCTTTCAAAGAAAAGAAATTCATAACGAAAGCTTGGAGCTATTAACCTCCAAGTTAACAATTAATGCTTGAACACGATTAATCCATTGAGGTTTAGATCGGGTTTACAATTGACACTTTGAGTTCGAGAGAATTAAAGTGCAAACTCATTTAAATTGGTTGAAAAACATTTAAATGAACTTATAGAATCGATCACCTTATTTTCACGTATTTCAATATCAATTCACATTCGCTTATAACCCGTTGGTGATTGGTAACCTAAGGGAACACAACCCTGGTTTACTCGTCTCTATTGAATTAGTTGTTAGAAATTGACCATTGTTCACTGAAATCAAATATTGTTTACTGCTACTGAATCAAAATCCCCCCATTTCTTGGAAGTTGTTGGTTAATCGTCATCGAAACTGCGTATTACTTATTTCACACCCTATTCCCTGTGGGATTCGACCCCAACCTTTGTTGGGTTTTATATTTGACAACGATCGCTTATGCTCTTGTAAAAGAGAGTTGTAATTTAGGCGTATTAGTCGTTCACGTACTACATGTCATACTCGTACTTGATTTTCAAATTTTAGAACCTTGTACTCGTGTCACCAGATCTTGGGTGTTAATATTATTTTGCCACATTTCATACCTTGGTCTTCCTTATAAAAGAATGTATTAAGACTTACCCAGTTTTGAGTTGATAAATTTTGCATTTTTCTATTGAACTAATCGGCTTGTAATAAGTTGGCTTGCCTACTGATGAGATTGGGTTAGGTGACATCACAATCCGGATTTTTTGGTCGTACAAATTCAATGCCAATTCGCCACAAAAATTGAGGAGGAACAACTAAAGTAAAGGAGAAGTGCTGAAAATTGCTTATGTTAGTGCTGATTTACCAAAATAATGCTCCCTCCATTCCTTTTTATATGCATTTTTCGTTTTTCGAGAGTCAATTTGACTAATTTTCAAAGTTAAATTAGATTAGATTTATTCAATATTTTAAAATTAAAATTTGGATATTCAAAATCGATATAAAAAGTACTATAAGTTGCAATTTTCCCTTTTTCAATATGATTAAGAAATGCATCTTAAAATGTTAGTAAAAGTTTGTATCTTCTCTCGAAAAACTAAATGTACATATAAAAAAGAATGGAGGGAGTATGTAGTTTAGTTGTAGGAGTAGTCTTTGTTTAAATTCAAATGTAGTTAGATAAAATTAGTTGAGATATTTTAGGTTTTCAAAGTTTAAAATATGCAGATTTTTTTTAATTTCAAATTGACTATTTAAAGTCATCTATGCTTAATAAAATTATTGAAAGACATTTTTAATTATTCTTCCAACCTCTTTTTGCAGCACCATTTTTCAAAAAACCAACAGCCTGAGTCGATGACCTTTAATAGCATCACAAGTTGTGCGTTTTTTAGGTTGAGAAGTTGAGGTTGCCTTGTTGTTTGATAAGTAATTGGACAACAAACTTGAATTGTACCTCATGAGTGGTAGTAATGGTTGCTGGATTGCTGGCAGCAATAGCATAATGAAGTTGATAACTGAAGTCATTGATGAGGAAGCTTAAAGAGAATGGAATGGATCTAACTCAATGTAGCTTATTCTAGCTCTGACTATAAAGTATAGATGTGAAAGAGTTCAAAGTGTAATTTTATTGATTTTGATAAATACAAGAACAGTAACCAACTAGAGTTAAAGCAAGGGAACTACCTGCTAAAAAATCTCCCAAACAATAGGAACTCATAACTACTCTGGGAGATGCTCCTAAACTTGAGGTGATTCCAAATTAATAACAAACTAGTAACAAAAAATAAACAAGATAACATACTAAAACTTGGACAAGATAGCCAAAAGAGAAGATAGATTAATAATCTTTCCCTAAAGTTGGTAGCAAGTTTAGACCAAAAGTATAATGGAGGGCAAAATTATTCCATTTTGAATAGTCTATGAGCAAATTTGACTCTTTTTCGTATGTGAAATTGTAACTAGGAGGTCTCACAATTACATTTAGATATGATAACAATGATGCTTTTAAGCCTGTACTGGGTAACTAATCCATCATACTCTTGAAACAATTATTTCCTTTCTCTATCCTTGGGGGAATACAAGTTATTTGACATCTCACTTCAAGTAACTTCTTTGGAATGCAAGAAAATCATTCACCAAGGAGCAGGGGCAGAGCTAGAGTGTCGGTTACGGGTTTGGTCAAATCCAGTAATTTTGTTTCAAACTTTGTATTTGTCTTAAAAATCTAGTGAATATGTGCAAATTATTAATTCAGAACCAGTAATTTAAGAAAATAGAATCCAGAATCCATATACTTTCCCATCCCATGTGGAGAATGCAAGCTTCATAACCAATTTCTTGAGCTGGCCCTTTTTCACTTTCTGATCAACAATTGCATTTCTCATGAAGATGCCAATTATTTATAAAGAAACAAGACATGAATCACCAATTAAAATGATTTGGGAAGGCAATTAGGCAAATCACTTTGCAATAAAGCTTAAAGCATGGCAACAACTTCCTTGGCTTTTTCAAATGACAAAACAGCAGGGATAACAACTAGTCTTTATAATGAGAATACTAATTATAGAAGCAACACAACACTTGGACATGAGAATGTCTCAAAATTAAAGAAATGAATGAACTTTACTAGCAAAACTTGGAGCATATTCATAGAACATGCCAGAAGTAGCAGTGGTGTAGTTCTTAGAACTGATTACAAAGAAGGAAGGGATGACAAGTGAGAAACCGGACCTGAGAACCTGCTTGTTGTCTGTAGAATCTAGCACTGCTTTTGCCTAATCTAGCACTTCTTACCAGCAACCATCGCACATTTCTTTACTAACAAACTACCATCGCGCAAAGGCAGGCTCACCGTTCACGTCCTCAACAGGGGCAGGAAGGTTAAGATCAAGTAAATCAGCAAATTCTCCTCCGAGTGCTGAAGCTTGATTGTGATTCTCCTGGGAACCAACAAGGAAATGTGACCTTTTGTGGCCACCTAAAGCTTGGCCAGACTTAAACATCCTGTTGCAGAAGGGGCATTCATGTCCTTTGAATTTATTAGGCTTCATCTTCTTCTCAGGATTGTATGAGACATCTTGAGCATGAGCAGCCGGTTTTCTGTTGCTAAATGTCTCCGTATGCTTTCCCTTGTCTATGTAATTAGGACCATTATCAGCATCACGGCCATTCTCCTCGGTTTCATATGTTGTTTCGAAATATGCATTGGCTTTTTTGTTGCAGGGTCTGTGTCCACCAAGAGCCTGGTAAGAGCTAAAAGTCTTTTTGCAGTTGAAGCACTCATACTTTTTCTTCTTCTGAGTATGTTTGCATCCTTCAGGACCTTTAAAACCAAGCTTTATATTCCTAAATGACGACTCGTTTCCTAATTCTGGGTCATAAGAACTATCCTTAATTCTCTTTCTTGATTCATTCTTAACCAAATTTGAAGCCATTCCATATTTAACATATTTATGGTCCTTGGTTGAACCATTCCTTATTTCTGTTATGTACTTTGTCGTTCTGTTTACGTCCTTTTCTGTGTCTCTTCTAGACTCTTCGCACCAAACTCCAAGGCTCTTGTTAGACGTATTCCATTGGTATTTACCATTTCTATGGAACTTATCAACAGATGCATCTGATTCAACTTTCATATATTCGCCTAAAAAGTACCCGGAATCAGAGTTCTCAGATTGAGCTTCAGCATTTAAAGCATTAAGTTTCAAGTTTCTGTCTGCCTTTATTTTAGACCTTCGATGTGTTTCATCTAGATTGTCAGCAGGTTTTAGACAATCCTTTCTAGCTACTTTCATGTCGACGGATGATGATTTTGTCTCCAAAATAATAGAATTGTTGTCAGAAGACTCAACAACTGAATTGACACCATTCCAAATCCCAGAATCCATAGACAACATCATCAAACACTTAGCTACTTCCTCTTGATCTTGCTCATCAATCTCAGAAACAGATGACGAAACACTTCTATTGTTAACCAAACAAAAAGAGGAAGACTTAGCTACAAGTCTATTGTACCTTTTAGTGTTTAATCTGCTCCTCAGCCTTGGCTCCTCGGCTTCAGTATCTGAGTTGCTGTCCATCAACAGATTCTTGTTTTCACTAGTCCACGAGTTATCATCTTTCGAGCCCCCTCTGTCTTTACCCGAGTGACACGCCATGTGGCCACACAAAGCTTTCAGTGATTGAAACACCTTACCACATTGCTGGCAAACATTCTCTTGAGGCAGCAAAGGGGACCTCGAATCGGAAGCCCTCCATGTTTTCTTGGGATTGTCTCTAAGGCCATAACCAGAATGCTCACTTAATTCAAACTGTGATTTATGATCTCTCTTGCTATTATTCTTCCCACCATCAGTCCAAGACTGCAACTTTTTCTGTTTAAATTCAACTTTTTCCTTTGCTAGTACATGAGACCTCATGTGACCCCCAAATGACTTCCCACATGGATACCCCTTATCACACAACTTGCAAAAGTACTTCAAATCTTGATCTTCTTCCATTTGAGTAATTTTGTACAGCAACAAATCGAATATCGAACAAATTCACCGAGTAAATGCAAGATCAAGTGGACAGCTTTCAAGTTCAAATCATGCCACACTGCCACTGTCCATGATCAAGTTCAAGATGCTTTATTAGAGCAACTGAGGAACCCCAGATCAAAGAAAAGAGGGAAAAAGCTTTAGAAATCTAGTATATGGGTTTGGATACAGATCACCAAGACTCTTTTTGGCTATTGCATTATAGTAGCTAATCTCTCAAATTAATAAAAATGACACTTTTTATGGGAAATAAATGATCAGACCACAATAAAAGGCGACTCTTTCAATTCCATGTCCATGTAATCTCTCCCTCACTCACTCAGACAGACCATATATTAAATGTTCAAAATTTCAAGAATCCTTTATGAAAAATTCAATCTTTAATGACCATAAGACCAGCACCATATTTGGGACTTAGAAAAACAAATCACAACAGAAAACCAAAGACTCTTTCCTCCCACACCAAAACAACAACAACAACAAAAACCCTTCTCTCTCTTTTTTTTTTTAAAAAAAAGTGTTATAGTAGGATGACCATAAGACCAACAAAAAAATTTCAATCCTTTCTAATCAAATGGTCAAGATCTGCTGGCCATTTTATTAGCTGAGGATTGAGATAGAGAAATTAAAAGAGTACAAACACTTTTCTATTTTTGGGTATTGAAAATTAATTCCTATATTCTGAAACCTGTACAAAAACTTTCCTCATTTGTCTATGCTCCTATATGGTCACACACACAAAAAGGTTCAAAACTTCGGGCATTATTGTTCTTTTTATTTATCTTCCTCCTGATTTATGCCTTGCTAACTCATTAGAAAAATTATTTTGACCCTTAACTTTACATGCTTTGTATTTGTTTTCTTGGATTATTTTCTGTTAACTATATTTTACTTAGTCAACTTTTTTTTCTCTGTAGATAATTTGGTGTGGAAGGTAGTGCATTGGAAGTATTTTTCACCTGCATTAATTCATTAATAAGGGGTTGTTTGGTAGGGTGTATAAAAATAATGAAAATATGGTGTATTAGTAATGCTTGTGGTAACTATGCTTGCATTAGTTATGCTTGCATATTTCTTATACAATATTTGGTTTTATGTATTAAAAATAACTTGAATTGCATAATTTCTAAAAAAGAAAATATTTGCTTACAAAAATACCCTTTATAAATATGGTGGAAAGGATGTGGAAAAAATTTTGACGGATAATTGTGTCTTTAATCATGCTAATGCATGCATTAGAATCCATTGCATTACTAATACCATTGATTTTGAGGTATTAGCAATACACACCTCAATATACAATAGAGGAGTCATTTGGTAGGGTGTATAAGAATAGTGTAAGTGTATTAGTAATGCTAGTGTTAGTTATGCCTACGTTAGTTATGTTTGCATTTTTCTTATGCAGTGTTTGGTTTGATGTATTAAAATTAATATTAATTGCATAATTTCAAAAAAAATATTTTTTTACAAACATACCCTCCATAAATATGGTGGAAAGGATGTAGAAAAGATTTTGAGGGACAATTATGACTTTACCCATACTAAAGCATGCATTAGATCTTTTGTATTATTAATACCATTGATTTTCATGCATTAGTAATACATCCTTAATAAATACCAAATAGAGTGTATAACTAATGCAAGAATTAGTAATACATAGGATGAAAAAGTTTATCAAACAAGGTATTAGTAATACACAAAGCTAATGCATGCATTAGTTTTTTTAATACACTCTACTAAACGACCCCAGAGCGTATAACGAATGCTTGCATTAGTTATACATGAGCTAAAAAGATGTACCAAACAAGGTACTAGTAATACACAAGACTAATGCATGCATTACTTTTTTTTAATACACTCAACCAAACGACCCCTAAGTGTGCTTCGGATTATTGTTACACCAAGTTAAATAGTACTCAATCCGTTCCGTATTAATTGTCAAATTTACAAAAATTGTTCGTCCTAAAACACTTGTCAATTACATCAAGATAGAACTAATTAACCTTTTTCTAGTCTGTCCTTAGAATTAATTATTTTTTAAAGTAAATAATATTGATTACATTGAAAAGAGTCAAGGATAAATTAGTAAAATAAAATTTGTATTAATAATTTCTTAAAGAGTATATAAAAGAGAAATATGACAACTAATATAAAATGAAGAAAGTAGCACATAAAAGGATTTGTAGAAATCCCCACTAGCCTTAATTAAGGTATTAGTTGACTCAATGACTATCCACCAACTTTTACCAGCAGTTCTTGCATTTCTTCCAAAGAGAGTACAAGTACAACCAAGCTTTTTTATAACTATCACTTTTTATAATAACATTTCATTAGAACTATCAAATTATTTTTGGAATCAATTTTTCATTATATGTTGTGTACAAAAACATTTTGCAATGAACACCAAATTAAAAATATGTATCCAGACACACGACCCAATTACGAAGAAATTTTACTGTATCACAGTGATGTGCTCAAAATCCAATGAAGGGGGACAAGTTTAAATTTTATTTCCATCTAAGTTCACTGAACTCTTTTCCATATACTCTCTTCCTCTCAAAATATTTGGCATGTGTCATTTTTTAAAATTAATATAACTATTTTTTAAAGTTAAGTTATATTAGATTAATTTAATATTTTAAAATTAAAATTTAGATATTCAAACACTATATGAAAAGTACTATAAATAGATATTCAAACACTATATGAAAAGTACTATAAATTACAACTTTTCTTAAAAAAATACATCATAAAATGTTGGTAAAAATTTATGGCGTTTGACTTTTAAAAAAGAAAATATGTCAACTATTTTGAGACGGAGAGAGTAGTAATAACATTTAACTTTTCCTTTTTATTTTCTATGCTTGATTTAGAAATAGTTAAATACTAGATAATTATGCACATGAAATAATGAACCAGTAGTGCATGTATAACGAACTACTATATATGCTGGAATAAATTGAAACGGATAATGATTTACTAGCTGTTCGTCCATAGATTTTTTTTCCCTTTTTTTTAAAAATATTTTGAGTTTTTGAATATATTTTTTAAAGATGAGTTTCCACTCACAAAATTTCAAGTTAAATGCATATTCAATCACAACTTTAATTTTTAAATATGCTTTTTCAATTTAACTTCAAATACTACTTTTTCGAATATCTCATTTTTTACGTCCAAATGCATACTTAAATTGACAAAACCAAGAAAAGTAATTAATTGAATGATTTATTGGCCTAATATGGGAGTAAAAGGAACAAAAATAAACAAATTTTCTTGCATTACCAACCTTAGAGAGAGTGACAGAGTGAGAGTGTGAAGGAAAGATGAGACTTCATAGAAGAAGGCAGTTACTTTCTACAGCTTATTTCAAGTAAAAAATGCTAAACATCATTCATGTATAGTAGTGTCATTTTAAGGAAACAAGATTAAGGTACCATTATTAAACGCAAAACGTTCAAATGAGCTAAAATTGATTCCTAGAATTGGAAAGAAAAAGATTGTCAATCTCCTCTTATTTATTTTTTTGGTCTTTTTTGAAAAGCGAAATTCTATATCTACAGTTTTTAAAAGATTACAAAAATAGAAAGAAAAACATTGCAAAGCAAAATTCTACATCTACTGCTTTTAAAATAGGGTTAATTACGCCAAATGGTCACTTGGCCAACTTAGTTACGTAAAAATTAACCAACACGGCAAATGGCAACTCGACGAAGTTAATTACAAGAAAAATAGCAGATTTATGGGCCTTTCTTCTTCTTCTTCTTCCTCCTTCTCCTCCTCCTCCTCCTCTTCCTCCTCTTCCTCCTCTTCTTCTTCCTCTTCTTCCTCCTCTTCTTCTTCTTCTTCTTCTTCTTCCTCTTCTTCCTCCTCTTCTTCTTCTTCTTCTTCTTCCTCCTCTTCCTCTTCTTCTTCTTGCTCCCCTTCTTCCTCCCTCCTCCTTCTTCTTTTTCTCCTTCTTCTTCTACTCCTTCTTTGTCTTCCCTATTCTTCTTCTTCTCCCGGGTTGCTTCTTTAAAATTCGACATGCCTCAAACGTGAACCATTTCGAGCAAATTATATATCAAAAGACTCGAAACATCGAGAGGAACTCAGATCTAAAATTTAAAATTATTTAGAGGAGATTTTGAGTTGGTCGGGATTGAAAGAACTTGCAAACCAAGTTCTTTGATGGTTATGAATTGTGCTTTATTGAAGACAAGGGAGAAATGGGTAATATTTTTGTTGGTAGTGATACTTTGAGGGTCCTCATTTTGAATTTATGCCAGACATATTTACCTTTGGGAGTGTACTCAAGGCTACATGTGCTTGTCGTCCCAAGGCTACATGTGCTTGTCGTGCTGAAATGGGAAGGGAACTACACGGGACATATATAAAATGTGAATGCGAGGATCTCTTTATATATATATATATATAGTCAAACCAACCCAGTTGGTTGGTCAATATCAGAGATCTTATCGGCCGATTCCACGTACCCCATGACACTTATCTTTCAACAAAAATTTCTCCCATTCATTTTTGTACTTGAATGGAAAGGCGAAATTCTCCAAATATCAAGGAACAACAAAGCACTGATGCTCGAGCAGAAGTTAAGGTTGTAGGAAAGGAAGAAACTTCACATGAAAGGAAATTGACGTTGCTTGTCTGCTTGCACATTCTTTGTTAGGATAATTAGTTATTTTGGAACTTGAATATATCTAGTAATAATAACTCAACGGGCGATATCTATATATTAAATACATAGTTATACATCATATATATACATATTTATACACCATGTATGTAATATCGATACATTATATAACTATTTATATATTATCGATACACGTTTTTACACATTTATACAATATCGATACACATTTATATACCATTTATACAATATTGATATACGTTTATAGGCCATTTATACAATACCAATACATTATATAATTATTTATACATTATTGATACACGTTTATACACCATTTATACAATATCAATACATTACATAACTATTTATACAATATCGATATATGTTTATACACAATAATACAATATTGATACATTGCATATACACTACATAGCAATTTATATAATGTCCATACGTTACATATATATTTCATATACAAGTTCGAGAAGTTATAAATGAATTTTCCTTGATGATTAATCAAATTATTAGTTACCAAAAAAAAACAAAAACTGGCCATTTAGCCACAGTTTTTATACCATTTAGCCACGGTTTGACCGTGGCTAAAATACGAGTATTTTTGCCTTTGGCTATTTTTTTGTAAATAAAAACATGACTATATTTTTTGTAAATTAATTACATTATTGTATATATTTGAAAGTATCCCTTTAAAATATATCTTTTCCTTTTCTTACTTTCTTTTTATTTTTGATTGGGATGAGATAGGCAGAGCGTGGAGGGTCAATTATGATCAAAAGATGTCTTTACGGTCTTGTGCAATAAATCAAAATCAAATAATTACTTTTGATAAATAAGCTGCTCTTACCATGAGGATTGCTCGGATGATAACTAGCCTTCATCTCAGACTTTAAGGTTATGGGTTAGCTCTTCAAACAAGCAAAAAGGTTTCAGCTACTAAAAAGGCATAAAAAATTACTCTTTCCATCAATTGAGACAACAACAATGCTACCAAACTTGGTTCATATTTTACCTTCTTATACACTTTAGCCCACTTTATAGAGGGGATTTGTAAAAGAAGATATTTCTAAAACTTATTTAGAAAGGTGGACACTTAATTTCTTTTTGATTTAATTTTTAGGATTTTGAAATAGAAAATAGAAAAGGTGTGGGATCAAGGTCATTTTAAAAGTTAGTGCCACCCTTTAAGTATTTTTTAAATACATTTCACCCTCCATTATTTTTCTAAAATACTCTCAAACTCATTCTCTTTCTTCACTTTCTTCACCACCTCTTCGTCTTTTCCGCTTCTATCTTGGAAATCACCATTTGTGATTTTGCTTCTCTCCAAAGCTCGAAGGTCGTTCATCTTCCAACTCAGGTAAGTTATTTCTGTCTTCTGACAATTTTATGCTGTATATTGATTTTTTTTATGCATTTTTGCATTTTGTGGAGTGAGTAGATGTTGAAGAAAAAAATTAAAATTTTTGAAAAAATGAGGCTTGATTTTATCGAAAATCTTTGTTATTAACTTGAAATTCTTTTGATTCTTGATAGATTTTTATTGGATTTTGGTTATCGTTGCAGTTTGAATTTTTGAAATTCTTTTGACTTCTATCGATCACTGTGCCTAGAAATCTAGGTTTATTTTTCAATTTTTCTTCACTATAGTGGTGTAGCTATTTTGCTGGTTCCATTCTACATTTATCTGTTTTTGCTGTTGTTCTGTTAATAGACTGTTTGATTAATTAGGTACTCCCTCCGTTTAAAAAAGAATGACCTACTTTTCTTTTTAGTCTATTTCAAATAGAATGACCCTTTCCTTTTTTGGCAATACTTTAATTTCAACTTTCCACGTGGCATGTTTAAGACCACAAGATTAAAGGACATTTTGGTACATTTGACATCACTTTAATTTAAGACCACAAGATTCAAAAGTCTTCTTTATTTTCTTAAATTTCGTGCCAAATCAAAATAGGTCATTCTTTTTGAAATGGAGGGAGTATTTATTTTATATCATAGTTGAGTACTTTTTGTACATAGATCATAAAACAGGGATAGAGGTAGAGGAGCGAAGACAAGCACTGTTAATAAAAAAAATGTTGAAGAAGCTTCAAGGGCTTCGAAAAGAAAAAAACTAGTAGTCGAAGAGCCGAAAACTATGAATTATACTGATGAAGGAGTTCACGAGGATAGTGATGATCAGGGCATTTGGAGAGAAGATCTTAAGTGTAGAATAGAAGAGAATGAAGAGGATGAAGCATTGTCCTTGCCCTACTGTGCAAGGTATATTTCTGGTGAGAGGTACAACCTCGCCACAATCTTCGATGAAGTTGGATCCTTTCCAGCAAGAATATCCATAAGGTCTAGGTTTGTACTGTATGAGGAATTTAGACAGGTCTTAGATGATCAAAAGCTTAAGACGAGGTTCAAGAAGTCATGCTTTGTCTGCTTAAGAAAATTGCCAAATTTCTGAAGTTCAATGGACAGCTTGTCCATTATACGCTCCTGCGTCAAGTGAAGGAAGACAAGATGTTGCATGAGATGTGGTTTGCATCAATGACAGGCCATCTTGCTTTGTCTTGAAGGAGTTTGCATTGATCACGGAATTAACTTGTTCGCAATATCCTCGTGATTGAAAATACAACAAAGCCATGGAGAAGGGTGCAGAGTTTCACAAAAAGGTTACAAGAAACAAGAAGATTTTATGATAAAAATTGTTGAACCTGGTTAGAGGAGGGAGGTTGGCCAAGGATGCCAAGTTTAAATGTTTTTCGGTATGATTCGTGCATGTGATATTGCTTGCAAGAGGTGTGTCAAAAACTGTGAAAGTAGACATGCTCAAGATTTTCGATTCTCTGAAGTCCTTTAAGAAGTACCCATGAGGTAAAGAGTCCTTCATTTTTACCTAGACTATCTCAAGAACAGGATAGACTCCACGAAGCAAAATGAAACATATGTAGAGAAGAATAGTACATCATACACTCTTTACAGATTCCCCTCAACATTCTTTATATTGATTATCAACCATTAAATAAGTTTATTCTAGCTAGCATTTATTTATGATTTATATTAAAGATTGACTGCGATTTATCTATTTTTATTTTAATTATTAATTTGGATATGCAAAGCTTTTCTCGAACTCGATAAGGGAAATGAAAAATTAAGAGATGACCATCTGCCCATTCCCAGGTTGTTTAGATGGCACACCTCAAAAAGTGATAAACTTATTGAAGGTAATTCATATATGAATGAATGGATAACAAATGTATAAAATTCTTTTATTATTATCTAGTAATAATACTGAATTTGTTAATAATTATATTTGCTTATTTGTAGAGAGTGCGCTCGTACCTCATTCCCACCATTCGTGAAACAAAGAAAAAATACATGATAAAATTTAATGCATACCCAAACGAGGTGTAATGACACTTTTCATTGTTACGGATTAGTCTAATGTACAAAAATTTGGGTTAAGATTTTCTCCAAATTGGTAGTTAGAAATTTCAGGTTAGGCTAATGTTGGATAAATTTCGAGCGAGGTATGGTCTAGGAAAATCCGGGAATGGATTGGTTAAATCATAAATGTAATAAAGTTTAGCATGTTCTTATGTTATCTAAGATGATAAGGGATTCGTAGGATTTTTTGGAAGTGAATTTGGGTAAGTAGAACTCCCGATATCAAACTTGACGTAAAAGGGGTTAGTCCAGAATGTCATAGTTTGAGAGTGAGTTGCGAAAAAGGAAAAACTGGGAGCAATCTCAAGTTTTTGCCTTGTCACACCCGCTATAGTGGGTGGCAGGCCGCTATGGTGACGCCGTTATAGCGGAATAATTCCCGCTATAGCAGGAGTCAACATTGGTCAATCCAGCCATAAAGGTGTATTCCGCTATCACTAGGCCTCTATAGCGGGATTGGGCTGCTATAACGGAATATACGAGTATTTATACAGAAATTACCCCAAAATGGTTAAACACATTTTGGGGAGAGTTTAGGCGATTTTGGGCAATTTTCACCTATTTCCCACCAAATTTCTTCGTAAAGGTAAGTTTATCACTCCCATTAACTAGTTTTTTTATTTCTAAACCTTAGAATCACTAGTTTTAGATTTTGGAGAGGATTTAACTTAACCTAACTGATTTTTCTAGTGTAATAGGGTAAATTAGGTGTAAAACCTTGGGGTTTTAGTTTAAAGTTAATAATTTACTTTTGCATGACTATAATTCACTATTGTAATCATTAAATTGGTAGGTTTAAGGTGAATTTATGGTTGAAAATCCTAGAATGGAAAGAATAATATGAAATTGGCCTTGGGGATCGGGAATAGGTTATAATCCTCGATATTGTAGGTCATTTGGTTGATTATGTGTTACATTTCTGTTATAGACCACAATCAAACCGAGGTTACAAGGAAAGGGAAGGCTCAAATTCGCTAGAGTATTTCAGGCTTGGATTGAGGTACGTGATGATTTAATGTAGTTGAAACCCAACATGTTTTATGTTTGCATGTTAACTGTTCCTTCGTATTACTTGTTACAATGCATATTCAAGGAAAGTGAATGACTGTTTGATATACTAAGTGTTAATCGCATATAATGAGCTTATATGAAAAGCTTGTAGGCTGTTACAAGTGCTATTTTCTGTTATCATTATGTTGTGATTGTTGTGATATCTATAATTATTGTGGGATGTACCGGTATTTGGACATCTTCACGGGATTGGTTGATATAAGATTGACAAACACTTGATGTCTGAGATTTGGTACATGGAAAAGAGCTCGTCCTTTACAGGTCATAGCTAGTGGGCGATCATAAGACCCTTAGCATGTATGTACAAGGTACAGTTGAGTGTGATGGTTCCTTGAGTGAACTGAGGATTATGTGTTTATTTGTTATATTGGTTCCTTGAGTGAACCGGGCTTAAGTGTTGACTTGTTATTTGGGTTCCTTGAATAAACCGAGTTTATGTGCTTATTTGATAAAGTGGTTTCTTTATATAAATCGGATTGTATGATATTGCCATTGTGTTGTTGGAATCCTTGAGTGGTTCGTGGTTAATTGTAAGTTTTGGCATAAATCTATGTTGTCTATTTACTTGTGTAATTGAAAATGGTCAATTTAATTGCTTGAGTCATGGTTATTGACTTGGAGTCTTGTTGGTAGTCATGGTCTTGACTTTACTTGTTATCCATGTTGTCTTGTATTAACTGAACTCTATAATGTTTTTGAATAAGGTTAAGTGTTATGAACTTGAGGTAAAGTTACATGGTAGGTGCTCATAGTTGTCTTGCCTTGCTAAGTTATGATTATGTGTTCATATTTCTCATTTTGGGTTGGCCGATGACCCTACCAGTACACTGTTGTTTCTTGTGTGCTGATACTACATGTGCTCTTCTTTTTGTTGAGTGTAGAGCATTTTTAAGTGACAATTTCAAGACCTTAGCTGTGATTCAACTAGTGTTCGAACTCAAGGGTGAGCTACATCTCTTGGGCTGCCATGAGTTCTTCATTCAGTTTCTGGTCGATTATTTCAGACAGAGACATTTCTCTTGTTTTTTGGGTTGAACTCTTATTGACAATTATTAATGTTTTGGTACAATGACTTTCGGATTCTAGGAGATTTTTTAGATTTTGTATTTACGCATTATTATTTTTGTTAGTTATTGAATTATTGGTTTTCTTAATGAAAAGGGGATTAGTTGCCTAATTTTTGGGCTAAGTGGTGGATTAAATATTTGAGTTAGATGTTTCTCCCATCGGGGGTTAGTATGAGTGCCACTCACGGCAGATTTGGGTAGTGACAAAGTTGGTATCAGAGCCCTAGATTCGTTGATCTTGTAGTACCAAAATAGATCCAGTAGAGTCTTACAGAATAGTATAGAGACGTTTATACTTTTCTTCGAGAGGCTATAGGACTTTAGGAAACTATCATATCTTTCTTATTTCGTGCTATAACTTGATTCCAATTGGTATCTGGTGCTACAAATTGGTATCTGACCTTCTTTATTCTTTTGTCTGCAGATGGTTAATACTAGAGCAAGTGGAGCTAGAGTCGCAACCCCCGCACTAGCAGCTCTAACTGTGGAACTATCTGTTTCGGGACGAGGATACAAAAGGGGTAGGGGAAGGGGAAGGGGAAAAAGGAGAGCAACACCCACTAGGAACGAAGCTCGTACAGCAGCTGATCAGCCTCGTCAGTGATTAGTGACACCTTCCCCACCCATTATCATTATGAGGAGGTTGAGGAGATAAATAGAGATATTGTGGAGTAGGAGAGGGTGACGCTAGTTGGAGATGCCACATTTGCCCCTATGTTTTCTTAGATAATTTAGTAGGTGCTATCTTTTCTGAGTGGATTGGCCTGTACTAGGGCCACTTCTGCTATGCTTGCCTATTAGTTTCCATGTGTTCAGCCAACTGCTACAGTTGCTTTTAGAATGGGTGAGGCCTCGGGACTGCGATTTTCCCTCCCTCAGTGTTAGGTCCTGTTATGACTGGGACTTAGCATAACATGCTGACCAAGTTCATGAAGATGAAAACTCCTACTTTTGTTGGCTCTGATACTGAGGAGGCATTTGAGTTCATTGTTGATTGTTCTAAAAGGCTGAACAAGATGGGTATTGTTGAGCAGCACGATGTTGATTTTGTTTCTTTCTAGCTGTAAGGTGATGCCAAGCAGTGGTGGAGGGCATATGTTGAAATTCAATCACTAGTTTTGCCTCCACTAACAGGGGCTCAGTTTCATACCCTATTTTTGGAGAAGTATGTACTCTGTACTCTTCGTGATTGTAAGAAGGATGAGTTTTTGGCCCTTGAACAGGGCAATATGTCTGTTGCAGCCTATGAGGCCAAGTTTCATGCTTTATCGCATTATGCTACTCAACTACTTGGTACAAAGAAGGAGAGGATTCGGTTGTTTGTAAAAGGCCTGAACACCGACTTACAGGTTTTGACTATTCATATGACTTTTGCCAAAAAAACTTTTAATGATGTTGTTGATTATGTGAAAAAGGTAGAAGGGGTGAAATAAGTTGGTCCGACAAAGATGTTAGCAAAGAAGTCCTAAAATGTAGGTAAATTTAGTGGTTCTTATTCCAGGGGTCGTAGCTAGCACGCTTATCTGGATCGCCCCATTTAGTCTGCTCTGCCTGCTTCTACAGTTTGTCAGTCAGGGGTTATTCAGCAGGCGATAGTTGCTAAAGGCTAATGGGCTTCTTATTCTTCGGCAAACAGTCCTTCTCTTAAGCTAGGTTGTTATTCTTGTGATACAGTAGGGCACTTCAAGAGAGAGTGTCCTCAAAGACAGGCTGGATTACAGGTACAACAATAGGCTAAGGCTGTGGTTCTTGTTGGTAAAGGTGGTGAAGGTAATAGTAATGGTAATGGTCATCCACAGGGTTGGCGGGGTAATAATCAGAGAGGTCATGGTGGAAATTAAGGTAATGGTAATGCAGGGAAGGGTAGAGCGCAGCCTGCTAAGGAAGTTATCTAGCTCTATGATAGATCTCACTATTATGCCTTCCAGGCAACACTGAGGCCGACGTATCTGATGCCATTATTACAGGTGCTATTTTCGTCTGTGACCGGATGGCTACTATTTTATTTGATCCGAGTTCCACTTATTCTTATGTATCGATTACATTTGCCTTGGGGTTGTACTTGATTTATGATATACTTGACTCTTCTGTTTATGGGTCTACTCCGATTGGAGACTCTGCGGTAATGACCCATGATTATCGTGTATATTCTGATTTGTTCATGGGTTTCCATACTTGGACAGATTTAATAATTTTAGATATGCTTGACTTTGACACTATCCTGGGTATGACTTGGCTATCTCCGTATCATGCTTTTTAAAATTATAATGCTAAGACAGTGACTTTAGAGATGCCTGGAATGGATAAGTTAGAGTGGGAGGGTGTGTATAAGCCTAAGCCTATGAAAATTATAACTTTTATTTAGGCTAAGAAGTTAGTTGGGAGAGGGTGTTCAACTTTCCTAGCACATCTCCGGGATGTTAGTGCAGAATCTCCCTCTATTGAGTTAGTCCCCGTGGTGTTAAAATTTCAGGAGGTGTTTCCCACAGATTTGCTTGTTATGAATCTGGACCGGGACATTGACTTTTGTATTGATTTAGAGTCGGGTACTCATCACATTTCTATTCTTCCCTATCGAATGGCTCCGGCTGAGTTGAGAAAACTCAAGACTCAGTTGCAGGAGTTACTTGATAAGAGGTTCATTCATTCTAGTGCTTCTCCTTAGGGTGCCCCATTATTGTTCGTTAAGAAGAAGGATGGTAGCCTAAGAATGTGTATTGACTACAGGCAGTTGAATAAAGTTTCCATCAAGAAGAAGTATCCCTTGACCTGGATAAATGATCTTTTTGACCAGTTGAAGGGTGCTTCTATTTTCTCCAAGATAGGTTTGAGATAGGGTTATCACTAGTTAAAGATTTGGTCTGAGGGTATACCCAAGACATCCTTCAGGACTTAGTGTGGACATTATAAGTTCTTGGTGATGTCATTCTGGTTGACTAATGCATCAGCAGCTTTCATGAGCTTGATGAATGGTATCTTTAAGTCTTTCTTCGATTCTTTTGTGATTGTCTTTATTGATGATATCCTGGTTTACTCCAAGGTTAAGGAGGAGCATACAGGTCATCTTCGTATTATGTTGGGGATTTTAAAGGATAAGTAGTTATATGCTAAGTTCTTGAAATGTTAGTTTTGGTTGTCTTCGGTTGCCTTCTTGGGGCATGTGGTTTCAAAAAAAGGGGTGATGGTAGATCCCTAGAAGATTGAGGTTGTTAAGAGTTAGGTTTGGCCTAGCTTTGTGACTAAGGTTAGGAGTTTTGTGGGCCTTGCTAGTTACTATCATAGTTTTGTCAAGAATTTTACATCTATTGCTACTCACTTGACAAGGTTGACTCAGAAAGAGGTTCCATTTGTTTGGTCGGATAAGTGTGAGGAGAGCTTCCAAAAGCTCAAAACACTTTTAACTACAACTCCTATTCTTTCCCTACTGGTAGAAGGTAAAGATTTCATTGTATTTTGTGATGCTTCACTTTCAGGTTTGGGTGCAGTGTTGATGCAGGAAAAAAATGTGATTGCCTATGCTTCAAGGCAATTGAAGCCTCATGAGAAGAATTACCCAACCCATGACTTAGAGTTGCAGCAGTGGTTTTTACACTTAAGATTTAGAGACACTATCTCTATGGTGTCAAGTGTCAAGTGTTTACAGACCATTACAGTATCCAGTATGTGTTCACGCAAAGGGACTTGAATTTGAGATAGAGAAGGTGGATGGAATTGTTAATGAATTATGATGTGACCATCCAATACCATTCGGGTAAGGTCAATGTGGTGGCAGACGCATTGAGCTGGAAAGTAGTAAGTATGGATAGTCTAGCTTATTTGAGGGTGTCAAGGCAACCCTTGGCTAGAGAGATTCAGACTCTAGAATCTCTATCTATGCAGTTTGGTGTTTTTGAAATAGGTGGACTATTGGCTTGTGTGGAGGTAAGGTCAACATTCCTTGGTCAGATCAATGCCAGACAGTTTGAATATGGGAAGTTGAACAAACTTCGAAACAAGTGAAGCTGATGCCACACTTGATTTGTGTGGGGTGTTGATAGTGAGGAGATACATGTGTGTGCCCTGGGTTGGAGATTTGATTCCTTATTTACTTGCAGAAACTTATGGCTCTCGATACTCTATCCATCTGAGTGCAACCAAAATGTATCGTGACTTGAGATAGCTCTATTAGTGGCCCGGGATGAAGGGGGATATAGTGGAGTATGTGTGTAAATGCCATAATTATCAGCAGGTGAAGTACAAGAATTAAAAGCCTGCGAAGTAGGAGAGGATAGCTATGAACTTCATGGTAGGTCTTCCTAAGACCTAAGAGTAGCATGACTCGATTTGGGTCATAGTGAACAGCCTAACCAAGTTAGCTCATTTATCCCTGTTAGAGTGGATTACAGTTCAAACCAGTTAGCCAATATTTATGTCAAGGAGATATTGAGGCTTCATGGGGTACCAATTTCCATCATTTATTATAGAGGTATGCAGTTCACCTCTTAGTTTTAGGACAAGCTACATAATGCTTTGGGCATAATATTGACTTCAACACTACTTTCCATCCTCAGACTGATGGGCAGTCAGAGAGGACTATCAAAGTGCTTGAGGATATGTTAAGGGCCTATATTTGGATGAAGAAGTATGAAAGATGCAAATCTTTCCTCCTCTGATAGAGCTCAAATGAACCATCCCCTCATGCGGATCTCACTGGAAGGTTTAAGAACATCATGTTAATGAGTTCATATCGGTAGTCATTGGGATAAGATTTTATTATTGTGTGAGTCTTCATACAATAATAGTTATCACTCTAGCATTGATATGGCTCCATTAGAAGCACTCTATGGAAAGAGGTGTAGATCACCCATAGGATGGTTCAAAGTTGGTGATGTGAAATCTTTGGGTACAGACTTGGTGAAGGAAGCTCAAGAAAAGATGAGGTTCATTCAAACCAAGTTATTGGCAGTCTAAAGTAAGTAAAAGGTGTACGCAGATCGTATGGTAAGGGATATGTTTTTCAAGGTTGGTGAACAAGTTTTGTTAAAGGTATCTCCTATGAAGGGAGTCATGAGGTTTGGCAGGAAGGGCAAGCTTAGTCATCGGTATATAGGTCCATTTGAGGTTCTTGAGGATGTGAGTCTGATAGCATATAGTTTGACGTTGCCACCAAGATTGCCGGAGGTCCATCTGGTGTTCCATATATCGATGCTTAAGAGATATCATGGGGATGAAGATTACATTATAAAATGGGATTCAGTTTTGCTAGATAAGGATCTTTCTTATAAGGAGGAGACGATTGTTATTCTTGATCGGGATGTTTGTAAGTTGAGGACAAAGGAAATTTGATCGATAAAAGTACAATGGAAGCACTGTCCGATTGAGGAAGCTACTTGGGAAATCGAGAAAGACATGAGGGACAAGTACCCTCACTTGTTTAAGGATATAGGTACACTTTTCTCTTTTAACTTGGATTATTTTTCTTGTTTTGCCGTTCAGGAATGAACCATGGGTAAATTGATATCTGTTGTAATGACCCTATTCATCATTACGGGTAAGTTTAACGTATAAAAATTTGGGTTAAGATTTTCCCCGAATTGGGAGTTAGAAATTTTAGGCTAGGCTAGTCTTGAACAAATTCCAAGTGAGGTATGATTTAGGACAATCCGGGAATAGATTGGGTATATGTAATAAAGTTTATCATGTTTTTATGTTAGCTAAGACGATAAGTAATCGATAGGATTTTTTTGAAGTGAATTCAGGTAAGTAGAACTCCCGATATCCAACTTGACGTAAAAAGGTTAGTTCAAATTTTCATGGTTTGAGGGTGCGTTACAAAAAAGGCAAACCTGGGAGAAATCCTGAGTTTCTGCCTCACCACACCTGCTATAGTGGTGGCAGGCCACTATGATAACTCCATTAAAGTGGAATAATTTTCGTTATAGCGGGAGTCAACATTGGTCAATCCCGCCATAGTGGGTATATTTTGCTATAGTGAGGCTGCTACAGTGGGATTAGACTGCTATAGCTGGATATATGCAGATTTATGCAGAAATTACCCCAAAATGATTTATTATTTTTAAACTCATTTTGGGGAGAGCTTAGGCGATTTTGGGCGTTTTTCACCTGTTTTCCACCAAGTTTCTTCGTAAAGGTAAGTTGATCACTCCTATTAACTAGTTTTTCAATTTCTAAACCTTAGAATCAATAGTTTATGTGTTTTGGGGAGGATTTAACATAACCTAGCTTATTTTTCTGGTGCAATAGTGTAAATTAGGTGTAAAACCTTGGAGTTTTCATTTAAAGTTAATAATTTACTCTTGCATGACTATAATTCACTATTATAACCATTAAATTGGTGGGTTTAAGGTGAATTTATGGTTGAAAACCCTAGAATGGAAAGAATAATATGAAATTGGCCTTGGAGTTCGGGATTAGGTTATAATCCTCAATATTGTAGGTCATTTGGTTGATTATGTGTTATATTCCTACTTTAAACCACAATCAAGACGAGTTTGTAAGCAAAGGGTAGACTCAAGTTCGTTAGAGCATTTAGGCATGGATTGAGGTAGGTGATGGTTTAATGTAGTTGAAACCCAAATTATTTTATGTGTGCATAACAACTGTTCCTTCGTACACGAATCCCTTGGTGGATAAGTCCGACGACTCAGCAACAATGCGGAATTAAGTTTTTTGTCTGGTGGATCTGATCTATAGTTAGGTTGTTACAATGCATGTTCAAGGAAAGTGAATGACTATTTGATATCTTAAGTGTTAATCGCATGTAAAGAGCTTATTTGAAAAACTTGTTCATTGTTACAAGTACTTTTTTCTGTTATCATTGTGGTTGTGATTGTTGTTATATCTGTCGTTATTATGGGATGTATCGGTATTTGGACATCTTCATGGAATTGGTTGAAATAAGGTTGTCAGACACTTGATGTTTGGGATTTGGTATATGGACAAGAGCTCGTCCCTTGCAGGTCATGGTTAATAGGCGACCATAAGACCTTTAGCATGTCTGTACAAGGTACAGGTGAGTGTGACAATTCCTTGAGTGAACTGGGGATTATATGTTTATTTGTTATATTGGTTCCTTGAGTGAACCGGGCTTAAGTATTGACCGTTATTTGGGTCCCTTGAATAAACCAGGTTTATGTGCTAATTTGCTAAGGTTGTTTCTTTATGTTAACCAGATTGTATGATATTGCCATTGTGTTATTGGAATGGATCCTTAATTGGTTCGGGTTTTATTACAAGTTTTGGCATAACTCTTTGTTTTCTATTTACTTGTGTAATTGAAACATGGTCAATTTAATTGCTTGAGTCATGCTTGTTGACTTGGAGTCTCTTTGGAACTCATGGTCTTGACTTGACTTGTTATCCATGTTGACTTGTATTGACTGAACTCCATAATGTTGTTGAATAAGGTTAAGTGTTATGAACTTGAGGTAAGGTTACATTGTAGGTGTTCATGGTTGTCTTGCCTTACTAAGTTATGGTTATGTGTTCATATTTCTCATTTTGGGTTGGTCAATGACCCTACCAGGACACCGTTATTTCTTGTGTACTGATACTACACATGCACTTCTTTTTGTTGAGTGCAGAGCATATTTCAGCGACTGTTTCGATACCTCAGTTGTGATTCATATTGTGTTCAAACTCAAGGGTGAGCTACATCTTTCGAGTTGCCATAAGATCTTCATTCAATTGTTGGTTTATTGTTTCGGACATAGACTTTTCTATTATTTTTGTTGTTATACTCTTGTTGAGAATTATTAGTGTTTTGGTACAATGACTTTCAGATTCTAGGGGATTATTTAGATATCATATTTCTGAATAATTATTTTGGTTAGTTATTGAATTGTTGGTTTTCTTAATGAAAAAGGGATTAGTTGCCTAATTTTTAGGCTAAGTGTTGGATTGAATATTTGAGTTAGGCGGTTCTCCCACCTTGGGTTAGTGAGGGTGCCACTCCCAGCGGGTTTGGATCATGACACGAGGTGAAGGATATGTTTATCGATGCCTTATAGGTCCATTTGCGCAGCGTGACTGTCATCACTTCATCGGTGGATAGTGAGGATGTGTATGATGACCAGAATTTGGGTGGTACCTAACACATGTTATTTGTGGTGCGGGATCGAGTAGGGTAGGAGCAGTGATGAACAAACTGAATAAAGGAAGTTGGCTGAGCGTGTGTCATTGCTTGAGGAATCAGTGAAGGACACTGTTGCCTTCATCACAGAGGAGAGATTGAGAAAAAGAAAAAGAAATAACAGGAGCAAGGTAATATACTTGAAGTGTTTTTGCTTTTAATTATTTTCCCTATACAAGTTTTGTCTATTTATTATAGAAGTTTTATATTTTGTATATCAATATTTGTTATTATAGAATCTATGTCAAATTTTATAGACATCTATCATAGTTTATTATCGACCTTGAATATAAAGTATAAACTTTGTTGTTTTTAATTATTTACCCTATTTAAATTTTTTAATTAAGTATGTTGAAAATACAGTTGTGCAGGTCCCTGATGAACATTCAGCTGTGAGGATTTTCTACGATGAAGATGGTATAAAAAAGATCCTCCTTGAAGCAGTAACTCTGGAATATGAGGCAGATTTCAATAAAGTGAAGAATATAGTTGAGGACATAATCCTCAATGAATCAGTTGTTGCAGAAAAAGAGAAAAAAAAACAAGGCAGTAGAGAAGGAGAATGAGGAAGAAGACAAGAAAGAAGATGAAAAAGATGAGGCAGAAGAGAAAGGGAAGGAGAATGAGAACCAGTTATTGAAAAAAAAAGGATGGAATCAAAGCAGCAGAGGAAAAAGAAAAGAAGGTCGAAGAAGAATAAATGAATGTTGCGGAGGAAGTGATAGAAAAGATGAAAGTAGAGGAAGAAGAGAGAGAAGAAGAACAAAAGAAGGCAGTAACAGAGGAAGAAGAGAAAAAAGAAGAAGAAAATAAGGCAGCAACAAAGGGAGAAGACAAAGAAGAAGAAGAAAAGAAGGCAACAATAGAGAAAGAAGAAGAAAAGAAGGCATCAGAGGAAGTGAAAACTGATCTAGTTCTGAAGGACATTGTTGATAAGATCAACAATGAGCAAATGGAAGACCAGACAAATGATGAAACAAAAAAGAATTTATAATTTTTATTCGGGTGTCAATGTTTATGTGGTTGGGTATTGACACAATGATGTTTTATTTGAAATATGTTGAGACAAACAATTTAAGTTTTTATAGTTTTGAATGAGTGAGTTGACAAACAATTTTCTTTGTAAGGAAGTTTTTATAGATTCTTTGGCAGTCTGCCTTATTAAACTGCATTATGAGAATGTGAAACTGTTTAGTTGGTTTATTATAAAAGTTTTATATTTTATATAATCAATGGTTGTTATGATATAATCGATATCAATATTTATAGATGGCTATCATCATTGATTAAAGACCAAATAAAAGATAAAGCAAACATAGCATAAGTGTGGAGTAATCGATGAATTTTTTATTTATACGTCCAAGAGAAAATATGTTCAATCCCACTACATTCCTGTTACACCTTTTAAAAAATTCAATGCTAATAATAAACCCTATAGCATAATTTTTAGGCATTTTCTTTTTCTTCAGCCACAATCAACCTCTGATTAAGTTGATCCCTCTCTATTTCGGTGTCTTTCAATAATCCTTTTAAGTGATTTATCTTGTGTTCAGATTCTCTAAATACTGTCATAAGTAGATCTTTATTTTCTTCAGATTCTCTGAGCCTTTTCAATATTTCAAATTTGGCGACGCCTTAAAATATTTATTCCTTGGATTTGGGAGAAATCCACTTAAAATAAGACCATCCACCAATATCCTAAAAAAACAACGACTAATTAGAGTATTTTATTGCTTAAAGAACCCAAATAAAGTACAATTTTTAATAAAAACACACCTTTCCAACTACACATTTGTATAATTTCCGACCTTGATTTTTTTCTGTTCGTGATGTCTTCATGATGGCGGAATTATTACAATGACAAATCTAAGCCTTTTTGGATGTTTGAGATGACTGAGACATTATTTGTGTTGAAAAAAAAAAGAGAAATGGAGGAGTAGATGAATAAAAGATTATGAAAAATTTCAAAAAGGTCTCATTCATTTATATAATAGGGTTGGCAGAAATATAACCGTTGGAGGTCTATACTTTTTGACCGTTGCAGCTCAAGACCAAGCTAATGATTTATCATACACTTACTGCATAGTGTATCATAGGTTATTTCAATTGATAATCGATCTTTTTGGTTTATTGTAGATCATCCCCTTGTACGGCCTACAAGGGCAGTAATTTTAGAAGTCATCGTTGAGGCTTCCTAATTTTTAACTATTGCATTCTGATCATAGACTATGCAAATAGTTTATCATCTACTAATTTAATTCTCTATATACTAAATCATGTCGTCTATAATGGGGTCAACTATTTATCTATACATGACTGTTGTTTAGGTCTACAGTTGATCGGTTGAATATATGATCAAGTAATATTATGACTAAAAAAGAAAAACTTAAATAAAATAAAAAAAAGTAGGTCAATTAACATAATTCAAATATTGTAAAGCTATTTGATTACATCAATTGTGAGTCCATATCACTTTTGGACATGATCAAATAATTATTAGGGCATGTAATTATCCTAAATCACTAAAATAAGACTAAAAAGGAGAAAATTAAATTAAATAAAATTAAATTAGAGGAATTAACATCATAAAGTATTGTAAAATAACTAAACCGCATCATATAGGAGTCCATAACAATTGTACACATGATCAAATGAGTATAAGAAAGAGTGATGCTTGTGAGTGGTCCTAGGACAAGTAATGTTTGAGGACAATGGATTGTTTCTCAAAGTATAAGTTTATTTTGAGTAAGTAGTTCTTACTACCATTGCTCTTACTTATACTCATTTGATCATGTGTCCAATTGTTGTGGACTCCCAGATGATGTGATTTAGTTGTTTTACAATGTTTGACTGATGTTAATTACCTTAATTTAATTTAATTTTCTCCTTTTTAGTCATACTATTGCTTGTCAATATATTCATATGGTCGATGGTAGACTTCTAAAACTCTCTTGTATAGATTATGTTTTTGATCTGTAATAGACGTATAGGTTTATTATATAGCTACATAGACAAGGATTGGTATATGACTAAGAAAAGGGAAAAATTTAATAAAATTAAATTAAATTAGGGGAATTAACATCATTCAAGTATTGTAAAATAACTAAATCACATCATATGGGAGTCCACAACAATTGAACGCATGATAAAATGAGTATAAAAAAGAGCACTGGTAGTAAGAACCACTTACTCAGAACAAACTTATACTTTGAGAAGCAATACATTTCCTCAAATATTACTTGTCCTAAGAGCACTCACAAGCATCACTCTTCCTTATACTCATTTGATCATGTGTTTAATTATTGTGGACTCTTGTATGATGTGATTTAGTTGTTTTACAATGCTTGAATGATATTAATTCCCTTAATTTAATTTAATTTATTTTTTCCCTTTAAGTCATATTTTAGTGATATAGGATAATTATATGTCCTAATAATCATTTGATCATGTCCAATACTGATATAAAATCAGAATTGATGTAACCAAATAGTTTTACAATGTTTGGATGGTGTTAATTGACCTACTTTAATTTTATTTAATTTAATTTTCCCCTATTTTAGTCATAATATTACTTGTTCATATATTCAATCGGTCGACTGTAGACCTATGCAACAATCAAGTATAGATAAATAGTATAATCTATAATATATTGGAGATCTATTATGTAAAAAATGGCATCAGTAGATGATAAACTATTTGCATAGTCTATTATCGAATGTTCAATTATGAACTTGTCAATTTAATTTATATCGTCTTTGTCAAATATTTAATTATGAACTTGTCAATTTAATTTCCGCCCCTTTTTAGGCATATGGTGTACATGTTTATAATACATCTTTAGGGTTTATGGAATATTATCATGAGGGTCTATAATCGATCCTCAAACATCAAGGATAACAGTATTGGCCAAATTAAAACAATGAACAACAAATCACAATAATTCTACAGAAATTGAACATTTTATATCCAAGTAACAGTTCATTGCATTTTACATATATCATAATGGGGCCAAAAAATTAGCAAAAAGGGCAAAAAATGAAGCTTTCATGTATAAAATTATACCACCATGAAAGCTTTCACAGTGAACTATAATTGTAACGATCCAAAACGCTGTTACAGTGAATTGCTGGGTAATATTTCAACCTAGCCCTTCCCTAGACAAAAATTGCAAAATTCATGGCTAGCCTAGTTTTGGGTGAATTTTAGGTGTTGTATGGTCTAAGGAAATTTGGTAATTCTTGGTGGTTTAGTTGTGGGATTTAATTTGATTTTATATTAGATGACGAATTTAGGAAGTCAGAGAAACTTTTGGTGGATAAAGCGGTTAGTAGAGCTCTGATTATAGCAATTTTCATGAAAAAGTTAGTACGTGATGTCAAAATTTGGGAAGTACGTTGTGAAATGGGCATAGCTAGGAACTGAGCCCGAGGTTCTGCCTAAGTACCACTGCAGCGATAGAATGACCGCTGCAGCAGCATCGCCGCAGTGAGGGAGATGGTCGGTACGACGGAGGGTAGTTTGGACTAAACCTCGCTGCAATAATAAATCCACCGTTGCATCAACGATTAGGCAGTTTTATATCAGAAATATTATACTTAGAGTTTTTCATTCCACTGCAGCAGCATCGCCGCAGTGAGGGAGATGGTCGGTACGACGGAGGGTAGTTTGGACTAAACCTCGCTGCAATAACAAATCCACCGTTGCATCAACGATTAGGCAGTTTTATATCAGAAATATTATACTTAGAGTTTTTCATTCCAAAAAGTTTAGTTTTCGATCTAAGGCAAGGAGAAGGCAATTTCCACCAATTTTAGGGGTTTTCCATCGTTGAGGTAAGGATTTTCCACTATTCTAACTTGTAATTACTTTGTTTAATCCTTAGAAATATAAGGATCAAGATCATGGCTGAAAATTATGTTTTAGCCCTAGGTTTGAAGAACTGGGGGAAAATTGGTTGGAATAGCTTTAATTCACTTGTTATTAACTCTAGGTTTTTAAAATTCACTTCCTAGCATAGAATTCTTTCTAGTAATCATGAATTACGAAGAATTCGAAGATATTAAAGGGTATAAAAATCTAGAATGATGAACTAGGCTAAGTTCATATGTTAAAATCAATGATTTGGATTTGTAATGTCTAGAAGTGGGGAATGATGTACTGAATTATTCTTATTTGTTGTTTATAGACCAAGAACGAGTAGAACTTGTGAGAAAGGGCAAAGATTTGGCTAAATAGTGCCTTTTGGATGAGGATACGAGGTAGGTTATGGTTTGAAAGTAGTTGTAGATTTGACTCTACGCTTATATTTGAATTAGATGATTGTGACTAGCCTTCGGGCATGCTTGTAATTATTAGTTGAGATGATGTTAAAGTTAAGTTAAAATGATTAGTTTGAAAGTTTAAGTGTTGATGAATGAATTATGAACTTGATTATTGATATTATCGTACTTTAAGTATTTTGTTGAGGATTTATCCATTTAATAATATTGGGATCGGGTGTAATGCCAACACAAATTGATATTGGGATCGGGTACCACTGTAGGTATTATACATAGACTAAGATCGTACCCTACAGGTCATGACTAAGGGTCCCTGATGACCCTAGTACGTATGTACACTATTTTAGGCATGCATTCATTAGTTGCATTGAACATATTATTGGTTACTTGATTGCTGTTGATTTCATTGCCTAAGTGTAAATGATTGATAGGAATAACTTGAATGGATTTATACGAAGACGATAGTCAGTATTTTGTACGTTGATGTGACTATGAATATGTATTGAAATGTTAGTTGATTATGAGTTTTGTCTTGATCAGTTCTTGCTTTTGTTTAATTTATTTATTTGTATGGTGTTAAGTTAAGTCAGTCAATGATTTCTACCAGTACATAGTGCTTGTACTAATACTACCTGTGCTCTTCTTTTTGTTGAGTACAGAGCAAATTCTGGTGTTTGAGAATAGACCTTAGCTTCAGCTTGAGATCAGTAGCTTCAATTCAAGGGTAGGCACCATGTCCGGACAACCATTGGATCTTTCTCTTATTCATGTCCTTTATTTTGGACTATGACTTTTCTATCTTTGATATTTGCATTTTGGACTATGAATTTTAGACTTTGTTTTGCTTAGAGGTATTTGTAAGGTGACTTTTGGGTTTTAGGGAGATGTAATAGTTTAGAGATACTTCCCACTTTTTTTATTTTATTAGGTTCTGAAGATATTAGACCAATATTATATCTTGACATGCTTAAAGTGAAATGGTGGTTATAACTAGTAAATGTTAAGTGTAGCTTTTTATTTGTTTGACTAAGGGTTGGGTTGATTGGTTCTCCCACTATAGAGTTATGGTGGGTACCACTCATGACCATTTGAATCTTGACAAAGATGGTATTAGAGCGTTGGGTTGTCAATCTCATCGTACAAAAAGGGTCTAGTAGAGTCTTATAGAATGGTATGGAAATGTCTGTACTTTTCTTCGAGAGACTACAAGACCTTAGGAAAAACTTTCACTTCTTTCTTTCCTTCGTGTTAGTACTTGATTCCAATTGGCATCTGGTGATCCAAATTGGTAGCTGACCTCTTTCATTCTTGTTTCACAGATGGTGAGTACTCTTTCAACTCGAGAAGCAGTAGTAGCTATAGCAGCAACACCTGAACCAGCCAATGGGGATGCAGCGTTGGGCATAATTAAGAAGAAGGGGAAGAAGAGGAAGGCAAAGGTTATCAACCGTCAGGGGTTGAGCCTAAGCAGCTGAATGACCAACTAGATAGATATCACCATCCCCTCCCCCCATATGAGGTTGGTCCAAACTTAGTTCAGGATGACGAAGTGGTAGTTGAGAAGGAGGAGGTCCTAGTTCCAGAAAATAATGTGCCTGTGCAGGTTGGTGTAGCTCAGGTACCCATGTCCTCAGAGGTAATCCAGCATATGTTTGGATTTTTGAGAGATTTAGCTGGCATTGGTTCTACTCAGATAGTTTCAGCCCTTCAGCCTCCAGTTGTGCAGCGTGTTGTTGTTGTAGCACCTCAGATGGATAAAGGTACTAAGACAAGAGTTTTTCCTTAACAGTTATTGGGTCCAGTTATGACCGAAAATGAGCATGATCTATTTTGTAAGTTTCTGAAGATGAAACCTCCATTGTTTCAAGGTGCTGAGCTAAAGGATGCTTATGAGTTTATGATTGACTTTCATGAGTGTCTGCAAAATATGGGGATAGTGGAGTGATAAGGAGTGGAATTTGTGACCTTTTAGTTGTAGGGATAGGCCAAGTAATGGTGGAGATCCTTTGTTGAGTGTTGGGTAACTTTACCTCTTTTAACTTGGTCTCAATTTCAGGTTGTATTTCTTCAGAAGTATGTTCCCCGTACCTTGTGGGATAGGAAGTAAGATGAGTTCATGAGGCTTGAGTAGGGGGTTATGTTAGTGACGGCTTATGAGGCCAAATTTCATGCTCTGTTCCGGTATACTTTTCAGTTGATACCAACTGAAGAGGAGAGAATAAAATTTTTCTTGAACGGTTTGAACACAAGCCTTCAAGTTCCTGCACTTCAAATGACCTCTTTGGGGAAAATTTTTTAGGAGGTGTAGAAGTTTGTAAAGAAAGTGTAAGTGATGAAGCAGCAAGGTAGCGTTGGAGCGGAGGAGAAGAGAGCCCAAAAATCACTCCATTTCAGTGGTTCTTATTTATGGGGTCGTGGTTCACAGAGCTACTCTGCTCGAACGATTCATTCAGTGATGCCTGTGTTCGATAGGTGCCCGTCAGGGGTTAGTTATCAACCCTCTGGGTAGATAGTTATACACCTTCAATATCTTTAGTCCAGTGGCCTGCTCTAGACCGTAGATGTTTTGAGTGTGGAGGAGTAGGTCACATTCGAAGGTATTGTCCTAGCCTTATACCCACAGGTCAGTTGACTCAGTAGCCAGCTTCCATAGTTTTAGTTTTGGCAAGTTGTGGTGAGGAAGGTAATGGTAGAGGTCGTCCATTGGGGGGGTGCAGTGGTCACACCACTGGTGTAAGGCTCATATCTATGCAGTTCCATATCATCCTAAAGCTGAGGCTTCTGATGTTGTGATCACATGTACCATTTTTGTCTGTGATTGTATGACTTCTGTGTTATTTGATAGGGGTCTACTTTTTCTTATGTGTCTATGAAGTTTGCTTGGGGTTGGGATTTAGTTTATGAAATTCTTGATACACCCTTGTATGTGTCTACACCAGTTGGGGTGTCTGTGTGTCTTGATCAAGTTTACCGGACTTTTCCTATAGTGTTTATGGGGTATGAAACTTTGGTAAACTTAGTGATTTTAGACATGGAAGATTTTGATATTATTTTGGGAATGAGTTGGTTGTATCCTTACCATGCTGTCCTTAATTGTTATGCTAAGACTAGTACCATATCCATGCATGGGATGGAGAGGTTAGAGTGGGAGGGTGTTTATAAGCCTGCTCCTTACAAAATTATTTCTTCTATTCGTGCCCAAAAGCTAGTTAAGAGGGGATGTCGAACGTTTCTAGCCCATCTTTGGGATAATAGTACAACAACCGCTCCTATTGCTTTGATTTTGATAGTATGTGAATTTCTAGAGGTGTTCCCTAATGATCTTCCTAGGATTTCACCTGATCGAGACATCGACTTTTGGATAGACTTAGAGCCGGGCACTCAACCTATTTATATTCCTTCTTATAGGATGGCACCGACAGAGTTAGTAGAACGGAAATCTCAGTTGCAAGAGTTGTTGGGGAAGGGTTTTATCCATACTAGTATTTCTCCTTGGAGTGCTCCTATTATTTTTGTTAAGAAAAAGATAGTAGTATGTGGATGTGCATAGACTACTACCAATTAAACAAGGTGACAGTTCGTAATAAGTATCCTTTGTCTAGGATATTTGACTTGTTCAATCGGTTGCAGGGTGCCGCAGTGTTTTCTAAAATTGACTTAAGGTAGGGTTATCATCAGTTTAAGATACGGGAAGAGACATCCCAAAGACTGCCTTTCAGACTCGTTATGGCTATTTTGAGTTCTTGGTGATGTATTTTGGCTTGACCACTGCCCAGCCACCTTTATGGGTTTGATGAATAGGGTATTCAAAACTTATTTGGATTCGTTCATAATTGTTTTCATTGATGATATATTTATCTACTCTAAGAGTAATGAGGAACATTAAGCTCATTTGCGTACTATGTTGGGGTTGCTTAAAGAGAATAAACTATATGCTAAGTATTCCAAGTGTTAATTTTTGTTGTCTTTGGTGTCTTTCTTTGGGCACGTGGTGACTAAGGGGTTATGGTAAACCCGCAGAAGATTAAAACTATTAAGAATTAGGCTGGACTGACCAATGTGGCAGATATGCATAGTTTTGTGGGGTTGGCCATCTATTATCATTGGTTTGTGAAAGGGTTTGCATCCATTGCTTTGCATATAATGAGTTTGACTCAGAAGGAAGCACCTTTTATATGGACTAATGAATGTGAGGAGAGCTTTCAAATGCTCAAGACGTTGCTAACCTCAACTCTCATTCTTACCTTGCCAGTTGAAGGTAAATTTTTTACTGTGTATTGTGATGCTTCATGTTCTAGTTTGGGTGTTTTTTTGATGCATGACAAAAATGTGATTCCCTATGCTTCAAGGCAGTTGAAAGTGCATGAAAAAAACTACCCCACTTACGATTTAGATTTGGTAGCAATGGTGTTCGCTCTAAAAATTTGGAGGCATTATATTTATGGGGTTAAGTGTGAGGTATTCACGGACCACCGCAATTTGCAGCATGTTTTTTATCAAAGAGTTTTGAATTTGAGGCAACAAAAGTAGATGGAGTTACTCAAATATTGTGATATTTTGATTCTTTATCATCCAGGCCAGGCCAATATAGTAGCTTATGCTTTGAGTCGGAAGCCTTTGAGTATGGAAAGTTTATCACGTTTGGAGGTGTCAAGACGTCTGCTGGCTAGGGAGGGGAAAACCTAGCTAACAATTTTATGAGACTGTAGGTGACTAACAAGGGAGGATTTTTAGCCAATGTTGAGGCTAGATCCACCTTCTTTGACCAGATTAGAAAAGGCAATTTGAGGATGAGAAATTGAATAAAATCTAGGTTAAAGTGTTACAAGGTAAGGCCAAGGAGGCCATTCTTTATGAGAAAGGTATGTTGAGAATAAGGGGGCGTATGTGTGTACCCCGTGTGGGCAATTTGATCTCTATTATCCTTGTGGAGGCTCACGGTTCTAAGTACTCTATACACCTGGGTGCAACCAAGATATATAGAGACTTAAGGCAATATTATTGGTGGCATCGGATGAAGCGGGACATTATGGATTTCGTGACTAAGTGTCAAAATTTTCAACAGGTTAAGTATAAACATTGAAAATCTGGTGGCAGTTTTTAAAAAATGCCCATTCCAGAATGGAAGTGGGAAAGAATAACTATGGATTTTGTTACTGGTCTTCCCAAGACCTTGAGAAAATGTGATTCTATTTGGTTAATTGTTGATCGATTAACCAAGTCTACACATTTTGTTCTGGCGTGAGTGGATTATAATGCAGCAAAGTTGGCTAAGATTTATGTTAAGAAAATTGTTAGACTTTATGGGGTGCTTTTCTACATTGTGTCGGATAGGGGTACACAGTTTACCTCTAATTTATGGGAAAAGTTTCAAGAAGAGTTGGGTACTAGGTTGGACCTAAGTACAGCCTTCCATCAACAGACTGATAGGCCGTCAGAGCAGATAATTCAGGTGCTAAAGGACATATTCGGGCATGTGTAATGGATTGTGGTGTTCATTGGGACCAGTTCTTGCTTTTACGTGAATTCACATACAATAATAGCTACCACTCAAGTATTGACATGACTCCTTTTGAAGCCTTGTATGGGATAAAGTATAGATTTCCAACTGGGTGTTTTGATGCCTTCTAGCTGAGACCTTGGAGCACTGATGTGTTGAAGAAGTCAATAGATAAAGTGAGATTCGTCCCAAAAAAGTTGGTAGCATCTCAGAATATACAAAAGGAGTATGCGTACAACAAGGTGAGAGATGTTCATTTCAAGAAGGGTGAGAACTTTTTGCTTAAGGTATCACCTATGAAGGGTGTAATGCATTTTTGCAAGAAGGTAAGCTAAGTCGTAGGTACATCAGACCTTTTGAAATCTCAAAAGAAGTAAGGTATGTGGCTTATAGGTTTGCTCTACCTCCAAGTTTGTTAGGATTTAACCCGGTACTCCATGTCTCAATGCTCAAGAAGTACCATGGGAATGGAGATTACATCATCTATTAGGATTCAGAGTTATTTGATAAGGAACTCTCTTATGAAGAGAAACCTATTGCTATACAAGATAGATATGTGAGGAGGTTGAGAACTAAGGTGATTCCATCTATGAAAGTTCAGAGGAGAAATTTTCATGTTGAGAAGGCCACTTGGGAGACTGATGCGGACATGCGCAAGCGCTATCCCCATTTGTTCATCGATTTAGGTAATCCTTATTTGTTTTTCCTCTCTTTTTGCTAGTTTTCATTTAGATATAAACGAGTATTTAATTGGTATCTAATGTAACGACTCAAAATGTCGTTATGGTGAATTGGTGAGTAAAATTTCAACATAGCCCTTCTCCAAACAAAAATTGCAAAATTCAAGGCTAGCCTAGTTTTGGGCAAATTTTGGGTGTTGTGTGGTCTAAAACAATATGGTAATTATTCATGGATTAGTTGTGGCATTTGATTTTATTTTATGTTAGATGACGAGTTTAGAAAGTCATAGAAACTTTCAGTGCATAAAATGTGTTAGTAGAACTTCGATTATAGCAATTTCCATGGAAAATTAGTACGTGATGTAAATATTTGGGAAGTGTGTTGTGACATGGGCATACTTGGGAACTGTGCCTGAGGTTCTGCCTAAGTACCACTGCAACGGTAGAAGTACCGCTGTAGCGGCATCGCAACAACGAGGGAGAGGGCTGCCACGACAAAGGGTAGTTTGGCCTAAGCCTCGATGCAGAACAAAGATTTTCGCTGCAGCGGTAGACAATTTTATACCAGAAATCTGAGACTTAGTATTTTTCATACCAAAAAATTTAGTTTTTAACCTAAGGCAACGAGAAGGTGATTTCCACCCCTTTTAGGGGTTTCCATCTTTGAGGTAAGGATTTTTCACTATTCTAATTTGTAATTACTTTGTTTAATCCTTAAAACTATAAGGATCAAGATCATGGCTGGAATTTGAGATTTAGCCCTAGGTTTGATGAATTGGTGGTAAATTGGTTGTAATAGCTTTAATTCACTTGTTATTGACTCTAGATTGTTACAATTCACTTTCTAGAGTAGAATTCTTCCTAGTAATCATGAATTACAAGGAATTTGAACAGATTAAAGGATAGAAAACCCTAGAATGATGAAGTAGGCTAAGTTCATGTGTTAAAATCAATGGGTTTGGGTTTGTAATGTCTAGAAGTGGGAAAGATGTATTGAATAGTTCTTATTTGTTGTTTATAGACCAAGAACAAGCAGAACTTGCGAGAAAGGGCAAAGGTTTGGTTAAATAGTGCATTTTGGACGGGGATACGAGGTAGGTTATGGTTTAAAATTAGTTGTAGACTTAATTTGACTCTATGCTTATATTTGAGTTATATGATTATGACTAGACTTTGGGTATGCTTGTAATTGTTAGTTGAGATGATGTTAAAGTTAAAACAAAATGATTTATTTGAAAGTTTAAGTGTTGAAAAATGAATTATGAACTCGATTATTGATATTATCATGCTTTGATCATTTTGTTGATGTTTTACCTATTTAATGATATTGCGATCGGGTGTCATGCTGATATAGATTGATATAAGGATCGGGTACTATACCGATATGGTACATGGACTGAGCTCGTCCCTTGTAGGTCATGTCTAAGGGTCCCAAGAATGTATGTACACTATTTTAGGCATGCATTCATTGATTGCATTGTACATATTATTAGTTACTTGATTGATGTTGATTTCATTGCCTAAGTGTAAATGATTGATAGGAATAACTTAAAAGGATTGATATGATGAGGATAGTCATTTTTTCGTATGTTGATGTGATTATGAATATGTATTGAAATGTTAGTTGATTATGAGTTGTTTCTTGATTGCTTCTTGCTTTTGTTTAATTCATTTATTTGTATGACGTTAAGTTAAATTGGCCGATGATGCCTACCAGTACTTAGTGTTTGTATTGATACTATATTGCTTTTCTTTTTGTTGAGTGCAGAGTGTGCTCCAGCATTTGAGAATACACCTCGGCTTTAGCTTGTGATCAATATCTTCGATTCAAGGGTGAGCACTGTGTCCGGGCAACCATTGGATTTTCCTCTTGTACATGTCATTTATTTAGGATTATGACTTTTCTATCTTTGATATTAGTATTTTGGACTATGAATTTTAGACTTTGTTTTGATTAGAAGTTCTTGTACGGTGACTTTTGGGTCCTGGGGAGATGTAATAGTTTAGAGATACTTCCGCACTTTTATTATTTCATTAGGTTTTGAAGATATTAGACTGAAATTATATATTGACATGCATAAAGTTAATAAATGATGGTTATTCGTAGTATTAAGTTTAGAATTTTATTAGTTTGACTAAGAATTGGATTGATTATTATCCCACTATAGAGTTAGGGTTGGTCCGACTCACGGCCATTTAGGTCGTGACAATATGATGAGCTCGTCAGGGTCTAGGTGGAGCTTCTCTACTATGACTCGTAAAAAGCGAGTCATCCATCGGAGCTCCCACTCTAGCCGGCGCTGATCATTGGCAAGGTTTTGGAAGAGAAAATCAAGGTTATTCCTCATCAGAAGAAGATCGCGGTTACGGGTGCTCTGCATTCTCCTCAGTGGCCACAGATTACAAACTCTTCTCTCCATTTTTTGAGTTTTTGAATTTGTGCTTATTAAGGATGATGAAGTGAGTGTAAAATAGACCTCTAGGATTTATAAATAGACCAACAGAGAAGTATAGGAACTAATCATTGCTCGACACATGTAGTGAGTAGGCAGAGGAGGTGGCATGTAGAAATGATAAGAAGTGTCAGTCGACTTGTTTCAAATTTACACTTTTTTTATGCGTTATGATTACTTTTCAGCCGTTGGATTTCTTTAGAATGAGGTTTGTGAAAAAGGCCATGACAATGGTCTATTATATATTAATTGATTAGGGGTTAGGTTCTTCCAGACCACATACACACACACACAGACACACACACACACACACACACACACACACACACACATATATATATATATATATATATATATATATATATATATATATAAATTATCAATGGTATATAGTGTAAAATAGATGGTTTACAAAGTATATAACATACCAATAAAGGTCGATAATAGAAAACAAGGAAAGTCAACTAAAATTTATCTGGCATTACATTTCAAAACATAACAGTGGCATTACAATTTATCCAATGGTTTTGACCAAAAAATACAAGTGGCATCCTATTTTACATTAAGGCTACAATTTGTTCTTTTATGTCCTGGCCTTTCTAAGGAGAACTTGTTCTTCCTCTTGGACTTGAAAAACTCGGAGACGCCCTTAATGTGTAACACCTTCTTCCTCCCTAGTTTGGGTTCGTAGTCGGGCGAAAGCATCTTCATGTATGAATATTTCTTTGGTACATTATATTCCAACTCTAGAGGGACTACATAGATAGGTTCCTGGTATGCAAGGAGGTATGATTCAACCTTATAGATCAATGAAGAGTAGATGTAGATGTTGCACCATATCCATCCCCATGCTTTAATCGTAAGGATGCCATCGCATGAGCGCATGGTAATTTCTCTAAGTCATACCGTCTATAAAAACATGTCCTTAATAGATTGAATTTTTCAAAAAAACCACAATCGATTGCGGTGAATTCGTCGGTGCTCCTATTTATATTGCTCACAAATAAGGTGTGGCCTTCGGTCATACTTTCCCTTATAATCTTTTCAATGGCAGACACAAATGTATTTTTTGAATTGCTCACCTATGCATACCTTTTCCTGAATAGTTCAACAAACCTATGAGCAATTGAATTTAAGATGGAAGCCACGGGATACTCCCTTTCATTCCTCAATATTGAGATAAGCGACTCGGTAATGTTTGTGGTCATCACATTGAATCTGTTTCCTAGAAAGTGTGCCCTGCTCCACTTTTCCAATCCAATATCATGTACGAGGCAAGCTATTTCATTGGGACATTTATCTTTAAACTCATTGAAATGATCATTAAACTCATGAAAACTCTATGCCTTGGTTGCATTGTAGTACACATGGAGATAATCTCCACATTAGAAATTTTTCCAGAGATTTAAGTCCATGATGGGCATGCTAATAATGCCTTAAAAATCCATTGGCTATACTCTTGTATCAATCAAAGATGATGTACAAATCTGATTCATCGACCGTAATAGACTTAAGCTTCTCGATGAAGAAGCTGTAAGATGCATCATTCTCCTTGTCCACCATACAATATGCTATGGGATAGATTTGGATTTCCATATCTAGTGTGATAGTAGAAAAAAACACACCCTCATACTTGCCATACAGATGTATGCCATCAATGACAAAACCTTTCTCATGTGTGCATATCCCCGGATGCAAACCCCAAAGGCTATGAAGTAGTACATAAACCTGTCTCAATCCTTGTCAATCATGATGGTATTTATAGAACTATAATTGAAGGTGTTAAACATGTACAAAAAAATGGGCAACATGTCATACCCATGCTCTGGTGTCCATAAAACTATGTTCTTAGAAATGACACCTTCCTTTCAACACTTCCAATAGCTTGATCTACAATGTAGCTCCCTAAATATAATTATCTTGATCTCTTTCGGGCTTGGACCTTTGTTGTCAATATAGAGGTCAAACAAATTGAGGCAATGACATAGGCTGTGATATTTTTATTGCTGCCCATGACATGTTCGACACCATAAGTCTTCTCACTGACATACTTGTAGATTCGAACCCAATCGGATCTGTCATACGCAATTGCTTGCACCATCCACCCTCAACTAGGAGATACACACTTTACCTTATAGTATTTGTTACAAGTCTTAATATTAATAAAATTAAAAGAATTCTACACCGAGGCCTTCTGTAATAACATCTTCAATGATTTTTTGTCCTTGAATGTCTGTCCAATACAAAGATTAGTTCCATCCGAGAAGGAGTGGTTTGGTTGTAATCCGGAATACCCCTCAATACCTCTATCACACTCTTCATCTACAACATATTCACGATCTTCTATGTCTGTATCCATTTCATGATCAACCATTCCCTCATATTCCATTGAATCATCATCGACTATTAAGGGTCGGGTGGAGGTGGGGTGGGGCTAATGTGGAAACTTCTCCTCAAGACCTTTCAATAACATTAATTCTCAAAATAGGTCTAGAATCATCAGGAATAACAACAAGCATGTAGAATTCCACTTCCCTATTATTCTTTATGAATGATGGATGTATTTTTTCCCTCCAATTCATCAAGTAACTAATGACCAAGTTGCTTGGATTGAAACTTAAGCCCTCGCTCTCCATTAAGCTTGTGACCATATCATTATATGAACCATTATGATGAAGGGAAATGGGCACTGTCTCCTTAGTCATGAATTTCTAATTTCAACATTTAGGAGTCTCCTTCTATTCACCCATGAATTCACCACCAGCAACAACATAATTTACAATAGACATTATAGACCTAGATGATAATCTCGACAAGACTAATGTAGTAGTCTATACCTGGTCGACGCCTAGACTATGTAGAGTAGAGTTCTCAATTACTGACGAGATCTCTGTATAGAAATTGAAAAACCTAGCCTAATCATTTTATGGAAAACCACCAAAATAATGGAATAGATAATTACTTTTACAATACACTTGAAGTGTTGGAATGTATCTAATGAATCTAGAATTTGTTCTAAAAAAGTGAGAGTAATTTTAAAGCTTTATGGGAATTAATGAAGGGATAAAAATAGTGGGGAGAAGGATAACAATGTATGAAAATATCTAAAAATATTTGTATTACACCAGTGGTGGTGTGATTTTCCGATGGGAGTCAAAACAATTTATGGAAAAAGCTCTAAAAATAGAAAAATTAGAGGGAAAACGAGTTGCTTCTTTTGGAAGGTTTGTGTTTTTTTGTTTAATAAAAATTAGGTATTTATATTTTTAGGTATGAACTAATTTGTACTTTTCAAAACTTAGAGGATGAGTGGAGGTGGGGACAAAACCATAATTAATAAGACTTATGTGCTGAAAATGTTGCTTTGGCAACTTTAGATGATGATGTCATTAATAGTGTCTCTTCTCACAATTGTTTGAAACTTCTATCTCTTTGTCAAATATAGTTTTGAAAGTGTTTACTTTGCCAAGATCCCCCACTTTATATTTAACTTGATTTTTTTTCATTCCTTAGTCTAACATTAAAAATCTACGACTGCTAGTTGCATGTGGGATACGACTGCCTGTTGCCTCAGGGAGATGGATAGAGAGGTGTTGGGTGTCTTGAGAGGCCACTCTGGCAAGCAAAGAGGGGACTGGTGGTAGAATGAAGAGGTCAAAAGGAAGGTATAGGCTAAGAAGGGGGCTAACGTGAAGTTGGTCGAGAGTAAGGATGAAGAGAATAAGCGAAAGAATTGAGAGGAGTATAAGATTGCTAGGAAAGAGGCTAAGTTGGCTGTTATGGTGGATAATAAAGTAGTTTTTGAAAGCTTGTACACAACATTAAAAGTTAAAGGTTGTGATAAGAAGTTGTACAAGCTAGCCAAGGTTAGGAAGAGGCAGACTCAAGACCTTGGCCAATTAAAGTGCATAAAGGATACAGATGACAAAGTTTTGGTGGAGGAGGTTAGTATTAGAAGGAGATGGCAGTCTTATGTTCATAAACTCTTAAACGAAGAGAGGGATACTAGCATTGTGTTGGGGAATTTATAGAATTCTGAAAGGCTTCGCGATTGTAGTTTTGTAGGCACTTTAGGGTTGAGGAGGTTAAGGGCGCTATTCGTAAGATGCCTAGGGATAGAGTGACTGGGCCGAATAAGATTTTGGTGGATTTTTGGAAGTGCACAGAAGGGGCAAGTATGGAGTAGCTGACTGGGTTGTTTAACATCATTTTTAGGACGGTGAAGTTGCCTGAATATTGAAGATGAAGTATGATGATTCCATTGATAAGAGCAAGGGTGACATTCAGGATTGCAACTATTATAGGGGTATTAAGTTGTTAACCCACACTATGAAGGTTTGGGATAGGGTAGCAGAGTTGAGGTTAAGAAGGATTGTGACTATTTTTGAGAATTAATTTGGATTCATGCTAGGACGCTCGACTACTGAGTCCATCTATCTTGTAAGAAGACTAGTGGAGTAGTATAAGGAGAAGAAGAAGGACTTGCATATGATGTTTATTGACTTAGAAAAAACCTATGATAGAGTCCCAAGAGAGGTTCTCTGGAGGTGCTTGGAGGCTAGAGGTGTACCTATGGTGTATACTAGGGCGATTAAGGATATGTACAATGGAACCAAGACTCGCGTTAGAACTGTAGGAGGGAACTCAGATCACTTTCCTGTCTTGATGGGGTTATACCAGGGATCGATTCTTAGCTCGTTCTTATTTTCCTTAGTGATTGATGTTTTGATATGGCAAATTCAAGGTGAGGTACCCTAGTGTATGCTTTTTGCTGATTATATAGTCTTGATTAAAGAGACTCATAGTGGAATAAATGCTAAGTTGGAGTTTGAAGGCAAACCATAGAGTCTAAAAGTTTTAGGTTGAGTAGGTCTAAGATGGAGTATTTAGAGTGAAAGTTCATTAAGGTGACACATGAGGCCGATGTGGCGGTTTAGCTTGATACTCAGGTCATCCAAAAGAGTGATAATTTCAAGTATCTTGGCTCTATGATCCAAGGGAATGGAGAGATTAACAAGGAAGTCACTCATCGTATTAGGGAAAGGTGGATGAAATAGAGGCTTACCTCCAGAATCTTATGTGATAAAAAGGTGCCTCATAAACTCAAAGGCAAGTTCTATAGAGTGGTGGTTAGACTAGCTATGTTGGATGGGGTGGAGTGTTGGCCAGTTAAGAAATCTCACATCTAAAAAATTAAGGGGGTGGAGATGAGAATACTACAATGGATGTGTGGGTTTACTAGGAAAGATAGGATTAGAAATGAGGTTATTCGAGATAAGGTAGGAGTGGCTTTGGTGGAAGTCAAGATGCGGGAAGTAAGGTTGGGATGGTTTGGACATGTGATGAGGAGATACATGGATGGCCCAGTATGGAGGTGTGAGAGGTTAGCCAAGGATGGTTTCATGTGAGGTAGAGACAGACCAAAAAAATATTAGAGGTAGGTGTTTAGACATGACATAGAGAAGCTTTAGCTTACCGAGGATATGACCCTAGATAGGAAGGTGTGGAGGATACAAATTAGGGTAAAAGAGTAGTAGGAAGGAGTGTTTCCTTACTATTAGGTACGAGGACTTTGTTTTGTTATCCATGTTAGTGGCCATAGTGCTCGTCTTGTTTCAGTGTGTGGTATCATTTGTCGTATTACTTAGTGTTAGTCTTATTTATGTTATTATTTGGTGTGTTAATACCTATTGTTTCTTGTTCCCTTTACTTTTTTCTAGACTATTTTTGTTTTGTGCTGGAGGTCTATAGGAAACAGCCTCTCTTTCTCACCTTTGAGGTAGAGATATGGACTGCGTACACTTACCCTTCCCAAACCCCACTTTGTGAGAATATTCTAGGTTTATTGTTGTTGTCGTTTTTGTTGTACATCTGGAATCTTGTATGAAAATCCTCATTGTAGTAATTTATTGAACAATTATTGATGTCCTATAGTTGAAAGGTAATCAATTAATTTTTACCCCAATTTTTTCTCTCACTACTGTTCAATTCACTTCTAATTTAAAACCTTCTATTTTTAATGAACCCTTAACTAAAAATAGAATACATTTGGAACCTCCCCCATTAAAGGTCATTATTCGGTTTCTTCGAAGTTCAAAGTCGAGATTTAAAAAAATGATTTGAAGTTTGAATATTTGAATTGCTTTCTTTTTTAACTTATGTCGGTCTTCTCTTTATTGTGGTTGATTGAAAACTTGAAGAATAGAAGTTCACCTGTAATAACCTGTTATGCAAACTTTTCCTTTTTATATGTTTTGACTATTTTTCCCTTCTCCGTAGTTGTTACATGCTGATTATGAGGTGTGAGGATGATTGGCATGGTCCCCGATACATTCGAGAATGATTTAGGAGAGTTTGAGGCTCTTAGAGGTTTTAAAAACCACTAGTTTGACTTCAGTCAACATTTCGTGATTCGAGTGCCAGATGGCAATTTGGTCAGTTCCATTAGATCCATAACGTTGATTTTGGGCTATTAGCAGGGTTGGTTTGGGTTTGAAACTTTTATTTTGCATTTCGACCCTTATTTTAAAAAACTAGTGAAAATGCCTAAATAGGGTCCTAGGGGCTAATTTGTTGTAATCGACCTCCTTTAAAAAATCCAATGTTTCCATTGAGTATGGATCATCAAAATTATCCTATTAGCATATATGGTTTATTTCTATGGTGTCCCTAACAAATCTCAAGGGTCTGATTGGGACCATTTTCCTAAAATTATAATTGTTGGCTTGCAATTTCTGGTGCAGTATTAGGGGTCCCATCGCGATAGCATGTACACGTGTCGAGATCACAACCCTTGATCGAACAACTCAACATGATATCGAGGTGGGGTATCGTGATCATAAAGACTAAATTGATAGATCGGGTTGGGTTGACTCATCGCAATAGCAAAGCGCAGCTACGTGACTGCGATGACCAATTTAATGGCCGGTCAACACTGACCCTCGCGATTGATAGGTGAGGTCTGCTATCACGAGGTACTCTTTGCGGAACAATATAAATAGTCCATTTTCATGATTTCCACCAATTTTGGACCTTGAAGCTTCGGGTTAGGGCGATTTTGAGGGTTTTCTTCACCATTTGTGCTTAGGTAAGCTCCAAACTCAAATTTTCATTAATTTCCATTGATTATATCATCAAAAACACTCTTTAATATTGATTGCCAATAAAGCTTTAAAATGATTTTTCTTCGATTTGAGCCTTGATTTCAACTCGTTTTTGCATGGGTTTTTAATGGTAGACTCCTATAATATTGGGGAATATATTTCTAAAATAAAATTTTGGTTTTACCTTTTTTATTTTTGAACCCATTTTGGACATGTCTTAAATACAGTCGATATGGGTATCATTACCTTTCTTTTAACACAGATTCTATATTTTCATGTTTTAGCTTATTTCCAGACCATTTGAAAGGGGAAAGCTCCATTTTGAAGATTATAGGATTGGATTTTTGTCACTATGAGGTAGGTTATGGCTTAACTTTCTTTAGACTGGGTTGGTTAGTTAATAAACAAGTAAAACATGCTATGGGTTGGGGAAATTAGCCATGGGAGTATTATTTCAAGACTATAATTAATGTTGTGTGCCTGTGTGGGGGCTTATATACTTATTGTTGTTGACTTTAGGTATCATATATCGTGTGTTGCCTGTGCAGGGGCTTTATTTGACATCATAGGCCTTGTTTGTGCATTTTATGCCATTATTATTAATACGATGCCCGTGGGGGTGGGGGTGGGGGGATTTAATAGATATTATAGGCCTTTTTGAGCATTGTTGTCTCTATCATGATGAAAATACTCGAGTATGGGGTTAAAATGATATAATAGATGTCTTAAATGCCTATTTATTGTGGTGGTGCCAAGCAAGAACTGATAGCATGAATTATTGATATATTGAGTTGATTCTGAGCTCACTTATACATGTATTGAATGAATTTCTATCTTCATACTGATTGGTTGTGATCATTTCATTCTCATTTCATACATACATATTTATGAGACATTGGTACTATTGAGAAATATTGATTCGAAAGAAAATAAGACATTTTTATGAAAAAATCCTTGATCTGTGAACAATAGCCGGAGAGGTGAATGTGACACTTAATAAAACTCTTGATCCATGAACACTAGCCGGAGAGGTAAGATTGATATTTGAAGAAGTATACGACTTGAAAACCCCTCATGGGTCCTATCTTGGGAGCGCTGAGGCTCGGTAGGTGTATTCAGAAAGTCATGCGATGGCTTCCAAGCATTCATCATGATCCCATCATCATTTCATTCCATTGTATATATACTTTCTGTGTTTATTTATATACCTTGATGTGTACTTAGTTTTCATACATCTTTTTGTGTTTAGCTATTCTTGTATCGATCTTATATTTTAGAATTGTTAGTGGAGACGGTGTGAGCTACCATTTGGAAACTTTTCTATTTGTAGGTGACGTGCTCATAGTATCTTTTACTTTTATTAGTTTCTACTTTGCTCAGTCGGCCTATGATACCTACTGAATAGAAGTGGACCATACTCACCCCTACTATGCCCTTTCAGTGAAAATCCTAGCTCGAGTATGAGATGCGGCAGTTGATTTGTGCTACTAAGATTTGACATTCAAGGTACTAGAGTGTTCTAGAGTTCAGAGCTGATTTTGGGCCTCCTCTTGTCCTTATATTGTCTCTACTCATTTTCAGAGACGAATATATGTATTTGGATATTCGATTATGTTTTAGATGCTCTTGTACTTATGACATCAGATTTTGGTGGGTTTTAATGTATGTGTTATTTTAGATTTCCTCTACATATGTTTATATGTGTTGACTAGACATCGTTCTAGAAGTCTCGTTATTTTGTTTAGTTTACATTTCAAATTCCCTTTCCTTTATAGGCAATTGGCTTACCTACCAAGGCTAGGTCTCGGTAGGTGCCATCAAGACCTCAATTTTAGGGTCATGACACCACCATTATAGGCCATTTGAAGCTTCAATTTCAGATATTAGATTTTTAATTTGTTAGTTGTTTGGATTGGGTGTTATTCCAATTGATTGAAAACACCGAGAGGAGTTCAAACTAAAATTTGAAGTAATTGAAGTAGATTTGAGTAAAATTTCAACAGTGGATCAAGGAAGAAGACAAAGTCTATTTTGTATAATACTGTATAATAATGTATATGACTATATAAACACCTCTAATACATCATTGTATACCGTCACGACCCAATTTAGGACCATGACCGGTGGTTAGGAGCTAGCACTCCAAGCAAGACTCATCAGTGATTTATAGAAAATTGGATAGAGTTTCCTCTGTTTATTGGCCTATCCAAAAATTCCCTGTCTTAGTTCAACCAAAACAGCTAGCCAATATCACCAAAATAATGCACAAACTTCATCAATTACCCATTCACATTGTAATAGTAAAAATTCCACCTCCAAAAATGAATAGTCAAATACTTCTCAAATATATAGTAAAGAAAGAATACACATAACTCTAATAAAGGAAATGACTAAGGAGCGACTCTACGAGTTCAATAGTGGATCATAACAAATAAATGAACCTGTGCCAACACGAACAAGTGCAGGGCTCACCAAGACTACGCCAACTCACACACTCTTTTTAATGAAGTCCTCACCAACATCACCTTCGTTCTCTGTAAAAAAAAATTAGCGAGGAGTGAGCCGCTAGCTCAGTGAGTAATAACACTTAACCACAACCATTTTAAGTGGGGACAAGTTAGAAAAACATGTTAGTATGATAATAAAAAAAGATCATGAAATAAATGCCCTTTAAAAAAAACTATAACAATCATATAAAAAATCAATTTAACAATTTAGTAATAAACCAACAAATACTATCATATGAAATTCTTTCCTTTGGGAGGTTTCCTAGAATGAATCATGTAATCAGTGTGGTATTCTACTTCAAGAAATAGCCAATAATAGTGGACTCTTCATAAAGGAGTCAAATATATTATCAGTGGGTCCCTACTCGAGGGAGATCAGTAGTAGTATGCTAGTTCTATCTTTCCACTAACGAGGACTATAATGTTAATCTGTAAATACAAGGTGCACTAGGTCTAACGAACCCACCATTATCTATAGGATTCAAATTAAGATTTACTCCCATTTATACTTTCTTAGAAAAGAATAGACACTGATATAAACAATATTTTCAAAAATAGTACAACACATTTAAGTTCATATCAAATCATATTACATATAAACTTGAACAAAACACATGTCAAGATACCTATTTTCTCAAGTGTAATAATCCTCCAGGTTATTTTCTCGATTTCCATGCATTTTAGAATTTTGAGCCTTCCCACAGTGGCTACATGTCATTTATGACTTACCAAAACTGTCGGTTCGGTCATCGAACAGTTCATTTGGATTTTAGACTCATTTTTCTGTTTTGGAGCTTTTGTTGTTAAGGAATTGGTCTCGAAACAAAACTGCTACTAAATGATCTCAGATGGAAATTCTGCCAGCGCCATCATCTCCAAAACTTTGATTTTAGGCTAGGGGGACCCTTGGTTCAGGTTCCGAGGCTTCTAGACTCATTTTGGACTATTCGGTAGATTTGATAAAAAAATAAAACTATAAGAGTGGGCCTGATGTGTCATGGTTTCATGACACTTTCGATGCTTAAAACAAGGAAAATATGCCATAACTTGGGTGTGTTTGGTTGGTATGACATGTTTTCTATTCTATATCGCAGGAGAATAGGTTTTGGAGGCAAAATGGACAAAAAGGAAGAAATCAGGCTCGAGAACGAAGTATGTGAAGACGAAATAACTGAGTCCAGTACCATAGGAGTGACTCACGATAGGACTCACATGCCGTGAAGTCCACTCACGTCATCGTGAGTCATCTTCAGAGATGTTGAATGTTGTCTGATTCCCACGGCAGGCATCCACGTGGCGTGACTCCACTCACATGACGTGAGTGGGTGCCGTGAATAGACTTTCAGAGATTGTATGGTGTTTCCTGACTCTCACGACAGGGACCTAAGTGACGTGGCTTGGTTCCACGATACCAAATCACGATACCATGGAAAATTGCCGACTTTAGTCTCTTACATTATTTAGGATAGGATTCATCTTGTATCTATAAATACCCCTATATTGTCCTATGTGGGGGAGTTAGTCATTACATTGTTTTGAGATAGTTTTTCATTATTTTGAGTTCAGAAACACATTATTATTTTGTAATCTTGGAACACCGATTCTAGGGTTTTATTCAAAATTAAGATTTTAGAGTTTCTTAGTTATTGTGAGTTTACAATCATGTTTTCATCCTTGAATTCTTATTGTGCTCTTGCGAACATGAGTAGCTAAACTCATCAACTAGGGTTGTGTGAATCATGAGGAATTAAGGAAACGGGTTAAGTGCAAAGCAATTCTGAACCAGTGTGAATGCATTTATTGTTATTTCCTTCGTTGTGATTGATCTTCTAATGGTTGCAAACGTTAGAAACTTGCCTGTATTCTAGAATTGCTCGAGAGAGAGGTAGAGATTGGGAAAAGGAAATAAAAACAGAGATTTGAAGCTATCAACGTTCATCTAATAACTTGAGCCTTAATAGGAATAGTTATTTGAGATCCAGGACAAGGATTAGTAGTGCGACACTCGGAGACCGAGAGGAGAAGAGTGAAATTCGTATAACCAAGGTCGAGAGACGTTTAGATGAACATATATTATCAGATTTTGCATGCAACGCAGTGGGACAGTTTTGCCAGCACCAATAACCGGTAGAGTTAAGGAATCATTGGGGATCACAGTCCTAGTGTATTTCTCATATTGAAAACAACTTCAAAGAATCAACACTTGTTACTATCACTACTTGTTTACACATAATCCCCCCTTTTTTACTTATTTGCTAACTACTTGAACAAGAACTCAACCTATTTTCATCCTATTCCCTGTGGGATCGACCCCAACCTAGTTGGGTTCTATACTAGATACAGTGACTGCTTTATACTTCTTAGGAGGCATATTTTGGGCGACATCAAATTTTGGTGTCGTTTTCGGGGAATACGGTTATGGAGTTGATTAGTACTGGTTGGAGTTGATTGGTTTTATTTTTCTATACTTTTAAGAGTGCACGCCGGTGTATGCCCAATACTAGGAGTCAAGGCAATCCCCTGATTCCACTTGATCTTGAAATAGAAAGGACTCTGAGAGCTAATCGAAGAATGGTGAATACTGATGAAGTTCAGGATCCTGCCGCCATGGGAGACATTCATAATCAACCAACTCAACTGGTTGGTCATGAAACAGTGGATCAAACTACTACTCGGTTAACACAAGAAGAGCATGCTAGACAAGCTGCTCTTAGAAAAATAGAGAGAGATAATCGAGCTATGCAAGAGGTAGCCCAGTGACTGGCTGAGGCTAAAGAGAGACAAAGAAGACTGAGAGCTCACCAACCACTTCAAAGACTGCATGTGCTAGTTTATGATAATCCTGAGGAAGAAGATGTGGCCTACTTTGAGCCAATAGAGGCTGGTGTCATTATTCCACCAGAGTTACATCAGGGCACTAAGTCTAACATTACCAATGCCATGATTCACCTGCTAAACTTGAAGGGTGTGTTCGCCGATCTTCCTACTGGTGATCCAAACATGCACGTGATGAATTTTGTGGGGGTCTGCACTTCATATAATTTGCCCGGAGTTGACCAAGAGGCTATTCGATTGAGATTATTCCCATTCTCTCTAATAGGAGAAGCGACTTTGTGGTTGGCAGAATTACCACGAGGTTCCATCACTACTTGGCAAGAGTTAAGAAATCAATTTCTAGAAAGATTTTTCCCACCTTCTAAGATGCTACAGTTGAAGGATGAGATTTATAATTTCAGACAACTACATTCTGAAGCACTTTATGAGACATGGCTAAGATTCAAGAAGAAGCTACAGAATGTGCCAAATCATAGGATGAGTGGTAGGAATTTACTTAAAATCTTCTACAGGGCTTTAAATGCCAACACGAAGGAGGTAGTAGATACTATCACTGGTGGAGTGTTCATGAGTTTGCGATGGGAATGAGCTTCGGAGATATTAGATCGTATCATTAAGACCAATCGAGGCTGGCATACTCGGGAGGTAGAAATGCCTGCTGGCACATATGCTATTGGAGCTTCATCAGCACAACGGCCTTTGGACGAATCTATAGCTCAAGAGGTCGCTCAGCTGAGGACAGAAATTGGTCTTTTGGCCAAACAGATTACGGGTAGAGATGCTGAAAAGGTGCATGCCATCGGTGCACAAGGTAAAACGCCTAGACATGACGATTATGAATCTAATGAAGAGGCTAAGTATTTGGATCGATAAGTAACGGGTTTTCGAGCCAAGGGTCAAGGGTCTAATCAACACTCTTGGAACTCAAGGCAAGAGAATCAAGGTCGAAACTACTATGGAGACAGTTACAACAAGTCAGGATATAGAGATAGAGAATGAGATCGTGATGGTGATTGGAGGAGGAAGGATGATTATAAAGAGAAGAGTGGCGTATATGTTCCACCAGGAAACCGCGATGCCGACTTTGGAAATTCAAGAATGGAATCCCTTCTAAATAAACTGGTGAAGGGATCAGAGAGTCAAGAATAGTGCCTAAAGGAGATTAGGTCAGACATCTCGAGAATAAGTCAGAAAGTAGAATCCCATTCGACTGCTATTAAAGAGTTGGAGCAATAATTCGGGCAGATATCGGTGGCATTGAACCAATGTCATCCAAGAACCCTTCCAAGTAACACCGTTCAAAATTTGAAGAATGATAGTCATTGTCTGGCCATTACTACTAGAAGCGAGAAATGCACAACAGATCCAACTATACCTGTGGATAGTGGTAAGACAAGTGAGCCGATGGTTGTTGATGTAGAAACTGAGATAAAGTCGGATAATTCAAAGGTTGAGAAAGTTCCAAATCCTCATGATACTAGCGAAAAGGCAAAATCTGAGAAGTGGCAGGAAAAAAAGGTCCAATAAATGCTGAAGACTATCCCACAACCTCCTCCTCCCTTTCCTCAAAGGTTGAAAAAGAAGGCTGAGAAAGGCAAATATCAAAATTTTATTACAATGTTGAAAGAACTATCAGTAAACATCCCTCTTGTTGAGGCATTGGAGCAGATGCCCGATTATGCGAAGTTCATGAAAGACTTGGTGACAAAGAAGAGAACTGTCAGTTTTGAGCCGGAAGATAACTTACATCATTGTAGTGCAGTTGCCTCACGTTCCCTAGTTGAAAAGAAGGATGATCCTGGAACTTTCACAATTCCTTGTACTATCGGGTCCTACAACTTTGCTAAAGCACTTTGTGATTTGGGTGCTAGTATTAACTTAATGTCGTTAGCTGTTTTCAAGCAGTTGGGGTTGGGAGCACCAAAACCAACCTCTATGAGACTTCTCATGGCAGATAGGACTGTGAAAAATCTGGTGGGCATTTTGTATGATGTTTTGGTAAAAGTTGCATCTTTTATATTTTCGGCTGACTTTGTGATCCTAGATTGTGAAGTTGATTTTGAGGTTCCCATCATATTGGGAAGACAATTTCTTGCCACTGGTCGTGTATTGGTCGACATGGAAATAGGACAGATGAAATTCAGGTTAAATGATAAACAAGTCACTTTCAATGTTTGTCATTCCATGAAGTAATCGAAAGATATGCGGGTGATTTCAGTAATAGATACGGTTGAAGATAGTGATGTTGTAGTGTATCTTAAAGAAAGGTTGGGGGTAGAAGCACTTGCGGCCGTGATTATGAATTTTGATAGCAACGGTATTGAGAAATACGATGAGATGGTTGGTGCACTCACTGGTAAGGGTGCATACACTTATGCTCCAGAGAAACTTGATCTCGATTTGAAGAATAGGGTGACCCCACCAGCTCATCCTTCTATTGAGGAGCCTCCAGTTTTAGAGCTTAAGGCTCTTTCTGTTCACCTTCACTACATATTTTTGGTATCCAACAACACCTTGCCTGTGATTATTTCTGCTAAATTGGTGGAGTGGCAAGTAGACGCTCTGGTTTCAGTATTGAGAAGATTTAAGAGGGCCATTGGTTGGTCCATTACTGATATTATAGGAATTCCACCCAGCATTTGCACTCACAAAATTTAACTTACTCCTGAGTGCATACCAAGCATTGAGCATCAACGTCGTCTAAACACACTTATGCAAGAGGTTGTGAAGAAAGAGATTATTATGTGGTTAGATGCAGAAGTGGTTTACCCTATTGCTGATAGCAAGTGGGTTAGCCCAGTTCAGTGTGTGCCAAAGAAGGGAGGAATCACTGTGGTTCCAAACGACAATAGTGAGTTAATCCCAATGAGGCCAGTTACTGGATAGAGAGTTTACATGGATTATCGAAAGTTGAATTCTTGGACAGAAAAAGATCATTTTCCTATGCCCTTCATGGATCAGATGTTAGACCGTCTTGCTGGTAGTGGATGGTATTGTTTTCTCGATAGTTATTCAGGGTATAATCAAATTTTCATTGCTCCCGAAGACCAAGAGAAGACCACTTTCACTTTTTCATACGGTACCTTCGCATTTAAAAGGATGCCTTTCGGTCTATGTAATGCACCGGCCACTTTCCAATGTTGCATGATGTCTATTTTCTCGGACATGGTGGAAGACACTATTGAGGTTTTTATGGATGATTTTCTGTTGTGGGAGACTCATTTGATGATTGTTTGGCACACCTTGCTAATGTGTTGCAAAGATGCGAGGAGTGCAACTTAGTGCTAAATTGGGGAAAATGTCATTTTTTTTTATGGTCAACGAAGGTATCGTATTAGGGCATCAAATTTCAAAGAAAGGTATTGACGTGGATAAAGCAAAGATTGAGGTGATTGAAAATTTACCTCCACCCATTTCCATGAAAGGAATTCAAAGTTTCTTAGGTCATGCTGGCTTTTATAGAAGATTCATCAAGGATTTCTCTAAGATTGCACATCCTTTATGCAAACTTTTGGAGAAAGAGGTGAAGTTCGTGTTCGATGAGGCATGTCTAAAAGCATTTGAGTGTCTGAAAGAGAAGTTGGTTTCAGCCCCTATCATTGTGTCACCAGATTAGACGATGCCTTTTGAGGTTATGTGTGATGCTAGCGGAGTGGCTTTGGGTGCAGTCCTTGGCCAAAGATGTGAGAATATTTTACATCCAATTTACTATGCTAGCAAAGTGCTTAATCCAGCTCAAAAGAACTACACTGTGACTGAACAGGAATTGTTGGCCGTGGCTTTGATTTTGAGAAATTCAGATCTTACTTGATTGGTATGAAGGTGATTTTACATACAGACCATGCAGCTCTTCGGTATCTTATGTCAAAAAAGGATGCTAAGCCAAGATTGATTTGGTGGGTGCTCCTACTGTAAGAATTTGACTTTGAAGTCAAGGATCGTAAGGGAACCAAGAATCAGGTCGCTGACCATCTATCATGCCTTGAGGAGGAGGCCATGCTTAAATTAAGGGATGATCTTGAGATTGATGACACTTTTCTAGATGAGCAAGTACTGGCAGCATCACAAGACTTAATCCCTTGGTTTTCTAATTTTACCAACTTTTTGGCAAGTGATTTAGTTCCGAAAGATATATCGTATCAGCAGATAAAGAAATTCATGCATGAGGTGAGAAAATTCTTCTGGGATGAGCCATATTTATTTAGGGTATATGCAGATGGCATGATTTGAAGATGTATTCCAGAGGTCGAGATGATAAGTATTTTGGAAGCATGTCATTTATCTCTAGTTGGGGGTCATCATGGAGATGCGCGAACTGCCCATAAAATCTTGCAATATGGGTACTACTTGCCCAGTATTTACAAAGATGCTCATGATTACGCTCGTGCTTGTGACCAATGTCAAAGGCAAGGAAACATCTCACGAAGACACGAACTTTCCATGACAACTATACTTGAGCTTGAATTATTTGACGTGCGGGGAATTGACTTTATGGGCCCTTTTATGAGCTCACATGGGATGAAATACATTTTGGTAGCTGTCGACTATGCTTCTAAGTGGGTGGAGACAATTGCACTTCCTAATAACGAAGGAAGAAGTGTCACGGTATTCTTGAAAAAGAACATATTTTCACGATTCGATACACCCCGAGTTATCATTAGTGATGGAGGATGCCACTTCTGCAATCGTTTGTTCAAGGCCCTGCTTGAAAAATATGGTGTTAAACATAAGGTGGAAACACCTTACCATCCTCAGACAAGCGGGCAAGTTGAGGTGTCAAATCGTGAGATCAAGTCTATTTTGGCAAAAACAGTGAATGCCAATAGGATTGATTGGGCTCGAAGATTGGATGATGCATTATGGGCATATTGAACTGTGTTCAAGACGCCAATTGGTGCATCACCATATCAATTAGTTTTTGGAAAATCTTGCCATTTGCCTGTCGAACTTGAATATAAGGCTTTATGGGCTTTGAAAAGGTTGAATTTAGACTGGAGTAAAGCGACTAAAGTGAGACTTGAGCAGATAAATGAGATGGATGAATTTCGTCTCCGGGCTTATGAAAGTTCAGCAATATATAAAGAGAAGATGAAATTATATCATGATCGATGCATTGAGAAATGAGAGTTTCACCCGGGAGATTTGATGCTACTTTATAACTCCAAACTTCACTTGTTTGCTGGAAAGTTAAAGTCCAAATGGTCCAGACCATTCACGGTGGTCAGGGTATTCCCACATAGAGCAATTGAGCTAAAAGGAGATGATAATGTTCTATTCAAGGTAAATGGGCAGCGTGTAAAGCATTATGTGGGAATCACAAAAGAAATAAGAACATGTGAGGAGCTTGAGCTTGATGAAGTCTGAGTAGTCAAGCTAGCCATGTCGTGTCGCGACGTTAAATTAGGCGCTTCATGGGAGGAAACTCATGGGCTGGTTGGTGAAGTCTGAGTATCAAAGTTAGTCGTGTCGTGCCGCGACAATAAATCAGGTGCTACTTGGGAGGCAACCCAAGATCTGATGAGTTTTTGAGCTGAGCATTGGAAGACACCTTAGCTGAAATTCAAAAGATAACACCTATAGAATCTGACCCACGATAGGGGTACCCACGTGACGTAGGTGGACCCACATCATGTGAATGGTGCCGTGAAAATCAGAGAAATATTGGTCATTCTGAATATCACCTATGATAACGTACCCACGTGACGTAGGTATACCAACGTCACGTGGGTGGTATCGTGAGAATCATAGGCAATTTATACTTACTGGAGTTAAGCTACGCCAGAGACCCATGTGACGTGAGTGTAACCCATGTCACGTGGGTGGTTTCATAAAAATTAGAAACTTAAATTATTCGTGACCCAACTCGACCCGACCCTTCATTCATATAAATTTTTGTATACTCATCAAAACCGACTCATACCCGATCCACACTCATCTTTCTCACCTTTAACTCCTAAACATCAACCCTAATTTCCACAACTCACCAAATTCTCGTACCCTCAATCCAAAATTCTTAAATTTCCTAAAGTCCACAATATAATCCTCAAATTCCCTCACACCAATTTTGACTTTCCGCTACTCTTCGCCCAAAACTCATGACACCGCCCCTCCACAGGCCCGAATGTGAAAACCCTACCCAAAAATTAGACCCACCCGACCTAAATACACCAAAATCCAACCCAAACCCGACATCATACCCCCCAAATGAGACCACCTTGATTCTTTATCAAGAATTAGAACATAAAATCTAGAATTTCTGACCCAATTGAGTGATGAAACATCAGAGTCAGGAAAAAGTGGGTCCGAGGAGGTTTTTGATATTGGCACTGATGATACTGCAATAGTACCTCATACCACGAGGTTACAGACTCGGGCACAAGCTGTTGCCCGGGCTGTACTTCAGCCTATTCCACAGCCTGTCGAGCCAGTTGTTCCTGATCAATCTTTCGAGTCCGCCCCCCAGTCTAAAGAGGGGGAGGATGATTCGGTATCGGGCTCTGCGGATGATACTACAGGATAGGGTACCTCTGCAGCAGAGGCTACAGCCACTATTTCTGGCACTGGTGAACAGAGTGCCCCGACTCCCTCACAGAGAAGGGATATCCAATGATGGTGTGTTCAGGGCATGCGGGTATTTTATGACTGGGATGTCGAGCTTACTGAGCGGGGCGTGTATCGAAGAAGTATTATGGAGGAGTCCCGATATCTGCTTGAGGAGTTAAAGGCATTGCCTGATATTTGGACTGTGTTTGAGCAGTATGGGTTTGGATGGATGGCGGAGCCTCATGGTCACTACAGCTCAGAATTGGTCTGAGAATTTTATGCATCCTATGTTGCGTCTGTTGATTTGAGTACACCTGTTGGGCAGCGATACCGGGACCAACCACTATTGACTCACACATTGGTTCGAGGGACCAGAGTTGATATATATGAGCAGACCATCCACCTATTCTTATTTGGTGTAGACCATCCTTTGCCAGCTACGACTGCTGAGTTTGATCACCGTATGGAGACTATTAAAAATCAGATTAAAATATGGTATGTTGATTAGAAGTTGGAGTTGCTGAGGTGGATTGCTGGTTATATAGAGGAGGATGGTGTTGATGCTAGTTAGGTGACTGGAAAGCTGGATATAAAGAAGTCCACACTCTATTTTGCCCGCAGGTTTTGGTGGTCAGTTGTTAGGCATCGGTTGGGACCCACTAACGCTGATAATTCACTCACCTTGGATCGGGTTGTGGTGGTAGCTAGAATCATTACCAGTTATGATATTCATATCTCCAGGTACATTCTTAGGGAGATTCATGAGCGTGCCTTTCGAGACTATACCAGTATCCTTTTTCCCTGTTTGATTCAGAGCCTGTGTGATAGGGTGGGTGTGGTTAGGCTACCTACCATCGATCACTATATCAAGGTTACCCACATAGCAGATATTGGATTGATGCAGCAGCGGGGATATAACCCCATTGTTCGAAGAAGGTCTCAACCTTCAATGGTCATCAGGAGCAGCCCTTTTTGAAAGGCTTGGAGATAGAGATGAGCCGGTGAGCACACCTATGCCTATTTCTGTACCGGTGAGCATTCCTGATACTGTTTATATACCTGCTGAGGCACAGGCCCGATTGACGATGAAGTACCCGGCCCTACAGTACCACCGTATCCTTCTGGTATGGTTTCGATTTTGAGGGATTTCCTACAGCAGCTGGTTGATAGGCAGGCACAGATATTTGAGAGGCAGGCCCACTCAGAGGCACAGATGGCTAAGTTGGTATCCCAGCTTAAGCCATGGGTTAGGACCACAGTTGAGTCTGCAGAGGCTAGAGTGGAGGCCCTTATGTCTGCGTCTATGGATAAATTCATGAGAGAGTTGAATGGACGGATTGATAGCTTTGAGGCGCGGATGGCTACTCGATTGGGTTCGGCACAGAATCCTGGTATGGCAGCATTGACATATGAGGTACCTGTATTGCGAGAGGAGGTTTGAACTTTGGCACCGATTACCTATGCCTGTTCAGGCTCCGATGCAACCAACTTTTGAGGTGGATTTGTTTGCCGATGAGGAGCCTCCTATTGATAGAGACAAAAGATCACGCAGTCCAAAAAAGTAGGTGGATAGTGGTAACGAGTATGAGGGTGATCTCCGGAGAGAAGTTAAGGCCTCCAGGTTGGAGTACAATACTAGTCAGATCGCCCAGGAACAGAGGGCACGAGGTGCATCCTTTAGTCAAGTACCCCCTCCACCGGATGCACCTAACGAAGAGCCCAGAGAGCATACTGATGATCCTGCTATGGGCGGTCCCACTTTTGGCACTTAGGGCGCTACAGTTATATCTTCACTCCCTTGCATTTATTATATTGGTAGTTGTGAACTGAGGGCAGTGCACTATTATTAGTTAAGGGTGGGGGTGTACCACCACTTGGGGGTTTTTGTTGTCGTGTTTCTTTTCCTTCGAGTGTGCTATCATAGTAGAACCAACATGTTTAGGTTTTTATTTATAGTATTTATGTGTTTTCTTGATTGAATTAGGAGAAAAATAAGGGAACCGTAGTGCAGTCCAATTACAAGTTATGTTGTTTGATTGTTTAAAGGATACCCTGCTGAAATTTTTGTTTTTAAATGGTGTGTGTAGTAGGTTAGGTTGTAACAGCTATTGGATCTTGTTATGGCATTAGTGTTATAGGCATTACATCTGTGGTTAGCATTGCACGAATTGGATAGATAGTAGTTGATAATGTAATCCGGTGCTATGAGTGTGTGAGTTCATTACTTAGTTGACTTTGTGTGTGCGATCCAGAACTTGTCTAGTTAGTTTTGCCTAGGTTAGAGGATAGTGATTAGGAAAGGATCATAGGCCATTTTTGAATAAGTCCACTTTTAGCCTAAATGCCTGACCAAATGAATTAAGTATCCCTTGATCCCGATTTTGAGCCTTAATTGACCTGTTTCTTTCATCAGCCTATTCACCATCCCTTTTTGATTTATAATGAACCTATCTTGACCCTGGTCCCTCCTTGGACATTGTGTACCTCAACTCAGGAAAATCATATGAGTTGAGGGTGGCTATTATAAGGGTGCGTAGATTGATTAAGGTATGGAGAAGGGGTTAGTAAAAAAAAAAAAGAAACAGATTTGGATATGAAGAAAAAGAGAAAAAAAAAAGTGAAATGAATAGAAATTGAAAAAAAAAAGAAAAAAAATATATAAATAAATTATGTTTTGAAAGTAAGAAGGAAATCACACCCAAAATCTGAAAATAAATGAAGGAGAATAAGGGAGAATAAATAAGTATGGTTGAACAGTGGAGCAAAAAAATAGTGTAGTGTCAAGGAGGGTTAAGTCACCATATCTATATGTAACATACCTGTCCCCAAGCCGACATTACAAGCCAATTAAAGTCCTATAGTGATCCTAGTCCAACTGTCCGAAAAACTAAGGCATAGAAAATAAGGGCAAGCCTATGGTATTTCATGCACACTGTTTGAACTTCTTTGTAAGAGAGAGTGTTTTGACCGAGTCCCTAATTTGAGATTCATTAGTATACTGTGAGTGCATGGGACTTCTTTGATTGTGAGAGTATAGGGTTTGCATTGTTAGCTGCTATTTGTTCGGATAATGTCATTTGCATATATGCTCAGTTGTTTGTTCATAATCTGATTTCATCACTTGATCCCTTTTGTGTCATGATAATATGATGCATGTATACTCACCGTGGTTTTGATTTGTAAATAGTAGGGGTCAGAAAAATTTTGAGGTCAAAAGCAATAAATCGACGGTCGTAGGTCCCTTAGGTTTCTCTTAGTTAAGCATCGTATATGTTAGTTTTGTTTTGGTCTCCTGAGGACATGAAAACATTCTAAGTTGAGGGTGTGGATGTGTCATGGTTTTATGACACTTTCGATGCTTAAAACAAGGAAAATATGCCATAACTTGGGTGTGTTTGGTTGGTATGACATGTTTTCTGTTCTATATTGCAGGAGAATAGGTTTTGGAGGCAAAATGGACCAAAAGAAAGAAATCAGGCTTGAGAACGAAGTATCTAAAGACGAAACAACTGATTCCAGTACCAGAGGAGTGACTCACGATAGGACTCTCATGCCATGAAGTTCACTCACGTGACGTGAGTGGCTGTCGTGAGTCATCTTCAGAGATGTTGAATGTCGTTTGATTCCCATGGCAGGCATCCACGTGGCGTGACTCCACTCACGTGACGTGAGTGGGTACCGTGAATAGACTTTCAGAGATTATGTGGTGTTGACTGATTCTCATGACAGGGACCCAAGTGACGTGGCTTGGTTCCACGATACCAAGTTACGATATCGTGGAAAATTGCCGACTTTAGTCTCCTACATTGTTTAGGATAGGATTCATCTTGTATGTATAAATACCTCTGTATTGTACTATGCGCGGGAGTTAGTCATTACATTGTTTTGAGATAGTTTTTCATTATTTTGTGTTCAGAAACACATTATTATTTTGTAATCTTGGAACACCGATTCTAAGGTTTTATTCATAATTGAGATTTTAGAGTTTCTTCATTATTGTGAGTTTACAATTATGTTTTCATCCTTGAATTCTTATTGTGCTCTTGCGAATATGAGTAGCTAAACTCATCAACTAGGGTTGTGTGAACCATGAGGAATTAACAAAATGGGTTAAGTACAAAGCAATTCTGAATCGGTGTGAATGCATGTATTGTTATTTCCTTCGTTGTGATTGATCTTCTAATGGTTGCAAACGTTGGAAACTCTCTTGTATTCTAGACTTGCTTGAGAGAGAGGCAGAGATTGGGAAAAGGAAATAACAACAGAGATTTGAAGCTATCAACCTTCATCTAATAACTTGAGCCTTAGTAGGAATAGTTATCTGAGATCCAGGACAAGGGTTAGTAGTGCGACACTCGGAGAACGAGAGAAGAAGAGTGAAATTCATATAACCAAGGTTGAGAGACATTTAGATGAACATATCTTGTCAGATTTTGCATGGAACGCAGCGGGACAGTTTTTCCAGCACCAATAACCGGTAGAGTTAAGGAATCATTGGGGATCACAGTCCTAGTGTATTTATCATATTGAAAACAACTTCAAAGAATCAACACTTGTTACTATCACTACTTGTTTACACATAATCCCTTTTTTTTACTTATTTGCCAACTACTCGAACAAGAACTCAACCTACTTTCGTTCTATTCCCTGTGGGATCGATGCCAACCTAGTTGGGATCTATATTTGATACAGCGACCGATTTATACTTCTTAAGAGGCATATTTTGGGCGACACCAGGGCCCCATATTTAATCAAAATGACCTCGGATGAAAGTTTGATGATTTCATTGAGTCTGCAATATTAAATTTGGTATAGTAGCATAGTTCGTTTGCACGCATGCGGTTCCGAACGAATATCGAGCACCCGTTCGGAGTCCATTTGAACTGAGAAAATATAATACCTCAAAGTTTCTGGTGCAACCTCTTAAGAGGTAGTCGCTTCAGTGACCTTGTACCGCTTTAGCGGCCTTAGCTATTTGGTTGAGGTCTGCTTTAGCAGTCAAGGTCTACTTAAGCGGATGTCGCTTTAGCGGCCATGTTCCGCTTTAGTGGCCTATGCTTTTACTTGCCCAATCGCTTTAGAGGTCATGTACCGCTTTAGCGGTAGCCGCTTAAGTGGCCAAGTGACCGATTTAGCTGTACCTGGGGGTTTTATATCCCCTTCTTCACCCGATTTTCTCCCTCATTTCTCAACCTTTTTCTCCCATTCTTGAGAGCTTGGAAAGTGGGAAAGTGTGGGAAATCATCCATTGAAGCTAAGGTAAGTAAGCTCTACATACCTTGGTCCTTATTCATCATTTTACCTATTGAATTTCGTTTCATTTCATTGTAAATTCTTAGAAATTAGGTCTTGAATTCCTAAACTTCAGGGGTGGATTTGAGCCAGGATTTACATTTCGTTTGTGCTCGACTTTTGATCACACATTCCTTTTCCTTTGAGGGGCCTTGTGACGAATTCAATAGTTGGATTTCATTTGCGAGCCTCACTGGCTCGTTCTTGACCCGAATTTTGACCTGAGCTTTTATATAGCAATATGGGTCTTATTTTACTCGTATTGACATGTAGATGATTTTTTTGATAGCATGGTGGCATTTTGGTATCGTGGAACAAAGTCGAGTGAATTGTGGGGGATTCAAGATTTGCGGTTTGGCATCGAGGTAGGTTTCGATCTACTTTTCTCTATGAGATTGTGTATAATATAATTTACATGCTAGGTAGGGATGGTAGGATATCTTTATCACTAGTATAGCATGACTTAGCCTATTTAGGGAATTAGGGGTAGAAATATGACTCAAACCTTAGTGTAAAACACTTGTCATGGCTATAGAATCCTTCTACCCTCGATTATAAGCATGCTAACCATAGTTTAATATTAAGGATCCCTTAGTATAAGATTTATCATTTGACTTAGTGATTTAGGAGGTATTTCCCCTATTAGATTCTTGTAGTGGCTTTATGCCCCTGATTACTATGGATTCCCGAGTTATGAGGCTTATTTTGTTGATTATGTATTATTGGGCACGAGGCCGTTGTTACGATACCAGTTGGACTCCAAGTGAGTATTCTATTCTTGAGAGGACATGATTCTAATTTATAGATCCTTAAGCGCTTATAGTGGTATTGTTTGGATACTGGTGATGGCATGCATACTTTTAGGCGCTTTCATGCTCACTTAGTGGTACGATTCCAACCAAAACCTTGATTTTACTACTATTTTCTAAAGAGGGAATTATTCCCATTTTTCACTTTTAAAATGGATTCTTTTATAATGGGAATCATACCACCTTATTTAATGAGATGTGAGCTTTTGGAACTAAATATGATGTTTTGGAAATTAGATCGAGATTGATTCTGGTCCACTACTATTCCACTCATTTAACACTACTATTTACTTCGATCGATGGAGATTCCGACCCTTTCTACATTATTATGATGATTTAGTCCCAAACATAATCTCGGGTGATAGATTTAAAGACTTACACTCCTTTAGTCACAGTTCAAGTCTGAGCACTTATTATACTATGAACATTTCTTTAGTCACGGTTCGAGTCCGTGCATTTATTACACTATGTACACTCATTTAGTCACGGTTCGAGTTCGTGCACTTATTATACTTATATGTCTCTCCGGTACTGGACAGAGTAGATAGATTATGATGATCATTAGAAGTCATGGTTTGGGACCAGGCAGTGTATACGGATATCCCGAATCTTCTAAGGGCCCCTTCATCCGCAAGCCGTAGTGTCGAAGAAGGATAGTCACCATAGGTCCTGCCTTTGCGAGCTTCAGAGGTAGAAGAGGTGTCTACACTTGGCACTTTATGGATTTTGGATCGGATATGTTATTTATGGATTTTTTGCATTCATTCATTTATATGCATCGCCTATCACTAGTATGATTGTTTGGTGCCAGTATCTATCGTTCTTATGGGGGGCCTGTATAGGTACAGGTTATGGTTATTGTTTTCTGAGTGCTTCCATGAATCTTCCAAACTTATGGGGGTCCGATTAGGTATTTGTGCATCCACACTAGCCGGTTACTTTGTTATTGGTTATTATAGTTGGTTCGTGGCAGGATGAGTATGGACTTGTACCCGAGATTGGAGGTACGTCCTTGATTTCCTTTCTCTCTTTCAGTGAATTATATTATGGCTATATTACCTCATGATTAGTCACCCCTTTGAATTAGAGGCTTGATTATGATAGTGTTAGCTCCCTTACTTGGCCATGATCCTCGAGATGTTAGGTAGGCTTCCTCAGGTTATTGCCTTGAGTCTAGTCCTACGCGTATATATATATATATATATATATATATATATATATATATTGATATGGCATTACCGTATATCCCTTTCTCACCTTATCTATTTATATTGTATATATATTCTTTGGCCTTTATACTACTATTTATCCTTCTTCCACCCTTCTTTCATATATTGGCTAGTCATATACGGTGTTGCGCCTTAGACTCTGGTTGCTGTTAGAAGAGGATGGGTTATCCTTATTTCTCCATTAGCACTATTATGCCTAGTTCCTCAGATAGTTTTCTGTAGTTGCATTCATGCCTTACATGTTATTTATGCTTACATTATTTCAAGAGCTCAGTTGGCCGGTACCTACTAAGTGCCATATGTTTGGTATTCATACTACACTTCTGCAGCCTATAGGTTTAACTCACCATTGATGTGTGTATCATGCAGAGCAGCTATGGATCAGAGATTTGGGGTGACCTCCTGGCGTTTTGGAGTATCCCTACTCTCTGTCTCATTATTAGACTATTCTATATGTTGTATCAGAGATGGCTTGTGTATATACTTTTTCTGTATTTCACATGTACTCATGTTGTATTAGAACTTTTGTATTGGCTCCACCTGGTTTTGGGACTATATTAGTCTTTTTGTTATCTTTATTCCGCAGTTTTCTTCCTTTATCTTGGTAGTCCATTACTAGTCATTTCGAACTATGGGTTGACTTACCTACTGGTGGGTTATAGTAGGTTCCATCATGACTTGAGAAATTGGGTCGTGACAAATTGGTATCAGAGTCTAGGTTTATCGTGTTGTTGGTACAAGAACTAAGTGATTAGTAGAGTCCTGTGGATCGGTAAGGAGACATCTATATCCTATCTTTGGGATGCTACAGTGCATTCTGAGGAAATTCTATTCTTGACTCTTGTGTCTGTACTTCTATAAATCTCTAAGTACTTCTTTTGACTCCACTCTCTCCTAGATGGATCTTGTGAGGTTGTCGATAAATGTGGATGGTACTTCTGCGCGTGTGACCAGAGTTTCAGTTCAACGGTGGACTAGAGAATTAGAAATTGATATAGAGGATCTTCAGCATCAGACAGAGGTTATGGGGCCAGCCCTGGCTCCGACAGAGTTTGCGACCGCCTCAGCTTTTCAAGATTCTGTGTTAGAGATTTTGAGTCTTTTAATAGATGCTTCACAGTCAAGGGTATTGCCTGGTACATTGAGTGATTCCAGGCCAGAGTTGGGTTTGTTGGTGTTCAGCAAGGTTCCTTATTGGTTTCAACGTATTAGATTGGGTTTCTCGAGTGGGCCGGCCAATCAGACATCTATATTCTATGCTACTGAGCATGATATGGTGTAGAGATTTATTAGAGGATTGACTTTACCACTCCATTTGGCATCAGAGCATTTGATAGCAGCTGGGTCTTCTTTTTCTGAGGTTGTTGATCATGTGAAGGCTATAGAGAGGGCTTGCTTTGAGACATATGAAAGTAGTAGCAAGAGGCCATGTCAGCAGTTCAGTGTTAATGGTATTTCGTCTGGAGGTCAGGATCTTTCCAGCAGAGGTCAGTACCACTTTCCACTTATTAGGCCCGTACAGGTAGTACCTTAACTTATGGGTAGCTCTCAGGCAGATTGTGGTGAGCTCAGTGGAGAGAGTTCTGGTTAGGCGGTACGAGTTATTCGGTCTGGGTTGTCAGTCCATGGTGGTCATTATAGGCCAGCAGGTATGGTAAATCAGAGGGTCCCAGGGCATGTTTTAATTGTGGCAAGATTGGTCATTAGTCTAGGGACTGGCCCTGGCGCAAGTCAGTCAGCCAGTTGGGGTCAGCTCGTGTTTCTCATTAGGTTAGAGATTCAAAGGTTTATTACGACTGTAGAGAGATCGATCACTAGTCCATAGAGTGTCCCTGGCATGAGATTATTAGTCATTGAGCTCATCTAGATCAGTCTCATAGAGATGAGACACCTTCAGCTAGAGGTAATGCACTTAGTGCCTCAACTGGTCGTTCAGATGCTCAGTTTGAGTTTGGACACGCTCAGATTTACACTCCTTCGGGCACGTCAAGCCTATGATTTCAGATTTTGATCATATAGGTGCTACTTTACATACTATCCTTTAGTGTCTATTTGGATGATGTTAGGGTTTTCATACCCATCAATGATTATATGCCTTAGTATTATTATATCGATTATTGTATGCCTTGGTGAAGATTTTATGTATATATGACTACCCCCGTAGATGATTTTTTAGTAGTGGATTTAGTGGATCAGTATTGTGATATTCCTAGGGATGTAGCATTTGGTTCGAGTCCCATTTCCTTTGGCATATTGGCCTTATTATGGCTAGAGTGGTACTTTTTGTTGATTTTCATTTTGGTACCACCTGCATCTTATGTTGTTGATATCATAGTCATTATTTTGATATTGATTGACTCTTATTTGATAGATGACTAGACTAGTGTTATCTAGTTAGCATTTTTTTCTCTCCTTGCCATTCTTGCCCATTTGGCTTAGAACCTAGATTGGTTGTTTTTCCCTTTTGTTAGCGAGGTTAGATCAGTTGCAGAGAGGAAGTGAAGGTAAGTTTAGCCTTCCATGGCTTTGTTGTGATTTTAGTATTGGCGGTCTTCCTCTATAGCTCGTTCTTATTGATGATGCATTTGAGATTAGTTCTTCAGATTGGGATAGTTCATCGCCCGGTAGTGGTTTTGACCTTGATGTCGGTATTAAGTTGGAATTGGCAATTTGATCCTATTTCCCGTTGCGGATGTTGGAAAGTCTAAGGCTTACCTTCTAATTTATTGGGTTTGTTTCATGATGATCGTTTTGATCTGGGTATAGATGTGGAGTTGGACTCTCCGTTCTTTCTGTGATATGGTTCACGGCTCAGCCGAGTTAGAGTTAGTATAAATTGGGAGATTTCATAAAATTTCTCATCTTGGTACTTGTTCGACCTTATATGACTTCGTGAGATAATTCTGCTTGGTGATATGTGCTTGGGCATCAGTTATTGGTAATGAAAGCAAGTGTCTATTGAGAACGAGTATTCATTGCCATGTTTTGGTTACTGGTTTGCCAAATTCAAGCCAAGTTTATATTTTTGGGCTTGCTTGAGATTTGGGTGCCTTTTGTGTTTTTTGCACCATTGGTGAGTTCTTGATTATGCCTCGATGCATTATGTCCTTCAGCCGATGTGGAGTTGGCTCCTTGTATCTTCAGCTTGTGGTCTTCCTCTGTCATGACAATGTCCTTGGCGATATTATAGCTCCAGCCCTTGCGAGGACCATTGAGTATATGCTCAATTTCTGATAGTGAGATTGATTTGGGTATTTGACCCTAGTGAAGGCTCGTTGACTCCAGTTTTGGAGTTTGATGCCTTCAGATGACGACTTAGGAGTTATGATAGATATTGGCATATGTATGCTTACTCGTCAATAGGATCAGTTTGGATAGTTGAGATAGAGTAGTTCTGCTTCAGTGTTGGGATTTCAGCTAGGGATTGCATAATTTGGTTGCATCCCCATTTCGAGGTTATATTTCAGTTGAGATTTTATTTTTTTGGGGATGACTAAGCCTACTCCTGGCCTACTGGTTTGGTTCTTTTCAGTCCATATAGAGTATGCATGATTGATGCTCGGAGGATAGTCTGTTGGCACATGGTATTGGTTTCTACTGCTTTCAACCTTGGTTCTCAGTTTCCGTCAAATCATAGATTATCTGCTCTATAGAAAGAGTATGCTTAATTTGGGCTTAGCATGACTTCATCCACTATTGGTGGAACATCCTGGAGTGGATTGTTTGGTTTCGAGAGCTTGTGCTCCGGACTTGTGATTATTGGTTTTGAGGGTCATTTGGACCAGTTGTAGCTTTGGCTAGATATCGTAGGCATTGGTCATCTCTATTTGTGTGTCTAGGTAGCACCTTATGGGCTTGTTCGTATGCCTGGCATTATAGATTTTCAGTATAGATGATATTTTGTATGGTTCAGAGCAGGTAATAGGTTTGGAAATGGTAAAAGAAGGTTAGATTTGGAATTGGAGTTGGTTGCACGATTCATGCCTTGGTTTGCCTTTGGATTGGTTGAATTGATGCCTGGTTAGGCTTGTATTAGTGTGTTGTTCGCATGTTGGGTTCTGGATTTGCGTGTATTAGCTGTTCTCGATTCACTTGAAGGCCAGTTGGTTGTTGAAGTTGAGTTTTGGTTATTTGGAAAGTGAAATAAGAAAGTTGGTTGAAAAAGGGATACCTTTTGTAAAATCTCTTAAAAGCGTTATCTCTTCTTTGAGGTTGTCTGGTAAGTCATGCTCGGGGCATGCGGGCCCAGTACCTCATCCTTTCCAGCTCTTTCTATCCATTGACTTTCGCGGACAAAAGTCCTATTAGTAATGGATATTATAATGACCCTTCAGGCCATTTTCTCAATTTCCATGCATTCTGGTGTTTTGAGTCTTCCCACGGTGGCTTCATGTCATTTATGACTTGCCGGAACTGTCGGTTTGGTCATCGAACAGTTCGTTTGGATTTTAGGCTCATTTCCCTATTTTGGAGCTTTTGTTGTTAAGGAATTGGTCTTAGACCAAAACTGCTAGTAAACGATCTCAGATGGAAATTTCGACAATGCCATCAGCTTCAAAACGTTCATTTTAGGCTAGGGGGACCTTTGGTGCAGGTCCCGAGGCTTGCAAACTCATTTTGGGCTATTGGATAGATTTGATGAAAAATGGAACAATAAGTGTGGGGCCCATATTTAATCAAAACGACCTCGAATGGAAGTTTTGATGGTTCCGCTGAGTCTGGAATGTAGAATTTGGTATGGTAGGATAGTTTGTTTGCGCGTATGGGGTTTCGAATGAATCCCGAGCACCAGATCGGAGTCCATTTGGACTTAGAAAAATTTGAAGCCTCAAAGTTTCTGTTGCAACCGCTTAAGCAGCCTTAGTTACTTGGCTGAGGTCCACTTTAGCGGTCAAGGTCCGCTAAAAAGGATGTCGCTTTAGCGGCCAAGTTCCTCTTTAGCGGCCTCCGTCTTACCTTGCCCGACCGCTTTAGCGGCCATGTATTGCTTTAGCGGTAGCCGCTTAAGAGGCCAAGTGACCGCTTTAGCTGTTCTTGCGGGTTTTATATCCTCTTCTTCACCTGTTTTTTTCCCTCATTTCTCAACCTTTTTCTCCCATTTTTGAGGGAAATCATCCATTGAAGCTAAGGTAAGTTACTGTTAGTCCCATCAAGTCATAAATGACCTGGGGAAGCTATAGGGAAGCTTTAAATGCTGAAAAAGCATGAAAACAAGGAAAATAACCTGGAGGGTAATTACAATATCCACTACTAAAGGGTTTTCGTCCGCGAAAGTAAAGGATCAAAAAGTACCTGAAGGCTCAAACAGGTAGGGATACTGGGTCCACATATGACTCTCGGCTTCCCAGGTAGCCTCTTCGATTGGACAATGACTCCACTGAACTTTAATAATAGGAATGTCTCTGAAGCACAACCGCCCGACATCTCTGGCTAAAATGGACACAGGCTCCTCTACAAATGCCAACCTCTCATCTAACTGAACTGAGTCCCACCGAAGAACGTGAGACTCATATGGGATATACCATCACAGCATAGATACATGAAACACCAGGTGGATAGCTGAAAAGGGTGGAGGCAAAGCTAACTCATATGAAACCTCCCTAACTGTTCGAAGTATCTCAAATGGCCCAATATACCTGGGGCTAAGCTTATTCCTCCTCCCAAACTTCAGTCCGCCCTTCATAGGCGATACTCGTAAAAAGACTCGGTCACCAACTCTGAACCTCAAGGCATAAAGTCTAAGATCGGCATAACTTTTATGCCTTCTCTGAGCTACCTGAAGCCTATCCTGAATCATCCAAACTCGGTCCAATGACTCACAAAGTAAATATGTACCACGGGGCCTAACCTCAAAAGTCTCAAACCAACCAACCAGGGATCGACATCATCTACCTTACAACGCCTCGAATGGGGCCATCTGGATACTCAAATAAAATATGTTATTATATGTAAACTTCGCCAAAGCTAAAAACTGATCCCACTGACCTCCAAAATCCAATGCACAAGCGCTAAACATATCCTTCAAAACATAAATAATTCGCTCTGACTGCCCATCAGTCTGGGATGAAAGGCGGTGCTAAGGGTACCCAACTCCTCCTAAAATGTCCTCCTGAAGCTAGAAGTGAACTGAGAACCTCGATCTGAAATAATGGACACAGGCACCCAGTGAAGGCAAACCACCTCTCGAATATAGATACGGGCTAACTTCTCGGCACTGAAAGAAGTCTGAACAGGGATGAAATAGGCAGATTTGGTCAATCGATCCACGATGACCCAAATGCTATCAAAACCATGAGAAGTGCGAGGCAATCCACTTACGAAGTCCATAGTGACCCGCTCCTATTCCTACTCGGGAATGGGTAGCCTCTGAAGCAATCTACTAGGTCTCTGCTGCTCGGCCTTTACCTGCTGACGACAAAGGCACTGAGCTACAAACTCCGCTACATGTCTCCGCATACCACTCCACCAATAATGCTACCTTAAATCCCTGTACATCTTAGTTGTCCTGGGGTGAATAGAATACATGGAGCTATGAGCCTCACAAAGAATCAACTGAATCAAATCACTGACCCTCGAAACACAAATGTGACCGTCATATCTCAGAATGCCCTTAAAATCTAAGGTATCCCTCTTGGAGTCACCTCTCTACACCTGTCCTTGAATGCTACAAAGCCTGCTATCCTCCAACAGACGACCCCAAATCTGCTCCAACAAGGTAGATCTAGCCTCAACACTAGCAAGTATCTTCCTGGGGTCAAAAATATCAAGTCAAACCATCAAGTTAGCTAAGGACTGGATGTCCGAAGCTAATGGATGCTCTGAAACTGAAATAAAGGTCAAGCTACCCATACTTACTTCTTTTCAGCTCAAGGCATCCGCTATCATATTCGTCTTGCCCGAATGGTATAAAATAGAGATATCATAGTCCTTCATCAACTCAATCCATATACGCTGCCTCGAATTAAGCTCCCTCTGGGTTATATTATGTTGAAGACTATGATGATCAGTGAAGATATCATAATGAACACCATATAGGTAATGCCTCTAAATCTTAAGTGCAAAAACTACCGCCGCCTACTCCAAATCATGAATGAGGTAGTTGCGCTCATGCACCTTCAGCTGCCTCGATGCATATGCAATAACATGGTCCCACTGTATTAGAACACACCCCAACCAAATACCAGAAGCATCACAATAGACGGTGAACCCCTCGCCCTCAACTGGAACAGTAAGAATAGGAGCTGAAGTGAGCAAGTCCTTGAGCTTAAGAAAGCTCACCACAAAAATGGAACCTCCTTCCTAGTCAATCTAGTTATAGGAGCTGTAATAGAAGCAAAAATCTCAATAAACCATCTATAATAGCCTGCCAACCTAACAAAACTATGAACCTCGATAGGAGACGTAGGCCTAGCCCAACCACGAATAGCCTCAATCTTCACTGGATCCACCATAACACCATCCTTGGACACCACGTGCCCCAATAAAGATACAAACTCAAGCCAAAACTCATACTTTGATAATTTATCATAAAGCCTATGATCTCTCAAAGTGTGCAGCACCGTCTTAAAATATTACTCGTGCACCTCTATACTCCGCGAATATATCAAAATGTCATCGATGAACACTATCACGAAGGAGTCCAAATACAGCCTGAAGACGCGGTTCGTCAAATCCATAAATGTTGTTGGGGCATTGGTCAACCCAAAAGACATCACCTTGAACCCATAATGACAGTAACGAGTCCTGAAGTCTGTCTTAGGGATGTCCTCAGCCCTAATCCTCAACTGATGGTAACCAGACCTTAAATCAATCTTAAAAACCACCGCTTCACCCTAAAGCTGGTCAAATAAATCATCGATATGAGGCATAGGATACTTATTCTTCACTATCACCTTATTCAGATGTTTGTAGTCTATACACATACACATAAAGCCATTTTTTTTCTTCAAAAATAGAACTGGAGCACCCCAAGATGATACACTCTGTCTGATAAAACCCTTACCTAAAAGATCCTGAAGCTGAACATTTAGCTCCATTAGCTTGGCAGGAGCTATACGATAAGGAGCCATAGAAAGAGATTAGGTGCTCGGCTCGAGGTAAATAGCAAACTCTATATCATGCTCAAGAGGAAGGCCAGGTAGGTTGGTAGGAAAAATATTAGGAAAATCATGGACAACAAGAATGGAGTCAGGTGAAGGACTCACCGCACTAACATCCCAAACATAAGCAAGGAATGAACCACAACCCCTCGATATCAATCTCCTATCCAGTACATAAGAAATAATCCCCATCGGCGCGCGGCTAAAAGAACCCTGCCACACAACTGAGGGTATGCCAAGCATGGATAAGGTAACATTCTTGGCGAAGCAATCCAAGACGGTATGGTAGAGGGATAACCAATCCATGCCAAAATCACGTCAAATTCCACCATAGCTAACACAATAATATCAACTTGAGTATCATACTCTCGAACAGTCACCAAACATGATCTATATACATGATCCACTACTAGGGAATCACCCACGGGGGTAGCTACACGCAATGATACATATAAAGACTCTGAAGACAAATCCAACTGCGATGTATAATAAGCAGAAACATATGAAAAGGTGGATCTTGGATCAAATAAAGTAAAAGTTGGCTGATGACATATGGAAATCATATATGTGATCACAACATCCAATGTCTCAGCCTCCGGCCTACCCGATACAACATACAAATGGCCCTGTCCACTATCAGACTGGGTGCCTACCCGACCACCTGTCCTACTAGCCTGAGGACCACCTCAAGAACCCTGGGAACCACCCCTGTGCACAACCCTTAGCTGGAGGTGGTGCACTGATCTGATCGACTGAGCACTCTAAAAAGAAGACTCAATCATCCTATGCCAGGGACACTCTTGAGCGAAGTGACAAACAACTCCATAATCATAACATGACCCTAGTACTCTGCTTTATCTAGAAGTTCTGGCTTATCCTGAATGACCATTTCTGTCCGATGACCCTGACTAAACACCCCTTTACAGCTGACTACTACTTTGTCTACCGGTACCAATAACTGGGTTGACCCTATCTGATATTTGAAGTGCCACTTGAATGGGCCTACTAGACTGACCCTAGCACTGATAAGCTGCTGTTGGGGATACCTACCCTGAAATCCTAGGCCTCTGAACTGTAAGCCACTGTGGCTCCCATTGTAACTGCCCTGATAATGGGTCTTTTAATACTGCCCCTTGGGCCTCATGATCCATCTCCTCAATAAAATAGATGTGCTCAGCAATATTAAAAAAAGAATTCCCTGAAGTCACCAAACTCTGAGTAGCCCTACGAAGAGGTAGTCTCAAACCCCTAACAAAGCATAAAATCCGCTCATACTCTATAGGTAGAATCATACTCGGCCACAGTCATAGAACCCTATCTCAATGCAAAAAACTCATCTCTCAGGCGCTCACGCATACTGCGAGGTATATACTTCCCCAAGAAAGCCTCGGAGAACTGAGTCCAAGTCACATTTGGGGATCCAGCTGGCCTAGAATCAAGATAACCTCTCCACCACCTTCTCTCTGTTGTGTCTAGCTGATAAGCAATAAAGTCCACACCACACAACTCCACCAAACCTAAATTCCATAACCCTTCCTCACAACTGGTCAAAACTCATAAGCATCCTCTCCTGGGGTCTCGACAAACCTAGGTGGAATCAATCTCAGAAATTGGCCTAACATTTTCTGCCCCTCTGTAGATATAACTGGCTGGGCTACTACTGGCTATGGAACCTCTGCTCTAGGAGATGTAGCTGCAGGCTGCACCCCTAAATCAATGCCACCATATGCTGCTGGCTAAGCTTTATTGTTAGGCAGACCGCCAACTAAACCTTATAACTGAAATAATGCATCACGGAGAACTGATGATAATATAAACCTGGGTGGGGCCTGGGCTTCCCCTGGCCTACCAAGTGCTGTGGAGGCGGAATCTCTGGAGCAATCTCAAGATCGAGAGCTATATAGGTTTTGGCGATGGCTCGCTAACCTGATCTCAAACTGGGACTGCAGCTCTAGCCTGCCCTCGACCTTGGGGTCGACCTCTACCCCTAGTTGGAGCTCTAGCAGCCGGCTTGAGGTCCTGATCCCTGGCTTTCGTACCCGCATCCTAGCCATCTGTGAAGGAGTGAAATAAATAAGGATTTAGAAACCAATACAGACATAACGCACGAAAGTGAATCAAAAAGATGAGACTTTCCTAAAAATGTCCTGTAGCCTCCCGAAGATAGGATACAGATGTCTCCTTACCAATCTATAGGACTCTACTAAACATTGGCTCTTGTACCAACAGTACCAGTGAAACCTAGGCTCTGATACCAAGTTATCACGACCCAATTTCTCAGGTCATGATGGCACCTACTTCAACCCACTAGTAGGTAAGCCAAGCCATAGCCTAGAATGGTAAGTAATGGGCTAATGGGCGGAAGATGAAAAGAAACATGAAGGAAAACCAACAACGATAATAATATAAGCAGAAGCGAAGAAATATACATACATAATATACCGAACATGAGAAGGAAGAGGACAAAATATACAAAACAATCCCTTCCAACACTTCGTAAGATCAATACAAGAGCCACTATAACCAAAAGAAGAGTTCTAGACAGTATCCAAAATATATATATACACAGTAGTCTCAAAATGCAAAAGATTGAAACTGAAATAGATGGAGGAGGATCAGCCTCAGACTCTAGAAAGCTCACCCCGTCTCAGGATCAGTAGCCGGGCCTGAGGATAAAGTCAATGCCAATGGCTCGTACTTAGATCTGCATCAGGACAAAGATGCAGAAGTGCAGTATGAGTACCAAAGAAATGGGTACTCAGTAGACATTATCGGCCAACTAAGCTCAAGTATAGTAGAAGCATAATATAATGCGAGAGTGCAAGCAAAGTCAATAGTAGCTAGGGCGGAAATATAAATATCTACAGTACTAAAAATGTGTAGAAGCAAAAGATAAATAACTCAAAATTAAGAAAGACAAGATAACTACAACTTAATTGAGGCCCTCATAAGGCCAGAAGGCATACACAAGAAGACAATTAAGTCTACCGAGCCCTCATAAACCGGCGGGTGCATACAAGTATTAACTAAAGTATAAAGCATAAGTAATCTATAGCTGAACCGATCTCAGGTAACCATCCGATCCTAAATCTATGATAAAACCATCCAGATGTGCATCGGGCTTGAACCGACACTAATGGGTAATAACGAGAGGCCAGACACCGGGCTTAAATCAAAAATAGTGGGTAATAATGAGAGGCCACATGAATCACGTACAATAGAACTTAGTACCCCTGTCAAAACTCCCAGAACAACCCGATCGTATCATAACCAGATGTCAGACTCGAATCAGAACTCATATTAACCATACCGTAATCAGAAAACCAGTGATCCCATAAGTAACCAATCTCAACTGTAAAATTGATACCAAAACCATACTGTAACTGATGCTAGAGTCGTGCCAGGACTCATAATAATAAGTGCAGTAAAGCATATGACGGACTCAAATCGAAACTCAAATACATTTATATAGAAAAGAGCCTAAATAGCTAATCAGGGAGAAACTCAAGGTTTCCAAGCCTATCTCCATACCATAAGGTTGATGTACCAATCTCGGGTGAGCAAGCCCACTAAGGAAAGATGGGTCCTCTAAGCTAGGTCAAGAGGTGCGGTACAGGATCAATTACTACTTTACCCGGGATAAGGGCTAAAACAAGTCAAAAACCAAATCTATGTCAAACCTAACCCAAGGTAATAATCTAAGATGGTATTCAAGAGTCTAACTAAGCCTAAAGGAACTTAACACCAAATATTCTAGCTAAAAAGGGTAGTGGGGCCTACTATAGGTTCTCGATAACCAAACCTAAACCAAAACCTAGCCTAGTCTAGTCTAAGGTTTCCCATTCCCAACTCAAGATACTAATAGCACCAAGCCTAGCCCTAAAGGATAATACTTCACTATATTAGGGGATAATGGGCCCGAAATATACCAAAATGGGGCCCTAACTAGCTAAGTAAGGCATAAAATACCAAAAACAATAGCCAGTCTAACACTACCTGCGCAAAACTAGCATAATAGCACACTAATACCATAAATAAGCTCAATTTAAAGATAGCGTAAGCCTAGCCTACCTGTACGGCCTCGAACTCTCGCTGAATCCTCTAAATTAGAACTTTCCCCTTCTGAGAGGCCTCCGAGAGATTTCACACTATCAAAATAATGATCCATGCGTCAAGACGAGAAAAATGATACCCATATTGCATATAAATGTTTCGGATCAAAAATCGGACTAAAAATCTCCTGCTGGCCCACTTATGAAATCACGAAATTGATACCGTCACTGCATACCATGTAGCTCAAGTATCAAGCCATAACAAATTTGGCTAAATCTAAGCGCAAGAATAGCAAAATCAGTTCCAATAAAAAAATCCTAGAAACAAGAATCTAAGTACCAAATTAAGCAGAGATTGACCGAATTGCTTACAAGATATAGACATTATACGCTCAAAAGTAAAATCCCGAGCTAAAGACCAACCTCACATGCTCAATACCTTATTGAGTTTGATCTTGTAATGTCTAATAGAGGAGGATACACTTATATGAAAGTGTTGGAGAAGAAGGGGAAATGATATATATATATATATATATATATAAAATCTGCGATGGCCGCTTTAGAGACTAAATGACTGCTAAAGCGCCCTAGGGCCGCTAAATCAACCCTTTCCCAGTCGTCCTGGTCCGCTAAAGTACTCAAGGGTCGCTTAAGCGGCTACCGCTAAAGCGCCCAAGAGGCAGCTAAAGTGACCAGGCCAAGGCTGGCCAACTCCACTATAGAGGTTCAGGGCCGCTAAAATAGACATTGCTAAAGAGGTGCCTTGGACTCTTAAGCGGCTGCACCAGATACTTGGCACCATCCAAGGTTAGCTAATCCCAGCGGACTCCGACCGGGTACTTGGGATTCGTTCAAAATCTCGTGCTCGCAAATGAACTATGCTACCCTACCAAATTTGACATCTCGGAATCAACTCAAAATTTTCATCCGAGGTCATTTTGATAAAAAGTGAGGCCCACACCCCACGGAGCCGTTTTTGGCAAATTCCACCCCATATCCCAAAATATGTCTGGAAGCCTCAGGATTGGGACTAAGGGTCCCTCTAGCCTAAAATTAATGTTCTGGAGTTGTTGGGACTGTCAGAAATAAAATCCGAGCACATTTACTTGAGGTTTAGGCCCGAGATCCATTTCTTAACTTTAAAAGCTCCTAAATAGGGAAATGGCTCTAAAAATCAAACGAACTGCCCGGTAACCTAACTGTCAGTCCCAGCAAGTCATAAATGACTTGGGGCAGCTATAGGGAAGCTCTAAATGCTGAAAAAGCATAAAAACAAGGAAAATAACCTGGAGGATCATTACAGTTGCATTCTTGAACTCATCCTGATATATCATTTTCTTGTTTCTTGGCTATGTTAAGCCTTTGAATTTAGCCAAATACATTCTTGACAATCACTTTATTTGTGACCTCATCGTCACAAGCCACTTACACATTAAACTTGTTAGTAGCAACAAACAAGTTGTGGATACTTTCATTTGCATGATATGAAAATTGACTATAGATCAAATAATCTTCCTACATTTGCATAACCAACAATCCTTTGATAATAGTTTTTAAAAATAATAAATCCATATCAATAATATTTGATTTCACTCAAATTCACTTAAAAATTAAATTAGGTCTTTCCTGCACATTAATAAAAATTATTATCTCATGTATAGAAATAGCAGGATACATAAGTGCAGCAATTGCACTAAGATATGGTACTTTCTAACCATTGTCGTGAGATCAAAATCGATCTTTCTTTATGGTAAGTGATCTCGCAATCATTGTGGTAGTCAATGTATTAGATCTCTTTAAGAAACTACCTTCGCCCTCTTTGGAAGTTCAACTAATTTATGCTTTCTTGGTTTCCTTACCATCCTCATTCTAGTTGGTTGCTCGGATGACTCCTTTCGTATACTCATCTTGTTGCGCCTGCACCTAGTCACCAAAATCTAACCTTCATTATCACCTTCGTCAATTGGAGACTTATCATGCTCCAATGGCTCCTCATTATGCTTTTTGAAGTTGCATATTTGGACTAGATCGAGTGAACCAAAAGTAATGGAGATCTAATAAGAACTGGCCTTCTCGTCATCAACCACAATCTTCTTCTCATTATCCAGTTGCATGATTTTATCCTTGAAGACGAAAAATTTCTCCAGAGGGTGACCCACAAGCTTGTGATACTTGCAATAGTTGGGGTCATCAACTTTTCCAGCTTCGTCAGACCACTTCATCTATGGTAAATCAATGAGCTTAAGCTCAAGAAGTTCATCAAAAATTTTGGAAAGGTCAGAATCAAGGAAGGGGTATTCTTTTTCCTGGATTTCCTTGAAAGTCAACTTCTGGTTTCGACTCGCTTGAAAAGTCGTCTTCATGTTTTGATTCTTGCTCACCTTTATGGTTAACTTCACAGGAGACACATTGACATTCATGGATTCTTTATTGTAGCTTTTGGGGACAAATTTGGTCCAACTCCTGGGTTCCTGCTTATTCTTTCCTTTTTGAGGGTCATGGATGGGCGCTACTCCTTTTTCAGTAGAAGACATGCTCAACTCCATGTAGTAATAATGGATAGCTAACTCTTCAAAGGATTTGTCTTAATGCCTTGCAAAATATAGAGAAGCTCCCAGTGCATTCCTTGGATACACATCTCTATTGCAGAAGTTTCACTGAGCCTATCTTTGCAGTTTAGGCTAGCATTTCTCCATCGATTGATGAAGTCGATAACTGGATCATCCTTTCTTTGATGAGTATTCATGAGCTCTACTATACTCATTATACGCCCCGTGCTATAAAAGCGATTTAGGAACTCATGCTCCAGTTGCTCCCAGCTATCAATGGAATTGGGCTCGAGGTACGTGTACCAATCGAAGGTGTTTCCCTTTAAGGAGAGGACAAATTGCATGATGAGATAGTCACTGTAGGTTCCAAAATTGTTACACGTCTCAACAAAGTGTGCGACATATTGCTTTGGATTCTCTTTGCCCTCAAATTGTTAAAATTTGGGCAGTTAATAGCCGGCAGACATCTTGAAGTTATAAATTCTAACAGTATAGGGCTTGGCTTATGTTAGGAAAAACTTGGTGGCAACGTCGTACTTATCTCTGAGGGTCCCTTCGATGAAATCTTTTAATCGCTCAACTAGGATCATTCCTTTAGAAGACACTGGCACCTTCTTAGTTGGTGGTGTTTGTTTCACAGGATACTCTGTCTTATGAACTTCTGGAGCCTTTCCTAGTGCATGGCTAAAATCTCTGTCTATTAAGCCTTCCATTCTATCCACCAACTTATCAATTCGAGCGTCTTGATTGTGCATAAATTTGGTCAGACTTTCAATCATCTTTGTCAGATTTGCAAACTGCTCCTCCATAGATGAGGCATCAGTTACCATTGTTTGCATAATTATTGGAGACGTCGGAGAGTAGCATGGATTGTCACATAAGTTAATCTTTAAAGTGCTCAGCTTACGCGGGGTAAGTGGAGATGATACGTTGGTTGAATGACCATCGTTCTTTGTGCCAGAGTTTTTTAAACCAGAGAGCTCAAGTAGAGCTAAAGTCTTATTGATTCTCTCTGCCACATTGCTTCCTTCTTCTAAAGCATTTGTAGGGGACCTTGTTCCTTTTGGGATTGAAGATTCAAAAACTGGAGTTGATACGAATGACACTTGGTGTGTTTTTTGCCCCATTATGCTGGCTTTGGTCCTTGCGACAGCTCCAAAGCTTCCAAAAGTAACACCAAGGATGCTTTCTACCTTGGCGGAGAACTTGGAATCAGTAGCCTTAGAGGCAGTGGATTGGGAGTTGACCCTCTTGGAATTCATTTCAGTGTTCTTGAACTTTGATGTTGGAAAAGCTGAGATGAGAGGTAGAGATTGTCCCACTGGGCGTGCCAGAATTTGTAGACAGTAAAATTCGAGTCGAGAAAATTAATAATCAGGACAAAAAAAAATTACAACAATCGTTTACTGATTTCAATATGTGAGTGTTACAATCTCTATGAATCCTCTAATTCACCTTTTCAAGTGTAAAATTCAAGGGTATTTGAGCTTGATCTTGAATTTGATCTTGATTTGTGAACTTGATGGATTTGATATTGACTTGTGATTTGGATTCAAGGGCCTTTGAGGTTGATCTTGAATCTTCTTCTTGATCTTGAGCTGTGTATGAACTTGAATGCTTGATTTGTAGCTGGTAGAGAAATTTGTGGTGTTTGATCCATGAGCTCTCTTTTTCTTGTTGTTAGAATTCTTCGTCCCTTTTCTGAATTATGAGACCTCTATTTATAGTTGAGGAAAGGGAAGAGTCATGATAAGTACCAACTCTTTCCGGCCAATTAGATTGAAGTGACGTGGCCATATTTAATTGGTTGAAACATGTCAACTTGTACATGTGGCGCATTTTTATTGGCCTTTGATTTCACTTATCATGCTGCATCATTTTGACATATGGCATGATCCTACTGGCTCTTCACTTGACTTGGCATGCCACATCATTTGACACGTGACACCTAACTGGGCCTCTAGAATAAGATGACATCTTGGGTTTAGCAAACTAGGCTCATCATTTGTAGCCCAAATTAATGGACTAGCCCAATAAAATTTAGACTTTAATAAATCCATATTTGTTGGAATTAAATAATTAATCCACATTATTTATTTGGGACTAATATATTTTGAATTAAATATAATCCAAATTTCTTACGGATTTAAATTTAATAAAATTTCGTTGCACACAAGGGGTAAAAAAATGATGGATTCAGAATTTGGTGTTCATATGATTTCTCTAATGATTTTAAGTTAATAAGCTACAATAATAATTGAATTACGTTCAAGATCAGATATTTAGATAATTTATTACTCTCTTCGGTCTAAAATAAATGATTTTTTCACACTTTTCCTATGAAATCCAGTTTTTTTTAAAAAAAAAGAACTATAAGTGAAAAGATTAACCATGAGATTTGGCCGTCTTGATGTATTTATGTTTTCTGAAAATCCTTTTGTTCTATCTCTTTTTTTTTGGAAATCGAGGAATGAATAAGGGTACCAAGACTCAGGGCCATTACAATAGAAAGTTTAGGGGAGGAAGTGAAGAAGACGCTAAAATGTTCCGTGGGGGAGATGCATATATATATAGATGAGGTTGTGTTTGTCGACGAATTCAAATCTACTTCCTTACATGAATAATAATAACAATAATAATAACAATAACAATAATAATAATTCAATAGTTGTTTGATATATCATGCTTCCAATTCTATAGTTGATCAATTGTTGTAGTGGTATAAATGAAAGGATGATTGATCGACTAACCTTTTATAGTTTTTTTGCTGGTATAGGAGGTTCAATTGACAACCCTACGCTTGAAGATTCAGATTCGACAACTGCTACTTTCATCTCCACCTCGCACATGCCAAGTGGCTTGACCTTTTTAGCATTTCTCTCATCGGTGCTTGACGGAAACACCTATTTCTTTTTTGTGTAGGACAGAATTGTTAGAGTTGTGTGAATAATATTTAGAATTTTAAGGTTGCAAACAAAACCCTTTAGCATATATATATCTAACATAAATGAAGAAAGTTTCACACATTTAAAAACTTAAATTTTCTAGATGAACTCATGATTCATCTGGAACTATGTTTGGGTGCTTGCGAGGTGAGGCTTCCCCAGACTAAGGTCTTGATTGAGACGTATATGTTCTTCCCCGGCCTTCTGACTGGCTTTTCTCCTCGCCCAGGTCTTGTATTTTGTGTTGGAAAAATAATTATTATAAATATCTTAAAAATAAATTATATATATCATATTCTTTATTTTTTATTAGCCATGATTAATGGATATTATTATAATATACTTTTAACGTTACTTTGACAATACTGACCGATCCTTACCTCTTCGTTGTCATTACTATTCTTCATTAGAAATTTGAATTTGTTCTGTTATTTTTCAAACAATTGAATCGCCTTGTTACCTGTGAATAACATTAATAATATTTTCTTTGGGATGTGACATAAAAAAAGGAAACTCTTTGGGTTAAGTGGCTACACAACTTCTACATCAAGAAACAAGACATTGCTACCATGCCAACACCAGCTCAAGCTTGTTGGCTTGTTAATTAGGAAATCTTTTTATGCTCAAACATGTTAGGGTTTTTGCCCTGATTTTCTTATCAAATTTGAGTTTTATTTTTTTTGAAAGAAAAATAAAAGTAATACCATAATTACTTTTACTTTTCCTAAAAGAAAAATATAAAACTCTTTCATATTTGGCTAACCTCTTTATTATAAGAAAGGTCTTGAAACTCTATAAATAGAAGACCCCTCTTCTCAAACCATAACACAATAGCATCCACAATGTAGCCGTTAAAAGAGTCTTGTTTAGGGGGAGATTTTCTCCCAATAGATTTTATGCTTTTTCAATATTAGGTTTTTATATGTAGGTCGTTTAACCAAATCATATAATAATATTAAGTTTTTAGTATTGTTTTATGTGTCATCTGATTTGTCACATTGATGGTTTCCAACTATAAGCTTCCGAATGACGTCCCACCAATTTCGAACCCAACAAGTGGTATCAGAGCCTATGGTTCAAAGGTCCTATGGTTCAGATTGAGGATAATTTAAGATCAAAGTTGCAACCAACTTGGCGATGATGAAGCTTTTTTGTCCAAAAAAAAAACAAACTACATGTGAAGACAATTGTCAATCATATTTTCAACAAACCTGCTGTAACATATTTGAAAATAAAGCTCACTTTTAACTCTGCAAAGGGCTCCAATATTTTTAACCCGAAAGGGCTCATATATTTTTAACCCAAAAAAGCTCCATTTTTAAACATTCCAAACAGCAGTGATGAAGATTATGTGAAGAACGAAGATCATACATGTGAAGAAGGCGGATCAAATTTTGTCAAGAAAATCAAGCCAAAAAGGGGAGATTTGTTAGGGTTTTTGCACTGATTTTCTTACCAAATTTAAGTTTTATTTTTTTTGAAAGAAAAATAAAAGTAATACCATAATTACTTTTACTTTTCCTAAAAGAAAAATATAAAACGCTTCCATATTTGGCTAACCTCTTTATTGTAGGAAAGATTTTGAAACTCTATAAATAGAAGACCCCTCTTCTCAAATCATAACACAATAGCATCCACAATGTAGTCATTAAAAGAGTCTTGTTTAGGGAGAGATTTTCTCCCAATAGATTTTTATGTTTTTTTCATATTAGGTTTTCATATGTAGGCCAATTGGTCAAACCCTATCAATAATATGTTTTAGTATATTTTTATTTGTCATCCGATTTATCACCTTTATAGTTTACAACTTTAAGCTTCCGCATGACGCCCTCTCGATTTCGAACCCAACAAAACAAGGTTCGCAAATCATAATTGCAAAACTGCACTACCACAGATGGTAAAACAGGAGAAATTCAGCATCAAGTCAGCTTATGTGGAATTTTCTCCACAATACCAGAAGGTGCATTGGAAAAGCTTATCTATGATCCGAGAAGTCATACCAAAGCACCAATTCATTCTTTGTTAGCTATTCATCAAAGATTAGCCACAGTGGACAAATTAGAGAAATGGGGCACTAAAGTGCTCTAAGACTATGTTCTTTGTGATATAGGAAACGTCAAAATATTCAACTATATCTTCTTTCAATCTGATTATGCTAAGAACATGTGGAATACTCTGTTGCAATGGAAAGGGATGTATATAAACAGCTATGGTCATGGGCAGAGGAAATTAAGTGGCTTGCTTCAAAAGTAAAGAAGAGAGGGGCTCAAACTCAAATTTTGGAATGGTTGCCTGCTGCATGTGTATACCATATCTGGAAGGAGAGAAATGCGAGAAGATTTCAGCAAATCAAGACATAAGAAAGGTATTGGAGCAAAGATATATAGTTTACTCCAACTGCACATCAAAGGCCACAGTACCAGAACAGTCGGAGGAAAGTTCTTCAAGAGCTAAACGGCTTTCGCAGTTAAATGTAGAGCTATAGTTTATTTTATTGTTGTTGCAAAGATGTGTAAATAGGAACTAGCGAAGAGTCCAAAGAGCTAGTTAAATAGTGTACAAAGATTACTTGGTTAAAATAACGAATTGCAATTTTGCAATTCGACCAAAAAAAAACATTAATAATACTCTTTCTACCTCAATTTACGTGGCACAATTTGAATTTTGATGGTCAAATAATTTAATTGTGACCTTGAGTTTGGATGTGAAATCTTTAAGTTATTTGAAATAAAATTTAGTAAAAAATACTATAAGTCACAATAATTGATAATTCAAGCTATTTAAAAGATATATGAAAAACTATGGTTAAAAAAAAAGCGACTTGTTTAAATCTTGAAATCCAGAAGGAGTACTATGATATTGGATAACGAAAACTATCAAATGTTACCATATGTCCATTTCTTCACATACAAATCTCATGTTTCGTCATTTTGAAGAAAGTGAAAAAGAGACAAACTTATTTTATTTTATTTAATTGTGCTGAGTTTTCTTTTTTGTATAAATTTTGTTGTTTATGTTCTTAATTTATACTTGAAGAGCTTGTTGAATTTTGAGATATATTTATTTATTGATGAGATATTTTTAAGAACAGTTTCATAAACACTTCAAGCTTTCAAGAATTCGCTAATGTTTTCATGTTTATTCAAATATTTTTCCAACAATCTTGTGAATATTTATATTATTTTCTTGGCATTTCTCACATAAGAAACAATCAATCTGCTACATTTACTAACAAATGGCATTTCCGTTGCTGCACAAACATTTCCTGTTATTGTTCTTGTTTGCCTTCGCACAGGTTTGCCAAACACAATGGGCCGAGTCAGCTAACTAAACTTATATTAATTAGGGGAAAGTACATTCTTTCATCATATGAGCAAATTATTTATAACTAAATGTCCCTTTTTATAAAATATCTCTCTAACTAATTACATAAAATGTCCTCTTTTCTTGTAGCTTTAGTTATTTATCTCCATTTTAATTTTTTTCCTTTTTATTTCTCTATTTTTCTACTTCTTTTCTTTTTCTTTTATTTTCTCATTTCCTTTTTTCTTTTTCTTTTTTTATGCTTCATTTTTCATTTATTTTTTTTATAAAATTATTTTATTCTTTATTTTCTTTTTATACCATAATCTAATTCACACTCAATTTTTATTTTATATACTCCTTTTCTTTTTCTTCTTCTTCTTCTTCTTCCTTTTCTTTTTTCTCGTTTATTTTTTTATTCATTTATTTTTTTCTCTACTTTTTTTTTCTTCTTTCATTTTTCTCTTTTTTTTTTCTTTATTAGTTCCTTTTTTTTGAGTTTTTTATATTTTATTTATTTATTGTTTTTAATTTCTTTATTTCTTGTTCATTTTCTTTTCTTTTTTCGTTTATTTCTTTATTCTTTAGTTTTTTTCTCTATTTCTTCTTTTTCCTACTTTTATTTTTCTCTTTTTTACTTTTATTTTTGCATTTTTTATTTTTTATTTTCTCTTTGTTTTTCAATTTCTTTAGTTTTTGTTCCTTTTCTTTTCTTTTTTTTTTCATTTATTTTTTTATTCTTTATTTTTTTTTCTTTTTTCATTCGTTTTTTTCTCAAATCATAATGTTCTTTATTTTTTCACCACAAGCTAATCTCATATTTTTGGTCCTTTTTTATTGTATTTATTTATTTTCTTTTGTAATTTTACTTGATTCTCTTTTCTTTTTTATTTCTGTTTTTTTCATTTGCTTCAGTCCGTAATGATACCATCACAATATATCTATATATTGTCATGGTATCATTGATGTCTGCTTCAATCCTTCAGTCAGACCTCCATGATACCATCACATTATATATATATACTGATATGGTAGCATTGGGTTTGCTTTAGTCCGTAATGATACCATCACAGATTATCTATATATCGTCATGATATCATTGATGTATGCTTCATCATTCAGTGAGACCTCCATGATACCATCACAGTATATCTATATATTGTCATGGTATCATTGATGTTTGCTTCAAACACCTTCAGTCAGACCTCCATGATACCATCACAGTATATATATACTAACATGGTATAATTGGGTATGCTTCAGTCCGTAATGATAACTTCACAATATATCTATATACTGTCATGTTATCACTGATGTATGCTTCAATGCTTCAGTCAGACCTCCATGATACCATCACAGTATATATATACTGACATGGTATCATTGGGTTTGTTTCAGTCCGTAATAACACCATCACAATACATATATATATATACCGTCATGGTATCATTAATGCATGCTTCATCATTTAATGAGACCTCCATGATACCATCACAGTATATCTATATACAGTCATGGTATCAATGATATCTGCTTCAAACCTTTAGTCAGACCTTCATGATACCATCACAGTATATATATACTGATATGGTATCGTTGGGGTTTGCTTCAGTCCGTAATGATACCATCACAGTATATCTATATACTGTCATGGTATCATTGAGGTTTGCTTCAATCCTTCATTGAGACCTCCATGATACCATCATAGTATATCTATATGCTATCATGGTATCATTGATTTTATGCTTCAATCCTTCAGTCAAACCTCCATGATACTATCATAGTAGATATTTACTGACATGGTATCATTAGGGTTTACTTGATTCTGTAATGATACCATCACAGTATATCTATGTACCTTCATGGTATCATTGAGGTCTGCTTCAATCCTTCAGTCAGACCTCCATGATACCATCACAGTATATATATACTGACATGGTATCATTGACGTTTGCTTCAGTCTGTAATGATACCATGACAGTATATATATATATATATATATATATATACTGCAATGATATCATTGATGTTTACTTCAGTCCTTCAGTGAGACTTTCATGATACCATCACAGTATATTTATATACTTCCATCGTATTATTCATGAGGTTTGCTTCAGCCCTTAACGATACCATCACAATATATTAAAGATTGTTATGGTATTATTGAGGTTTGATTCAGTCTGCAGTGATACCATCACAATATATCCATATATTGTGGTGGTATCATAGAATGTTTCAGTCCTTCAATGAGACATTCCTTAGTCATTCTTAATTATTTATTGTTGTTGTTTATTTATTAATTATTATTTTTTGTATTTTTGGTAGTCTAAAAATAGTTAGATATATCTTTATCTATATATTTTATCTTTAAAAAGAAATAATATAAAGAAGATAATCTAACCAAAAATAAAATATATATTTCCATTAATTTAGATTTTATTAAATAAATTAATAATTTAATATTTATTTTAATTACTTCTTATTGTAGTGTAATTATTTATTTTATATTTTGATTATTTAAAAAATAATTAGCTACTAAATTTAATCAAAAGAAAAAAAAAACACAAAAGTAAAGAAAAGTACAAAAAATAAAAAATAAAATAGAATGGAGAATTGGACATTAGATAAGAATGCCTATCAATTGGAAATGAAGAAAATGATGCCGACAATTAAGAATCAAGAAAACGGCGCCGACAACTAAGGCTCTTAAAGATTAATAAATGCATTTTGCTCGCTTAGGGGGTATGACGAGTAAATATTTTATGCCGAAAGAATATTTAAGAAATTAGTATGAAAAAGGGCATATGGGTGTAAATACTTTAATTTTATGATTTATTTAATGTACTTTTTCCTATTAATTAATAGATAAGTCACATAAATTTCAATCGTTTAAGAGCTAGTACTCTCTATTTCAACTTTTATCAAAATTACTTTAAATTTTGGATTTTGACTATTCGGATACATCACTTAGCGTAGATACATCACCATCGGATACATCACATCCCACATCCCACAACTCCAACTCCATCCAAATATATCATTTTTTCTTTATTAACACACACTAGCAGAACACTCCCTCTATTCCAATAATCATAAGAGTCAACACTGGCTCAAACTCCATCTCCGACGAACTTGCATCGCTGGAGAAACCACAACTGCTCCAAAACCACCATGAGCTCTAACCCGTTAAACCCTCCACCGCCGACCACTGTTCCGAATGAATCCCATACCCAAAAGACTAATAATTTTCTCTTCTCCATTGAAAAGCACATAACCGTCACCACCACCGTCGCTCCAACCAGCCAACCGGTGAAACACCACCATCCACCCAAATTCACACACAAGTCCACCAAAAAACCACTGCAACCGATACATAATTCTTATGTATCAGAAACACAGATCTCATTCCAATAAATAAGTCTTATATATCATTAACACAAAAAAACATTCCGATATATAATTTTTGATGTATTTCAAGAGACACTCATCCTGATACATAATTCTTATGTATCAGTAACACAAATCTCATCCGATACATAAGTCTTATGTATCAGTAACATAAAAAAATATTCTGATACATAATTTTTGTTATATTTTCAACCAGATACATCATTCTTTATGTATCTCTTTTGAATAAACTTCAAGTATCTCAATGCCGTCATCATTACCGTTAGCCATAGATCCAGCAGCAACAAATACCTCCTCCTTAATCCGCCTTGTGGCATCGTTCGCCTTGTGGGAGAGTTTTGTAACACTTTGAGAGAATTGAAGGTGTTGATAGAGACCCGATGAGATAGTTAATGACGGTGTCACGAGTGAATTGAATTGGTGGCCAAATGTTGAAGGAAAATCTCATAGGTTTGGTTTCTTAGGGGGACTGAGCTAAATTGATTTCCGCCATTGATGGTGGAGGTGAGATGGAGTTGTTGGTTGGGGTTTGGGTATTCTAGAAGTTTCTGTTGTTGCTGATGGACAATGGGATGAACAGAAAATGGGAAAGGAGGAAATATGTAGTAAAAGTTAGAAAACGGGAAAAGGAAATATATGGAGGAGTTTGTTTTCTGAAAAATTCTTGAAGGAGGAGGAGGTTAGACGTTAATAGGTATTAAATTGGTGGAGAGAAGATTTTCAATCAAATTTTTAGGGGGGCAATTAATGTATTCGAATTTTTAGGGTGACAGTGATGTATTTGAAAATTTAAAAAGAGAGAATGTAAATCAAGGATTTTAGTAATTAATCAAAAGAGTAGGAATTTTAAGTAGTTTAGATAAAATTAAGTTGTAGTACCAGGTAATTTTTCCTTAATTAATTGGTGATCTTTTATTGGACTCAGCTAACTAGGCCGGATCAACAGTCTTGACAGTTATCTATGATAACTATTTTAATTCTCTTTTGAAAGAACTTATTCCTCTCGTGTATATTACCTTTCTTCAATTTGAGTGTCAAGATTTTCATTTAAAATGGAAAGGATCTTACTTTTCTCGTCCATCCAATAAGTATTTCACGGTTCAATTATTTTGCCTTTGGGTAATATATAGCTGAGAAGTGGATGTTTTATCACCTTATTATACCATGAAAGGAAAAGGTAAACGTTTTATATTATAAGCATAAAAAAGTCACATTTCTATTACTATAAGAGCAAACAGCCTGTGTCAGTACGGGTCCAATATTATTAAAATTAAAATTATTAATATATCTTTGTCAAAGTAATGACAGATGATTAACATTCAAAGTTTAAATTTCAAAATCGATTATTCTACTCCTATAAAAACTAACATAATTTTATCATTTCTAGTAGTAATCAACGATAATTCATAGGAGTACGTAGTATATTAATCAAACACAAATTGATATGTTTTGCATATATAAAATACAATATTATTACGTGTTATTTGATAGTGAATTATGTTTACCTCTCACAAAAGTAAAATTTTATTGTATGTTCTTTAGTTCCTTTTTTCTTGATACCTATTGACTTGACACAAATCTTATGAAAATGTTCATTAGAAATTTATTTTATTAAATTAACTTTATTAATTATACTTTAAAAAATTAAATTTAAATATTAGTATTTTTGTATAAGACAAAAATAATTAATATTTTTTAATTTAGTAAAATACATATGTAAAAATTATTTTTGAATATAAAATCCAATTAAAATAATAAAATTTATTTACTTTAAATATTTAGTTATAATTAATATGAAATGGCATCTTATTAAATTACTTAAATATATTAAATTTACATAATTTAATTTAAACCTAAACAAAGATCGTAAATACTTACACTTCCCCATATTCAAATTAAAATAGGAAATATATGAAAATCTTAGGGCCCACGGCCTATGTCATTTATGGCAAATCCACTGGAAAGTTAGGGGACCATCATATCCTTGGGCATGGTCTGTAATTTATATGAAGAAAAGAAGGTGGGCATTTTGTAAGGGCATGATCTGTAATTAAATGGAAAAAATGTGGAATTTTTCTAAAGTACAAAAATCACAGCAGAAAATACAATTTTTTAAAGCAAATTGATTCTAATAAACTTCTTTTAATGACCTAAATGCCCTCAGAATTTCTTTTAATGTCTAAAAACAGACATGTTGAATGTCTCTTTTCTAATATATAGAAAAATATATAAGTGGCAAAGTGAGGAACAAACAAGCACCTCATGGGCAACATGTGTGCTTGTAGGAATTAAATGTCAAATAGAGGGTATTTCTATAATTACAATATAAAGTTTTGTTGATCTTGTAAGTTGTTGATGCTTAAAGAGTTGCTATTTATCTTTGTTGACCGAAATTCAAGCAACTTTTGTTTAATTCCAATTGTCTTATATGCAACTTTTTCAATTTATATTTTGCCCTTCATGTTATATTTTATTACTTTAGTTGCTTTGTACATTCTTATAAATAAAGTCACTTTTTTGTGGCTTTTTAAGATGCTTAAAGCTCTCCTTGGTGCGGTGCTTTTTCAAGATACATTTTGCCCTTGGTATTTCATTATATCACTTCAGTTGCTTTGTACTTTGTTGTAAATAAAGCCAACTTTTATGGCTTTTTAAAATACTTAAAGTGGTCATTTTTTCCTCCCTTTGCTCTATTGCTTCATTTTTGCTATTTTGTTTGTAGTATTATGAGAATTTTATACACAATGTAATAAAAAGTATTTGAAAATTAAAAAAAAAATACTTCATCCATTCATAAATAAGTGGTTCTTTAATTTTTTAATTTTTTTTTTAATAAATGATATTTTAGATAATTAAAAAGACATTAACGACAATTACTTATTTAAGAATGGAGAGAGTAAACCATACAAAACATTGAATTGAATACATAGATGTATTAGACAATTAAAATGTGAATTATTATATTAAAAAATACTCCCTCCATTCCTTTTTAAGTGTTTCTTTTGAGTTATAATTTTATTCCTAAATAAGTGTATGTTTAAGTTTTCAAGAATATTTTGAGCATAATCTTCTTATTTTGCCTTTGAGTTTAAATATAGTAATCAATGTCATCTTGAAAAGAGATAAAAATTAATTAGGGACAAGTTGATAAACTTAGAGTGAGTAGTTTATTAAAGGATGCGTCCGAGCCAAAATGAGCACTTAAAAAGGAATGGAGGGAGAAATACACTTATTGAGATCTAAATGATTAGATTCAAATAAAAAATTAAATACATAGTTACGAGCTAAGATCTGAATGATCAAAATTTTGATTTTATTAGGTACAAATAAATGAAGCATAAAACACATAAAAAGGGAAATTTAAATATAATTTATAAATTTTAAATTTTATTTTTACTACTTTTTAGTTTCAATTTATGTGACACCATTTGACTAAGCATGGAGTAGAAAGAATGTAATGCTTTTGAAATTTGTGGTATAAAATAAACCTTAGATTTTGTGTGGTCATAAATTATTTCATTAAAAGATAAAATGAAAATTTTAAAAACAAATTGTTTCTAAAAATAAAAAAATGACATTCTTTTCTAAACGAATTAAAAAACAAAATGTGTCACATAAATTGAGATAAAAAAATATAAATATTGGACCGGTGCTTAGCACTGGCAACAGGCCACTAGTTATATTATAAGCATGAAAAGGTCACATTTTGTGATATGCTGAGTAAATGTATCTGAGGCTATTTCTATAAATTGTTGAACAAAGTCGTACAAGACTAAAAGGCGACTTTAGGTAATTTCACTGCTGCTGGGACTTGAAGCACGTTGATGTCGTTGAGCAAGTGAAGAAGTTTTTTATAAAGTTATCATCTAATATCCTATTACCAGTTCCCAATTGGTTGCAAATGAGCATGCTAAGCTATATTTAGTGGTTCGGAGGTGTGGGGTAGCGTTTACTTATTGCATGTTGCATGTGATCTATTGTTCACATTAAACTCCTGTTATTACGTTTTCTTCATGTATTAACACTAGCTCAATTTGTTGTTGATTTTGGTGGAGCATCATGGACAGGCGTAAATAATTGTACAGTTCTCCGAAATGGGTAAGGGTTGAGACAAATTCAGTGAAACAAGGAGCAAGAAAAATATAGAGATATTGCCATATTTACCAAGGAGGAAGAAGCTTAGAAAAATATGAGAAATAATCGACGTGTGAAGAAAAAAAGAACCATTCGGATGTGTGGTAACCATTTGGAAGTTGTATAACCCCTGGAGTTCTTAGAATAGCTCCTTGAGTGTTAGATATTATCTTGTTATTTTTATTTGATGATCTGATGATTGAAAATTTAATGGTGCCATCAATTTCAGTTAATAACATATCGTGGCTGCCGAGGATGAACAGTTCATGCGCAAAGAGAGACCACCAAATGATTTAACACACTATCAAAAGGAAAGGCACTACAATCAAGAAATGGACCAGGATTAAAGTGAATATACCACGAAGCAGTCCTTGATTTATGAACTAGACCAAACATAGCAAACAAGGGTTTAATAACTCTATTGACCTGAATATTAGGTGACTGCTCGAAGTAACTTTTAGAAAATTCTTGAAGCACTCTGCGTATTTTCTCCTCCATATCATGTTCTCTTGATTTAGACAACAAGAAACCATAAAAAATTCTCCCCTGTCCAGTATCAACCCAGTCGCAAGAATTTCTCAAGGTTGACATGATGAACTTATCATGATCCAAGTCCCCCGAAGCAGCACAAAATACCAAGTTTCTTGTAACTCTAAGGAACATAGTAAATAAAATAGAGCCAGGATCAAATGGAATCTCTAACCCGAATTGATCAGGTGGAAATAGATTCAAATTTAAGATAAGTGAATTATGACTAAGTCTACTGAAGTGACCAGTTATACCTCTGGTTATAATCTTGTCATAACTGCAAGTGGAAGGCATTGAAGACATCTCCTCCCAATGTTGAGCAAGCCCGGGTCGATGTTGAGGGTAAACTTTTCAGAGTGTCCGACAAAAAATTGATTTGAGCAATCGTCTAAAGCTTTGTGAATATCAAACATGGAAAGGTCACAGGGAATAAAGACTATAAAATTAATCCATAAGGAAGGCTTACATGCATTTGCGATAACAAATTTTATAGGTTCGTCTCTAATGGTAACAATTTCCCCTTCATCATTCTTGTCTTCACTTTTAGCATCACTATCACAGCCATTTACCTCAACAATCTCTTTGCCAGTTCTTTTTGGGAACATTTGGGGACGTCCATCAAATAGTTGGACTGCAATACTTCCAGTTCTTGTCACTTCTTCATCAAGCATTTCAATTGGAGCATCTGACTGCGTCTCAGCAAATACTGTGGGGCAACAATTAGTTAACCTTTCATCAAGCACCTTGCGGGCATCCATTTTGATTTTGCTTTCAAATTGCTCATCATAGTTTTGAAGCAAAGGTGAGTTGGTTATATTGCTCCACTGCTGGAGATTGGCCAAGCGATCTTCTGTCGATTTGAGATGTCATTTACGAAAGTGAATCAACACTTTGTTGGAAATAATAATTCAAAGTTAGAGTAGGAATCCTTAGTTGTTTAGGATTTAATATTTTTGGTATTTATTTAAATCATGTATAATTAGGATTAGGATTTGTTTGTCCTAATTCATATTGGAAAAAATTTTCTAGTCCTAGTTTAATTTGGTTATACACTATTATAAATAGGGGTGGTTGCTATATATTTTCTAAGATTGTGAGGTAATCAAATAAAGTGTAGAAATTCAAGAGTTTTTTGAGTTATTGAATAAAGTCTCCTACCTCTTGTCTCTTGTTTAGTTAATTTCTTCTATTTAGTAATTATTGGATATTTCACTTGTGCGTATATTATTTATTTGAGTGATTTTATTTCCTTCAAAATGGTATCAGAGCCCGTGTGAGATTCTATTAGAGCCTCGTGTGAGATCCGATATATATAGAAGAATATGGATATTCCATATTTACCGGATTGTCCTGTTTTTGAGTTTGATGGAAAAAACTTTGAGAGCTGGTATCAACAGATGAAGAATTTTTTCAAGGCTATTGGATTATGGTCCATTATTGAGGATGGATTTGTAGAGCCTTCGGAAGGCACAACATTAATGGGTGAAGCAATTACTCAATTGGAGAAAAATAGACAATTGAATTATAAGGCACTGTTCTATATTGATTGCAAGGTCGAATTGCATATATCCATCAAATTACTATATGTAAAATCAGCAAAAGAGGCTTGGACAATTTTAGTGAAATGGCATCGACGTGCTGCTGGCGCAAAGAGAGAGAAACTTCAAGAGCTTTGGAGATAGTATGAGTTGGCCCAGATGAAATCAACTGAATCTATTGAAGAATTCTTTACAAAAATTAGAGAAATTATTAATGATATGAAGGCCAATGGAGAAATATTGAAAGAAGTTAAAGTTGTTAAAAAGATATTGGAATCTCTAAGTTTGAAGTTTCATGACAAGAAGACAGTCGTAGAGGCTACTCAAAATCTTAACACTTTGAGACTTGATGAGCTAGAAGATGAGTTGGTGACATATGAGATGTCCTTAAACCAAGAGACAATTGAATTAATGGAGGAGACATTGCAGGCAAAGTATGATCAACCAACAGAAAATGAAGAGGTAACAAATCTGGCAGAAATTGTTGAAAAATATCAAAATTCAGAAACAATGGAGAAAAGAAGGGAAGGTAAAGATAATTTTTGTTGTGGTATAGAGAACTTTGAGTGCAAAGAGAACTCTAAAAATGTCCAAACTGATTTGCCAATAATTCTTGAGATGACTAAAAATGATGATTTGGTTGAAACTAATGCTCTTTCAATAGAAGCTAATAATTTAGTCATGAGAAGTGTAATAGACATGATTGGTCTATACAAGGTGAGGATATTGAAAAAGAAATACCCACTGTTGTCTGACAAAAAAATTGTGTGAAAATATTGAATATGAAGCTAGTAATGAAAGAAGCAAAAGTGTTCACCAAGAGCAAGTTTTTGATGATCTACCCAAAATTGAAGTAGAAACAATTAAGGGTTTAGATTCGCAATTGAAGTGCATGATTATGGATATTGAAGATAAAAGCAACTTTGAGCCATTATTCAAAATTGAAGATTTTGAAGAGCGTGAAAAATTGATTGTTGATGATATTTCTCTACCACATACAAAAAAACAAACTGAAGTTGAATGGGCATGCAAGGCCAAGTACAAACCAACTGGAGAAGCTAATGATTTTAAGGCAAAAAAAAAAATATATTCAAGATTACAAGAAGAGGAAAAGATATGATGATGACATATTGAAGATGTTTGACATGAAGAAAGTCAAATTGACTTTGGATCGCGTTGAAGAAAAATTGAAGCTAACTAAAGATGACACTCGTAATTTCGTTGATGCTACTTATTTTAGAAAATTAATGGGGAGTCTAAGGTACTTGACTTCTACAAGATATGCTATTATTCAAGGTATGCTCAAGTTTGAAGATCTTGGTTTAAGGGAGACTATGTTGGAATTAAACCAAGAAATTGAAGGTTGTAGAGTAATTCTCCAACACAAACAAGAAATTGAAGATTGGAAGAGAAGTGCTCAATACAGCAACCCAACTTTGAATTATTATTTCCAACATCCTCCCGTAATTCAAAGTTGGGTTGCCGTATTGAGCACTTCTCTTCCAATCTTCAATTTCTTGTTTGTGTTGAAAAATTACTCTACAACTTTCAATTTCTTGGTTTAATTCCAACATTTTCTCAGTAAAATGTTCCCAACCTGCCAATTGATTGTTCTGAAAAAGCCATCGGTACCACTACAAAGCTTCCCCATTGAGATAGGACGAGGCAAGATAAAACTTTTGGTTTTCTGTAATTTTATAGAAGTCAAATAGCATTCAACATGCAAAATACATAACTCTAGAGTCTCTCCATATAATCGTTGGAATTCCACCAGGGTAGATTACTCGTTGCAAGATTTTCAACCAACTCTTGTAACATTGATCGAATTTCAGCAAGATTCTTCGACCACGAACCCTTCACAACCTTAATTGGAATCATCGATTGTTCGAGATATTTGGTCCTCCGTTGAAGAACTCTCGATGAAAGTACCAATGAAACAATCAATATCCAACACAAACACCAAATGTATTTATACTCTCTCAACTCAAGAAATAACAACACTAAGGACCCGTTTGGCCATAGATTTTTCAAATAATTTTTGGGAAAAAACTTGGCAAATAGTGTTTGTGATACAATTTGTCATTATTTAACAAATATTTTTGACAAATAATTCAAATTCCCAAATATTATAAAATATTAGTATTTGGGCCAAATTTAAATTTTTGTGAACTTTTAAAACTGAAATATATTTCTCAAATATTATGACCAAACACATGGTGAAATTTCACCCAAATCTTTACCCAAAAATGACTTCTGAAAAATATTTGGAAATCTATAGCCAAACTCTAGCTAACAAAGGAGAGATTAATAGAGTAAGAACGTAACCAGGAGGGGATGAGACACTAGACCATAAAAAGGAGATAAGAGATAACAGACAACCAAAGCTTCGACATAATTTTTGCATAACTGATATTTTATAACTCCTAATCCTGTATAACATTAGCTAATTGGACATGAATCCCAAATAAAACTCTCTAACATTTCATTTTGCCTAATAATATCAACCGGATTAGTCTTATTTACCACTTCTAGCCCATAGACTCCGATGAAGTCATCATAGTTCACAATAGCTTGATTTCATCAATCTTCTTCTATCGGCTTTGTTGATATGCTTTCCATGTGTGTCTTCATTTGATATTCCTGTAGTTTGGTCATCATTAAAATAATCTTAGAGCTAACGATCTCCCTCTTTATGAAGATAGTATATTTATGCTTCATTGACATGTAGGTAACTCCTTTGACTATTGCGCGGAGCTTCCCCTGACTTTGTGCAGAGCTCCCCCTAACTATGTGCAACACCTTGATTCTTGAATTTTCTCCCCCTTTGATATTATCAAAAAGAAAAAAAAAACAAGTAGAACAAAAAACAATACATATAATAAAATAGTGTGCACATGCACAACTAGTAGTTGAGAGAGTAAAGCATAAGAGTTAGCATGGATTAAGATTCCTTGTTACAAATGTTGTAAAATATTAGGAAATTACGAAAACTCTCTACCCTGAGGCATGCATATGGCACTGTCCTTAAGGATATTTCACCTATTAAGGTGTATCCCCCATGATTCAACAAGCTTTTCTAGTTATTAAATTAGGAGTCAGAAACTGACAAAGAATTATAATAAAGAAAAACCAGCAATACAACGTGAGAAGAAAAGTATTTCTTTTGTAAGCTCATTGTTCCTTTTTTCTATTCCTCCTCCTACAAGAATACAAGAGGAAGATCATCTATGCCAAGGAAAATTCTCTGCCAACGTTTAAATATTTTAAGAGTAGTAAAACTCAATCAAAGAAATTCAATTGATAATGAAGGTAATTCATTACACCAAATTAAAGAAAATAACGTTGGACAATTTAATTGTTTGGTAGTTATTGGAGATAAAATATTGACAACAATTAAAGATTCGACCAAAATTTAATAGTATATGAAATATTGTCATTAAGACTAATAAACATATAATAAGTTCTTTTGATCAAAATTAATAACAAATATTAGAGAACTTCTAAAATGTGATTTCTTATTCTTTTTGAAATATAAATAATATTTTTCTCAACAATTCCCCATAATTTCAAAAAGAATATTGACAAAAAAAATAATAAAAATAAAATAGTTTTGTTGGGTTTTCATATGAATACAATGCGTCTAATCTGGTGTCCGTAGACTATGAACCAGACCTAGATAAAACAAGATTAAACCTTACAAAATAATTGGTGAAGTTTGAAACTTCTATGAACCAAGAATTCTTTTGTAGGCGTAGGATTTTATTTTATCACATTATACTCATACAATGTTTGTCGTTATCTCGGTTTTGTGCTAAGAGGTCATGCGCGTGTCCTGGAATTCATGAGTACTCTAGAATTTTTTCACAACTTCATAGAAGTGGAGCCACTTCACACTGATATAGGTCCACCCATCAAGTGTATTTTGCAGAACAATATACCACCTATAAAGGATATGGTAATGGATTAAGAGTTCACAACTCAACCTCACTTTTCTTGCAGATTTGCACTATATGCACAATATAATAGATCACAGAAGGGACAATTTTTATAGTGCACAAGATCAAACAATGACTTGTTATTATCCATATGAACCTATTTCATGGGATCTCCAATCACATAGGTTGGGTTATCATCATGTTTGATATACAACTTGACAAAAGTCCCTTCCTATTGAAGCTTCATTTATATATATTTTTCCTCACAAATCTAGTCAGAGAATTGGCGGAATTCACTTCCGACTCCACATAATTTATGGATATAATTCTATCTCTTAATATCTGTTTTATTACTTTATGTCTCAAACACATGTATTTGCTTTGCCATTGAAAAAAATTATTTTTTCACTACAGCTAATGCTGCTTGGCAACCACAATATATCTAGATCCATTGATTTTATTTCAACCCAAGTAGTCACTAAGAATTATCTTATCCTCTTTATCAACCAACTCCAAACCACAAACTCAGATTAATGGTCTATTTAGTTAATTCTGTATTATTTACATCCCACCAAAGGTAAATGCATAATCACATATGAATTTTGTGATCCACTTAGCATCATTGTACCTCTCTAGTACAATAAATATTAATTCACGATAATGCTTTGTCATTATTAGCGTCTTTCAAAATAATACACCAAGAGGAGAAATAACAACAAAATATTTCAAGATCACTTTTGTCACAAGATAATTATAAAAATCTTCACCAAAAAAATTTCTATCCTTGCAATTTTTTTTTCTTCTCCTCTCATTTTCAAAAATATCTTGCAAAACAAAGCAACGTAAATATTATCACTTTTCAACAAAAATATATCCTCAAAAATCTTTTTATTTGCTATAGGCTCACAATTAGACACATCACTCTTAATAAACAAAAACTTTATATGCAACACTTATAATTAGCATAACATATAAAAAATAATATATCTTTCTTTTTGCTTCTTTCAAAATCAAGTAGCACAACCTTACAAACCACCTCCATACTTTTAAATATTTCAGGATAAGCGGATAACTTTTGTAAAACACTTTACCCCCATATTTTAAACATTTTAAAATAAGATAATAATATTTTCATTCATGACTAGAAATAATTAACACTATGAATAAATCATGGTCACAATATCTTTTTGCCTAACAATAATCATGCTTAGTTAAAATAATCTCTAACATTCTAAAAACAAACTTTACTCCAACATTTTCTAGTAATATTACATCAATCAAATTGGTTCAAGTATTAAGAACATGAAAACTCATTTAAAGCCAATATTTCTTTCATATGTGAGTTTAAGAAGAACTTTTCTGTCACGACCCAATTCACTAAGTCGTGAGGGCGGCACCTATTCTAATCCACCTAGATAGGAGAACCCCTTACCATCCTTTGAGAAAAATATGCGGAAATCTTTGTTATAACATTAACCCAACCTTATTACATGATTACACAATCCACTGTGAAAAAAATGATCTACCCTAGGATCTAGTCTAAACAGGTACAAGAGCTGCTAAAGAAAAAGGGAATGTCCGAGACATAACTTTTACCATGAATGAGAGAGTGGAGCTGCTGAATGATCACTATTGTAAAAAGCAAGAAACCACTATTGAATCCTGGAAAAGACTATACCCTAAAAAGGGTATAGCAAGAGTAGCAACAATACAAACCACACGTACTGGTAAGCCTCATCGGTCGACCCAAATCGGATTACACAAATATAGCATAAATAATCTATAGAAAACATTCATACTTATATAACTTATTATACAGAACCCTTAGGACTACCCCATTCCCGTTACTAGACTCTAGTCACAAACCCTGAAGCACAACACCTCCCCCAAACCACAAAGTCGGAAATCACGCCGGGGATTACCCTAACTTCAAAAGACAACTACGACAAGGAAAATCCTAAGTCTGACTCCTTAATTTAGTAGGTCACATAGAATGCCTGGAGAAGACTCACCCGGACATGTAACCTGTCCTTTTCTACCCGAACACAAGATCTTTATTAATCCTTAACCCGCCCCCGGTCTTCTCCCCATCGTGCTAGCATAAGACTTCTTATCCAACCCCCACCTCCTTGGTCATATTAGTTGAAGGATCATACTTAATTCCACGATCATTGTACCCTAATATCTAACAACAAGGCATCCAAGGATATTACAAGTACCTGAACCACACAAGGGTCCCAATTAACATATATCCAACATGTAAGAATAATCCCCGGTTCGCTCATGGAACCGTCAAACTTATACATACCTTCGTATATACACGCTATGGGTGATGCATCCACCCTCTAGACATGACCTGCAAGGGACAATTACCGTCCATGTACTAAAATCCCAGACATGAATGTTTGTAATCCTTAATATAACAATTCTATGAGAACGTCTCAAATGTCGAAACATTCCACAATTTATAGTATAAAGAGGCCAAGCCATAAAACAGGTAGATATTGCAATGACCAAGTACACCACACGGATTAACCAATCACACTACAAAGTAGTTAATATGCATATATAACACAACTTGGATTAAATATACCCCATCACCTAACCGTACCGATTAGTAACTTAACATTCTATGCCCACAATGATGGATTCCGGGGTCAGTAACAAGGAATGCTACCTTAACAAGGGGTTAGGGACCCACCCCTTTCTCACCTAAGTTATGACTTCTTTTAAGGGTCTTGTTGTTAACCGACAGTCCACCCTCACCTTAATCTAAGACATAAGTTAAGGATGAGAAATATCAACGTATGACATGCAAACATCCAGCATAATAATGGTACACAACAACCCCTAAACGTACACTACTTGGACCCTATCTGATTTTACCCAACTTAACTCCGTGACCGAAGGCCTAAACATGCATTCTCCGGTCATAATCATGCTTTGAAATTCAAGTCTAAGCTACTCAATAAACCTTAGCTTACCTAGATGTCAACCAGCTAAAGGACGAATGAACCAATGAAATCACAGCCTGAAGTTGATACCGCAAACACATAATTCTTTGAAAATCCATGGGTTTGCACCCATCCGTACCCCTTTCTCCTCCTTTCTATGGTTTGAGGCTTGGGACACAATGATTAGGGTTTTTAGGAAGCCTCATACGCTTCTATGTCAGTTAATGAGGAGAAGGAAAATAAAACCTAACTTTACTCTATACTGGTCGTGTCACACCGCTATAGCGGTCAGTTTACCGCTATAGCGGTCCCGATATGGTGGAATAATTACTGCTATAGCGGAATGACATCAGCTTGACCCCCTAAATTTTTAAGTCCCCAATTTTAAAAGTATTGGTCCCACGTATGTTTTTAAATATTATTTTGATAATTCTCGGACTCCGCACTAACCCTGAGGTCATTGCCAATAACGACAAATTAGGTCATTACAATAGATACCAATTTACCCATCATTTATCCCCGAACGATCAAAGAAGTATGAGTTTAGTCTAGATTATTGAAATTAAGACACACCCTTGTAGGGTCGTGAAATGCTACTACTACCTTCCGGATCCTAGTTTAAATTTTGAACTAACCCACGAACTTACCAGACCACAATCGCTTAGACCTTGGTTCTACTAATTGCACGAATCCTGAACCCGGGCACCAACCGCCTCGAAAAGGATTTTCATGCCCGAATGGCTACAATGCAACTATGAAAGTTCCCTCCCTAAAGTACATGAGAGACACTTGGAACTAATTTGAACTACGCAGCTCACACGAAGTGTTAAAGGATTGGAACTTTAAATTTTGCATAATTCAATAGGTCGCCGCTATAGCGGTACCGCCCTAGCAGTCGTCACTCTGCTATAGCAGTCTCGAATAGTATATAGAGGGGGAAATTGGTTTCATTTACCATTTTCCCCTCTACACGCTCAAAAATACTCCTCTCCTCCCCGATCACTTTGTCGCCGTCGTCGAAAATAGGTAACACTCAACTTTCTCGCTCCTTAATACTTTACTACATGCAAAAATGCATGTCGTAGGCTTGAATTTATTTTGAAAATAGACGGTTATAGAGTTTTTCAAATTTTTGAAAATTTTGGCTTGATAATGTTAAATTTCCGACATGGATGCTTCCCTTACGTTCTGGACGTAAGGAACTCAAAGTTTACGACCTTATTGGGGCCTAAAATGATAGAGAATTCAAAGGGCCATAGAGAATTCAAAGGGCCTCTTTCACTTTTAAATTGATGATTTAGGCATGATTTAGTAGTTATCATGCCCGAATTTTTGTAAAGATTAGTTTTTGAACGTTGTTGGACTACTGATCTTAGTTAAAAAGTGAAAATCAGAGAAATTGGGCCAATGGTGCCATTGTTTCACCCCTTGCCCGCTGAAGGAGACGAAGACCACTATAGGGGTCTTTACCTCTATAGCGGTACTGATATATCGGTGAAATTACCACTATAGCGGCGCCGCTTTAGCGATAAGCCTACTGCTATAGCGGGAGGCCACAGGCAGTGGCCTCCCAGCTCAGCTAAAAATTTTTGCTTTTGAAATTTTTTGATCCTAAACAAACGTGTAGCGATTTCTAACGATTTTCTTGGTCAAATGTAGGTTTATACAAATCATGGCCTACAATCAAGCCAACGCCCCCTCCTATGAGAGGTTCCCCGACGCGGCTTATCTGGAGTGATTTCGGGAGCATCGAAGGATGGGGCTTTGCTTTGAGCGGGGCTTCGACATGAAGAACGTGAACCAAAACGAGCCAAAGTTTTACAACCGGCTGCAGGAGTTTGGTTGGGGCCCATTAGTGGAGGATCCCCCCGATGGGGTTGCGACTTGGATGCGGTAGTTTTTTTCTATCCTCCCCACCATGCTTTGGGATTCCTACAGCCCCACTATCCGCATTCGGGGAGTAGAAGTCCCTATAGATTCATGAGGTGCTCGGTATCCCCCATGTCTCAAATACTGACTAAATGGCCAAGGCCTGGGAGATGGACATGGGATGGCTGAGGGACACGTTGATCCCGGAGGAGTTTTGGGATAGGGTATACTGGCCTACTACTGAGGGTGTCACCGGCACCTACTTTTTTGCTGACGCTAGGAGATGGCTGAACCTGGTGACCCGGAGGATCAGTCCATCCAACAACACCATAGACTTGACTTATCCTCTGGCCTTGGTGGTGGCCTGCGCTATAAGGGTAATCCGACTGAACTTGGGGGATTAGATTGTGATGGAGTGGAAGGACTTCTATCAGGGTCCTAAGAAGGGTCCTTTACTATCGGATTTGGTGTCAGAGCTATGTAGACAGACAGGGGTTCCGAAGTAGCCTAATGATATGGCGGCAGATATGGACGTCCCTTTTCACTCTCTCTTGGTGAGAGAGCCCTCGTCCCAAAAAAAAAGAAGAGAAAGGCCAGAGAGGAAGAGAGTAGCAGGGCCACGGAGGAGGCCCTTGGAGAGGATGAGGATGATGGTGATGATGCTCCTCCCTTCCAGTCCTAACCCACGATCCCTAGTAGCCAGTTGAAAGCAGACCTGGATACTGTTAGGAGGTATATGGAGTAGTGCCCCTCCAGTTCTGCAGCCCCTTCCACTGCCCAGGATGTCGCAGCGCTCTGCCGAGATCTTGATGAGGAGATGCAGAAGAGACGCTCTTGGGATCACCTGCTCACCCAACCCGAATGTGGAAGACCATGAAGGTCATTTTCGGGTGCGTAACACCAAACTAGGAGCTCCCCCAGCTGAAGCCGAAGGATTTGAGGGAGGTTTCCTTCCTGAGTGATGTAGAAGGAGATGATCCTGCCCCACCATCCAGCGACTGATAGGGCATCCATCTTGGTCCCCTTCCCCTCTTTGATTATGATATTTGGGTTGCCCTCGTTTGGGGTATGTACTAGGCATTTTACTATTCCTACCTTTATTTTCCCACACATGAATGCTATTTTTATTTCCACATTAATAATATAACTACTTATCTGGTAAATTAAGGCAATTTTTATTTTAAGTCAATGCCCTGCCCACCTAAAGGTCGCAATTAGTCAAGCACGAATGAAAGTCAAAAATAGGGGAAAAACTGGGCAGGCTTACTGCCCCGCCCTCACCGCTATAGTGGAAATATTACCGCTATAGCAGTACTCACACCACTGTGGTGTCCAAACCAGAGGCTGCACAAATTTTTTTAAACTTTTCCCTATGCTTCTTTCCCCAACAACGTAGTAGCCTTAATATAACTCGAAAAATATCGAAACCTTGCTAAGTTACCAGAAATAAGTTTTTAACCAATTACAGTCAACTGCAACCTCGCATCACAACACATAATGCATTTATGATATCATAAACCACAAGACAACCCCCCTTTTAAACTAACCCCGCTATTGCGAATCCCAACCTTGTTTTTATATCATGAAACTCAGCCTTGTCAACAACGACAACCACACAATTTCTCTACATTTTAACTAGACTTACCACAGGTTTTTTGGTGTTCAACATCAACCACAAGTTGGATTTCATATCCCTAAGCACTAGCTTAGACCCTTATGCACTATAGCACAATAGTACAAATATAGTGTAAAGTTTATCTACCACCACATAACACAACACACAACAATTTACAACATGCATATGGCATAAATTCAACCACTCAGCAACCACACAACATAGATTCAAATAAATCAAACAACCATGATTAACACACATGAAGGAAGAGGAAGTCAAAATCAACGTCACTTTTCCATGCCTTAATAACACCACACCTAACTATGCAGGTGACGACCCCAAGTGGGTTGTCTAATATGTTTAGGTGGCCTGGAGGGCTAGATACCAATTGGAACCTTCCCAGTTCCATTTGCGTTGCTTATATCCCTTCCAACAGAGTCAAGTGACATTTACTTGCCTAGTTGAGATACTAATTGAGATACTAATTAGACTCAACCCATACAATAACTAAACGAGCGCACGAGAGGAAAGAAAGAAGTGAAACAGTTTCCTATAATACCTCATAGCTTCTCGAAGATTAGATGTGGAAGTCAATACACCAATCCGTAGGGCTCTACTCGACATTTACTCTAAAACTAGGAGATCGGTAACCTAGGCTCTGATACCAAATTATCACGACCCAATTCACCGAGTCGTGAGGGCACCTGTTCTAATCCACCTAGATAGGAGAACCCCTTATCATCCCTTAAGGAAAATATGCGGAATTCTTTGTTATAAAATTAACCCAACCTTATTACATGATTAAACAATCAACTGTAAAATAAAATAATCTACCTTAGGATCTAGTCTAAACAGGCACAAGAGCTGTTAAAGAAAAAGAGAATGTCCTAGACACAACTTCCACTATTAATGAGAGAGTGGAGTTGTTAAATGATCACTACCACAACAAGAAAGGAACCAATACTGAATCCTGCCAAAGACTATACCCTAAAAAGGGTATAGCAAGAGTAGCATCAGTACAAACCATACGTACTGGTAAACCTCATCGGTCGACCCAAATCGAATTACATGAATATAACATAAATAATTAGTAGAAAACATGCATACTTATATAACTTATTATCCCGAATCCTTAGGTCTACCCGATTCCCATTACTAGACTCTAGTCACAAACCCTGAAGCACAACACCTCCCCCAAACCACTAAGCCGGACATCACGCCGGGGATTACCCTAACTTCGGAAGACAACTACGACAAGGAAAATCCTAAGTCTGACTCCTTAATTTTGTAAGTAGCATAGCATGCCTGGAGAAGACTCCCTTGGACATGTAACCTATCCTTTTTTGCCCGAACACTAGATCTTTAATAATCCTTAACCCACACCCGGTCTTCTCCCCATCCTGGTAGCATAAAAATTCTTACCCAATCCCCACCTCTTTGGTCATTTCACCACCCGATGCAATAAAATGAGCCAAGACAATAGAGGAGATATGCATTAAATTATAGACCGACCACCCTTAACCATGTGACAAAACGACAAAATAATCTAACTCAAAACCAACACCCATTTGGAATAGCACACCACAAGGCATTTAGGAGAGCATACCAACAAGCCAACAATTAGCACCAAGTCAAATACAGAAGGACTACACAAGAAATTTCAAGAGACGGTTAATTGACGCAGACCAACTCAAGTAGGATACATACAACACCCAGGGAGTTCTAATACATCATAGAAATTCATTTCATAAATGTCAGTTGAAGGATCATACTTAATTCCAAGATCAATGTATCCTAACATCTAACAACAAGGCATCCAAGTATATTACAAGTACTTGGAACACACAAGGGTCCCAATAAACATATATCTAATATGTAAGAGTAATCCTTGGTTCACTCATGGAACCATCAAACTGATACATACCTTCGTATATACATGCTATGAGTGATGTATCCGCCCTCTAGACATGACCTACAAGGGACAATTACCATCTATGTACTAAAAACCCCAGACATGAATATCTATAATCCTTAATCCAATAATCCTGTGAGAACATCTCAAATGCCGAAACATCCCACAATTTACAGTGTAAAGAGACCAAGTCATAAAATAGGTATACATTACATCGACCAAGCAAACCACACTAATTAATCAATCACACTACAAAGTAGTTAATATGCACATATAATACAAATTGGATTAAATACACCCATTACCTAAACCTACTGATTAGTAGCTTAAAATTCTATTCACACAATGGATTCTGGGGTCGATAACAAGGAATTCTACCTTAACAAGGGGCTAGGGACCCACCCCTTTCTCACATAAGTTATGACTTCTCTTATGTGTTTTGTAGTTAACAGGTAACCCACCCTCACCATAATCTAATACACAAGTTAAGGATGATAAAAATCAATGTATGACATGCAAACATCCAGCATAACAATGGTACACAACAGCCCCTAAACGTATGCTACTTGGACCCTAGCTGATTTTACCCAACTTAACTCCATACTCGATGGCCTAAACATGCATTCTCCGGTCCATATACGTTATAATCATGCTTTTAAATTCAATTCTAATCTACTCAATAAAACTTAGCTTACCTGGATGTTAACCAGCCGAAGGATAAATGAACCCATGAAATCCTAGCCTGAAGTTGATACCGCAAACGCGTAGTTCTCCAAAAATCCATGGGTTTGCACCCATTCGCAGCCCTTTCTCCTTTTTTTCTATTGTTTGAGGGTTGGGAGGCAATGATTAGGGTTTTTGGAAAGCCTTCCATGCTTCTATGTCAGTTAATAAGGAGAAGGAAAATAAAACCCGACTTTACCCTATGCTGGTCGCATCACACTGCTATAGCGGCACCGCTTTGGAAGAATAATTATTGCTATAGCGGAATGACGTCAATCCAACCCCTAAAATTTTTAAGTCACCAATTTTAAAAGTCATGGTCCCGCGTACATTTTTGAATATTATTTCGATAATTCTCGGACTCCTCACTAACCCCGAGGTGATTTCCAATAACAACGGATTAGGTCGTTACATTTTCTTTTTCAAGAACTTGAGTTGTTCATTAATCAAGACAACTAAATTCTTTTCCTCCATTGACTTGGGTGTATGCCACAAAATTATTTTTATTCACACAAAATATATCACCCAGTCACTCACTTTCACCACATTATTCACTTGAAAAATGACCACAACAATAATATTATCTGCTTTATTTAAATTAATTTTTGACTTAACAGGATTTGTCAATTTTTCCAACTCTTTACTCAAAAAGATTATTATTGACTTAAAATTTAATAGAATCATATTTTTAATATTAAAATAATAGAAATATTAGCATATTTACATACCTTATGATGGCATGAGGCATAATTAACATTGAAATATTGGTTGCGTAATATTACCTCCAAGGCGGAACTAATTACCAAGTTAATGATATTTTTGGGGGTTCATAGAATGTTGTACTGATGGAAATTCTTGCTAGTCCCAAACCACATTCTATACCTTTCTTCTGTCCACACATAATGCTTCCATTTCCATACAAGTTAGCCTTGAACTGTCAAGGCTGCCCAGTCACATTTTCCAAAACTCAATATCTAACTCATCATGCTGCTTATCAAATGATGATGATAGTATGTAACTCAATACTAGCACTAAGAAAAAATTCACAGTTGTTATATTCTGTTGATATTACACCCAACACTAAGCACCTTCAATACTGTTTCTTTTCCGTGAATCATAGAGAATATCCTTAAGATTGTTGTAAAATATTAGGAAATCACGAAAACTCCCTAGCTTGAGGCATGATATGACATTGTCCTTAAGGATATTTCACCCATTAAAGTGTATCCCCCAGGATTCAACAAGATCTTCTAGTTGTTAAACTAGGAGCCAGAAATTGAAAAAGAATTATAATAAAAAAACCATCAACACAAATTGAGAAGAAAAGTATTTCTTTGGTAAGCTCATTATTCCTTTTTATATTCCTCCTCCTAAAAGAGTATAAGAGGAAGATTATATGTTCCAAGGAAAATTCTCTGTCAATGTTCAAATATTTTAAGAGTAGTAAAACATAACCAAAGGAATTCAATTGATAATCAATGTAATTCATTACACCAAATTAAAGAAAATAATTTTGGGCAATTTAATTGTAACACCCCGTACGTTTTTGAGTTTAGTTGATAACCGTAACATTTAGGAAAAAATGAAAACATGAGAGAATTGGTTATTTTTGTATTGAATTGTGGGCATTGATAAGTCTTGAGTAATTGGGCCCAAAAATGAAGCCCAAAATTCATAAGAAGACATGGCCCAACAAGGGGATTTTTGACCCATTCTTCCAAATTGGTCCAATTGACCAAATCAACATGGCATTAAATGCTAAGTAAAAGATAGGGGAGACTTGAGGGACTATATAAGGGAAAAAATCAGATTTTTATACCATTAAACTCTCACAACATTTCTAGAATTTTTCCAACATTTTCTCCTTTGCTCTCAAGAACCCTAAGTTGTCCTTTTGGCCAAGATCATCAATTGGTAAGTCTTGGTAATCATTTATTATGATGGATTAATATATTTTATTCATGATTCATGGTGTATATGATGGTGTTTATGTTGGTGGAATATTGAGAAGTTCACAAAAGTGAAAGGTTACATGTTTGCTTAAATCGGAGGGTGGTTTGTCTTGTAAACTTGGTGATGGACTTGTGGTTTTGAAGGAAGTGAACTTGGTGGAGTAAATATTGACATGTGAAATGTGGTTTTAGTCTTATTTGGTTTAATCCTTGTATATAACATTTGGAATTGATATTGCGAAATTGATTGTGGTTTTGGTGCCGTATTGGCCGTGAAATATGATTTTGGGTGTCGTTATGTGTGTTGTGAGACCATGGATGAATGTTGGTGTTTAGGATGATCAAAAATATGTTCAAATATGTTTGATTGTGATCATGCACCATTCATGACATTAAAAGACCCAAAAAAGTCATTTCGGACCAAAACGGGCATCCGCCCCCGCAGACGAGGGCATCTGCGCCAACGCAGAAGGCCCTGGAATTGTCCAGGATCCATATGAGCGAGCATTTCATCCACCTGCATTCACAGGTGGAAGCACAGGTCACTTCCAGAAATGGTTCTGTATGTTTCCGTCTCTAGTTGATCCCCGAAAGCCCCGATACCTTTTTTGGATGTAATTATCAACTTGTGGTGTTGTTTTAATGACTTTAAAGTATCGTATGGAGGTGTGTTGGACTGTATTAAGTATGTATTATTTTTTATATGTTTTTATAAAGGAATAATTACGACGGAATGATAAAAGGAAAAACGTAAAGGGTAAGTGTGGTGTGAAATGCTAGCGATGTATGATCTTTTGGTCAATGTGGGTAATGTTATGGTGTTGTTGATATGGAAATGCAGTGGATTGTATTGTAAAGGGGTGACAGAACGTTATATGGTAGTTTCATGGTTCATTGTCGTCTTGTACGCCTTTATAGTGACTAGTTGCTAATGTAAGTTCCGTTATGGACTTGTATTGTAGAGTAAGACATAAGGAAGAAGCTGGACTATTGTGTTCATACACAGGCTTGTATATTTATACTTGGAAGTGAGGGTATGTAAGGTTACTCTGTCTGTATCTTTCTGCGGCAAATAGTATTCATATTGACATTTCCTTTGTACTATCCTGAAATGTGCTAAGGTATCCTATATCCGGTTAGCAATGGTTATTATCACATATTTCCTACTCCTTGATCGACTATGGATTGTATGTCTCATATTCGTTGGTCAATGCTCCAAAAGCCCAAAAGGTTATGTTCCAAAGTGCCAATAGTGGTTATACACATACCTCTTGTTCTTTGACTTGTGTCTAATGGTTTCAATAATGTTATCTATTGCTAAGTCACATATACCGTTCATATGTCATGGTTGTCCATAAGTTACATAATTATGGACACGCTCCAAAAGTCCCAATCATGTTGTGTTCTTAAGCTTCCAATAATATTGTGGCTAGGTATATATACGTTAATCTCTCATAACTGATTGTATCAATCTTTCATAAGAGGATGAATCAATTCTTCGCAAGTACATCTCTCAAAAGTAAGAAAGAAAGTAATGCATATCTGTTGGTGGTTAATGATCAAGTACGGGTGGCAGCTTTGGGTGCAAAATGCCTAGCTCAAGCCGATCCCGATATTATTGGATCAGGGGGCAGCTTTAGGGGCGAAAGCCTAGCTCAAGCCAAAACTGACGGGGGGCATCTCTGGGGGTGAGAACCTAGCTCGAGCCGAACCTGATATGTTGATTTATGGGTGGCAGGTCTAGGGGCATGAGCCTAGCTCGACCCGATCCCGATGCCTTGATTTATGGGTGGCAGGTCTAGGGGCATAAGCCTAGCTCGACCCGATCCCAACATAACGTTATGTTATGTAAAGACCCACTGATCAGTTGGGGCCCGGGTACGATATGATATAAGCAATGAAAAATAAACAACAAAGTGAAGAAATAAAGTATGTAAGGTACATGGTTCCACATATAAAGATTGATGGGTTGTTCATATTGACTATCCTATTATATTCTGATTCTATTGACCTATTTATGACAGTTTCATATGGCCTTACATACTCAGTACATTATCCGTACTGACCCCTTCTGGGGGCTTACCTTACTTGCTGCAGGTGCAGGCACTAGTAGACCTCCACTGTAAGGTGCGGATCTATTGCGGACTTTTGGTGAGCTCCAGTTGGTTCGGGGCTTCCTGAGTTGCTATGTACATTTATGTTGGTATTGTATATGAGTATAGAGCGGGGTGTTGTCCCGACTCTAAGTTGTCATAGTTATGTATCTCAGCTAGAGTCTTTTGTAGACATATGTGGGTATGCGTATGATGGTGAAAGAAACAGATGTATGTCCTTTTGACTTGATGGCCCTAACGGCCAAGTTTCTTGAATATATATATATATAATGTTCCATGGTATTCTCACTTAGCATTTTATGTCTTTACGAGGTGTTGATGAGACTTATGGTGTGCATATGATTGGGCATGAGTAATGATTGGTTCTCTCGGGCCTTATCGGCTTCGGGTGCCAGTCCAGCCCGAATGGGATTTTGGGTCGTGACAAAAAGTGGTATCAGAGCAGTTCGTTCTTAGGGTGTCTACAAAGCCATGTCTGAGTAGAGTCTTACTTATCGATGTGTTGTGCACCACATTTATAAGTAGGAGGCTCGGGACATTTAGGCTGTTGTTTCTTTTTTTTCACTTCTAGATCGTGCAATAGAGCCAGTGTTGTAAGTTAAATTATATCTGACCATGGTGACTGGTTTCCTTTGATATAGAAACTGCCGATGACAAGAAGAGATAAAGGCAAGGGTAAGCAGGTTGTTGCGCCTGCCAGAGAAGGATTGAGTAGACCACCACCTGACCAAGTGAGTCAAGGTGGAGCTAATACTGACTCTGCATCATGGGCTTCTTCCACTTTCCCAGCTCCGGAAGAGCTGAGGAGAAGAGAAGTATCTTTAGAACTACTCGTTAATACTATTGAGCAGGATTTGATGAGTGCAGTACAAATATTGACCCGTGTAGTTGCTGCACAAGCTCAAAAACAAGCTCTTGTGTAGCAGAAGGAGGGACAGAGGCAGAGGGAGAGGATGAAAGAGTTGGAAGAAAAATCGTCAAAAAAGGTTAAACCCATGGGACAGGTTATGGCTTCCGTAGAAGGATTTGGGCCTCGGGTTTTCTACAATCCGCCTAGGCCATTATTTCCCCATTCCATAGCAAATACTCCTCCTCTAATCCAAGGGTTTAAAAGCAATCAATTTGGGCAAGGAGGTGAGATTCGGGGTTTACGGGCAGTGGAGTATCAAGCACAAGGAAGTATGAACCGCCCAAGGTTTTATCGTCGGTTGTGCCAGCGTTTTGGGAGGTTTCATGCAGGTGAATGCTAATTTGGAATGAATGTTTACTATTTTTGCGGCATGCCAGGGCACGTGGCAAGAGGGTGTCCACAAAGGAACACGGGTGGCATGGCACGACCCACGGGACCAACCGCCGCGTTGACATCATCTGTGTCTCCTCTAGGTAGAGGTGCACAATCTGTTGGTCATGGCAGAGGTGCTAGAGGAGCATCTAGTTCTAGTGGCAATCAGGGCAGTACCTACGCCGTGGCGGATCGGCAGAAATTTGAGGCTTCTCCTGATAACGCAATAGGTATATGATCTATTTGTTTTTACGTAACGTATTTACATTGATTGATTTGGGGATTTACCCTATCATCTGTTATTCCATTGATTGTAAAAAAAATAAATCAAAGAGAAATTTGTTGTGAGAAAACACTAGAAGTTGTAGTTAACCTATTTGGGGCATCTACACCAAAAGGTGTATTTATTATAGCTAAAAGAATGCGTCATGATTGTGTAGAAATTGTGTGGGGTTATGATACATTGGCTGATCTTATTGAATCAAAATTGGTGGATATTGATCTTAATAACGGGAAGGATTGGTTGGTTTCTTGTTATGCCACGGTAGGTTGCCGAGCTTAGAAGGTATATGTTCACTGTCCATAAGAACATGTTCCTGAGTGGAAGGGTAATGTGGGGGCACCAAGGAAAATTTTATTTTCTATCTTAAAGTGACGAAATTGATATCTAAGGGATATGTATGTAAGTTAGAGAGCAAGATACTGATGTGAAACCACCAAGTCCTCAACCGGTTCCGGTGGTCAATCACTTTCTTGATATAATTCCTGATGCATTTATAGGTTTACCTCTAGAATGGAAAGTAGAGTTTAGTATTGATGTGATTCCGGCATTCTGCCTATTTCTTTACCTCCGTATAAAATGGCTCCAGCAGAGCTACAAGAATTAAGAAGAACAAGTAAAAGGTTTGGCGGACAAGGGGTGCATAAGATCTAGTATGCCCTTTGGGGTGCATCTGTATGAAAAAAAGAGATGAAATGGCATATTGGAAATGTGTATTGACCCCTGGCACTGCATAAGGTAACAATCAAGAACAAATATCCCCTTCCAAGAATTGACGATTTACTTAATCAGTTACGGGGTGCCAAGTGTGTTGTTCTTTTATCAAAAGAATTGTATTCACTCTTTCTTACACTAATTTCGCTGGAACCATAGTGATTTGAAACTAGGCTATCCCCAAGTTAGGGTTGGGAACAAAGATATGCCCAAGGCAGTCTTCCGAACACGGTACTACTATTATGATTCTTAGTTGTGTCATTGGGACTAACAAACGTACCAACTGCTATTATGGATTGGATGGATAGGGTGTTCAAACTATTTTTGGATGTAATTGTGACCGTGTTCATGAATGATATTCTGGGTTATTCGAGGCCACAAGAGGACCACGCTAATCATGAGCAGCAAGTGTTATAGAAGTTTTCTAAATATGAATTTTGGTGAAGGAATAAAGGTCGGTACACAAAAGATAGAAAAGGTGACGGAAAAAAAAACAAAGGGAAGAGAGTCTACACACAAGACAATTAAGTTTCGGTAGAGCGATGCATGCGAGCAAAGTTTCCAAGGGCTGAAAGATAAATTAACTCTTACACCAGTTTTAGTATTTCTCGAAGGAATAAGGGTTATGCAATGTATTGTGATGCTTCTGGGGTTGACCTCGGATGTGTGTTAATGCAGCATGATAAGCTAACAGCGTATGCCTCACGACAGTTGCGGCCGTATGAGAGAAATTGTATCATACATGATTTTGAGACAATAGTGGTGGTATTTATTTGAAAGATACGACACCACTACTTTGGGTTCATATTGATATATAAATATCGATCATAAGAGTTTGCGTGAGATTAGGATAAGATACTGAGATTACATTCGGGAAGAGAAAATACAGTGATTGATACGTTAAGCTGTAAAGCATTAGGAAGTACTAATGGTCGGTTCATGGGGACACAAGGTATAGTTGAGGGTCTACATATTAATTAAATAGTTTGGTAGTGTAATTACTAGAGATTCCAGATCAAAGGGTTATAGTGCAACATACGGCAAAGCCTTCATTCGTAGAGGTGAAGGAAAAGCAACAAGCGAATCCTATTTCTTTTAGTTTGGCAAGAGAGAACGTATCACAAGGTTCGATGTGGTTTGACCTTACGTGTGAGGGATTATTTCAATATCAAGGTAGATCAGGTATACCAAATATAGATGAATTAAGGAAATGAATTATAACCGAAGCACATCATTCACGGTATTCTATTGTATTCGGGAGAAACCAAAATGTACCATGGTTCGGTAAGAAGGCATTGGTGAGGCAATATAAAGAAAAAGAACATTATAGAGGTTGTAACTCCTTGATCAAATTGTCAATAGGTAATAGCAGAGCATAAAAAAAAACCCTGGAGGTATTATATGCCATGTATACATTTTCCAGTTGGAAATAAGACATGGTTAACATGGATTTTATCGCAAGTTTGCCTTATACACATAAGGGTTGTCTCATATATTTTAGGAATTTGATTCCACATGAGAGATAGCTGACAGGTTTACCTACATATCATACATGTTGTCTTTCAAAACCACTTACAAGGCTGAAGAATATGCGAAGTTGTCTGTTACAAAGGAAGTACAACTATACGGAGTTCTAAACTCTATCACATTAGGAAGGAGGGCTCGATTTTCCACACATTTTCTTTGAGTTTCTTTTTCGAGAAGGTTGGCTACGGAAGTGAATTTGAGTATAGCTTTTCACCTCAGACGAACGGACAGACAGAGCATACTATCCAAATATTTGACGGTATACTATGAGCCTGTGTGAGAAACTTAAAAGTTAGTTGGATGATCATCTACCCTTATTGAATGTGCTTATCATGATAACTGTTGTTCAAGTATCAAGGTGGTACTTTATGAAGGTTTATATAAAAGAAAGTTTAAATCAACTGTTGGGTGGTTTGAACCGAGTGGAACTGTCTTATTTGGGGCTAAATTTTGTTCCTTACGCTATAGAGAAGGTTAAGATGGTATGACAGTAGCTACAAGCTAAAACAAATCATGGGCTGAGATTCATTATTTTATTAAATGTACAAGCTATGCGAGATATCACTTATGAAAGGATATATATTGCCATTTTAGATGAATAAGTGGAAAGACGAGGAAAAAATATATAGCTTTGGTAAAAGTACAGTGGAGAAACCGAATCACGTAGGGAGTCAAAGTACTGATAATGCCAAAGCACCCGTGACTATTTCAAATGTGGGGGGGGGTATTAAAAGTATGGAGTTAGGACAATAACAAGGAAATATCTATAAGTATTATGTGTATATGCATATGTAGATTGAGACAGAGGTGCATGGAATGTACATGAAACGATGTTACTAACATTCGAGGACGAATGTTTCTAAGGGGGGAAGAATGTAACACCCCGTACGTTTTTGAGTTTAGTTGATAACCGTAACATTTAGGGAAAAATGAAAACATGAGAGAATTGGTGATTTTTGTATTGAATTGTGGGCATTGATAAGTCTTGAGTAATTGGGCCTAAAAATGATGCCCAAAATTCATAAGAAGACATGGCCCAACAAGGGGATTTTTGACCCATTCTTCCAAATTGGTCCAATTGACCAAATCAACATGGCATTAAATGCTAAGTAAAAGATAGGGGAGACTTGAGGGACTATATAAGGGAAAAAATCAGATTTTTATACCATTAAACTCTCATAACATTTCTAGAATTTTTCCAACATTTTCTCCTTTGCTCTCAAGAACCCTAAGTTGTCCTTTTGGCCAAGATCATCAATTGGTAAGTCTTGGTAAGAATTTATTATGATGGATTAATATATTTTATGCATTATACATGGTGTATATGATGGTGTTTATGTTGGTGGAATATTGAGAAGTTCACAAAATTGAAAGGTTACATGTTTGCTTAAATCGGAGGGTGGTTTGTCTTGTAAACTTGGTGATGGACTTGTGGTTTTGAAGGAAGTGAACTTGGTGGATTAAATATTGACATGTGAAATGTGGTTTTAGTCTTATTTGGTTTAATCCTTGTATATAACATTTGGAATTGATATTGCGAAATTGATTGTGGTTTTGGTGCCGTATTGGCCGTGAATGTGGTTTTGGGTGTCGTTATGTGTGTTGTGAGACCATGGATGAATGTTGGTGTTTAGGATGATCAAAAATATGTTCAAATATGTTTGATTGTGATCATGGACCATTCATGGCATTAAAAGACCCAAAAAAGTCATTTTGGACCAAAACGGGCATCCGCCCCCGCAGACGAGGGCATCTGCTGGCGCAGATACCAACGCAGAAGGCCATGGAATTGTCCAGGAGACATCTACGCATGCATTTAATCCACCTGCGTGCGCAGGTGGCAGCAAAGGTCACTTCCAGAAATGGTTCTGTATGTTTTCATCTCTAGTTGATCCCCGAAAGCCCCGATACCCTTTTTGGATGTAATTATCTACTTGTGGTGTTGTTTTAATGAATTTAAAGTATCTTATGGAGGTGTTTTGGACTTTATTAAGTATGGATGATTGCTTATATGTTTTTATAAAGGAATAATTACGACTGAATGATAAAAGGAAAAGCGTAAAGGGTAAGTATGGTGTGAAATGCTAGCGATGTATGATCTTTTGGTCAATGTGGGTAATGTTATGGTGTTGTTGATATGGAAATGCAGTGTATTGTATTGTAAAGGGTTGACAGAATGTTTTATGGTAGTTGCATGGTTCATTGTCGTCTTGTACGCCTTTATAGTGACTAGTTGCTAATGTAAGTTCCGATATGGACTTGTATTGTAGAGTAAGACGTAAGGAAGAAGCTGGACTATTGTGTTCATACATAGGCTTGTATATTCATACTTGGAAGTGAAGGTATGTAAGGTTACTCTATCCGTATCTTTCTGCGACAAATAGTATTCACATTGACATTTTCTTTGTACTATCCTGAAATGTGCTAAGGTATCCTATATCTAGTTAGCAATGGTTATTATCACATATTTCCTACTCCTTGATCGACTATGGATTGTATGTCTCATATTCGTTGGTCAATGCTCCAAAAGCCCAAAAGGTTATGTTCCAAAGTGCCAATAGTGGTTATACACATACCTCTTGTTCTTTGACTTGTGTCTAATGGTTTCAATAATGTTATCTATTGCTAAGTCACATATCCCGTTCATATGTCATGGTTGTCCATAAGTTACATAATTATGGACACGCTCCAAAAGTCCCAATCATGTTGTGTTCTTAAGCTTCCAATAATATTGTGGCTAGGTATATATACGTTAATCTCTCATAACTGATTGTATCAATCTTTCATAAGAGGATGAATCAATTCCTCGCAAGTACATCTCTCAAAAGTAAGAAAGAAAGTAATGCATATCTGTTGGTGGTTAATGATCAAGTACGGGTGGCAACTTTGGGGGCAAAATGCCTAGCTCAAGCCGATATCGATATTATTGGATCAGGGGGAAGCTTTAGGGGCGAAAGCCTAGCTCAAGCCGAACCTGATAGGGGGTAACTCTGGGGGTGAGAACCTAGCTCGAGCCGAACCTGATATGTTGATTTATAGGTGGAAGGTCTAGGGGCATAAGCCTAGCTCGACCCGATCCCGATGCCTTGATTTATGGGTGGCAGGTCTAGGGGCATAAGCCCAGCATGACCCGATCCCAACATAACGTTATGTTATGTAAAGACCCACTGATCAGTTGGGGCCCGGGTACGATATGATATAAGCTATGAAGAATAAACGACAAAGTGAAGAAATAAAGTATGTAAGGTACATGGTTCCACATATGAAGATTGATTGGTTGTTCATATTGACTATCCTATTATATTCTGATTCTATTGACGTATTTATGACAGTTTCATATGGCCTTACATACTCAGTACATTATCCGTACTGACCCCTTCTGGGGGCTTACCTTACTTGCTGCAGGTGCAGACACTAGTAGACCTCCACTGTAAGGTGCGGATCTATTGCGGACTTTTGGTGAGCTCCAGTTGGTTCGGGGCTTCTTGAGTTGCGATGTACATTTATGTTGGTATTGTATATAAGAATAGAGCGGGGTGTTGTCCCGACTCTAAGTTGTCATAGTTATGTATCTCAGCTAGAGGCTTTTGTAGACATATGTGGGTATGTGTATGATGGTGAAAGAAACAGATGTATGTCTTTTTGACTCGATGGCCCTAACGGCCAAGTTTCTTGAATATATATATATAATGTTCCATGGTATTCGCACTTAGAATTTTATGTCTTTACGAGGTGTTGATGAGACTTATGGTGTGCATATGATTGGGCATGAGTAAAGATTGGTTCTCTCGGGCCTTATCGGCTTCGGGTGCCAGTCCGGCCCGAATGGGATTTCGGGTCGTGACATTAATTGTTTGGTAGTTATTGGACCTAAAATGTTGGCAACAATTAAAGATTTGACCAAAATTTATTAGCGTATGAAGTATTGTCATTAAGACTAATAAATATATAATAAGTTCTTTTGACCAAGATTAATAACAAATATTAGAGAACTTCTAAAATATGATTTCTTATTCTTTTTGAAATATAAATAATATTTTTCTCAACAACAGATCAAGCAAAAAAAGGCTATAGAGGCAATAGAGTGTTCAACAAAATAACAGGAAAGCTTCAAAATAACAATGGAGATAGTTTGAACAAAACACAAGAGGGAGGGGATTAGAGTTTCTTCAAGTAGTAATTTAGAGTGTTGATAACATTGTGACAGAAGGCATTGTATGAGCACTCCACATTTCTAGAGAATTTCTGATAAAAGGTTAACACTGAGATGGACAGTTAGTTCTGAGAGAAATCAGCTTCCTTATTGCTGGAGTCAAATTTCTAGATTAACTTGTTGAAAGTCTTAACCCCTTCCTGCTTCAGATGATCAAGCGAGAGCCGTAGTTTACTTACATCAGTGCTTGTTTCCTTGTAGTGCTGTAAAATCTTATCGACATTCTCTTTAAGTGACTCAATTTTTCCTTTTAGATTAGACAACCTATCTTTGATATCAGTACCGACTTCTTTTATGAGGGAAACAACTGAATCGATAGAGCCCTCTTTCACCCACTTACCTTCCTGCAAAACATATCCCATGCTACCAAACGTCCTAAAGTCATAAGTGTATGAAATATCTACTATCTTGTATTTATACAGATCAATCATGGAGTCGAGCAGTATATGATATATGAGAAAACAATAGGGAAAATTGAGGTAGAGTCAAAATCCTCAGTGCTTTCAACCATATAGCAATGAATCCATTCAGTCTAATCAATTTTATACTTTTCAGGAAATAGTATAGGACAAAGACGTCTCTAGTGGTGATGGAATTGAGAGAGCCCTTCCATGAAAAAATAGTGGTTGCTATAATGTGAGACAAAATGTGGTTCTCAAAATACATAAAAAACAGACTGAAGTCATAGAGATCCTCTCCAGGAAATACAACTAAAGCTTTGGCTTATTCTAGAGAGACTTCAAAATCTACAAGCCAGGTTCTAGACATAAAATAAATATTCCTAGAAAATTTTGTTCCAAAAACATCCTCAAACAGATAATCATTCACGATAATGTATTTTCCTAGGACAAGGGTTTCAAGTTCTCCATTCTATTTAGACATTCTCAAATTAGCGTAAAACAAGCACACAGGTTATTTATACATTTCCAGACCACACAATTGAAAAAGTAGGCCAAATATTTGAGCCTTGAGGGAACTACTTATAGGGCAATGGTTGTCCTTGAGTTGCCCTAAATTGATAATTATGCCTACCATAATAGATCGGTGCTTGAAGACGGGTTATATGTCTTTTGTTCAGAATCCCAGTAGAAATACAAATAACTGGGTTGAGCTCTAAGGAGTCATAAAACTTTTATCTTTTTGGGGTTAGATTTTTTAATGAAGGAGGGAGTAGAGGATTTCTTGGATTTAGATGAGGTTTTTTCGATAAGGTTATGAGATTCATCACTAGAGGAATCGATGAGAAGATCTACGAGGGCTTCTGATGCAGAGGAGTTGTGGAGATGGTGACTAGATCATCTTCCAAAGATGGCCATGGTTATAAAAAAAAGGAGATAAGAATTAGAAAGGGAAGAAGGAGGGTTGTTAAAAAAGAGAGAGAGAAAGAGGAAGAATCAGTAAGAAATACGAAAGACAGAGGAGTTGAAGAGACGCTTATGAGGAAAAAGGAAAAGTTAGAGAAGATGAATGCATACATATAATGACATTAAATTAAACACGCAAAAGGTAATCAGATAATTTTTTTAAGAAAGTAATACCTAGTTGATTTCTAAGGAAACAAACTTGTCTTCTAAAAAGGGTTTTGTAAAAATATCAGCTAATTGATTTTTAAAATCTACAAATTTTAAAATAAAATATCCATTTTCTACATGATCTTAATTAAAATGATACTTGATATCTATATGCTTTTCGCTAGAGTGATGCAAACTACATTTAGACAGACTAATGACACTACTATTGTCACAAAAAATAGGCACATAATTATAAGATAAATCATAGTCAAGTAGTTGATACATCATCTATAATAGTTGAATAACGCAGTTACCAATGACTAGATAATATGATTCAGTAGTTGATAGAGCCACAAAAGTTTGCTTTTAGTTATACCAAGAAATTAAATTAGAGAACTTTTAAGAAATTGACATGTTTTGCTAGTACTTTTTTGATCCCTTTTATCACTTGTAAAAACAACATCGGGATAGTCAATCAGTTTAAAATTGTTAGAGCAAGGATATCATAGTCCATAATCTTGAGTTCCAATAAGATATCAAATTATTCATTTTTCTGTAGTTAAATGAGACATCTTTGGAGCTGACTGAAATCTGGAACACTTGGAGACACTGAACATGATTTCTAGATGGCTAGTTGTTCGACAGAGTAATAATCCAATCATTTCTCTCTATATTTTTTTATCGATATCATTTCCAGGAGTATAAGTATCGAGGCACGTTGATGGACTCATGGAAGTCCCAAAAGCTTTACTTTTTACCATTCCAAATTTCTTTATGAGCTCTTTGGTATATTTGGTTTGACTAATAAAAGTACCATTTAAAGCTTGCTTGATTTGTATATGAAGGAAGACTGTGTTCTCCCATGAGACTCATCTCAAACTCTCCTTTCATGAGATATGCAAAATTCTTGGAAAGAAGGACATTAGAACTTCCAAAAATGATATCATCAACATAAATTTAAACTATAAGAATATTCGACTGCAATTTTTGAATGAACAGAGTAGTATCAATCTTTCCTCTTATGAAATTATTTTCTAATAAAAAGGTGCTCAAATATTCATACCAAGCCTTAGAGCTTGTTCGAGACCGTAATGAGCTTTTGACAATTTAAAAATGTGATCATGAAAGGATTAATTTTCTAAGCCCCACGTTTATTGTACCAAAAACTTTTTTTTAATAAAACCATTAAAAATGCACTTTTATTGTCACGCCCCGAATTCCAACGAGGCGTGATTGGCACCCGAAGCCGACATGGCCCGAGAGAACCAATCTTTACTCATGTCTATTCATATGCATCTCCTCGTATAAATCTTATTAAATCTTATTATTCCTCATGCAACTAAGCGGAAGTCATGAACATGGAAACATATATCATATCTATATATACGAAACTTGGTCGTTAGGGCCATCAAGTCAAAATGATCATACATCTCTTGCTTTCATATACCCACATACATCTACAAAAGCCTTTAACTGATGCATTTACAAGACTATCTAAAAGTCGGAACAAGTCCCCACTTTATCTTTACAACATCAAAACAAATGTACAACTGTGATAAGTCCCGAAGCAACTGGGGCTTACCAAAGATCAGCAACTAACTGTCAACTTACTGTCTTTTTAAAAATCTACTAGTGCCTGCACCTGCAACATGTAAGGTAAGTCCTCCAAGGGGGTCAGTACGAAGAATGTACTGAGTATGTAAGGCTCATAAGAAATAGCATCATACATGAGAATGTCAATAGAATAAACTATGAGAGAATAGTCAATGTTTATAAACCATCATTGTATATAATATCTTTTATAACTACTCTCCTTCAAGGGAAATTACCTTCCCTCAAGAGACTTGACTCCAATAGATTCTTCTATACCCAAGAGATTCTTCCTTGCTTCTATGTTCATTACCACTATTGTTCATCTACTTGGTTAGTAGGTTGTAAAAGAATAACATTCATCCACATACATCCACTCTAGTGGTGGCGTAACAATATAATATAACGTATATCCACTCTATTAACATACATCCACTCTATTAACGTACATCCACTCTATTGGTGGTTTAACCTACATCCACTCTATTAACGTACATCCACTCTATTGGTGGTTTAACCTACATCCACTCTCATGGTGGGAAAACATACATCTACTCTATGGTGGGGGAACATACATCCACTCTATGGTGGGAGAACATACATCCACTCTATCGTGGGAGAATATACATCCACTCTATGGTGGGAGAACATACATCCACTCTATGGTGGGGGAAATTGATATATCAACTTATGAGAGATTACTACATTAAGGATCATGACACTAATTGAAACACACAAATATGCTTTACCTTACTCTTATACTTCATGAGATTAACACCTTAACTTATGAGGGATAGATATATTAGCTCGCACTTTACCTCCTTCACTATTCTTATGAGATCTTATATAAGTAGGTATATGATACCGGACCTCCACCTTTGGTGGGCTATAATAGATAACAAAGCATAATATTGAGATTATTCCATATTGAACTTATACCCTCTAGAATGTGATCCATACTCAATGAAACCTCTTTACAATCTTATACCCTCTACTTAGTTATGAGAGTGACACGTTAAAGATCATGACATTAAAGCACACATTTATATGCACACCTCACTTCACTCCTTTACCTCATGAGATTGACAACTTCACTTATGAGGAATAATTATACTAACTTGTACATCACCTCTCTTATTACTCTTATGAGATTGGTACTCTTACTTATGAACAATTGGCACAAGGCTAATCATCATACTATAGGACTTTGGAACAAGACATGATTGGAATAATGCTATTCAAACTAAACAAGCTCTCTTTACCTCATTACTCTCGTTGAGATAGTTCTCTTAGAATTTACAACGTTATGACATCTTGGGAACTTCCATCAATGACTAAGAGATAAGTGAATCATCATTCATCTAAGAATAGGATACGTATGAATAACAATATACGTCAACCTGAATTGATATACTTTAAGCCTCTCGGAATTGAAACAAGTCCAATGTCAATGTGAACAACATGCTGCAGAAGGATATGAAAAAAGGAACCTTACATACCTTGTATTCGCAATACGAATATACAATCTTAAATGTGCATACAATAGCCCCGCTCCTTCCTTATGTTTCTCTCTACAACACAAATACATAATGGAGTGTACATTAACCACCACTACCTCATAATGGCATATAATGACAATAAGTCACATGTTTGGCTTTAAGACGTCATTTCCCCCTTGACAATACCATTTATGAAATTATCATACCAATAATACCACAATATTTCCAACATTGACCACAATATCATTTATGACTTATTATACCAATAATCCCATAATAGTCCATACATTGACCAATAAATAATAACCAATAGCATGTCATACCTAGTTCATACTTTCCACTTTCCATCATCATAACATCACAATTATTCCATCAATTCACTTCAATACACCTCACAACAACAAATCGGCCAAAATACCATAATTTATACTTATGAAAAAATAACAAGTTTAGGACCATAATCACACCATACATGTTGATATTTCATCTATACCATGCTCTTTCATCAGAACCACAAGTCATATTTCAAGTTTAAATTCCATGGATGGCACATCTTTTACAAAAACAAAAAGTACCATGTTCAACACTTCCAAGCATAACCAACATGATTTAAATACTCTCCCATGCATATAATATATTAATCCATAATAATAAACACTTACTCAAGCTTGAAAAATGATGATCTTGCTCCAAGAGAAAGCTTAGGGTTTGGAGTTGAGAGAAATGATTTTGGGAAATTTCTAGACTTGGCATGAGACTTTTGTGTGTTAAAAATCTGATTTTTGGACCTTTATATAAGCCCTCAATTCATCCTTAGCCATTATTTATAGCATTAATTGCTATTTCTAGAAGGTCTTTGAAGGAATGGGTCATTTAGTCCATTTGGGCCAAGCCTCATTTGGGCCTTTATTTGTATTGAGCCCAATTCCTACAACCCATGTATATCCACCAACTTTATCATGCATAATCCATCATATATCTCATGTTTAAATGATTCCATAATGTCACGACAATATTCTCTTACAAGGTCGTCATTCGTAATCTCAATCGCAAAAATAGGAATTCTAGTCGCCCATGGCTTCACTTGAACTTAATTTGATAAATACTTGTGTTTCATGATTTGATCATGTAGTAGTATGTGGAAGTGTATTAAGGTATTTGAAGCTTTAACAATGCTTAAACAACTCCAAAGAACCAAAAGAAACCATATAAGAATCGACGTAGAATTGCGTTGCGAAACGAGCCCAGAAGGGCACATTTTTTGTGCCTTGCGCCACTGCTGCAAAGCAAGGCAGTGGCGCAAGAAATCACTGCCCTCTGAATCAGGGGATTGCGCCACACCCCCTGAAACAGGGAGTGGCGCAAGTTTCCATGCTTTGCTGAATTTTTCGGCCATTTTCCCAACACTTGCATATCATCCAATGCCCCATCCAAACACTACAAAATACGTACTTAGTGATCTTAATCATCAAGTAAACATGACTCCAAGTCACCAAATGAGGTTGGAATGTGTACGGGGTATTACACAAATGCTCTATGAAAGCACAAAACGCCTCCTACGAAAGTCTAATCGCACATATTAGGTCCGATATCAAATATTTCACCAATGACACTATAAAACACATACTCATGGAATCTAAACACCTAGGTATATATGAACCCAAGTTATCAAGTGAGGTTAGAAAAGTATGGGGTGTTACATTTATATCTATTTGAAAAAGTTTAAAACATTTGAAGGAAGCATATGCCAAAAGTATTTTGGCTTGCGAGTAGATTCTAACCTTTCTATAGGAGCAAAAGTTTCATCATAGTCAATACCTTCTTATTGTGAGTAACTTTGGGCTACCAACCTGGCCTTAGTTTTGACAACTTTTCCTTCTTCTTTTAACTTATTTCGAAAGACCCATTCTGTTTCGATTATAAAGCAATTTTTTGGTCATTTAACTAGGCTCCAGACTAAATTTATTTCAAATTGAGCAAGTTATTCCTTTATGGATTCCAAAAAGGCTTCATTTGTAAGAGCATCATCAATTCATTTTGGTTCCAGTTGAGACATTAGAGCAATAAAAGCTTGTTTCTTATGGGAGGCTCTAGCTTACATCTGCTCATTTGGGTCTCCTAGAATGAAGTCATTTGGAAAACTTGCAATATGTCTCCATTCTCTGGGAACCAAAATATTTGACGCATCATTCATTGCAGTTCACTCTTTGTCTCTTTTTCTCAACTTCAAGATGATTGTTCAGGAACAACTGACTCTATAGGTTAAGTGTTTTCTTCACTATGAATGAGAGATTTTTGTTCTGTATCATGAGATTCATCCCAGAGTTCTGGTTGCTAAGACTAGATTCATCAAATACCTTATACACATACTCTTCAATACTGAAAATCTTTTTATTAAAAATTAAAAAATCACAACTAGAAAGAGAGTAACCGAGAAATATACCTTTATCACTGCAAGGATCAAATTTTCCTAACTTATTCTACCATTGTTGTGGACAAAGAATTTGTATATAAAGGGGTTAAAATAGATAATGTTAGAATTTTTTTGCTCTTCAAAGCTCATAGGGAGTTTTCTTGAGAATGGGTTTTATTAGACAACGATTTAGGATATGGCATGATGTGCTGACTGGCTCTGTCCAGAAGTGATCAAGTAAGCTTTGTTCTAGTAATATTGTTTGTGAAGTATCCCAAATGATTCTTTTGTTCTACTACTCTATTTTGTTACACTGAGCTGGGAGATGAGAGATTCTGAGTGTAGCCTTGTTGTCACAGAATTCTTTGAAAGATTTGTTTTCAAATTCTCCATCGTGATCAATATGGATGGTAAAGACAAAATATTCTGATTCTCTTTGTACTTTTCTACAAAATACTTCAAAGTTAGAAAAGGCTTCATGCTTATGAGTAAGAAAATAACCCATGTGAAGCGAGAAAAAGTATCAACAATCAAAAATGCATATCAGTTACCACCATTAATAGCATTTCTAGTAGGACCAAAGATATCCATATGAATGACCAATTCGAGCATCTTCATGTAATTTAAGTTTACCCATTCACACAGGAATCATGTAGTCCATGACAATAGATGGTGGCCAATAGTAAAGAACCATAGGTTAATCCTTGAGTTGGAAATTATGAGGAGTTGACTAGCTAGATAATATTCACAGGTTTAGTGAGGAGGCAAGACTATTAGACGATACTTGAATTGGCCATTGAATTCAATTTAAATGGGTCACTTTAGCTAATGAAATATAATTAAAATCTCCTAGGAAGGTGATGTGTGGACATATGAATTATGAATTGGAATTAAACTGCTATATAAATTGTCATGCTTTCTTTTTGTGATTTCTATATGCTATTTATGTGATCTAACCCTAATTTCCCGATGATACCTACTATTATGTATGGTTGTACTGATACTAATCTTGCTATATCTCTTTTTTGGGATATATATATATATATATTGCAGGATTAGTTGAGTTTTCTTATTTGAAAACAAGTATTCACCAGCAGCTTCTACTTATCGTATTCCTATGGTGGGATTTGTGTCTTTTGTTTTTTGTTCTTTATTGTATTAGAAGCTATTGTACATGTGTAGAGTAGGTATTGGATAATGTTGTAAGTTATTGAACACGTTTCATAAATATTGTAATGATTTTTCATTTTATGATTATGTCGATTACAAATTGAATTTTTTAACTATAATAAGGCTTTTCATCAAATTTTTGTATAATAATTGGTTGTGCGATAAGGGTTCTCCTATATAGTTAGAATAGAGTAGGTACACACACGATCCTGTAATTTGAGTCTTGATAGTTGGTATCAGAGCACTAGATTACCATCTCACAAGTGCAAGAGCAATGTTGAGTAGAGTTCTATGGATTGGTGTGTATACGTCCACATCAAATCCTTAGGGAGCTATAAGGCATCTAGGAGTCATTCTTTTTCTTCTTTCCTATCATGCTACCTTGATTTGTTCTCTATCTGGGTTGAGCCCAACTGGTTTCTAGTCGATTCCAATTGGTATCTCTACAACTATAATTGGAATTTAATTGATTTCAATTGGTATATTGATGAGTTCTCAATTGAAACTTAGTTGATTAGAATTGGTATTTGTTCATAAGAATCAGGACTTAAAATTATTGTGTGAATTACTGTGAAATAGTTTGGTTAATCCTTATTGTGGGTGTTTATAATAAGAAACCGACATACGTTTGGTTTATGATGATCTATGGTGCATTGATGTATACTAATGCCTTGTGTGCTAATTGCATGAATCATGTGAAACTAGTTTATTAATTCTTGCTAAAAGAGTCAATAAATTTAGCATATGATAGGATTGTAATAAACTATGGTCTATAGGTATGATGCTAAATTATTCTGTGTATTAGCAAGATAATGAAAAAGAATTCAAATTCTTTGAAGTGGTAGTTATGATATATTAACTGAACTACTAAGGCTTTTGCAATAAGTAAACTTGATTGTAATTGATGATCCTTAGTCGTAGGATCGATTAATGAACTAAATTTATGGTATGTGTTTATGCATAATCACACAATTCTCTTTGTTGCATGATGATTATTGGTTGGTATTACTCATTAAGTTAATTGTTAAGTTCACATTCTTATTATGTCGATGGAAAATATTTCCAGCAAGTGTTGTTGTACCGATGGAAAATGATTCCGATGAGTGGCTATTGTGAGTTATAACATGGGTTGTGACGATTTGATATGTCTATTGGTGAATTATATGTCTTATTTATTGGCTTGATATGTCTTTTTAGTGACTTACATGTCCTTGTAATTATTGACTTAACCGGTATAGGTCGAGACTGTTGTAGATAGCCATTGGCTGCCACAGTAGCACCACTATAGTGGTCAGGTTACCGCTGCAGTGGTCATTGGTAGTGAAAATTCCCAATTCCTGATTTACGACCTTATTTTTCCCAAAAATTCAAAGGATTCATTCTAAGACCACTGTAAGATTAATTATTTGATTCATGCAAAAATTTTGACTCCCCACTTCTTTGTTTCAAAAGCTCTCGATAGAGAGGCCGAATATAAAATATTATTAGTTAATAAAAGAGAGCAAGTGGGGTAGGTAAGGGAGTAGTATGTAACCCTGAAAGTAATTTCCTTCTAATTCTAACCTCTTACTCCTCTTGACCAATGTAAATTCGGGGACAAACCGTTGGTAAATTGGTATCTAATGTAACTACCTATTCCATCGTTGTTGAATATATCTGTGGTAAAGGCAAAAAAATCATAATTTCCATAGGTGTTAGGGTCACTTTATTATCCTAGGAGTGCATTAGATATGAATTAAGGCCTTACAAAACTCCTAGCATAAAGTTAAGTTGAAAGCATCCTTACCAGTTGAGTTTCAGTATGAGTTTTTACTAGGGTCAACTTCAAACGATCACTCCTACTAGAATGTGAAGAATTATGGGACCTAATACCCACCAAATTAAAGATCTTCAATTTTTTCCCAACTTCATCGACCGTATGTTGATCCGCTTCACGAGTAAAAAGTTATGACCATTTTACTAAAAAGTATATGTGCTGAGAAGTTGTGGCGGTACAGGACCGCTATAGCGTCTGTGACTGCCATAGCGAGGCTGCTATACCAACCAAAGGTCCGCTATAGCAGTGACAAAATAGTATAGAGGCTTATTTTGATGGATTTGTGGGTTTTAACTCAAAAACCTCATTGCAAAGCCCTAGAGGGGGTGATTTTCTCAAGGTTTGGATGAAAATTCTTCATTGAGGTAAGATTTTTACTCCCTTTTAACATCAATTAATTCGTTCATCTTCTAGAACCATTAGAATGGGAAATTATGATAAAATTCTTGGGGATTAGAACCATAGGTTCATGAAATTATGGGAAAAACCTATGAGTATGTGTAATATCACCTTTAATCACTTCTAGATTGTAAACTAACAATTTCTAGCATGAATTTGTTATTTTAAAAACATGAATTTTATTGGTTGGGGACCTTGAATTCAATAAAGATGGGATCTTTAACTTTAAAACTCCATTAACGTAGATAATGTGAGTATGATAGAATTAGTTAATTGTTAATTGACCCTTGGGTAATATCATAGACCGTGAATAAGGGTAGAATTAGTGGGTTTGAATTCCCAAAGTGTTTATTCGAAGAGTAATTGATTATATTTTCTTGTTTATTAGATGATTAAATATTAAGAGGCATGAAGGAAGGGAAGAAGCATCCATGATGTCACGACCCAACTAACTGGATCGTGTGGTAACCTACTAGAATCCACCTAGATAGGAGAACCCTTGCCACCCATTTGAAAATACATGCGGAAAATTAAGCAATTTCATTAAGGATCTCATAATCTTATAAATGACACAATCTTTTACAATAAAATTATAAATGAAAACACTTTCTTCGAGGACCTAGTATAGACAATGTATAAGAGCATCTACTAATTAAATGAAAACACAAGGACACAACTCCCACCATAGGAATGCAATGAGTAAAAGCTTCTGGAGATCACTATCCATGTCATCTGACAACATCAACTGATCCTGCAACTAGACTATACGCCAAAAAGGGTATAGCAAGTGTAGCATCAGTACAAACAACACGTACTATAGGCATCTTTCACGACCCAAATCACGAATTGTGAGGCCACCTACCTAACCCCACCCCAGATAGGAGAACCCTTACTATCTAATTATTCATTCTATGCGGAAGTTAAAACAATTCTTACTTCAAACTCTTTTAATTGGGTTGACTCATAACACAATCTGTTCAATACATTTGATAAGTAAAAATAATACAAAAAATAATCAAAAGTGAATCCCCAAAAACTAGACTAAACTGATACAAGAGTACTAAATAGGGAATATGAAACTCCAAGACCCAACATCCATGTAAGATCGAGATAATAGGAGCTGCCGCAGAATGATCACTGTTGCTGCTATAGAAACTCCAACTGACCTGCACCATAGCTATATCCCCGGATGGAGATATAGTAAGTATAGTATCAGTACAACCACACGTATTGGTAGGCATCATCGGTCGACCAGGGTTAGAAACAAATAACATCAATAGTAAATAGAAAGAAATCATAGCCTCAAGTAAGGTTCCGATTACTGATTCCCAATTTATGTAATTGTCAACATAATACCCGTAGCATCACTGTGACCTAGCTGTCATTTAAAATATTTATATATCTTTGTCCTTTGACAATCCACTCTAACTTACATCCTTTTAAACTTACCTTAACTCATTAATCAGGTTACTGCAACTCCTAACCCACTTTAGACAATCTTACGGCCTCACTAACTCAGGATGCTAAGGGCACTACACAGTTGACCTAATTTTCCCCAATATCCAACTATTATAATATGCTACGAGATTTACAATAGCTGGTATACTTACAATATCTACAATCTTGCAGAAGGGACACCACGATATACCTCACCTATATGACTATAAACTTAGGGGTAAAAAGTACTATGCATAATCCAGGTCGCACCTTATATTCACACTATGCTACCATGCACTACCACCTCTACCAATAGGGCCGGTCCACTTATAGATCCAACAACAACATATAAATACAATGTAACATTTAATGCATCTGAATGAATGTATGTATACAAGATATATGCAACATCTCTTTCTCTTCTCAATCTCATCAACATCATCATGAACATCATGATTTCAATAACATCATCCACATCATCATTATCTCATCAACATCATCATATCAACAACATCAATATGTATGAATATGCAATGTTGTCAATAATTACAAAGAGTACTCAAAATCAATCACAAACAAGTTATTCCATGACCCTTACCCAGTTACCTACTCTGCTAAGTACCTTACCGTTTGATTGTCCCCCAAGTTGTTCTTTTTATTCAATTGCACTCGCAGGTCACTTAAAACTCAATTAGTTTAATTATTAACCATACTCCACACTTTCATTGAGCTAATCTTCCTTAATGCAAGTCACAATTATTTAGGCCACTAAAAGAACTTTCAAACAAAGCTTACTTTTTGCTCTCCCTTTTCACCATACTTAACCCAATCACGTTTATAAACTGCGGTACTCATTCAACTAGTCACAATTCTCATAATATTCAACCCATTTCATGCCATGATATCACATCAATAGAGAGCCACAAATATTTATAGCATTATTAAAACCTAACCGGATTCGTTTACTATTTTTGTCCATCCCAACACCATACACGAAGGCCTAATGTATGAAACTCCTGACATTACTATTAATATTACTTGAATATAGCCCAAGTTTACTCTAATATAAACCATAACCTATATGATATATGAATCATGCTGCTACTAAGAGGAGAAAGTTGTCCTGCAAGTGCTAAGTGTCTTCCCATGTTGAGTTCCCACCAGATGTGCCTCAAAACTGCTCTCATGAAGCGTGGACTTTGGAATCTCATGGCAGAGGAGGTGGGGTTTACTCTGAGTGTTTTTGGGGGAAAGGGACAACCTAAGAGAGTTAAAAAAAAAGGGTTTTTAAGGGGAGTTCGGGTTGGCTACTGCCAGATTCCACTGCAATAGTAGAATTTATCGCTGCAATGGTAGGCAGTAGGCCGACCCGATTATTTTAAAAATTATGGCTCCATTATGTTGGGCCCCATTTCTCTCTATGAATTAAATTCCATCAGGACCAATAGGAGGATTTTAGTCATCATATATTTTTTCCAGAACAATTTTCAGCATAATGACATTTTTGGGTCGTTACAGCATCATCGGCTAACCGAGGTCAAAGCACATAGCGTATAATACATAAGTCACTTTACTCCAACCATTTATTTATATTATTTACAACAATTTCTACTAAGTACCCCCACCTCGCTGAGTTCAAGCCTACTAAATATTAGTAGGTGTATTCTACCATAGTTATAATACCGACTATCATTCACCTTCTTAGAACCACACTAAATCAACAATCTGTATTCCACGCCTAATCATTGCTCATTCAACTAAACCACACTTTTACAATCATTTACCACCATTATTCATATCCTTTGAACTTAACCAATTCTAGTCTTCCATAGCTACCATAGATTTTGTATCATCAATTACTCTAGTTGTTCTTTATTTCATAACAATCTTGTACAAGTACCCAATAAATGGTTCTCCTCATAAACAAGGGCAATGATATATCAGTAACTCAGTTTATATCAGCCATCTAAATCATTAGTAAGTTGAGATATCAATTTCCACATTTTACTCAAGAAAACCAAGTAAAGCATAATTCAACACTGGATTACACAAGAATCCCAAATAACATGTCAATTGGATCATAAGAGGACTCCACAATATTCATATCAAATTTTCAGATCACTCAAGGATCCCAAATAATCATATCAATCACTGGACCACTCAAGGGTTCCAAATATATACCAAGTAAGTCGGGCCTCACAAAGATCAAAATATCTCATAGCAACAACATAACCTGGTCCACTCATGGAACCGCCAAACTCACCAATACACTGTACACACATTCTAAGGGTCATATGGTTCCTCACTATCCATGACCTGCAGGTGACGAGCTCTGTCCATGTACTATACCGACGTGGTACCTGAGCCAACCAATGAATCATATCTATTATACTGGCATGGTACCCTATCCAAATAATGAATAATATTAGATCTGGAACTTAGTGCCATCATATCTACCAACATGAAGCTGCCAAACTTATTCCAACCAGTCCCGTGACGATGTCCTTTATCAGCTCATCTCATAATAACAACAGATATCACAACAAACACAAACACAATGGGAATAAGACAACCACGCTCATACAACCAACAAGCCTTTAGTATAACCGCATTATATGTGATTAACATTTAGGATATCATTCAACAATAACTCTTCTTAAAACATGCATTGTAATAAGTATACGAAGTAACAATTAATATGAACACATAAAACAAGTTGGATTTTCAACTACATTTAACAATCACCCAAATATGTACCACTTAGCCTTTCATAATGACACCAATGAATTTAGTCAAGTGCACGTCAATATAGATAGTATACCAATTCAAAACCATGACTACCAATAATAGACCAAGTCAACAAAACCATGACTCATATAAGTTACACGTTGTCTCAAAAACTTAAGTAATTAGACCTCAATAGAAGATATACCCTTCATTTGTACTCCAAACCCGGACCTCTCAAGAAACATCTAGTATTAATTCAAATATACTCATTTATGGACAATTAGCCTCAATCTGATCCTCAATAATCATACAACGAAACAATGTATAAACATAACTAATTTGTCACCTAATTACTCAATATGAATACAATCCTTCAGTTCAACTAAACATTCCAACCTATTCACTACCATTCCTCTCCACTATCATCAACTTACATCAACACCTTTCAATTTTGGAACATACCATAATTCATAGTTACTAGCTTTCACAATCCATAGTCCCATAATAGGACACCGCATACATATATTCCCACTAATTATCATAAATAACACATAATTCACAATATCATTAAAGAATTACCCAAAATAATAATCATACCAAATTAGGCTCACTTTCACATCATATTTAAATTATTACCAACCATTCACCATTCCCGCAAGCCTAAGCATGAAATCTCTCATCAAACTATATTAAAGTCATGCAATTTAACCAAGATCTACTACACAGTAAGCCTAGCCTACCTGGATGCCAAGCTGCTGCAATAAGTAAGCTATACCACCGATTTTTTCCTCTTTCTTCATGTTTTCGAATGCTAAATCATCTAATAAACAACAATAATAAGAGTAAATAATCAACTACTCTTCAAAGAAATACTTTGAAAATTCAAACCCACTAGTTATACCCTTATCATAGTCTATATCATTACCCAAGGGTCAATTAATTATTAACTAGTTCCATCATACTCAATGTCACGCCCCGAATCCCATCGAGACGTGATTGGCACCCGTAGCCGATAAGGCCCGAGAGAACCAACCTGTGCCTGTGTTCAATCATATGCATCTCATAATCATAACCACCACTGCATAATAAAATGAAAGACGAATAAAGGAGAACATGGGACATCTTTATACATACATATGAAACTTGGCCGTTGAGGCCATCCAGTCAAACCAACATATGTCCTCGACACTGATACACCCACATCTGTCTACAAAAGCCTCTAACAAGAGCATTGACCAAAATGAAACATAAGTCGGGACAAGTCCCCGCTTTACACATTATGTACAATACCAAAACATATATACACTCTGACTCGGAGAAGCCCCGAATGAGCTGGAGCTCACCAAAGAACCGCTAACACTGGCAAACTACTGAGGAGGCCTACTGGTACCTGCGCCTGCAGCAAGTAAGGTAAATTCCCCAAGAGGGGTCAGTACGAAATAAGTACTGCGTATGCAAGGCTCAGATGAAACTGTACAAGACATGAATATTTCAATGAAATCAAATACAAATGACTAATCAATGTGAGTAAGTCACCATGTTGCATTTTGGGAACCATGTGGATTGCTTTCATTACTTTCATTGCTTTCTTTACAATCAATGCTCACTTGTCAATACATATGTCACACTGTACCCGGGCCCCTACTGATCAGTGGGTCTTTTCATATCATATCATCATGTAGGGATCGAGTCGAGCTAGGCTTATGCCCCTAGACTTGCCACCCATAAATCATACATCTCGGGATCGAGTCGAGCTAGGCTTACGCCCCTAGACTTGCCACCCGTACTTGATCATTGACCACATTTGCATTACTTTGATCTTTACTTTGAGATGGTTACTTTGATAGTCATAGCATCACTTTGAACTTTGGAATATAGCATTGTTGGAAACTTTGGATCATTAACCAATGAGTGAGAGACATGTGAATAAACATCATGAGAAATATAATATTACTAGCACCTTGATACCATTGGAACCATTGGACAAGAATTCATGAATAAGGGACATAAGGAATACCACTATTGGAACATAACAATGAATTTGAGCTTTTGGAACACTACCCATGAATATAAGAAATGAGATTCACAATTGATCAATGAGTAGGAAATATATGACAATGACCATGGATAAGTGCATATGGGATACCTTAGTACATTTCGGAATAGGACTAGTGTGAAATGTCAATGTGAATACCAATTGCCGTGTAGAAAAATACGGACAAGGAACCTTACATACCTTGTATTCTCAATACGAATATACAACCTTAGATGCGTATATAATAATCCCGCTCCTTCTTTATGTGTCACTCTACAACATAAATACATAACGACATTCGCATTAACCACCAACTATTCTTCAATGCATATAACATCAATGAATCACATATTTTCCCTTAAACATGTCACTTCCCCTTTACAAAACCATTGACAAAATTATTGTTCCAAAAATTCCATAATATTCCCAACATTGACCAATACATGAAAATCAATACATTTCACCACAACACTCCTCCTTTACACTTTCTTATCCATATCACATCGTAAATAATCCATCAAATGACCTTAATACACTTCATAGCACATATCGGCCAAAATCCCACAATTTACACTTATAGACAAGAACAAGCTTAACAACAAAAATAACACCATAGATGTCCATAGTTTATCCATACCATGATCTTTCATCAAAGGCACAAGTCCTAATTCAAGTTCAAATCCCATGGATCACAAATCTTATATAAAAGCACAAAGTACCATATCCAACATTTCCAAGCACAACCAAAATGATTTACATACTCTTTCATGCATATAATATATTAATCCATTATAATATTCACTTACCCAAACTTGCAAAGGGATGATTTTGCTCCAAAATTGCCTTTGAGTCTCTAGGGTTTGAGAGCAAATATTTTGGAAAATATCTAAAGAGACATGAGAGTTCTAAATGAATAAAATCTGATTTTGTGGTCCTTTATATAGTACTTGGGTCATCCTTAGCCTTTCTTGCTATTAAATACTTCAATTGACCAAGTCAATAGAAGATTGGGTCATGTGACCCATGTCTTTTATCCCATTTTAGGCTTTTATTAAGCCCAAATCGCTTAACCCGATAAAATCAATAATTTCTCGTCTTTATACGTATTACAATAATATTCCCACTCATAATATTCATATCCGTAGCCTCAATCCCAAAAACAAGTGATTCTAGCCACGTTTGGCTTATTTTGACCTTAGGGGCAAAACTGTCATTTTGACCTTAGGGGCAAAACTGTCATTTTGACCCCAAATTCGTTCTCGAGAAATTTTTATCATACTAATGTAATATTTCATTCATTTCATGTATATACTCTTGGTTGTAGAAGAAACGTAGAAAAAATCGGCTCGGTACGTCCCCGGATACCCTTGGGACTTAGAAATTTCCAACTTTCGAAAAAGTGAAAAACCCAAGGTGGCACGCTCCTGGGCGCGCCAACCCACTGCCTCTGGGCTAAAAATTTTAGCCCAGAGCGGCGTGGCACGGTCCCAAACGCGCCCTCCTTAAATTTTTTCCGAAAATTCCATTTTTCGACTTCTCTTCGCGGGTTTGGTTAGATACTTCAAATCCTATTCTTTAACTCACTTTTTAACCTTATTATACTTTGTTTAGAGGTATTCTTAGCCTCATTTTGAACCCCACAAATGCACAATGAAAATTGCGAAACACCTTCTATGCAAGTTTAACCACATAACAAGAGCCAAATTCAATTATCTCATCAATAGCCTTACCAAATGCATACTCATAGCTCTCGATACCTACGTACATATTATTTAATGTCGTCAAGTAGGGTTGGGAACGTGCGGGGTGTTACATTCTTCCCCCCTTAGGAACATTCGTCCTCGAATGTTAACAATACCGTTTCACTACAATCAATGCAACTCTACATTAGCATACATATACATAAACTTTTAAGGCTCATGGAGACTTACTTGTTATTGCTCCACTCCCGCACTTTGAACTTCCTCATTCATTTGAAAGAGATAGGGATACTTGGATCTCATCATTTCTTCCGCTTCCCATGTGATCTCCTCAATTTGTTGATTCCGCCAAAGGACTTTTACGGATGCTATGTCTTTATTCCTCAATCTCTTTACTTGTCGGTCTAGGATAGCAATGGGTACCTCGTCATAAGTAAGATCCTCTGTCACTTGAACATCTTCAATGGGAACAATACGAGATGGATCTCCTATGCATTTTCGAAGCATCGACACATGAAATACCGGATGGACTGACGAAAGGTCCTGGGGTAGTGCCAACTCATACGCAACTTGCCCAAATTTTCTAATAACTTCATATGGGCCTATGTATCGTGGACTCAATTTCCCTTTCTTTCCGAACCGCATTACCCCTTTCATTGGAGACACCTTTAGAAACACCCAATCACCTACGGTGAATTCAAGTCCTCTTCGTCTCACATCAGCATATGACTTGTGGCGACTTTGAGCCGTTTGTAATCTTTGTTGGATTACTTTCACCTTCTCCATAGTCTGATGAACAATGTCTGGCCCAAGTAAAGCAGTTTCACCTGCTTCAAACCACCCAATTGGTGATCTACATTTCCGTCTATACAATGCTTCATACGGTGCCATTTTAATGCTTGAGTGATAGCTATTGTTGTAAGCGAATTCAATAAGAGACAAATGGTCATCCCAACTGCCGTGAAAGTCTAATGCACATGCTCGTAGCATATCCTCAAGTGTCTGAATAGTACGTTCTGCTTGTCTATCAGTCTGAGGATGGAAAGCCGTACTCAAATTCACCTGAGTACCTAAACTCCGCTGAAAAGATTTCCAGAAGTGTGCTGTGAACTGTGCTCCTCTGTCTGATATAATGGAAAGTGGAATACCATGTAACCTCACTATTTCTTTAACATACAACTTTGCATAATCCTCAGCTGTATAGGTCGTCTTGACAGGTAGAAAATGCGTTGATTTAGTAAGTCGGTCCACTATGACCCATATGGAATCAAACTTCCGCAATGTACGAGGCAAGCCCGTAATAAAATCTATATTAATCATATCCCACTTCCAAACTGGAAGATTGATACATTGCATGTAACCTCCTGGTTTCTGATGCTCCACTTTCACTTGTTGACAATTCGGACATTGAGCGACAAACTCTGCAATGTTCTTTTTCATGTTGCCCCACCAATACACTTCTTTCAATTCATGGTACATTTTAGTAGCATCCGGATGAATGGAATAACGCGAATGATGCGCCTCTGTCATTATTCGTGTCCTCAGTTCATCTACGTCTGGTACACATAACCTCCCTTGACATTGAAGTACCCCTTCCGGTGTAATATCAAATGCCTTGGTCAAATTCTGCTGCACATTTTCCTTTAGCTGTAATAAAATAGAATCCGCAAATTGCTTCTCCTTCACTTCAGCTATTAAGGAGGATTCTGCAGCATTCTGCACCATAACTCTATCATCTGAGGTTTCAATAAGGCGAACTCCCAAGCTGGCTAATTGATTCAAATCTTTGATGATCTCACGCTTTTCATTTAACTGACCACTAGTGCTTTCGACTGCCTTACGGCTCAATGCATCGGCTACTACATTTGCTTTGCCTGGGTGATAAAGAATATCAATGTCATAATATTTTAAAAGCTCTAACCACCTTCGCTGCCTCAAATTGAGTTCCTTTTGCTTAAAAAGATATTGCAAGCTTTTGTGATCCGTATAGATGTCAACATGAACCCCATATAAATAATGACGCCATATCTTTAGAGCAAAAACTACCGCTGCCAATTCAAGATCATGCGTGGGATAGTTTTTCTCATGTGGCCGCAACTGTCGTGAGGCATATGCTATAACCCTACCATGCTGCATCAACACACATCCGAGACCAATCCCGGAAGCATCACAATACACTGCATAGCCCTCTGTGCCTTCAGGAAGTACTAACACTGGTGTGGAAGTCAACTTATCCTTCAAGTTTTGAAACCCTCTTTCACATGCATCATTCCATTGAAACTTAATCGCCTTGTGAGTTAACTTTGTTAATGGTGCCGCAATAGAAGCAAACCCTTCTACAAATCTGCGGTAATAACCTGCCAAACCCAGAAAACTGCGAATCTCTGTGGGTGTCGTAGGTCTTGGCCAGTTTTTCACTGCTTCTATCTTCTGTGTATCAACCTGGATCCCTTCATCTGACACAATGTGACCCAAGAATGCAACGAATTTTAACCAAAACTCACATTTGGAGAATTTTGCATACAACTTACGCTCACGGAGGATTTGCAACACTTGTCGTAAATGATTAGCGTGGTCTTCTGGTGATCTTGAATAGACAAGAATATCATCTATAAATACTGTCACGAACACGTCTAAGAATGGCTTAAACACCCTATTCATCAAATCCATAAACACAGCCGGTGCATTTGTTAGTCCAAATGACATAACTAAAAATTCATAATGGCCATACCGTGTTCGAAAAGCTGTCTTGGGTACATCCTCCTCTCTAACTCTGACTTGATGGTAACCCGACCTCAAGTCAATTTTGGAAAAACATTTGGCACCCTGTAACTGATCAAACAAATCATCAATGCGAGGAAGTGGGTATTTATTCTTGATCGTTACTTTATTCAGTTGCCGATAGTCGATGCACATTCTCAAGGTGTCATCTTTCTTGCGTACGAATAATACCGGTGCACCCCACGGGGACATACTAGGCCTAATGAAGCCTTTATCCAGCAAATCTTTCAACTGCTCCTTCAATTCACGCAGTTCCACTGGAGCCATTCTATATGGAGGGATAGAAATAGGCTGAGTGCCTGGAATCACATCAATGCCAAATTCTACTTCCCGTTCTGGGGGTAAACCTGGAAGATCCTCTGGAAATACATCAAGAAATTCATTGACGACCGGTACAGACTGTGGAGTTAATGGTTCTGCATCATTATCTTTCACTCGTACCAAATGACATATGTATCCCTTGGCAATCATTTTTCTGGCTTTCAAATAGAAAATAAATCTTCCTCGTGGTGCCCCTACCTTACTCTTCCATTCTAGAACATTTTCCTGTGGAAAACAAAATTGCACCTTCTTGGCCCGGCAATCTACCGTAGCATAACAAGAGGCCAACCAATCCATTCCCATAATTACATCAAAATCCACCATGTTCAATTCAATAAGATCGGCCAACGTATCATGACCACACACAGTTACCACACAGTTACGATACACTCTTTTTGCAACAATATATTCACCAACCGGTGTAGACACTTCAATTGACTTAATTAATATTTCCGGTGTCGTTGCGAATTTCGCAGCAACCAATGGAGTAACATAGGAAAATGTAGAGCTTGGGTCAATTAATGCATATACATTATGTGAGAATATGGATAATGTACCTGTGACGACATCTGGGGAAGCCTCTGAATTCTGGCGGTCCACCAAAGCATAAGTGCGATTCTGGACCCCGCTAGTACTGGCTCCTCCTCTGGTACCTCTACCACGACCAATAGGCCGCACCCCTCGGCCCTGTGAAGGAACCGATGCTGAAGACGCAACAGCCGACCCAGCTGGTTGTGCTATACCACCCATGCTCCGCTGTGGACATTCTCTCGCTATATTTCCCGGCATACCACACCAAAAGCAGACATTCGTCCCTGTCCGACATGGACCTGTGTGCATACGCCCGCAGTGCTGACACTGCTAACGAGGGAAACCTGCTGCCTGTGATCCATGAACCCCACTACTTTGCCCTGCTGAACCACCTCTAAACCCTCGAGACTGCGAATAAGCACCACCTGTGGAATAAGAGAACGACGGTCTAGGTGGTCTAGGAAACATGCGGGGCCTAGATCCTCCTTGGGACATCATAGGTGGTCCCATAGGTCTAGCCCTTTTGGACTGTCCCCTATCAAATTCATGTACCCTGCGTCTTTGTCTCTGATCCTCCATTTTCTGGGCGAAGGCTTGTATGCGAGCAATGTCCATGTCCCTATTCAAGGCCGCAATAGTGCAATCTCTTACCAAGTATGGCTCTAGTCTGTCCACGTATCTATGGACCCTGTCTGTCATCGTAGCCACAACATTTGGCGCATATCGAGCCAAGGAATTAAATTGCAAGCTATATTCCCTGACGCTCAAATTTCCTTGACGGAGATTTAGGAACTGATCCGCACGTGCCTCACGGATCTCATAGGGCAAGTAATGATCAAGAAAAGCCACTTTAAACTCTTCCCAAGTAGGTGGATCTGCACCAATGTCACGGGATTTCTTCCAATCCTCATACCACAATATTGCCTCTCCCTTCAACCTGTACGCAGCAAGTTCAACTGTCTCTACCTCTGTCACATGCATAACTTCCAATGCCCTCTGAATTTGATCTACGAAGTCCTGTGGATCTGCTTTTGGATCTGCCCCTGTGAAGGTAGGAGGGTCCAATTTGAGGAAATCCTGTGTTCTGCGACTTGCTACTCTATCCGCATCATCATCATGTGCCATTGCACCAGCTCTTCCCTGGCTTTGTGCCGCCACCAACTGTGTTAACATTTGTACAGCATTCCTAAGATCCTGATCTGTGGCATTTGTCGGTGGTTCCACGGGCACTTCCCTTCTTCTCGGCTCTTCTGGAGCTGAAGAAGTAGAAGAAGCTCGCGTTGCGAACTCAGTTTCAGCCCCACCTTGAGCAACTTGTTCAGGCGGTGGTCTACTTGTTCCTTCACCAGCAATTCTATTGATCAGCTTACTTTTACCTTTTCCTCTTCCTCTTCTAGTGTTCGGCATTTTGACTATACCAAAGAAAAACAATTACCAAAATCAGATACAATACAACTGACAACATTGGCTCTATTGCACGATCTAGAATGAAGAAAAGAAACAACATCCTAAATGTCCCGTAGCCTCCTACTTATAAATGTGGTGCACAACACATTGATAAGTAAGACTCTACTCAGACACGGCTTTGTAGACATCCTTAGACCGACTGCTCTGATACCACTTTTGTCACGCCCCGAATCCCATCGAGACGTGATTGGCACCCGTAGCCGATAAGGCCCGAGAGAACCAACCTGTGCCTGTGTTCAATCATATGCATCTCATAATCATAACCACCACTGCATAATAAAATGAAAGACGAATAAAGGAGAACATGGGACATCTTTATACATACATATGAAACTTGGCCGTTGAGGCCATCCAGTTAAACCAACATATGTCCTCGACACTGATACACCCACATCTGTCTACAAAAGCCTCTAACAAGAGCATTGACCAAAATGAAACATAAGTCGGGACAAGTCCCCGCTTTACACATTATGTACAATACCAAAACATATATACACTCTGACTCGGAGAAGCCCCGAATGAGCTGGAGCTCACCAAAGAACCGCTAACACTGGCAAACTACTGAGGAGGCCTACTGGTACCTGCGCCTGCAGCAAGTAAGGTAAATTCCCCAAGAGGGGTCAGTACGAAATAAGTACTGCGTATGCAAGGCTCAGATGAAACTGTACAAGACATGAATATTTCAATGAAATCAAATACAAATGACTAATCAATGTGAGTAAGTCACCATGTTGCATTTTGGGAACCATGTGGATTGCTTTCATTACTTTCATTGCTTTCTTTACAATCAATGCTCACTTGTCAATACATATGTCACACTGTACCCGGGCCCCTACTGATCAGTGGGTCTTTTCATATCATATCATCATGTAGGGATCGAGTCGAGCTAGGCTTATGCCCCTAGACTTGCCACCCATAAATCATACATCTCGGGATCGAGTCGAGCTAGGCTTACGCCCCTAGACTTGCCACCCGTACTTGATCATTGACCACATTTGCATTACTTTGATCTTTACTTTGAGATGGTTACTTTGATAGTCATAGCATCACTTTGAACTTTGGAATATAGCATTGTTGGAAACTTTGGATCATTAACCAATGAGTGAGAGACATGTGAATAAACATCATGAGAAATATAATATTACTAGCACCTTGATACCATTGGAACCATTGGACAAGAATTCATGAATAAGGGACATAAGGAATACCACTATTGGAACATAACAATGAATTTGAGCTTTTGGAACACTACCCATGAATATAAGAAATGAGATTCACAATTGATCAATGAGTAGGAAATATATGACAATGACCATGGATAAGTGCATATGGGATACCTTAGTACATTTCGGAATAGGACTAGTGTGAAATGTCAATGTGAATACCAATTGCCGTGTAGAAAAATACGGACAAGGAACCTTACATACCTTGTATTCTCAATACGAATATACAACCTTAGATGCGTATATAATAATCCCGCTCCTTCTTTATGTGTCACTCTACAACATAAATACATAACGACATTCGCATTAACCACCAACTATTCTTCAATGCATATAACATCAATGAATCACATATTTTCCCTTAAACATGTCACTTCCCCTTTACAAAACCATTGACAAAATTATTGTTCCAAAAATTCCATAATATTCCCAACATTGACCAATACATGAAAATCAATACATTTCACCACAACACTCCTCCTTTACACTTTCTTATCCATATCACATCGCAAATAATCCATCAAATGACCTTAATACACTTCATAGCACATATCGGCCAAAATCCCACAATTTACACTTATAGACAAGAACAAGCTTAACAACAAAAATAACACCATAGATGTCCATAGTTTATCCATACCATGATCTTTCATCAAAGGCACAAGTCCTAATTCAAGTTCAAATCCCATGGATCACAAATCTTATATAAAAGCACAAAGTACCATATCCAACATTTCCAAGCACAACCAAAATGATTTACATACTCTTTCATGCATATAATATATTAATCCATGATAATATTCACTTACCCAAACTTGCAAAGGGATGATTTTGCTCCAAAATTGCCTTTGAGTCTCTAGGGTTTGAGAGCAAATATTTTGGAAAATATCTAAAGAGACATGAGAGTTCTAAATGAATAAAATCTGATTTTGTGGTCCTTTATATAGTACTTGGGTCATCCTTAGCCTTTCTTGCTATTAAATACTTCAATTGACCAAGTCAATAGAAGATTGGGTCATGTGACCCATGTCTTTTATCCCATTTTAGGCTTTTATTAAGCCCAAATCGCTTAACCCGATAAAATCAATAATTTCTCGTCTTTATACGTATTACAATAATATTCCCACTCATAATATTCATATCCGTAGCCTCAATCCCAAAAACAAGTGATTCTAGCCACGTTTGGCTTATTTTGACCTTAGGGGCAAAACTGTCATTTTGACCTTAGGGGCAAAACTGTCATTTTGACCCCAAATTCGTTCTCGAGAAATTTTTATCATACTAATGTAATATTTCATTCATTTCATGTATATACTCTTGGTTGTAGAAGAAACGTAGAAAAAATCGGCTCGGTACGTCCCCGGATACCCTTGGGACTTAGAAATTTCCAACTTTCGAAAAAGTGAAAAACCCAAGGTGGCACGCTCCTGGGCGCGCCAACCCACTGCCTCTGGGCTAAAAATTTTAGCCCAGAGCGGCGTGGCACGGTCCCAAACGCGCCCTCCTTAAATTTTTTCCGAAAATTCCATTTTTCGACTTCTCTTCGCGGGTTTGGTTAGATACTTCAAATCCTATTCTTTAACTCACTTTTTAACCTTATTATACTTTGTTTAGAGGTATTCTTAGCCTCATTTTGAACCCCACAAATGCACAATGAAAATTGCGAAACACCTTCTATGCAAGTTTAACCACATAACAAGAGCCAAAATAGGATTTTATACTCCCATTCTAATAATTATAGAAGAAGAACAAATTAATCGATGCTAAACGGGAGTGAGAACCTTAGCTCAACAAAGAATGTCCATCCCAACCTTGAGAAAATTGCCCTCTAGGGCTGTGGAATTCAATTTTGGAGTTTTCAACTAAAATTCGGCCAAAATAGGATTTTATACTCCCATCGTCCCGCTATAGCGGCCTGAGTCCCGCTATAGTGGCCTCAACGTTTTCAGCATAGATATTCTTTAGTAAAACCACCATAACTTTTTACTTAGGAAGCAAATTAACAAACAGTCGGTGGCGTTGGAAAGAAGACTCAAATATAGTCAATTTGGTGGGTATTAGGCTCCATAACTCTTTATATTCCAGGAGTAGTGATTGTTTGATGTTGACCCTAGTTTAAACTTAGCTCACAAGGGGTATTGTATGACCTTAATTCATATCTAAGGCACTCTCATACTAAAGAATTGATTCCTAACGCCTTTGATGAAAGCAATTAATATTCCTGTAGCACAGATATATTCAATAATGAAGGAACAGGTCATTACATTAGATACCAATTTACCATCCATTCATCCCCGAACAGACATTGGGTGAAGAGATGCATGAGGTCGAAATTAGAAAGACACTACTTTCAGAGTTGCTGATATTGTACCTTACTTACCCACTCACATTTATCAACTAAACCATATTTTATACTCGGCCTCTCTATCGAGGCTTTTCAAGATAAGAAGATGCGGAGCCAGACATTTACGCATGACTTTGTTATTTCTCCTATAGTAGTCTAAGAACGAAGCCTTGAGAGTTCCTGATGAGATAACATCTAAACTAAAAAATACTAAATATTTACTGCATCAAGCCCTCTATAGTAGCCTAATTCCCGCTATAGCAGCCTCAATATAGCGGGATCTGCTTGCTATAGTGGGACTGACCATTATTGACTCCCGCTATAGCAAAATAATTCCCGCTATATCAGGCCCACGATAACAGTCTACCTCCTGCTATAGCACTGTAGGCGAGGTAGTAAATCTCAACAGTCCCAATTTTGGTCAATTTTATAACACACTCCCAGATTTCTATATCCCAAACTAACTCTTTTAATTCAAACTCTATATCCAGAGTTCTACTAACCCAAATTCCATTCCGAAAGTTTCTATGGGCTATTATGTCCCTCACCTATCATTATATCACATTAATTTCATCAAAAACTGTACCTCGAGACAAAAAATATGTCTAAACCACACAACACCAGATTTTCATTAGAACCCACCCTAGCCTAAGATTTTATCAACTCTCATCCTAGGGAAAATTCTACCCGGGCACTTACGCTCTAACCAATGATATATAGAACACAACACCACCAAACAATACATCATGTTTTTCCCTCAAAACATCTACTTTATGACACTTTTCACACCTCTATGGTCAACGCACAAGAATAAATTATCTAGAGTACAACCACCAACCAACACACCACTTGGGTTCCATTGGCATATAAATTCTCCACCACAACTCACATTAGTCTATTCAACCCTCAACAGTCAATATCTTATAAACAAATCAGCTTATTAGTTATTACCCAAGGATAAACTTTACTCATTTAGCCTCACAACTAGCTTACGGTTAGTCAAATTACTAACTCAATTTACCTCAACCACTCAAGGAGAAATAAAAACCAAGTATTATCATGTAACAATAAGAGGAATATGAATAGGCATAAACACATCTAATATCTCTGCTCCCTTAATTGACCCAACAACTAAGGATCATTAATAATAATCAAGCTCACTTATTTCACAAGCCTTAGTTACTCAATTATACCATATTCGAGGGATACTATTAGCTGATAATTATTCCCATGCAATAAACATATAAGCAACATCAAACCATAATCAGTCAATTACAAGTCATTTTGTAAATCAACACATGAGTGAGTAGCTTTACCATTAGACGACCACAATCACCTTATTCACGATTACAAGGGAACCTAGTTCCACCATAATCTCATGATTTCTTTATCAACTACGCATTATCATCACAATACAAGTAGTTTACTAAATCAATAGTCAAAACCATCAAGTCAAATAAGTCTGACATTGAAATATGTATGTCACCTCAAACAGACAACAACAACTACACCAGACATTTAACTTATCAACACATCATATCTTATCAGCCACATCATTACATTTTCATGCCAAGGGCTATCATATCCACCCTTTTATTCATGTAACCAACAATTCAGTCATCAACAGACATTTCAACCATTAATTAAACCTTTAAGTTATCACAAAAATTCAAAACCAAAAACTAATTCTCTTTAAACAGATCATAACTGTACCAGTTACTACTGTCAAGCCAAGCAAAAATCATAATCACATATTATAATACACCAAAAAAAGTTACAACCAAGTAATTTTATCATAATTCATATGGCAATCGTAAGTCCTAGCTCTTATGGACAGATACCAATTGGAAACAACTAGGTTTCGATTGCGAATTTATCAAGATACCAATTGGAATTAACTAGATTCCAATTGTGGTTGCCGAGATACCAATAGGAATCAACTAGATACCAATTAGGCTCAACCCAGATCAACAACAACTGAGGTAGCATAATAGGAAAGAAGAAAAGAGAAACAGTTCCTAAAATGCTTCATAACTTCTTGAGGATTTGATGTGAACGTCTACACACAAATCTACAGAACTCTACTCAATATTTGCTCTTGTATTTGTGAGACCGATAACCTAGTGCTCTGATACCAACTATCATGATCCAACTAACTGGATCGTACAGGCACCTACTCTAATCCTCCTAGATAAGAGAACCCTTATGACCCATTTGAAAATACATGCGGAAGTTTAAGCAATTTCATTAAGGATCTCAAAATATGATAAATGATACAATCTTTTACAATAAAATTATAAATAAAAATACTTTTCCCGAGGATCTAGTCTAGATAATGTACAAGAGCTTCTAATAAGTAAATGACAAAAAAAGGACACAACTCCCACCATAGGAATGCAATGAGTAGAAGCTGTTGGAGATCACTAGCCACATAACCTGAGAACATCAATTGATCCTACAACCATACTATACCCCCAAAAGGGTATAATAAATATAGCATCAACACAAAAAATATGTACTGGTAGACATCATTGGCCGATTGAGGTTAAAGCAAATAGCATAGATTATAGAAGTCAGAATAAATCATACATACTTTACACCAACCATTTATTTATATAATTTACAATAATTTCTACTAAGCACCCTTACCTCACTAAGTTTAAGCCTACTAACCATTAGTAGGTGTGTTCTACAATGACTATAATACAGACTTTTATTCATCCTCTTACATCCACATTAAATCCACCAATCTGTATTCCACGCCTAATCATTGCTCATTTAACTAAACCACACTTTGACAATCATTTACCACCATTATTCATATCCCTTGAACTTAACCAGTTCTAGCCTTCCATAGCTACCACAGATTTTGTATCATCAATTACTCTAGTTGATTTTTATTTCATGACAATCTTGTATAAGTACCTAATAAACGATTCTCCTTATAAACAAGGGTAATGATATATTAGTAACTCAACTTATATCAACAATCCAAATCATTAGTAGGTTAAGATATCAATTTCTAAAGTTTACTCAAGGAAACCAAGTAAAGCATAACTCAACACCAGATTATGTAAGAATCCCAAATAACATATCAATTGTATCACACAAGTACTCCACAGTTTTCATATCAAATCGCCGAATCACTCAGGGATCCCAAACAATCATATCAATCACTGGACCACTCAAGGGTTCCAAATATATACCAAGTAAACCAAACCTTACAAGGATACAAATATATCATAGCAACAATATAACCCATTCCACTCATGGAACTATAAAACTCACCAATAGCATATACACACATGCTAAGGGTCTTATGGTTGCCTACTATCCATGACCTATAGGGAATGAGCTCTGATCATGTACTATATCGGTGTGATACCCGAGCCAACTAATGAATCATATCTACTATACTGGCGTGGTACCCGAGCCAAAGAATGAATAATATCAGATTTGGCACTTAGTGGCATCATCTCTACTAACATGAGGCTGCCAACCATATTCCAACCAGTCACATATTGATGTCCTTTACCAGCTCATTTCACAATAACAATGGATATCACAATAATCACAAACACAATGGGAATAAGAAAACACGCCCAGACAACCAACAAGCCTTTAGTATAACCGCATTATATATGATTAACATTTAGAATATTATTCAACAATAACTCTTATTAAAACATGCATTATAACTAGTATATGAAGAGATAACTAATAAGCACATATAAACCAAGTTGGATTTTCAACTACATTTAACCATCACCCAATTATGTACCACATAGCCTTTCACAATGACACCAAAGAATTCAATCAAGTGCACGTCAATATAGACAGTATACCAAGTCAAGACCATGACTACCAATAACAGACCAAGTCAACAAAACCATGACTCATAATAATAAGTTACATCTTGTCTAAAAACCATAAGTAATTAGACCTCAATAGAAGATATACCATTCATTTATACTCCTTGCCTGGACCTCTCAAGCAACATGAAGTATTAATTTAAATATACTCATTTATGGACAATTAGCCTCAATCTGATCCACAATAATCATACAATGGAACAAAGTATTAACATAACCAATTTATCACCTAATCACTCACTATGAATACAATCCCTTAGTTCAACCAATCTTTCCAACCTATTCACTACCATGCCTACTCTACTATAATCATCTTACATCAACACCTTTCAATTTTGAAACTCACTATAATTCATAGTTACTAGCTTTCACAATCTGTAGTCCCAAAATCGGATACCACATATATATATTTCCATTAATTATCACAAATAACACATAATTCAAAAAATTATCAAAGAATTACCCAAAATAATAATTATACAAAATTGGGCTCAATTTCACATCATATTTTGCTTATTACCAACCATTCACCATGCATGCAGGCCTAAGCATAAAATCTCATATCAAACTATATTATCGTCATGAAATTTAACCAAGATCTACTATATATTAAACATATCCTACCTAGGCGCCAAGCTACTACAATAAGTAAGCTATACCATGGATGCTCTTCCTTTTTCTTCATATTTTTGAATGCTAAATCATCTAATAAACAACAATTATAAGCATAATTAATTGACTATTCTTCAAACAAATACTTTGAGAATTCACACTAGTTCTATCCTTATCACAGTCTATATCATTATTGATGGGTCAATTAATCGTTAACAAGTTCCATCATATTCAATCTGTCACACCTCAAATCTCATTAAGATGGACAGGAACCCGACACCCTAAAGACTCGAGAGAACCAACTTATAATCTTATTGTCTAAGCAAATAACTATAATAGTAATAGGACTTTGACAAATATATACAAGCTATAGCAATAGTAAAAGACTAACATAAAGATAGGCCCAAAACATATATACGTGACTTGGCCGTTAAGGCAACAACTGTTAAGGAACCAAGCATAACTGTACTTTATACACTAGTCTACAAAGCCTTCATAAGATCGAAAAACATGGCCTAGGTTGGGACAGACCTCGCCTTACCCTTAACTATTATACAATACCAAAATATATACCAAAGACTCGGTAAAGCCCCGAATTAACTTGGAGCTTAACAACCACAATTGAGTGTCCTGTGCTCCTACTGAGGAGGTCTACTAGCTGGAGTACCTGTACCTGTGGCATGAAACATACTTCCCCTATGAGGGACGTCAGTACAAAAGAATATACTGAGTATGTAAGGCATAAAGTGACCATAGGTAAGACAAGATCTTAATGAAATCAGATATCAATATATAATAGTATAAATAAGAATAAAAGACCTCCTTTGCTTGTATTTATGGGATCATGTACATTACATCTTTTTCTTTACTTTATACTTCCTTGCATTATGAAGTTTTAAGGTATATAATACAAATGACCAGCTGATCAGTGGTAAAAGAGGATGACCCATTCTAGGAATTTTAACCCCTGGGATACAATCCACATAAATACATAAATTGGGATCGACCCATGCTAGGCTTTCCTTTTACCCCTGGGATACCACTCGTGATATTGGGATCGACCCATGCTAGGTGTTCCTTCCACCCCTGGGATACCACCCAAGAATATATAGATTCTCTTTACATCATTTATTTAATCTTTGAGATAGTTCTTTTGGTGGTCATAAAATTATTGAGTTTTAAACTATGGACCAGTAGTGAGAGTCATGTGAATACACATTTAAGGCGGTAACAACGACATAAGGAGCAAATGTAACATCAATGTATTAGATTTCATGCCAAAGAACATAGAATCGAATAGCCTTACATACCTTGCTGTACAACTTTGATATTACCCCAAATTAACCTCCTTCCCTTAGGACTACTTATATACAATAAAGTAAGCGGTAAAACTAGTATTAGTAGCTAATCAACACATTTAAGCCACTTAACCTCACCCAAATAGTAGCCTTGCAGTAAGCCTGTAATTAATTTATTCAAGGGTGTTCTATCAACCCTTACTACTCCAATTACATTCACATACCATACAAATCCTTATAAGGTACCACGAAACAACTTTAGCCTCATTACACCCCCAAAACAGTAGACAAAGTGGAGTGGGTAGTAAGATTACACAATATTCAGTTCGGTGGTGTATCACCACATCCTCCGTCTATAATTCAATACAAGTTAGTTACATCCTTTCCCAACATCAATGAAGATGTCCCCAACATATACACATAAAACAATTCCTAAAACAGCCCCAATATCCTTTATCATAGCAACCAAATATTGAACTCATCATCCCTCGAGTTCTTGACAACAATATATACTCAATTCTCCACCAAAACATGTATATCGGAAGAGGGCAAAAATGGGCAGTAGCCTTACCTTAATTTTGTGATATTTTATTCTCTTAACTTGTATTTCTTCAATATCTTGGTTCTTTCTGTAACACCCCGTACCTTCCCAACCCTACGTGAGGATGTTGAGTAATGGTTGCTTAGGTGTCAAGATATATAAGTATGTATTTGGTAATGCTAATGACAAGAAAATTGAAATTTGGCCACGTACATGCAACTAGACTTTCATAGGAAGGGTTTTGTGATTTCGTGGAGCATTTGTGGAATACCCCGTACACATTTTTAACCTCATTTGGTGATTTGGAGTCATGTTTACTTGATGATTAAGGTCACTAAGTAAGTATTTTATAGTGTTTTGATAAGGGATTGGACGATACGCAAGTGTTGGATAAACGGCCAAAAAATTCAGCAAAGCATAAAAACTTGCTCCACTACCTTATTTTAGGGGGTGTGGCGCAAGCCCCTGATTCAGAGGGAATTTATTTCTTGAGCCACTTCCTTGCTTTGTAGCAGTGGCGCAAGGCACAAATATTGTGCCCTTCCGGACTCGTTTCGCAACGCAATTCTACGGCGATTCTTGGATGGTTTCTTTTAGTTCTTTGGAGTTCTTTGAGCATTTTTAAAGCTTCAAATACTTCAATACACTCCTACATACTCCTACATGATCAAATCATGAAACATAAATAGTTATCAAAAAAAATGTTCAATGAAGCCATGGGCGACTAGAATTCCTATTTTTGCGATTGAGATGACGAATGAGAATCTCGTAAGAGAATATTGTCGTAACATTATGGAATTATTTAAACATGATATATATGGTAAATTATACATTAAAGTTGATGGTCTAAGCTACATGTGTTATTGGGCCCAAATTAAGGCCCAAAAATGGACTAAATACATGGCCCAAATGGGTCAAATGACCCATTCTTCCATTAGACCTTCTAGAAATAGCAATTAATGCCATGGAATGGATAAGGATGGAAGTGAGGGCTTATAAAAAGGTCAAAAAATCTGATTTATTATTCATTACACACACACATGCTTTTCTATCTTTTTTCTAGAATTCTCAAGAAAGCCTCTTTTGCTCTCAAAACCCTAAGGCACTTTTTGGGTAAAGATCATCCTATTCCAAGACTTGGTAAGTATTTATTCTAATGTATTAACATATTATATGCATGGGGGATTAATAATATCATGATAGTTATGTTGGCAAGGTGGTGAATAGTATATTTGTGCTTTTGGTGAAAGATGTGCCATCTTTGTGATTTGAATTTGAAAAGAGACTTGATGTCTTAATGAAAGAGCATGGCATGGACAAAATATGAACATGTATGGTGTGATTTTATTATTAAGCTTGTTATTTTTCTAAAAGTGTAAATTGTGGGATTTTGGCCGGTATGTGCTATGAGGTGTATTAAGGCCCTTTGATGGATTAGTTGTGTTATGGTGTGAGTAAGAAAGTGTAAAGGAGAAGTGTTGTGGTGAAATGTATTGATTATCATGTATTGGTCAATGTTGGGAATATTATGGGATTTTTGGAATAATAATTTCATCAATGGTTTATCAAAGGGGAAATGACATGTTAAAGCCAAACATGTAACTCATTGTCATTATATGCCATTGTAATGTAGTTGGTGGTTAATGTTGGTTCTGATATGTACTTGTGTTGTAGAGTGAAACATAAGGAAGGAGCGGGACTATTGTATGCACGTCTAAGATTGTATACTCGTATTGAGAATACAAGGTATGTAAGGTTACTTTCTATATCTTTCTGCAGCATATGGTGTTCACAATGTCATAACACTCATTTGATTCTGAAATACTCTAAGGTATTCCGTATCCGATAGTTGGTTAGAGTTACTCATATGTTACTACTCATTGAGCAATGGTGAATCTCATGTCTCATATTCATGGTTGATGTTCCAAAAAGCCCAATAAGGTTATGTTGCGATATTCCAACAGTAGTCATACTCATGCCTCTTGTTCATTGATTATTGTTCCAATGGTGTGATGTTCTTGATGATATTGTGTTTCCAACAATGTTATTCATATGTCTCTCACTCGTTGGTTAATGATCCAAAGTTTTAAATAAAGATATGGCTACCATTGTATTAATCTCTCTTAAGCAAAAGTACCAATCTCTCACAAGTTAAGATATCAATCTCAAAAGTAATGAAATGAAGTAAGAATAAAGTAATGCAAATTGAGTGTGTTCATGGGTGTTATCCATGGGGTACAAATACCCGCATGATGATGTTAGTTTATCCATGGGGTGCAAACACCTGCATGATGATGTTCACTTATCCATGGGGTGCAAGAACACCTGCATGATGATATGATCTTATCCATGGGGTAAAAAGAATACCTACATGATGATGATATTTTATCCATGGGGTGAAAAGAACACCTGCATGATGAGGGCCCTGACAGTATATGAGTGATGTAAAAGTAAAGTAAAGTAAAGGCATGGGAAATAAAGAATGTAATGTACATGGTATCCCACATACAGTAAGAGAGTTTACTCACATTTGCTATTTCTCTTATATTGTTTCATGGTTGTTGTTATGTATGAATCATTGGAGATGATAATAATGAAAGAAAAGTACATGGTTCCACATATGGAGTTTCTCTTATGATTATTTCTGTTGAAGTTCTTATGTACTGATGCAGTTTTCTTATGGCCTTACATACTCAGTACATTCTTCGTACTGACCCCTTTTGGGGACTTAATTTATATGTTGCAGGTGCAGGCATTAGTACGCCTCCACAGTAGATTGTCAGTGTTGCAGATCTTTGGTGAGCTCCAGTTAGTTCGGGGCTTTTGCGAGTCACTGTTGTATATGTGTTTTGCTCTTGTACATGTTGTATAAAGCGGGGACTTGTCCCGACTTTTAGTTCACTTTAGTCAATGCATTTGTTAGAGGCTTTTGTAGACGGATGTGGGTGAATAAATGTGAAGGTATATGTCGTTTTGACTTGATGGCTCAAACAGCCAAGTTTTACATATATAGCTATGACATATGTTTCCATGTCTATGACTTACTCATAGTTGCATAAGGTGTAATAAGATTCATATGAGGTTATGCATGCGAATGTTCATAAGCAAAGATTGGTTCTCTCGGGCCTTATCGGCTTCGGGTGCCAATCACGCCTCGTTGGGATTCAGGGCGTGACACTTTCACACAAAAACCAAAGGAGAAGAGAAAAATCTCTTAATAACCAAGAAAATGGGACTGCCAAACTTATAGAGGGCTGTCTTATAATTTAAACATGAAGAACATAATTTCCATAGTCTTCTTGAGATAAGCTCATGATTTGTTCACTTACCTTTAGCTTGTAAGGAAGGTAAATCCCAAGAACCCTAATGGAAACTTAGGGCACCTTTAGAAGCTAAGAAAGAGCAAGAGAGAAAATTCTAGAAAGCTGATTTTTTGTCTAGGTTAAAATGGGTCAAATGAGCTAGTTTTAATCCCTTTAAAGGAAGCTGCTCTTGTCCGACTTTCTTGGCTAATTTGGGCCATATTCTATCAAGTATTTGGTGCACCTACTTGCCCATTATACTTGGGCCTTTGCGGATCTGAAACTGTTGGGCCTTGGTTGCCCATTCTTCTTCTTTTCTCTCTTTTAACTTGGGCCAGAATTAATTCTAGTGTATTTGGACCAATAAGCTAGTAAAAGAAGTACTAGTAGGTGATGCACCTACTTGGTTATTAGATTGGTCAATAAGTCAAAGTAGGTGATGCACCTAATTGTCACCTACTAGCTTATTTTAAGTCAAGCAAGCAACTCACTTATTTTATTCCATATTCTAAATATTAACCCTTTATGTTAACTTAATACTTATATACACTTGGACACTTTAATCCTTGAGGTAGAATACTACCTTACTATCTCGCATTTAAACACTTCCATTTGGGTTAACTTGGCGTATACATGCTGAAATGTTTGGACCACGATAATATCCTTTAAATCCTCTTTAAACCCCCATTAATCACTTAAGAAACTTGTTCCATTATCTATACAACAATGTTACCTCAAGTCCCATATCAATAGAACAAGTACACACAAAATACGGGATGTTACATCCTCCCCCTCTAGGAACATTCGTCCTTGAATGCTAGCATAATTAGCCTGCTTTAACAAGTTCAAGACCAAGTTTAATCTTCATGTTATGACATAACACTTACACATTTATACTTACTTGTTAATGCTCCAATTCATCATCTTTGAATTTCACTTTAGATTCGAATAAATGAGGGTACTTGGATTTCATTGCTTCTTTGGCTTCCCATGTGATCTCTTCTATTTGTTGGTTCCTCCAAAGTACTTTTACAAAAGCGAGTTATTTATTTCTTAACTTCTTGACTTGCTGATATAAAATAGAAATAGGCACTTCTTCGTAAGTAAGTTCTTCTATAACTTGTTCATCTTCAGTAGAAGTAATATGAGATGGATCTCCTATGCATTTTTGGAGCATTGAGACATGAAACACTGGATGTACTGTTGAAAGCTCTTGGGGAAGCTCTAACTCATATGCAAGTTGGCCAAATCTTTGAATAATCTTATATGGCCCTATATAGCTTGGACTCAGTTTCCCTTTTTACCGAACCTCATTACCCCTTTCATTGGTGACACCTTTAAGAATACCCAATCTCCTATAGCAAACTCTAGCCCTCTTTTTCTAACATCTGCATATGATTTATGTAGACTTTGAGTTGTTTCTAGTCGTTGTTGTATCACCTTAACTTTTTCCATAGCTTGATGAATAAGATCTAGCCCAAATAAGGCAGTTTCACCCGCTTCAAACCACCCAATTGGTGATCTACACTTTCTCCTATATAAAGCTTCATAAGGTGCCATTTTGGTACTTGAGTGATAGCTATTATTATATGAAAACTCAATAAGTGACAAATGATCATCCCAACTACCTTTGAAGTCCAATACACAAGCTCGCAGCATATCCTCAAGTGTTTGGATCGCATGTTCTGCCTGATCATTCGCTTGAGGGTGAAAAGTTGTACTTAAACTCACTTGCGTTCCTAAACTCTTTTGAAATGACTTCCAAAAGTTTACGGTAAATTGCGCTCCTCTGTCGGATATAATAGAAATTGGGAATCCATGTAGCCAAACTATCTCTTTAATATATAACCTTGCATACTCTTCAGCTGTGTAAGTGGTCTTAACCGGTAGAAAATGTGCTGATTTGGTGAGTCTATCAACCATTACCCATATGGAATCAAACTTTAGAGGGGAGCAAGGCAAACCAGTGATGAAATCCATGTTGATCATGTCCCACTTCCAAATAGGGAGCTGCATACACTGCATATAACCTCATGGCTTTTGATGCTCTACTTTAACTTGTTGACAATTTGGACATTAGGCTACAAATTATGCAATGTTCTTCGTCATGTCTCCCCACCAATACACTTCTTTCAAGTCATGATACATTTTGGTTGACCCTGGATGGACAGAATATCTTGAATGGTGTGCTTCCGCCATAATCCTCTTCCTTAGTCCATTAATATTAGGTACACACAATATGTTTTGGCACCAAAGTACTCCCTCTTGCATATGCTCAAATGCCTTTTCCATACCATGTTCTACATTCTCCTTAAGTTGTAGTAAAATAGGATCCGCATACTGCTTTTCTTTCACTTCAGTTATCAATGAGGATTCTGCCGCATTTTGCACAATAACTCCTTCATCTGAAGATTCAAGAAGGCGAACCCCCAAGCTAGCTAGTTGGTGTAGATCTTTAGTTATCCCTTGTCTTTCTATGGACTGCCCATAAGTGTTTGACATTGTCTTACGACTTAAAGCATCAACTACCATATTTTCTTTCCCCGGATGATACAAGATATCAACATCATAGTCCTTTAATAGCTCAAGACATATTCCCTGCCTTAGATTTAAGTCCTTCTGCTTAAAGATAAATAGTAAACTCTTATGGTCAGTATATATATAAACATGGACCCCATACAAGTAATGACGCCATATCCTTAAAGCAAATATAACCACGGCTAACACAAGATCATGTGTTGGATAATTCTTCTCATGTGGACGCAACTGTCTTGAAGCGTATGCTATTACCTTACTATGCTACATCAATACACATCCTAGGCCTACTCTTGAAGTATCACAATACACTACTTACCCCTCTGTACCTTTTGGAAGTACCAATTCAGGCGTGGAAGTTAACTTATTCTTTAGATCTTGAAAGCTTCTTTGACAAGCATCATTCCATTGAAACTTAGCTGCTTTTTGTGTTAACTTGGTTATTGGTACAGAAATGGAAGAAAATCCCTCTATGACTTCTATAATAACCTTCCAAGCCTAGGAAACTATGGACCTCCGTAGGTGTTGTGGGTCTTGGCCAATTCTTCACGGCTTCTATCTTTTGAGAATCAACTCTTATCCCTTCATCAGATACAATATACCCCAAGAACGCCACTAATTTTAATCAAAATTCACACTTAGAGAACTTTGCATATAATTTACGAGCACGAAGAATCTGTAACACCTGTCACAAATGATTAGCATGGTCCTCTTTTGATCTTTAATACACCGAAATATCATCTATAAATACTATCACAAACACATCCAAGAATGGCTTGAACACTCTATTCATCAGATCCATGAAAGCTGCTAGCGCATTGGTTAGGCCGAATGACATAACTAAAATCTCAAAATGACCATACCGTGTTCGAAAAGCTGTTTTGGGAATATCTTTCTCCTTCACTTTCACTTGGTGATAACTTGACCTCAAGTCGATTTTAGAGAAAAACTTAGCACCTTGTAACTGATCAAACAAATCATCAATTCTAGGGAGGGGATATTTATTCTTAATTGTCACCTTATTCAGTTGTCGGTATTCAATACGTATTCTCAACGTGCCATCTTCATTATGTACAAATAACATGGGCGCGCCCCAAGGGGACATACTAGGCCTTATGAACCCTTTTTCTAACAAGTCTCGTAACTGCTCCTTCAATTCACATAATTCTGTCGGGGCCATTCTATACAGAGGAATAGAAATAGGTTGAGAACCTGGGATCACATCAATACTAAACTCTACTTCTCGTTCTGTAAGTAAACCAGGAAGCTCTACAGGAAATACATCAAAAAATTCATTTACCACTGGAATGGATTGAAGAGTTGGTGGCTCCGCTTCTATATCTCTCACCCTCACTAGATGAAATATGTACCCCTTTGGAGATCATATTCTTCACCTTAACATAAGAAATAAACTTACCCTTTGGTGGCCTAATATCACCCCTCCATTCAAGGACTGTCTCCTTTGGAAAATGAAAATACACCTTCTTAGCTCGGCAATCTACTATGGTATAACTAGAAGCCAACCAATCCATACCTATTATAACATCAAACTCCACCATTTCTAGCTCAACAAGGTCGGCCAATGTGTCATGATCACAAACAGTAACTATGCAAATACGATAAACTCTTCTAGCTATAATAGATTCACCAATCGGTGTAGACACTTCAAATGGCTTAACCAGTGATTCCAGTGTTCTTTTGAACTTTCCAACAATTAATGGAGTAACATATGATAGCGTAGAGCCTGGATCAATTAATCCATATACATTATGTGAAAATATGGACAATGTACCTGTAACCACATCAGGAGAAAGCCTCTAAATTTTGCCGACTCACTAGAGCATATGTATGATTTTAGACTCCGCTAGAACTAGCTGCTCCTCTACTACCTCTACCACGACCAGTAGGTATCTGTTGACCTCTACCTAAAGGAGGCACTGATGATGATGATGCAATAGATAATCCAGTAGTTTGTGCCATACCACCCATTCCCCTTCGAGGGTAATTTTTCATCATATGGCCCTGTGTACCACACCAATAACAAGCATCTATCCCAAACCAGCATACACCTAGATGATTTCTCCCACATTATTTACAAGGTTGTGTAGGAGGTTTTGATTAGATCATGCTTCCATGCTCTTGGTTCTATGCTACTAAACCTTGGCTCTCACTTATTTTCCCAAATTGATTGCCCCTAAATCCTTAAAACTGGGGTGGAGCACTTGCTGTAAAGTAGGAAGATGGTGGCCTAGGTGGTCTATTAGAAAGTCGAGTCCTGAACTCACTTTGGGATGGCATAAACTGCCCCACAGACCTAGCCCTCTTAGAGTACCCTCTTTCTGGCTCTTGTGTCCTTCTTTTTTCTCTTAAATCTTCCATTTTTTGTGCAAAATCTTGTATCCTTGCTATATCCATATCTTTATTCAAGGCAGCAATAGTAAAATCTCTAACCAGATACGGATCCAATCTATCTTCCATAGTAGTTACAACATTAGGAGCATACCTGGCCAAAGAGTTAAACTAAATACTATACTCCCTCACGCTCATATTCTCTTGGAAAAGATTCAAAAACTGATCTGCTTGGGCCTCTTAGATCTCAAATGGAAGGTAATGATCAAGAAATGTTGTTTTGAATACTTCCCAATTAGCTGAAGGTGCACCTGTACCCCTAGATCGTTTCCAGTATTCATACCATAATATAGCCTCCCCTTATAATCTATACGCTGCTAGCTCAACCTTCTCTTTACCAGATACATGCATGACATCCAAATACCTTTGGATTTGATCAATGAAGTCTTGTGGGTCTTTGTTAAGATCTGACCTGGTGAACGTGGAAGGGTCTAATTTAAGAAAATCCTGTGTCCGTAGACTGGCTGCTCTATCCGCACCACTAGTACCCATAGTCGGACCAGCTTGTCCTTGACCTTGTCCAGCAATAATACGAGTCAATAATTGCACTGTATTTCTTAAATCTTGTTTAGTAGCATTAATATGTAATTCTGAGGATGTCTCTCTCCTCCTTAGCTCTTCTGGAGATGGAGGAGTAGAAAAATTCTATGATGCAAACTCAGCTTGAGCCTCATTGTAATTATCTTGTCTAGGAGGTGACTTGCTGGTCCCTTCTCCGGTAGCCATATCCACTTGCTAACTTTTATTATTACTCCTTCTTGTAATCGACATCTTTACTAAATAGAGAAAAAAATATTTAACGTTAAATACAAATCAACCTACATCATTGGCTCTATCAAACAATCTAAGAAATGAAGAAAAAGAAACAAATCCTAAATGTCCTGTAACCTCCTACTTATAGATGTGGTGCGCAACACACCCATAATAAAGACTCTACATAGACACGACTTTGTAGACTCCCTAGGATGACCTGCTTTGAGATCACTTTTGTCACACCTCAAATCCCATTAATATGGACAGGCACCCGACGCCTTAAAGACTCAGGAGAACCAACTTATAATCTTATATTGTCCAAGCAAATAACAATAATAGTAATGGGACTTTGACAAATACATACAAGTTATAGCAATGATAAAAGACTAACACAAAGATAGGTCCAAAACATATATACGTGACTTGGCCGTTGAGGCAACAACTATTAAGGAACCAAATATAACTGCACTTTATACACTAGTCTACAAAGCTTCTATAAGATCGACAAATATGGTCTAGGTTGGGACAGGCCCCGCCTTACCCTTAACTATTATATAATACCAAAAACATGTACCAAAAACTCGATAACGCCCCGAATTAACTTAGAGCTTACCAACCACAACTGAGTGTTTTGTGCTCCTACTGAGGAGGTCTACTAGCTGGAGTACCTGTACTGGCGGTATGAAACATAGTGCCCCAATGAGGGACGTCAGTACAAAAGAATGTACTGAGTGTAAGGCATAAAGTGACTATAGGTAAGACAAGATCTTAATGAAATCAAATACCAATATATAACTGTATAAATAAGAATAAAAGATCACCTTTACTTGTATTTATGGGATCATGTACATTACATTTTTTACTTTACTTTATACTTCCTTGCATTATGAAGTTGTAAGGAATATGATACAAATGACTAGCTGATCAGTGGTAAAAGAGGATGACCTATGCTAGGTATTTTAACCCCTGGAATACAGTCCTCATAAATACACAACTCGGGATCGACTCATGCTAGGCTTTCCTTTCACCCCTGGGATACCACTCATGATATTGGGATCGACCCATGATAGGTGTTCCTTCCACCCCTGGGATACTTCCCAAGAATATTCAAATTCTCTTTACATCATTTCTTTAATCTTTGAGATAGTTCTTTTGGTGGTCATAACATTATTGAGTTTTAAACTATGGACCAGTTGTACGAGTCATGTGAATATGTATTTAAGGCGGTAACAATGACATAGGGAGAAAATGTAACATCAATGTATTAGATTTCATGCCAAAGAACATAGAATCGAATAGCCTTACATACCTTGCTGTACAACTTTGATATTACCCCAAATTAACCTCCTTCCCTTTGAAATACTTATCTACAATAAAGTAAGTGGTAAAACTAGTATTAGTAGCTAATCAACACATTTAAGCCACTTAACCTCACCCAAACAGTAGCGGGGCAGTAAGCCCGTAATTAATTTATTCAAGGGTGTTGTTTCAACCCTTACTCCTCCAATTACATTCACATACCATACAAATCATTATAAGGTCCCACGAAACAACTTTATCCCCATTACACCCCCAAAACAGTAGACAAAGTGGAGTGGGCAGTAAGCTTACACAATATTCAGTTCGGTGGTGTATCACCACATCCTCCATCTATAATTCAATACAAGTTAGTTACATCTTTTCCCAACATCAACCAAGATGTCCCCAACATATACACATAAAACAATTCCTAAAACATCCCCAATATCCTTTATCATAGCAACCAAATATTGAACTCATCATCCCTCGAGTTCTTGACAACAATATATACACAATTTTCCACCAAAACATGTATATTGGAAGGGGGCAAAAATGGGCAGTAGCCTTACCTTAATTTTGTGATAGTTATTCTCTTAACTTGTATTTCTTCAATATCTTGGTTCCTCCACACAAAAACCAAAGGAGAAGAGAAAAATCTATTAATAACTAAGAAAAATAGGGCTGCCAAACTTATAGAGGGTTGTCTTATAATTTAAACATGAACAACATAATTTCCATAGTCATACTGAGATAAGCTCATGATTTGTTCACTTACATTTAGCTTGTAAGGAAGGTAAATCCCAAGAACCCTAATGGAAACTTAGGGCACCTGTAGAAGCTAAGAAAGAGCAAGAGAGAAAACTATTGAAAGCTGAATTTTTGTCTAAGTTAAAATGGGTCAAATGAGCTAGTTTCAATCCCTTTAAAGGAAGATTCTCTTGGAATAATTTCTTGGCTAATTTGGGCCATATTTTATCGAGTATTTGGTGCACCTACTTGCCCATTATACTTGGGCCTTTGCGGATCTGAAACTGTTAGGCCTTGGATGCCCATTCTTCTTCTTTTCTCTCTTTTAACTTGGGCCAGAATTAATTCAAGTGTACTTGGACCAATAAGCTAGTAAAAGAAGTTTTAGTAGGTGATGCACATACTTGGTTATTAGATTGGTCAATAATTCAAAGTAGGTGATGCACCTACTTGTCACCTTCTAGCTTATTTTAAGTCAAGCAAGAAGCTCACTTATTTTATTCCATATTCTAAGTCTTAACCCTTTATGTTAACTTAATACTTATATACACTTGGACACTTTAATCCTTGTGGTAGAATACCACCTTACTATCTCGCATTTAAACACTTCCATTTGGGTTAACTTGGCGTATACATGCTGAAATGTTTGGGCCACTATAATAGCCTTTAAATCCTCTTTAAACCACCACTAATCACTTAAGAAACTTGGTCCATTACCTATACAACAAGGTTACCTCAAGTCCCATATCAATAGAACAAGTACATACAAAATATGGGATGTTACACAATCCATCTCCATTAATAGAGTTTTTATGCAAAATATCCCACCTTTGTTGAGTTCAAGGTCCCCAACTATCAAATTTCATGATTTAGAATAACATATTCATATTAGGAATTGTTATTTAACAATATAGAAGTAATTCTAGGTGAAAATACACATACCTATATGTGTTCCCTACAATTTCATGAAAATAAGATTCTAACCCACAAGAATTTCATCATAATTCCCCATTCTAATGATTCTAGAAGAAGAATGGATTAATCGATGTTAAAAGGGAGTAAGAACCTTATCATAATGAAGAATTTCCATCCTAAACTAGAGAAAATCACCCCTCTAGGTCTGTGGAATAAAATTTGGAGTTTATCAACTAAAATTCAGCCTAAATAGGCTTTTATACTCCCGTTGACCCGTTATAGCAGCTTCAGCTTTTTCAGAATGGGCAGTCTGTAGTAAAATAGTCATTAACTTTTACTTGGGAAGTGATTCACAAATGATTGGTGGCATTTGGAAGAAGACTCAAATATCATTAATTTGGAGGGTATTAGGCCCCATAAAGCTTTTTATTCTAGGAGGAGTGATTGTTTGAAGTTGACCCTAGTTTAAACTTAGCTCAAAACTCAATTGGTAAGGACACTTCCAACTTAACTTTATGCTAGGGCTATTGTATGACCTTAATTTATATCTAAGATACTCACATACTAAATAATTGATTCCTAACACCTATGTCGAATGAGATTTTTATTCCTTTAGTGCAGATATATTCAGTAACAATGGAACAGATCATTACACATAGTATGGCTTGCTTGTTTTTATCAAACCTCAAATTCCATTGAGATGGACAGGCACCCAACGCCCTAAAGAATCGAGGGAACCAACTTATTGCCTATGCTTACCATGTATATAACTATGATAATCATGAAGCTTTGACGAATATATATAAGCTATAGTAATGAAAGACCAACATAGATAGGCCCAAACCACATGTACATGACTTGGCCATTGGGGACACAATTATTATGAGATAAAACATATATGAACTTCATATATTAGTCTAAATAGCCTCTATAAGATAGAAAACTTAGTCTAGGTCATGACATGGCCCGCTTTACAAAACTACCTCATAATACTAAAATACAAATATCAAAGACTGAGTAAAACCCCAAATCAACTTGGCACTCACCAATCACAGCTGAGTGTCATGTACTCCCACTGAGGAGGTCTACTGGCTGGAGTACCTGTACCTGTGGCATAAAACACAGTGTCCCCCATGAGGGACGTCAGTATGAAAGAGTGCACTGAGTATGTAAGGTATAGAGTAACCATATGTAAGGCAAGAGCTTAACTGAAATCAGGTATCTACGTATAAATATATAGATCAAAGACCACCATTACTTGTACTTGTGGAATCACTTACATTACATTCTTTTCTTTATTTTTCTCTTCTTTGATTTATAAACTTTGTAAGACATATGGTATAAATAACCAACTGATCAGTGGTAAAAGAGGATGACCCATGCTAGCAATTTTAACCCCTGGGATACAGTCCTCATAAATACACAAATCAGGATTGACCCTTGCTAGATTTTCCTCTTAACCCTGGGATACCACCCGTAATAGATAGATTAGTATCGACCCATGCTAGGTGTTACTTCCACCCCTAGGATACCACCCATGAATAGGTAGATTTACTTTACATCATTTCTATAATTTTTGAGATTGTTCTTTTGGTGGTCATAACATAATTGAGTTTTGTACTATGGACATGTGAACAACATACTTGGGGCAGTAACAATGATGTAGGAAACAAATTTAACACCAATCTTGTAATTAAGAACTCATACGACACAATGAACCTTATTTGACCTAGGGAATAGCTCATAGAACTTGTTGTTGTGAATAACTTTGTCATACTAGTACTTAGAGAAATAAATAGACAAATATAGAGTGATGAAACATATATGAAAGTAATTTAGCACACTTGAGAGACCATGGGCAGTAGGTAGAGGTCATTAGATACATTGGAAATTGTACATCATATCACTTAGGCATCTAACTTTATTGGTACACTAGTGTGAGACTTCATGCAAAGGAATATGAACTTGAATAGCCTTACATACCTTATTTTTGTTTTCTACCCAATACAACTACCATGAGTCAACCTCCCTTTTAAGGCGTTAATCTACAATGAAATAAGTGGCAAAGCTAATATTAATAGCCAATCAACCAATTTAGGCTATTTGATTTCACCAAAACAGTAGTCGGGTAGTAGCCCTTGAATAAATGTTGTATCATCACCCCCTCTATTTCCATATTAATACAACCCATACACAGCCATCCTATAGGATTAGCTACTGCCTCCCAACATAATACTTCCAAAATAGCTATCAAACAGTCCCAAAATTTCCACTACAGAACAAATCGCTTACCATCATGTTCCAGTTAATTCCCAATAAAATCACATTCATAATCACTTACCCAAATTTATATTTAAAAGGGGATGAAATGGGGCAGAACCATTACCTCAAATTCTGAAATTTTATCTCCATAACTTGCAGTCCATCAAGGAATTGGATTTTCCTTCAAACTTAAATCAAAGAAGAAGATAAATCTCTTAGAAGTCTAAAATAAAGTGGGACTGCCAAGCCTAGAAAGGGTTGTCCTACACCTTAAAGATAAAGGGCATGGTTCCAATAGTCTTCTTAAACTAAGATCATAATTTATTCTCTTACCTTTAGCTTAAAAAAGAATCCCAAGAACCCTAATGGAATTTTAGGACTGTTGTAGAAGCCAAGAGAGAGAAAGAGAGAGAGACTTGAGAAATTTATTTTTTTTTGCAAATTGTAATGAAGCAAATGAACCGATCTTTATCCCTTTAAATAGGAGCTATCTTGGCCGACTATCTTGGTCATTTTGGCCCATAATTTGTCAATTAGGTGCACCTACTTGGCAATTGGACTTGGGTCTTTGTGGACTTAAAATTATTGGGTCTTGGCAACCCATTCTTCATATTTTCTTTCAATCATTTTGGGCCAGAATTAATTCAAGTAGGTGGTGGTATACTTGACCCAATAAGCTGGTCAAAGGAGTCTTAGTAGATGATGCACCTACTTAGTTCTTAGGTTGGTCAATAAGTCAAAGTAGGTGATCCACCTACTTGGCATCTACTAGCTTAATTTAGGTCAAGCAAGCAACTCACTTATTTTAATCCATATTCTAAGTCTCAATCCCTTTATGTTAACATAACACTTATACACACTTGGCCACTTTAAACCTTGAGGTAGAATACCACCTTACTATCTCACGTTTAAATACTTTCGTTGGGGTTAACTTGGCTATATACATGCTGAAACATTTGGGCTGTTCTAATATCCTTTAAACCTATTTTAAACCATCACTAATCACTTTAAAAACTTAGTACCTTAACTATACAACTAAGAGCTACCTCAAGTTATATATTAATAGAATAAGTACACGCAAAATACGGGGAGTTACAGTTTCAAGATCTTTGGTTGAGGTAGGTTATGGTTTATGAGTACTAGACTATGGGTAGTAATCATATGCATAATATAAATTTATGGGAGAATCATGATTAGGCCTACGGTCACGGTGTTGGAATGGATAAAACATGGAATTTAAGTGAAAGAGGTTTAATTGTGTATTGATACATTATTGTATGAATTCCTTGGTGGGTGTTTTTTGCTTGTATGACTTAGTTGATGAATTGGATGGTGAACATGTGAATGTGAGTAATGATAAAGGAATTGTATGAACTTTTAATTTAAGGACTCGACTTTAATATCTTAAAATGGGAAAACTCGTTATTCTGAGTATCTTGAATATGTGATATTCTTGAAGAAATATAGTTATGAGAGTTGATCATGAAAAAAGTATGCAGTTTCATAACTTAAAAACCTAAAGTCAAGTTTGGCTGAGTGTTAGGGAGTAAGATGTGTAAAGGTGCATGACTAAAGCTAAATTTGTAAGTTGAATAGAATCGAATAGTGGAATAAATAGCTAATGGAATAATGTCTTGAACCTAGTGATAAATTAAATGTAAGACTTATTATTTAGTAACTGAATTCACCAATCTCAATATTTATAAAAGAGGATCAGATTAGTGAATGAACTTATGTATATTGAATTAGAGTATAGACTCGATTCGGTTGATAATGCTTATATGAATAAGCTGTTGATTGGTCTTCGAACATACTTTTAATTGAAGAATATAGTTGGTCATGCTTATATTAATAAGTTGTTGATTGGTCTTTGGACATACTTAGAATTTATGAATATGGTTAATAATGCTTGTATGAATAAGTTGTTGATTGATCTTTGGACGTACTTGTAATTGATGAATATGGTTGATAATTCTTATGTGAATAAGCTGTTGAATTGGAATTTGGGTATACTTGTTGGGTGATATTGGTTGTGTATATGAAATGGTGAATATTGAATTTGACTAAGTGTCTAGATAAAGGGTGTACTTGCATTATATCTTAAGTGAATTTTATATCGTATATCATGATATTTAGAGGGTCGGGTGGTACATGGGCCAAGGTGGTCCCTTGCAGGTCATGATTATTGGGAAACTAAGTTCCCTTAGTATGTCTATACATATGTGAGTAAATGTAGTAATGGTTGTGATTGATATTATGATATTCAAAGGGTCAGGTACTGCGCCTGTATAGTACATGGACAAAGCTAGACCCTTACAGGTCATGACTATTAGGCATATAAGGCTCCTTAGTATGTGTGTACACTTTCCATGATCGAGTTGATAGTCGTGATACATTTTTTCATATTTTTCATTCATTAATTGGGTTCATGATTGTGATGCATTGTTTCATATTATTCATTCTTTGATTTTTTAAATTCAATGTATAAGTGTTGTAACCAATATCATAGCATTAAACCGCTCTTATGAGATGATTAAGTGATGAATGATTTGGTGTGATTTGCACTTGTGGTATTTAGAGGAGTCATAGACCCCTACCTTTTAGTTTGAACTTATACTTTTGATTGTATTTGTGAAATCAGTGATAGGTTATAGGTTGGTCTTATTGAGGTTATTGGTTGTTAAATGGTTATCTGTGTATGATAATTTATTGGTTGAAATTACTTGTTATATGTTGATTGCTTATTTACTCATATTTAATTTATGTTAAGCGTGGTAATGCGTATTTTTTAGTTGAGATATTGAATATATAGTGTGACTTTTATGCCTTGACAATTGTTGTGACGTTGCCTTAATCAGATGAGAGGATAGAAGGATAATGGCTACTGCCGGCTCATAGAGTTGGTACTCATTGTGTGTGTATGATTTCAATATTAAAGAACCATAGGTTAATCATTGAGTTTGAAATTATAAGGAGTTGGCTGGTTGGATAATAATCACAGGTTTAGTGACGAGGCATGGCTATTTGACGGTACTTGAATTGGCCATTGAATTCTAGTTAAGTGGGTCACTTAAGCTAATGAAATATAATTGGAAGCTCCTAGGAAGATGATGTGTGGACATATGAATTGTGAATTGGAATTAAGCTGTTATATAAATTGTCATTCTTTCTTTCTGTGATTTCTATATGATGTTTACGTGATCTAACCCTGGTCGGCCAATGATACCTACCAGTACGTGTGGTTGTACTGATACTTCTCTTGCTATATCCCTTTTTTGTGATATAGATATGTTATAGGATCAATTGAATTTTATTATTTGAAGCACCGAGTATTCATGAGCAGCCTCTGCTTATCTTATTCCTATAGTAGGAGTTGTGTCTTTTTTTGTTCTTTATTGTATTAGAAGCTCTTATACATGTCTAGCCTAGGTATTAGATAATGTTGCTAGTTGTTGAACACATTTCATAAATGTTGTAACAATTTTTCTTTTTATGATTATGTCGATTACATATTGGATTTCTTAACTATAATAAGGCTTTTCATCAAATTTTTGTATAATAATTGATTGGGTGGTAAGGGTTCTCCTATTTATTTAGAATAGAGTAAGTGCCCATACGACCCCGTAATTTGGGTTGTGACAGTTAGAGTGGCTTAGAGGTGCTCACAATATTCTTCACTTTGAAGGAGGTATGGGTATGTTTACTATGCCAACAAGCATCACAGATGTGATGCTTTTCAAATTTCAGTTTGGACAGACCTACCACTAATTCCAGTCTAGATAATTTTTAAAGAGCATGCATGCTAGCATGCCCAAGCTTTTAGTAAGACAACTGTATTTAAAACATAGATATTTTTTAATTCTATCACCGATTAAGCTGATATTCTTAGCTGCATTGTTGATGGTATATCTGATGGCATTGAAGAGTATGTCAAATCCAGTGTCAAATGAGTTGACAAATGTTTAGTAGATTGTGTTTGAGCTAGTTAACTAAGTATACTTCAATAAGATCACAACAAGCACTGATAGTGATTGATCCAACTCGCATGACTTCTTCCTTGGAATTATCTTCAAATCTAACATAACCTCCATCTATGTTTTTCACATACTTAAAATTCTCTTTCTTTCCCTCTATTTATCTAGAACACCCACTGTGTATGACCTATATTCCTTTCTTATAGGCTTTTCTAGTGTGTTCCTGTAAAACAGAAAGATTACTTTCTCTTAGGTACCCAAGTATGTCCTTGGGGTTAGAATTTGTGTCTTTTGGTATCCAAATCCAATTTACAGAGGAGTTTTGGTTGTAGTAAAGGACTTGTAATCAACTCTGCCATAAGAAAAATAAGTAGGCTTGTAATGAGAGAAAGAAGTTTTAGTAAAGAGGAGTTTTCGTTTGTAGATTCTTTTATAGTAACTCCTAGGATAGGATTTGGTCCCTTTTTGATTTTGACCTATGCTTGGAAGTTGGTTTCTTGGACAAAGATTCTAAATCTTTCTTTCCAGTGTGAGTGTTGTTGACCATTGAAGTAGGGAGCTCGATTTGATGAGTGACCATCTTGTAGAAGCGCATTTGGGATTTGATAGTTTTCCATTTGATCTTTTCTCATATGTGGTTAAGCAGTGATATGGTGACACCTTCTCTAATACCAATTGAATGTCAGGAGGGGAAGAGGGTGAATTGATCTCTTTTTATCTTAAGGTAGTCGACTATGTTGGAACCTGAGTCAATTGTTGTATTGTCTAAAACTTAGTGAAATAGATAATATTTATACAAGCAATACTTAACGTAACATAAAGTGACACACGAATTTTATACTGGTTCAGAACATCGGTGAGGTGTCTCCTTGAAGTTTTCTTGGGTTATAAGGGTTTCCTTAGATCTTGAAGGTGACTTGATTATAGAACTTGGATCTTTGTTCTTTCTCCCAAACTGTATTTAGTTATATTGGTTATACAGCATCTACTCGTATAACTCTCTATTTTTCTCTTCTTTTCTTATATGCTCATAAGTAATAAATTGTTACAATGATAGTTCAAGATTAAACAGTAAATAGAAAAATCTCTAGTGAAGTTGTACAAAGTCTTTTTCAATATTGTTCTCCTTTTATAGGTTGTTTAGAGTAGACCATTTAGGCAACATCAAGGAAAATATCGAATCAATTATCCTTAAGTCAAGAATCTGAATTTCCTTTCTTTTTATTCTATTTTAGCTTTTCTAGGTAACGCAAGGGATATCTTCAATTTTGAAATATTTGGATACACTTAAGATTGACAACATATGTCTGCATATTCTTCTATTTTGGTCTAGTCTATATTTCTTTTTTTGGTTTTAATATTCTTTCCATGCATCAAGATGGATGGATGGAGTCTTACTTGATTTGAGGACTGATGAGGGTAATCTCCTTCTAAGTGTCGTGTCTAATGGAATATTCCCTGATTTGAGGATTGATAATGATTTTTTCCTTCTAATTGTCGTACCTTGATTTATTCTCTTCCTTGTGGATGCTTTACTGTCCTTCTTTTTCCTATGAGCTTGGTTTCATCAATCTTCTTCTATCTGCTTTGTTGATATATTTTCCATGTGTGTCTTCCTTTTAATATTCTTGTAGTTTGGTCATCATTAAAATAATGTTATTTCTAACAACAAGTTCAAGCAAGTGGCACCATACCTCTCTTTCAAGTCTTTAGCAACAAAAGCGGTTGATTTTGTATACCAATCTCCTTTTAATTTTTTGGACTTTACCAATTTCGTACTCAAATTAGTGGACTATGGATTTGCACTGTAATTTTCATTTGTCATACATAACTGAAATCCAGTTGAAATCAAATGCTGCAATACCCGTCATTTCCTAACGGCCTTTGTTGTTGTGTGAATTTTGATAGTTCCTCCTGCGGAGGAATTCTTTTCGTGATATCAGATTTATATTTTTTATTTATACTTTTATGTTTTCATTTTATTTTTCCTACGCTCTTATTGGGCATCCAACTTTGTCAAAATTTCAGTTTTCGATTGTTAGTAGTTCAACATTTAGACCATTATGTTTCCGAACTAACAATAAATTATATTGAGAAATAGAGCTTGTTGTTTGTACATTGAGAAATGTAGTTTCTTGTTTGTACTTTATCACGAACATAACTTATGCTTTGGTAGTTTTATACCTCTACTCATTATTAGTAACTATTAAAGAAGAGAACTTGAATGTTCTTTCATAATGAATAAAATCATACCTTAGTCCACAAGACAAATGCTTATTCAAGAACCATACTATTTTATATTGGAGCATTCAACTTTTTCTATCTTTTATTCTAATAAACTATATAACCAAATCGAATAAGATATATTTTGATGGTTTAGCAGGTGAAGCAAACGAACAAAGAGTAGAAGAAAGTAGTAAAAACCTTACTTAACAGTATTGGTTGATCGTTTCTAGACCTTATATAGATTTTAGGGATCTTCTATTTTAGAACTTTGTGGACTAATGTGTGCTAATTGTTGAATTGTAAAAAAATTATTGTGTATTGTTGCTTTTAAATGGATATTTTAGATTATGATTTTGTTGATGAGTGATATCATTTTTCATTTTATATAAGTTCTAATGTATTATGTTTTATTATATAGGTAAATTATTTAACAAATCACCAAACCGTTACAATTGCATCTAAAAACTATCGCAATAACTCTTCATAACCATTGCAATATCCTCTAATAACCATAGCAAAGCTCTTAATAACCATTGCCATAGCATAAAAAATTATTGCGATAGCCTCAACAATCATTACAATAAATAATGTTGAAATGGTTTTGAACTGTTCCAATTGGCTAAATAACTATTTCTATAGGTATACAAAAAACAATGGTTAAATAAACATCCCTATAGATAGGCTTATCACAATGGTTCCATAACCATAGCAGGAAACCGTCTCGATAGGCCTGTCGCCAAACAATCTAATATAGCACCTCCAACATGGTTGCATAAACCTATTGCAATGGTTTTGCTATCTATTGCAATAGTTTTGGGGGCATTGTAATTGTCACGACCTAAAACTAGGACCGTGATGGAACCTACCACACCCACCACGACAGGTAAGCCTAAAACCCAACCCGAGATAATAGCCTAACATTTAAGAAGCGAAAGAAAATAAAAATGACAATAAAACCCAAAATAATCTCAAAATAGATAAAATAGGAAATAAGACAGTAAACATCAACATCCTAGGTCAGGCAGTCACAGTACAAGCCTCTATACATCACAAATATATAAAGAAAGGTTTGAAAGTGTATAATGTGAAAGAATACATAAGACTCGGATAGGATAGAGAATATGAGTAGCTTTAAAACCAACTGCTACTACCTCAAGAACTCTGGAAAATATCACCAACACCACACCACAATGTTAAGCATTTGGGTATAATCGGCTCAGTACCTGTACATAAGGTACAGAAAAATATCAAGGGTGAGTACGGAAATAAGTGTACTTAGCAACACCATCGACCGACTCTTATTCAAATTGATGGCAAGAAAACTCCAAAACCAACCATCCAAAACAAATTCATACCAAGTCTAACAGATATATCTCAACTATAAGGGAAACAAAACTACCTCTCAAATCTAGTATAACATCAACAATCACCAATTACAGTATGAAAACATAGTAAAACAATCATATAGGGATGATGAGATGATGCAACATGATGCAATGTATAAAAGTATATACCTGCTGCTCTGTCTAGCTATTTGGGACCCATGGTGGACCTGCGAGGTCCATATACCACCCAGAACACTTTTGTCAGGTATGAAAATCAATGAATCCACCCAGAATCATTTCCCATCGGGCAACCCAAAATTATTTTCCATCGGGCATGCAAGTGAATGAATCAGTAAAACTCACATGGAACACTTTCCCATCGAGCATGCAAGTTTTAAATTAGTAAAATCCATTCATAACACTTTTCCATTGGGCATGTATGTAACGACCCGATTTCTCAGGTCATGATGACACCTACTTTACCCCACCAACAGGTAACCCAAGCCATAGCATGGAATAATGAATAAAAGGCTAACGGGGGGAAGATAAAAGAAAACGAGAACGAAATCAACAACAATATATAATAAGTGGAAGCAAAAGAAATATAGATATATAACATACTATACAAGAGAGGGAAGACGATAAAATATACAAAAAACCCTTTCTAAGACCTTGTAAGGTCTGTACAAGAGCCACTATAATAATAAAAAAAAAGAGTACTAGACTATATTCAAACTATATATATACACATAGTAGTCTCAAAATATACAAAAGACTATCACTAAAGAAGAAGAAAGAGGATCAGCCCCGGACTCTAAAAAGCTCACTCTATTCCGAATCAACAGCAAAGCCCAAGGATAACGTCAGCGTTGATGAATCATACTCAGATTTGTATCAGGGAAAAATATGCAGAAGTGCAGTATGAGTACCAAAACAAAGGGCGGCTGACAGAGCTCAAATACAGTAAAAGTATAAATAAAGTGCGAGAATATAAGCTAAAGTCAACAGTAAATGATAGAAATGGATATAATAGGTTATAGTAGGAAAGTGCAAGAAATACGGAGTAAGTAACTTGAGAATAAAAGTAAAATCCTAGCCATAACCTAACGAGGGCACCATAAGCCCAAAAGGTACACACAAGAAGACAAGTAACCCAACCGAGCCCCCATAAGCATGGTGGGTGCAAACAAGTAAAAATCTAAAGTAAGAACCATAAATAATAGTAATAATCATAAAATAAACCAATCTACATGATTTTCATACCGTATTCTCATCTCCCAGATGTAACCATAACCCTTACCAGTTTCCAATAAGTTTCCAATCCTAGATCTATAGCGATGAAGATGTACCAAAATTGAACCGGAATAAGTGAATAATAACAAAAGACCAGATGTCAGACTCAAATTGGAACTCAAAAATAGTAAACCATAACCATAAATCGATGCCGGACTCGAACCGAAACTCATAATGATATCAATAAGGCATATGCCGGACTCGAATCGGAACTGACATATAATAGTAGTATAGAACTTGTCGAACTCAAACCATAACTGTATAGCATAAGATTGATAATGATAACCCTAGGTTTTAACCTATCCCAAATCTATTTACATGATATAGGCTAGTTTTAAGCTGTCAATTTCTATAAGGCAAGGCGGATTTCGATTATCAAGGCTGAAGGTGCGGTCTAAGGTCAGATACTATACTACCCGAGGTAACTAAGCTAAAAAAGCGTAAAGCAAAGCCTAAGTCAACCCCCAAAACCCCCGTAATATCCTGAGGAAGCAGCTAAGGTGATAGTCCAGTCACAAGAGGTGTTATCCTAAGTATTCTAACTAAAACAAACTGTGGGGCCTACTACTAAACCCCAATGACCCAACCTAATGCAAACACCTACCCGAACCTAGGCTAAGGCTTCTCAATCCTGTCCTAAGACATTACAAGAACTAAGTATAATCCTAAAGAATGATAGTATACTAACCTACGGGAAAATGGGCTCGATTCTACCGAAAAGGGGCTCCTAACCAGCTAAATAAGGCATAAAAATACTATAACAACAACAAACCCATAAATACCCACCCATAGTTAACACAATACTACACTAATACCATAATTAAGTACAGTCTAGAATAAAGGTAAGCGTAGCCTACCTGGATGTCGCCGATCGCTCGTAGAATTTTCTACACCAGAGCTTTTTCCTTTTGAGAAGCCTCCTACTGATGCCACACAATCAAAATAATGATCTATGCACCAAAATGAGAACATCAATACCTATATTAAGTATGAACACTCCGGTTTAGAAATCAGACTTTAAATTACATATGGGGCCCGTTTGTGGAATAACAAAATTGAGACCGTCACAATGTTTCTCTCAGTTCAAGGATCCCTTTGCCATAAAATTGGGTAAAATCCAAGCTCAATTCAGCCTTAAAGAAGTCCCAAAAGAATTTAGAGAAATAAGGAATTAGACTATTAAATTAAGTGGAAATTGAATCGATTACTTACGAGGTAACGATCACGGGAACTTCCCCAAGTTAAAACCACCTTCAATTTTCAATTCACACACAATTTTTGAGCTCTCAAATGTCTACTATGGTGGTTTTTAATTAGAGCAATTGCTGGAAAAATAGAAGGATGATATATATATACACACACTACCAGAGATGGCCGTTTTAGCTGCTAAATGACCGCTAAAACGGTCAATGCTAAAGCGAACCAACCTCAGTTGACTGGCCTTCGCTAAAGGGGTCAAAATCTACTTAAGCAGCTGCACCAGATAATTTGGCACCACCAAATTTGATAAGTTTTAACGGGCTCCGATCGGATTTTCGGCATTGGTTCGGAATCCCGAGCATGCAAATAAACTATGCTACCCAATAAAATTCAACGTTTTGGACTCAATGATGCCATCATAAATTTCCATCTGAGATTGTTTTGATAAAAAGTGGGTCCCACACCCAAGTGGTCATTTTAGCCAAAATCCACCCAATAACCTAAAATGAGCCTGAAAGCCTCGGGACCCAAGCCAAGGGTCCTCCTAGCCAAAAATTGACATTTCAGATCTGATGAGACTGTTAGAAATGTCATTCAAGTTCATTTGACTAAAGTTCAGGATCGAGACCCATTTCTCAACTTTAAAAGCTCTAAAATAGGGAAATGGCTATAAAAACCAAACAAACTGCCCGGTAACCGAACTGTCAGTCCCAATGAGTCATAAATAACTTGGGGCAACTATGGTTATTCTCTAACTACAAAAAAAGCACGAAAACATTAAAAATGACCTGGAAGGTCATTACAACATCCACTACTAAAAGGACTTTCGTCTATGAAAGTAAAAGATCAAGATGTACCTAAAGGCTCAAACAGGTAGGGGTACTGGGTCTCCATCTCACGCTTGGTATCCTAAGTAGCCTCCTTGACTGGATGGTGTCTCCACTGAACCTTAACCATGGAAATATCCCTAGAGCACAACCGTCTGACATCTCTGGCTAAAATAGATACTGGCTCCTCAACAAAGGTCAACCTCTCATCCAACTGAACTAAGTCCCACAAAAGCATGTGAGACTCATCCAAAATATAACGCCGCAACATAGATAAGTGGAAAACTGGATGGATGACTGAAAAGGCTGGAGGCAAAGATAACTTATAGGCTACCTTCCAACTGTCTAAAGGATCTCCAATGGCCCGATATACTTGGGATTGAGCTTGCCCCTCTTCCCGAACCTCATCATACCCTTCATGGGCGATACTCAAAGAAAGAACCAGTCACTAACTCTAAATCTCAAGGCATGTAGCCTACGGCCAGCATAACTCTTTTTTCTACTCTGAGCTACCCATAACCTATCCTGAATCACTCAAACCCTGTCCAAAGACTCATGAAGTAACTTAGTACCACAGGGCCTAACCTCTGAAGTTTAAAACCAACTAACCGTAGATCAACAATGCCTACCATACAATGCCTTAAATGGTTCCATATGAATACTTCAATAGTAGCTATTATTATAGGCAAACTCTACTAAGGCTAACAATTGATCCTACTATCCTCTAATGTTCAAATCATAAGCGTAACACATATCCTCCAAAACCTGAATAGTCTGCTCTAACAGCCCGTTAGTCTGGGGATGAAAAGTTGTACTAAGGTCAACCTGAGTACCCAAATCCTCCTGAAATGCCCTCCAGAAGCTAGAAGTGAACAGAGTGCCCCTATCTGAAATAATAGATATGGGCACCCTAAAAAGCTAAACCACCTCTCAAACATAGATCCGAGCCAACCTATCGGCACTATAGAAAGTCTGAATGGGGATGAAATGAGCAAACTTGGTCAATTGATCTACAATGACCCAAATGCTATCAAAACCATGGGAAGTGCAAGGCAAACCACCTACGAAGTCTATAGTAATCCGCTCCCATTTCTACTAAGGAATGGGTAGCCTCTGAAGCAATCCACCAGAACTCAAATGCTCGGCCTTTACCTACTGACAACACATACACCAAGCCATAAAGTTTGATACATCTCTCCTCATTCCCCTCCACCAGTAGTGTTGCCTCAAATCTTTGTACATTTTAGAAGTCCCGGGATGAATAGAATATCGAGAGTTATGAGCTTACTAGAGAATCAACTGAATCATACCTCCTACACAAATGCGATCTTCAAATCTCAAAACACCCTCAGAATCTAAGGTAGCCCTCTTGGACTAACCTCTTAACACTTGATCTCGAATGCCACTTAACCCACCATCCTCAAATTGACAAACCCAAATTTGCTCCAACAAGGTAGATCTAGCCTCAACACTAGCAAGAATCCTCCTGGGTCTGAAATATCAAGTTGAATCATCATGTTTGCTAAGGACTGGATATCCAAAGCCAACGGCCGCTCCAAAACTGAAATAAAGGCCAAGCTACCCATACTCACTACCTTTTAGCTCAAGCCTTCTGTTATCACATTCACCTAGCTCAGATAGTAGAGAATAGAGAGATAATTACGCTTAAGCAACTCAATCCACCTGAGCTATCTCGAATTAAGGTCCCTCTGAGTCATAATGTACTGAATACTACGATGGTCAATGAAAATCTTGCAATGAACACCATACAAGTAATTCCTCTAAATATTAAGTGCAAAAACTATCGCTGCCAACTCCAAGTCATTAGTGGGGTAGTTGCTCTAGTAAACCCCTTTCCCTCAATTGGAAGAGTCAGAATAGGAGCTGAAGTGAGCAAGTCCTTAAGCTTCATAAAGCTCACCTCACAACTATCGGACCACTGAAACAGGACCTCCTTATGAGTCAATCTAGTCATAGGCACTGCAATAATAGAAAAACTCTCGATGAACTGCCTGTAGGAGCCTGCCAACCCAATAAAACTGCGAACCTCAGTCAGAGATGTAGGCCTAGCCCAATCACAAATAACCTCAATCTTCACCGGATCTGCCATAATACCTTCCTTGGACACTACATACCCCAAGAAAGCTACAGACTTAAGCCAGAACTCACACTTTGAGAATTTGGCATAAAGTCGATGATCTCTCAAAGTGTGGAGAACATTCCTCAAATTCTTCTCATACTGCTCTCTACTCCTCAAATAGACAAGAATGTCATTAATAAACACGATCATGAAGGAGTCTAAATAAGGCCTGAATACACGAGTCATCAAGTCCATAAATGCTACTGGGCATTGGTCAACCCAAAAGATATCACCAGGAACTCGTAATAGCTGTAACGAATCCAGAAAGTTGTCTTAGGGATGTCCGTAGCCCTAATCCTAAACTAATGGTAATCATACCTCAAATCAATCTTAGAAAACACAGCTGCACCCTGAAGCAATCAAATAGATCATCAATATGAGGCATAGGATACTTATTCTTCACTGTCACCTTATTCATCTACCAGTAATTGAAACACATGTGTATAGAACCATTCTTATTTTTCACAAACAAAACTGGAGCACCCTAAGGTGACACACTCGTCTTGATAAAACCCTTACCTAGAAGATCTTGAAGCTGAATATGCAGCTCTTTCATCTCAGTAGGAGCCATACGATAGGGTACCATAGAAATAGGTTGGGTGCCCGGCTCAAGGTTAATAGCAAACTCTATATTACGCTCAGGAGGAAGGCCAGGTAAGTCGGTAGGGAAGACATCCAAAAAGTCACAAATTATAGTAACATAATCAAGCAAAGGACTCTCCACACTAATATCATGAACATAAGCAATGAAGGACTCATAACCCCTTGATACCAGTCTCCTAGCCCGAATATAACAGATAATCCCCGTCGATGATCGGCTAAAAGAACCCTGCCACACAATTTGGGGTATGCCAGTCATGGCTAAGGTAACGGTCTTGGCAAAGCAGTCCAAGACTGCATGATAGGGGGATAATCAGTCCATGCCCAGAATCACATCGAAATCCACCATATCTAGCACAATAAGGTTAGTTTGAGTGTCTTATTCTCGAACGATCACCACACATGATATATATAGCCAATCCACTACTTAAGAATCACCCACGGGGGTAGTTACATGCAAAGGCACAGAAAAAGGCTCCCAAAAATAACCCAACTGTGGTGTATAATAAGCAGAAACATATGAATATGTAGAGCCCAGATCAAATAAAGCAGAATCTGGCTAATGGCATACTAAAATCATATATGTAATAACAACATCTGAAGCCCCAGCCTCTGCCTACCAGGAACAACATACAGATGACCACATCTACCTACGGACTAGGCTCCTGCCCGACCACCTGTCTGACCTTTCTGAGGACCTCTTCTAGAACCCTGGGGACTACCCTGACCACTCTGTGTACCACCCCTAGTTGGTGGTATTGATCTAATTAGTTGTACACTCTGTGCTGAAGGCTCAATCATCCCACGGTGGGGAAACTCTCTGGCGAAATGACCAACGACCTCACACTCATAACATACCTCGGGCACTCTATCCTGATAAAAAAGATTCGGCTGACTCGGAATGACCACCTCGGCCTGATGACCTTAATTCAGATTTCACAGCTTTTGAGGCTTTTAAGGGAAACACTCCCTCACAGAATTTTTTCATGCTCAGGTCTTGACCTCTGGTTAAGGACAGAGGGATAGTATCTGTCTAGAATTTAGAGATAATGAGTTGAGAACATGTGCAATCACATATAATATAGTAGGTGTTTACATGATTTGAACCAAATGAAGTAGTTAGCTTAGCTGAATCTGCTGCAAAGGGCTAGATTCGTCTCTGACTTTGTTAGTAGTCGATTTTATATAATGTGAATTATTCTAGTGTGACCCAAGGGTGTGGCCTAGTGGTTCAATGAAGTTGGGTTGAGCACCATGAGGTTTCAAGTTCAATTCCCAACATAGACATACATTAGGTGATTTTTTTTCCATTTGTTTTAGCCTTGGTGGACAGAGTTATCTAATATCTGTTGCTGGTGGGAGGTGACAGGTATCCCGTGGAATTAGTTGAGGTGCGCGCAAGCTGGCTCGAACACCACGGTTATCAAAAAAAGAAAATAATTATTCTAGTGTGCAAATTCGATTTGGATCTGATCATGTGTTTGAGATTTTGTTATATCTAGCGTTGGAAATGTAGGAAATTTGGAATTAATTATGAGTAGGATATTTGTTTCAGCTGCTTTATTTTCTATTCGTTCCTATTTTCTTGAGAATAGGTGGATTGTGTGCTTTTGATATGTATTTGAGACCATTTTCTGCTGGAGGCTGAAATTTGGAATATAAATTGTGATTTGTTTTCGTTTTTTTTTTTCTGTGGGGGGGGGGGGGGCGGGGGGGGGGGGAGTCTATTTTCATCCATCTTACGTGGAATTTATCGGTGTTTGGGCCATTTTTCTACTTGAATTGTTGAAATTTGGAATATCAATTGTGCTTAGGGTGTTAGTTTATGTTTGTTTTCCGTTTCCTTTTTTGTAAGTTGTTCTATTTTTATTGATTTTAAGATTTGGTGGATTTTTGCAGGTTGATTCGTCGTGTAGTTGCTGGATTTGGATTACTTTATTTTCGAAGATATAGCTAGAGTTGTTTTGGAATTGGCATTTTTCAGTGCAGTTGTGTTTTGGAGGACTTTTCAAGTATATTTTGCGTGGTAACTGATGCAACATTACCATCCGGGAGGAGTTATGGTTGATCTGAGCTTTTTGTTTTAGTTTCCAATGGGAGACTACATGATAGAGATTGTTCTAATTGTGATCCTGATTATCTGATTGGTTTGGTATGATTTTGGAGTTCAATTCCCTTAAGGAAGCTAGGTTGAGTTCTGCTCAATGCTAGTTGAAATTGTTCGAATTTCGTGTGATAAATGTGGGAGATGATATCTGATGAAAGCTTATAGTTTTCATAGCTCTTGGAGGTTTAGGTTGAAGCAAACAGCTAGCACATTGTGATCTTCTCAACGTGAACTTTGTAGAGGTTACATAAATTGGAGATGAAAAGCCCTTTGCTTAAAAAATTATCAAAAAATTTCAGGTCTAGACCAGCATTCAATTGGTTACTCTTCTGTCTTGTCAGTGTCTTGGTGGTGATAGCATTGCTAGGATCATCTTCAAGTGCCTTTAATTCCATCTCTTCCTCTTTGAAGACAGATATATATACAAATTACAGAAAACTAAAGGAGCAAGCAAGAAGCGATTATCTAGAGCTAAAAAGCCTTTCTGTGGGAGAAAATCAGATAAAGGATGTTGGTGTTTGTGGTAAGGAAAGAGAAAATTATGTGCCTTGCTACAATGTGTCTGCAAATATTCTAGCAGGGTTTAAAGATTGGGAGGAGTTAGATCGGCATTGTGAGTTATCACAAGAACATCAATGTTGTCTGATTCGTACTCCTAAGGACTACAAGATTCCGTTGTCTTGGCCAGCAGGCAGGGATGTTATATGGAGTGGAAATGTGAAGCTAACCAAAGATCAGTTCCTATCTTCTGGAAGCATTATGAAAAGGTAAGGTAAATGAAATGATCTTGTTGATTATCTTAAGCATGTCAAAATGTTGTGCTATGCTAGAAGGATGAAGCCCTGCATTTAAATTTCCGAGCTCTTTTGGGTTGATTTATTTGTAGGAATAATCTTGAAGTCTTTATGTGAGGTGACAGCTTTCCCTCTACCTTATTGTGTCTCTGCTTTTCTCCAGGCTAATGTTACTAGAAGAAAATCAAATTGCTTTCCATTCACAAGATGGGATGATTGTTGATGATGTCAAAGATTACTCTCACCAAATCGCAGAGATGATTGGGCTGGGAAGTGACTCAGAATTCCTTCAAGCTGGTGTAAGTAATATTTTGTTCATCTTTCCATAAGCTATTTTTTGGGCCATTGCTGATTTCCGAAGAATCGATGCTTCTAGTGAGCTACCAGTTTCATAGTGTTGGAACTGTGATGCAGGACCATAATTCTACTTTTAGAATATAAGATTTTTATTTACTGAATAACAGGTGCGTACTGTACTAGATATTGGTTGTGGCTTTGGTAGCTTCAGCGCCCACCTACTCTCGCTGAACTTGATGGCTCTTTGTGTGGCAGCTTATGGGTCATCTGGCAGCCAAGTTCAGGTAGCACTCGAGAGAGGGCTTCCAGCAGTCATCGAAAACTTTATTTCAAAACAGCTACCATTTCCATCATTGTCCTATGACATGGTTCATTGTGCTCAGTGTGGAATCATTTGGGACAGCAAAGGTATTGCCATTGCTGTTGAGGAACTGTCTTTCCCATGCTTATTTCTCACTATTGTTTTATGTGACCTGCCTGATTTGCCACCAGTAGTTTATGAAGATTTTGTTTCATCAAGTATTTCTCAATCTTCCTAATTTTGGTATTTACTTAATTTTACTTGTCTAGTTCATGCTGTGAGAGTAGATATACTTCACAGCTAGTAATCTACAGTATCTCCTAAACTCTCTACTTTACAACGAACCTCCTTTACAGTCAAAAACATCTTCTCCAAAATAAAATATATGTAGTTGATGCTATCAATTTCACTAGAACTTTTTGGTGATCGTGCTGATAAATTATTGGTTCTGATTACAATCCAGCCCCCAGCCTGTCTCACCTAAATGTAATTGCCACCAGCTGCTGCCCTGGAAGTTAAGACAGTCTTCAGCTTGAGATGATGTCTCGTGTGCATGTGCTCGCGCGCTTTTTCCCTCTTTTTTTTTTTTTCTTTCTAGTTCTGCATTTTCTTTCCCTGCAAATATCTTTTTATTATGTTGTGGGACTTAGTTTTATCTTGCCAGGCCACAAGCTGCACGGCCACGCCTCAATCTTGGCATCTTGTGGATGGATAGTATGGTGGCCTCAAAGGCGGAAATATAATTTTTTTTTTGGAAGCTGTAGATTGCTGGAGTAGAGACAGCACAGAAAGAAGAATTTTCCCTTTCAAACGATTTATGTAGCAATTCATTCAGCATTGTTTTTCTTCCTTTATCAGTTCTTTAAAATTGATGGTGTTGTGTAATGAAGAATCACCTTCTGTGAAAGCAAGAGATTTTGTCACAAAATGTAAGAATCAATCATAATGAATAGCTTCCCAAAAATACACCTCAATCATAATGAATAGCTTCCCAAGATACCCCTTGTTTTCTAGCTCTACATACCAGACTCTATGGGTAATCCTGGATTTGTGACTAACATTTCACTGTGCATCTTCATTGCTATGTTTCTGTCTAGGGGAAATTTCTTTGACAATTCAGAATCTCTTCATCATCTTTCACCATTCACTAAATTCTTAGTTCTTGGATTGCCTGTATGAAACATCTTTCCCCAAACTGTTCCGCAAGCCAGTTGAGAACAACTTATGCACTTAACTCTCCTCTCCTTTTCCCATTGAATTAGGTACATTCTGCGGATTAGGTTCCAAGTGCAACTAACAACAGAAAGGGAGCGTGATATAGGACACTAGGTGGGGTTTACATGGGCCAATTCGTAGCTCCCTGCTATAATTTCAATAATAAGCAAGCATCATTCGACCATTGTTTGTTTGATCAAGTGGATTGATACGGGAGCTTCAGCTGCACCTGCAGGAATAAGTTGCAATTACGGAAATAGAAATATAACTTGGTGTCACAACAGTCATGACTCTGTTGTTCTAATTCTCCTCCTATCCCTAGTTGACATTTTCAACCCATACCTTGCAAATATATCAGCTAAATCAAATTGCCCAACCTCTCTAAGTTTTTTGCTCATGACCTCAAACATAACCACCCCTTCCTCATTGGAATAATAATGCAAAAACTTGTTATAATCAAACCTAGGCACCTCAACTTTTCTGTACAGTAATCTCTCTGCATATTTGTTTGCCTCCAACATCTTCCCCACCTTAACCAAACCTCCTACGAAGATGGTGTCGAAATTCACAAGAGGATCTGATCCTTTCCTCCCACTCTTCCCCAAATGCCCTTGTAACAACATAACATACGTATGCATTATCGGCTCGCATCCCCTTTTTATCATCTCCCTAAATACTTCAGTTGCTTCACTTGCCCTTTTCAACTTCAATAGCCCCTTGATCATCCCATGATAAACACTTATATCAGGCTTCTCTATTCCTTCTACAACCCTATACGCCTCCATAACCCTTCCTCTACTCATAAGCCCATAAGTAATCGATGATAATATAAGATTATCGGCTCTAATCCCTCTCTTTTGCATTTCTTCAAACACTAGGTAACTCGCTCCAAGCTTGCCTTTCTTGCACAACCAATTGATCACCAACCGATATGTCGAGACCCCCAATTCACTCATCCTATGTACTCTAACTGATTGGAAAACCTTCAATGCTTCAACATAATTATTTTTCTTGAAAAGGGTCTCCATCATAGTCTCAACAGATGCAGTATCAGGTTCAAAACCTTCATCCACCATTAAATTCCAAATCTTCGACGCTTCAATTGCATCACCAACATCACAAAAACCATATATCAACCATCTATAAGTAACCCCATTTGGCTTTATCCAGTCTTTCAACTTCAATACAACATGTTCAGCCTCCTCAACAAGCTTAGATCTACAAAGGGCTTCAACAACCTTATTCAATACATCCACACTATACCCATATCCAAACCCATTCATCACATGAAAAACTCCAACGCATTTCTTCAACTCCCTAACAGAAGCCAGAGTTTTCACTCCAACTACAAAAGTCGTAGGCGTGACCAATTTACACCGTCCAATTTCTTGAAACACTTCCCAGAAAAGGTCGATGTTTCTTGATTTTCCAATTACATCTAGCAATTTATGGAAGGTGATGGGTGTATGATTGAAATGGGGTTGAGTCTTGGTAAATTCATAGAATTTGTAAATAGGTCTCCAAGAATATTGGAATTTGTTACAGACTTGAAGAAAAAACTCATGGGTAAGGTCAAAGGATGTTTTACAAAGGTGGTTGTGGATTTTCTGGTCTGATGAGTACTGTTGTTGGTAGAGAATCGTACAGACTCTTAGGAGATGGGATTCATTCACTGGTTTAATGGGGTTTGGAGAATGGAGTTGAGGGGGAGCAAACTGGATTGTGTTAGTGGGTGGTGATGCAGTAGAGGGGGTGGGTGAGGTATGGAGATGACGATGGGTTAATTGGAGGAATGTTAAAGATCTGAATGTTGTAGGTTTTAACATTTGTGTCAGATAATTTGCCTGTTAGGAATTTTGTCTCTCTCGAAGGGGGAGAACTGAGAAGGGGAAACGAGACTTTCGAGAGAGAGTAAGCAGATGTTTGGAGGGTGGTTTTCCATGGGTACGGTTGTATATAGTTATAAGAACACCATGTTTGTTTTAATTGTTTTTAAAAATATATGATATAATATAATTTAATTTTGTAATTTAGTAATTATGAAAACTCTCACTTTATACAATCATGATTTGGTGCTATCTCATTATTTTTTTATTTCTTTTTTTTTAATTATATTCTTACTTAATATTATATAATTTTATTTTATCCTTTACCTTATATTATTTAACTCCACTCCCTATTTCTACACTCACCAACCCCCCCCCTCCTCGAAAAAAAGGTTCTTTAAAAAAATTTATTTTTAACTTTTAATTTTAAAAAAATAATTTAAATTTTATTTTATCCCACCCCATACCTCGACCCCAACCCCAACCCCTACGAAACCCCCAACCCAATTTTTTTAATTTGATTTTTAGAAAAATTTTAAAACTTTTTTCTTACCCTACCCTCACCCCCTACCCCGACCCACCTACCCCCTCCCCAAAAAATTAATTTTTTTTTAATTTTTTTTTTTAAAACAAATTCAAAACTTTTTTCTTATCCCACCCCCTATCCCTACCCCATCCCCCATTCCACTACCCCCCAATTTTCTTTTAAAAACAAATTAATTTTTTTTCTTTACCCCACCCCCTTATCCTATTCATTCTTTCTGTTTTGTATTAACTATATACAAATGCTTTTAGAAAATATTTTTTTACTTGTGTAAAAAACACAATAAAATAAATAAGAAACAACTTGTTTTCGTAGAAAATATTTTTCAAGAAAATATTTGCCTCCATAACACACCCGTAGCATACACAAAAGATGCATTCAAACTTTGTACTTGTCGTTGGTGGTCACGTCTCAAAACACCAAAAAGAAATGAAATTTGTTACTATCCAAACAAATGAATCCAATTACATTTATTTTGACCTACTCTTTTATTGATTTTATTAGAATTTGCATGAATTTAACAATTTAATATATTTAAATGGCATAATTTGTGACAAATTAGCAGGAAGAAAATTATCTTAAATTATTTTATTAACAATTGTTGATAAATTTAACATTTATAATAATTAATGGCATTTTAGTAAACTTATAAGTTACGATATAGTACCATACTGTCAAACCAAACAATAAAACTGTTATTAAAACAGTAAACGATACCTATCGTCCATCCAAACATTGTACAGTACAATACCATACCATATAGTACCGTACATTATCAAACCATGAGAAACCTAAGAAGAATTTTCTATGGTTTTTCGTGTTCCGGATTCACATTGAAATCTAATTATCAAACCATGGGAAACCTAAGAAGAATTTTCTATGGTTTTTCGTGTTCCGGATTCACATTGAAATCTTATTACTACCTCTATTCGTAATTACTTGTCGTCCTTATTAAAAATAGATATTCCATAATACTTCTCATTTTAGAAATCAAGACACAATTAGTTATTTATTTTTATCTTTACCCTTAGCCATAAATATGAAGAGATATTAATATAACGCAAAAAAGAGAGGTATTAAATAAACATAAGCAATAAATAAATGTAATTCAGTCAAATTACCTTCTAGTTAATGCTTTTTTTAAGAGGTGTGAAACTTAAAAAGGTGACAAATACATAGGATTGGAGGGAGTAATTGCATTTGTGCTAGGTCCCATTCAAGGAATCGCTTCATACCAAAGATTTTTCATATTCAAGGCATATTCAAGGCTCGACCTCAAAACCTCTAGTTAAGGAAGATAACCTATAAAGTGTTATTCAAAATCTATATTCAATAAAATATGAACAACAAAAACAATATTCAAACTATTTCAGAAAATAGTAAAAATAAAAGAAAAGGATTAAATCGAGTCCACTGAATTCAAAGTGTGTCCTTAAGAAAATTATTTCCTCATTGTACCCGAGTTTAATGGAATATATCCTCTCAGAATAGAACGATTTACTCACTAGAATAGCGGTACCTCAAATTTTGGTGAACAACGAATTCACTTAACGGTAGTAAATCACATAAGATTTTAAGAAGAAGAAATGTAGAAGATCAAAAAATTTCGTAAACAATTTCTGAGAATGAAACAAATATTTATATCCAACAAGTACTGTAAAAGAAGAAATGATTTTGAAAAGTTGCACTGATTTGGGTGTGCTGAGGTATGTGCGGTCTGCACATCACCTTGTGCGGCCGCATATCAGTCCGTACTCCAAACCATAAAGATGAAGAAAGTGCGATGTTTCAACAAGGGTGTACGCATAGGCATGTGCGGCTGCACATCCTTCCGTACACCAAAAAAAATGAGTTAAAGAGACATGACCTTTCAGGCTTGTGCGTTCGCACATGAAGGAAAAATTTTGGGGGGTCAGATCCAAAAAGATAATCTCTCGATCGATCATTTTCCAAATTTTAATTCAAATCCAAACCCAAATTCGAAGCCGAAGCAAAAGGTGAAGCCAAGCGGAACGTGTGACGACGACAACGCGAGGCATGTCTTCTTCTCAACCCTTTAAGATTGTGAAGAAGTGTTTTTATATTTAAGCACATGAAAGTTCTTTTCCACCACCAATGTGGGAGAAATGCAAAAAAAGAACATTTTATTTTCTGTCACGACTCAATTTCTCAGGTCATGATGACACCTACTATAACCCGTCAGTAGGTAAGCCATCCCATAGTCCGGAACAGTTATTAATGGACTATCAAGAGAAAGGAAGAAAGCAGTGAAAAATAATTCAATAAAGAGAACAGAATAAAGAAATTGTCCCAAAATCTGGTAAAGTCAGTACAAGAGCTTCTAATATAATTGGAGTACAAAGTGAAATACAGAGTAAATATATACAAAGCCGTCTCTGAAATACAAAAGTAGAAATCAGTCTAACAAATAAAAAGGAGCACAGGAACAACTCCGAACTTCAGGAGCTCACCCCAAATCTCCGATCCTTGGATGCTCCGCACGATGCACACATCAAGGACGAGAACTCGTACTATGATCTGCACGTTGCAGAAGTGTAGTATGAGTACCAAACATGAGGTACTCAGTAGGCATCGACTGATTGAGCTTCAAAGATAATGCAGGTATAAATAATATGTAAAGCAGGAATATAAACTACAGGTAACTACTCAGGCAATGAAGCATAAAATTGCTAAGGGAAAAGTAAAGGTAAACTATCAGTTACTACCAGCAATCGCAGTTCCATAAGTAACTAGTCGTCATACGATAGTATAGTGTAGGAAGGAATATACAATGTACAATGGAAGTACAAAAGAAGAGATATACAAGAGATATATAGTAGTAATACGAAGAAAGAAAATGTATATATAAAATATCACGAAGGAAATCGGTCATATATCATAAGATTAGCTAAACCTAAAAGTGCTTACCAAAAGGTGCTGATCTAACAACCTAAATCTCACAAGGACTACGATATCAAGAGGGGAGCTAACCCTAGCATAAACAGGGTCTCTAACCAAGTGAGGGCAATCATGAAATAATCTACTAACAATAAAACTCAACATAATGAAAAGGAAAGAAGTCTAAACTCTACTATTGTTAAGTCTGGTACCTGCCTAACAGTAGCACGACAAAGGATACTTATTCAGGAGGTCACTACTAAGGAAATTGTGGAGTCTATTCATGCTATGCCTAAGGACAAAGCACCAGGTTTAGATGGATTCCCTATTGAGTTTTTTACTCAGAATTGGGACATTATTAGTACTGACATTATCCATGTTGTGTAAAGGTTCTTTTCTAGTGGTGTTTTGCCACCTTTGTATAAATACCACTGCTATCACTTTTGCGCCCAAAATATCCTCCCCTTCTCAAGTAAAAGATTATAGACCCATAGCTTGCTGTTCAACCCTTTATAAAATCATCTCTAAGGTCCTAACTAGGAGGCTTAAACTGTGATCTCTTGTCTGGTTGGGGATGCTCAAACTGCATTCATAGAGGTAAGAAGTATTATTGATAATATCCTAATGAGCCATGAGATTTTCAAAGGTTATGGTAGAAAGGGGTTGTCTCCTAGGTGTGTACTAAAGGTGGATTTGAGGAAGGCTTATGACACCTTAGAGTGGAATTTCCTTGAAAAAATGTTGATTGATTTGGGGTTTCCTGTTAAGTTTAAAAAATGGATCATGGTGTGTGTCGCCACTGTTTCTTACTCCCTGATTATAAATAGGGGGCTTACCCATCCATTCAAAGCCAAGAGAGGATTGAGACAAGGTGATCCTCTTTCACCTTACTTATTTGTTATATCCATGGAGTATCTAGGAAGGGAACTTAATCAGCTGCATTTGAATGGAGTCTTTAACTATCACCCAAAATGCAGGAAATTGGGAAATACTCACATCTGTTTTGCAGATGACCTACTGATGTACTGCAGAGCTGATATGGTATCTGTGCAACTATTACATGAGGCATTTCAGAGATTTTCCAAGAAGTGAGGAGGTGTCTTTAGTGAAAGTTTGTGTCCTTTCATTGTTTGGTTTCCACATATTCTATTTAATTCCAACTTCCTCCTATTTCTAACGGATGTTTTTATAAAAACTTTTACAGAGAAAGGTGTTTACAACATTCTCCAAAATCTCTTTTCTTCTCCAAATGATCAAGTTCAAGTTCTTGCTTTTCAGAATAGTCTCTTTACTATTTGCTTAGTGCAGAATTATATAGGCTTGTCATATCTGCTAAAATTATTTGCATATAATCCCATAGCAATCTCGCAGAGGATAGGAAGCAAATATCATTTTTAGGAAAGTGTTTCGCACGTCTTTCAAGCCTCAAATCATGTGTTCAAATTATCGAACCTTCATCTTTGTGTTCTTCGTCGTATATTTTGTGTTAATGGAACATTTTTTCCAACAATCTAAAAACGATATTTTGTTTCGAAGAGGAAAAGGTTGCGTGACAGTGAAGGGAAAGAAGTTGTTCATGAAGTCATATTATTTGGAGATTACTCCTACTGATTCCAAAGTTACAGTGATGTTTGTTTTTGTTTGAAATATCCGACGAGTTTGGTTGAATCAGTGTTGGTGGTGTTTTGTCTCTTCTAAATTGGAAGTGAACTTATTAATGGTGGTTACGATATTTGAAAGGATATAGCATGGTCCGTAGTTTCTTTTGAGATGATGTCAAAGAGTAAAATTTGAACCAAGTGATAAATTTTGTTAAAGCCAATATCATTGGCTGTTTGGCTGCTTATAAGCCCACTGAAGTTTACTCTAAGGAACTTAGGGATAATTAACTCCATGATACAAGCATCTATGTCGATTGTTCTAAGGGTTCTCCAAAGTGGAGGTTTTGGGGTTGATTTTTTTTTTAAAAAGGAACACCAGGTTACTAGAATTGCTTGGGAAAGATCTGTTTTAGCCATGGCTGTAGCACCACAAGACAAATTGAAATTGTGGTCTAAAAGGGAACATCAAAGCAGCGTACATGTTTGAAGAAGTGACGAAAATCGGGTTCTATTTTCTTAATCCTACTTATTATTTATTTATGAATTTCTGCCCTTTGTGATTTTTGTGAATTTATTTTCATAAATATTAGGGTAGATGATAATCTTGTGATGATCTTCAAATGTTTGATAAATTTAAGAATTGTATTTTCTTGTGTGATTATTGTGATTCGTTTCTTGCATAAAGATCATATGTGAAATATACTGTCAAGTTGTAGGATGATATGAAAAATTACATTACTTGCAAGTACATGGCTATACTTGAAAATTATTATAAGTGAATGTGAGATCTAAAGAACATGAGTGAGTGAATTCAGTTTTCTCTATAAGTGATATGAAAATGCACTTGATATGTTTAAAGTGTGTGGGTATTTGACATGCGATTAGAAGTCAATATTAGACTTAGCATTGTTTAATATATATTTAAAGAGTATAAAATTGAGATAGTTAATATGTTTTAAATTTACAATTTTGATGAATACGTGATATTTTATCGATATGTTGATCGAAAAAAATAATAAAAAGATCATAAGAGATTTTTAATTTTCACATTTGCAATGAAGGATCTTGGACAAATTGATACTATATGCTGGATATCAAGATAAAAAAAATAGTGGGGGTAATGTATTGAGTTAATCTCGCTATATTGAGAAACGAGTGCTAAATAAATTTATTCACTTAAACATAAAAGAGGCAAATACCCTATTTGATCCTAGATCGAGTTAACTAAGTATGATGAAAGAATTGTGATTTAAGTTGTGTAAACAAGCACTATTGGAAGGGCCAGTAGCTGAGTTATTGATTTTCTTTAGAGAACTAAAGATTTACGAAACTCTAAATTTCATACTATTTTAAAAAAATATATCAATACAAGTTGATATCAAATATGTGAGAAAAATAAATTTATCACATGACGGATGTTATCTTGTGAGGAGGTACAATTTCTTGAAGCCAAGAAATAAACTTGCTTTTGTTGAAGCAAGGAAAGGAGTTGGGTATTGAGGGATCTATCCTTTTAGAAAATTCATTGATTTTGTAAAATATGAGCTCAATTTTGTGATAGTAAAGACACTCTAGCTCAAGCATATAAAGATTATATAATGGGAAGTCAAAATGCATAAGTTCTTGACATGATTGTGTGAGAAAGTTAATTCAAGATGGAATAACTTCAATCACATTGGTGGAGTCAAAAGAATTTGACTAATCTTTTACTAAGTTTCTTAAAAGGAAGTTATTGAATACAACTTCAAGTTTGATTATGTTAAAACTCCTTAATTAGGTCCATCAATAATGGTTGATACGTGGATGTTTCAGTACTTAAGTAAGAGATCTATTAGTACTGGTTGTCATAGTTCGGAGGGTTGAGTTCTAATACTCCTAATGAGGTTCAGTTCACGGAACAAGTGTCTCAAATATGACAAAGACACTGAAAGAACTTCACCTATATGAACATAGAAGTGTTGCCGCTTCGATTGGGACTTGGGGTTGCTCTCATAAATGTTCTTGAAATTCGGATAGCACATGGCCATAAAAGTGCTAAGAATGTTGAGTGAAAAGCATGAATGAAATGTTTATGCGTGTAGTGTCACCGGTGTTATCACCAGGAATAACATGTTCAAAGCTATTCTGCTAAGTGGAATTTTGATTTCATCTTGTGATTACACTAAGGTACTGTTCAAATCGAAAGATATATTACTCGATGAGTGAACATGACTTGATCTTTTTGTCCTAATTTATATTTAAACAAGTGGGGGATTGTTGAATTTTTGTTTAATTTAAATTATTAATAATAAGTCTTTTAATGAAAAGGTGTCTTTTAAATAAAAGATTGTATCTTTATGAAGAGGCGCCTTTAGTGAAAGGTTGTGTCCTTGCATTGTTTAGTTTCCACCTATTCTATTTAATTCTAACTTCCTCCTATTTCTAATAGATGTTTTTACACAAACTTTTACAGAGAAGGGTGTTTACAACATTCTTCAAAATCTCTTTTCTTCTCCAAATGATCAAGTTTAAGTTCTTGCTTTCAAGAAGAATCTCTTCACTATTTGCTTAGTGCAGAATTACATAGGCTTGTCATATCCACTAAAACTATTTGCGTATAATCCCATATCAATCTCGAAGAGGAGAGGGAGCAAATATTATTTTTAGGAAAGCTTTTAGCACGTGTTTCAAGCCTTAAATCCTATGTTCTTTGTTCAAATTATCGAACCTTCGTCTTTGTGTTCTTCTTCGTATATTTTGTGTTTATGGAACATATTTTCCAACATTATTCAGTTACCACATTATTTTGTGCATTATTTCTCTAAATGTTATCCACTACTTTCCTTACTAATCGACATGAGAAGCGAAATTGAGATGGTTCAGACATGTGAATAGCAGACATTTAGATGCTCAATTCACCTACCAAATGCTATATAACTTATACATAGTTTAAGTTATACATGTATAAACATCTAAAATGCCTTCAATATGTGTTATCAAGACTTAAAGGTAAGATCTATAAAGTGATGGTTAGACTAGTTATGTTGTAATGGTCAACAACTCGCACGTTCAAAAGATGAAAGTAGTGGAAATGAGAATATACGATGTATGTGTGGGCATACTAGGTGACAGAGGTTCAACCTATTTGTTCAAACCCAATGCGGCAGCCATACGTACTATGACTTCAGCCCTCACTCTTTTGCTCAACACTTAGTTTGCCTAGGCTGACGAATTCAAACAGACAAAAGCATATACAGGAACAAATCCACAACTTTGTATTTAACTCATGCCATAAAGAAACACACAAAATAACCTTACAAAAATCTAACTAACACAACCAAAATCTGTCCTTAAGATAGCCTGCCTATGCCTATTTATAGGCCACAACTTCTGTCACACGCCAGTCACATGTCCAACACATGTCTATCCTAAATTCAGTTGAAATCCCTTAACTGATAGGATAATTCGAAATTCAAATACAAATTTAAATTACAACAGCAACAAAGCCAGGCCACATGTCCAGGGCTGTTGTAACTGCCCAACTGTTGTCATGTGCAAGGTACACGCCTAGTGCCATCACATTTTTGGCAGCCTTGTGCCAATTTTGCACCAGGGCCCTGGGCGTCTGTGCACTAGCCCATTCCACTGCCTTGTCAGCACTCAAGCAACCTGGTCCCAGCCATGTCTAGCCCAACTTGCCATGTCTTAGCCATGCCTCCACAACATGACTTGCCTTAGCTTAAATTAGCTTTAGCCTTGATCCGCCTCAGCTTGCCAACCCTTGTCATGCCTTAGCCATGCCTTGCATGCCTTAGCAACGCCAATGCCAAGGTCTTTCCATGCCCTGCCGACACGCGCCATGCCAAGCTGACATGCCCATTCTGGCAGACTGGCCTTAAGCAAATCTGACTTTGGCCCTCACTATTTGGTCTTGGATAGGTTGATAATATAAATCCTTAGCCAAGCCCGAGCCACCCAAACCATCAAGCTGGAGGTCTAACACTAGGAGAGATAAGGTTAGGAACAAGAATATTCCATAGAAGGTGAGAGTGACTTCTGTGATGGTCAAGGTGAGAGGCAAAATTGAGATGGTTCGAACAGGTGAATAGAAGATGTTTAGATGCCCAATCAACCTACCAAACTTTGTATAACTTATACATAATTTAAGTTATACATGTACATGTATAATCATCTAAAATGTCTTCAATTTTTATAAAAATGTAGAATCATGAGAATAAAAATCACTCTCCATTAAAAATAAAGTTCTTTTAGAATTAGGAAATAAATATAACGACTAAATACTATTTAGAGTGTCTAAACTCTGGTTGTCATTAATTCAGACAATCTCAACTTATAGAAAAAGACTAAATAGTATACATCTAAACGCGGAATATAATTTTGGCTATATTTAATTTGCTTCTTAAGTTTTTGTGTGACGGTGACTTATCATGTTCCTTTTTAATTAACTACACTTTTTTATTTTCAAAATTTTACGCTATATTTTTTTTTTAAAAATTATTTAATAAAATAACGTATACAATAATTTATTTTTTATATAAATTTATTCTTAATTAACGTTTGATACACGTGCAACGCACGTACACCAAAACTAGTTAAACTAAATTGGCTACTCTGTCTATCCTTTTAACCGTATGACCTATCTAGATGGCATGAATTAATATTTTTTTTCTCTCAACGTTAATGGTTGAAAAGGAATTTGTCACGCCTCAAATCCCATTGGGGCGGACAGGCACCAGTAGCCGAAAAGGCCCGAGAGAACCAACCTATGATCGAGTACATTCATATGCATGCCATTAAGCGAACAAAAATTCTTCCATATGCAGATATAATATATCGACGACGGAAGTCATGTAAAGACGTTCAAAACAGATACGAAACATGGTCGTTGGGGCCACAACGTCAAAAAGAGTAAGACACTTCTACGTTTGACTTTACAATGTCCACAAAGACTCTAACAGATATATAACCATGACTAAGGTCGGGACAAGTCCCCGCCTTATACAAGTACTACACAGTACCAAAAATATATACAAATAACTCAAAAAGCCCCGAATCAACCTAGAGCTCACCAAAAGCCTGCAGATGACTCGTACCCTACTGTGAAGGTCTACTAGCTCCTGTACCTGCAGCAAGTAAGGTTGGTCCCCCAAGGGACGTCAGTACGAAAGAATGTACTGAGTATGTAAGGCTAAAAGTAACTGTAAGAAATATAGGAACTCAAATGGAATCAAATACAAGTGAATAGACAACACTGATAAACCACCGTACTGTATATGTGGAACCATGTACGTTACATTCATTTCTTTCCTTTTACCTTCATATCAATATACATCATACAATGCCCGGGACCAACTGATCAGTGGTAAATAACATTGTGATCGGCTCGAACTAGGCTTATGCCTCCAGAGCTGCCACCCATAAATCAATGAATCAGGTTTGGCTTGAGCTAGGTTTTCACCCCCAGAGTTACCCCCTGTATCCAATAAATCAGGTTCGGCTCGAGCTAGTCTTTCACCCCCAGAGCTGCCCCCTGTACTCAACCAAATATGCATTACTTCATTCTTTACTTTTTGTGCGATTGTTACATCGGTGGTCATAACATTATTGGAGCTTTGGAACAATAGTCAACAAATAAGAGACACGTGAATAAAAATTGCTAACAAACCTGAAATGAGATACTTTAAAACATTTTGGAGTGGAAACAAGTGCGGTAACGATGTGAACAATAGGTGTTGCCGAAGGATACGAAAAAGAGTAACCTTACATACTTTATCTTTACAACAAGTGACTACAACAATTCAGCTCTTCCTTAAAGAGTTACTCTACAATATGAATACATAATGGAGCTCACATTAAAAACCAATTACATTACAAGTTCACAAGGCGATAACTAGCTACTTAATGGGAAGTAAAAACTATCCAACATCCCAAAAACATGGCATGTCATTCCACCTTCCTTTATACTACCACATAACTTCATTCCACCCTCCTACAATACAATTTACTGCCTTACCAAGACAACACCACCAAAACAGTCCACAAACCGACATAAACATTACAAACCAACAAGATCTCCCACCAAGTGCATACTTCACATTTTTACCTCAATGCAACTCCACATATTTATTCCATCAAGTAACATAAATACCTTCCACAACAATATACCAAAACAGTCCACACAGTTTCAAATTTCACTTTAACATAACAAGAAAGTATTCTCTTTTCACTACGCTAAACGTTCCATATACAAACACGTATAAACATTTCCATCAAGCCATACACAAGGGGAACGAATTAGGGACATAAACACACTTAAATATACTGAAATTTAGTCTATCTAATTCAATTCCTTAAAGACTTTAAGTCCCCTTTCAAGTTTAAACCACATAGAAGGCAAATCTTTAGCGATTAAGCAAAAATGGACTGTTTTACAAATAGTGGACTGGTCAACACTTTTTTAACATAACCAACATGATTTACACAACCTATTATGCATATAATATATTAAAATATAAGGGTAAACACTTACCAAGGCTTGCAAGTGGAATATTTGTCCAAAAAGTCCTGAGGAAAATTAGGGTGGCTAGGGTTTGAGAGGAAAATATTTGATTAAAAATCTGAAATTTGGCAAGTGAATTGTGTAAAAAATGAGCTGAATTTCAGCTTTAAATAGGCCCCTCTTAACCCTCTCTCTCAAGTCCAATTTTAGCCACAATTTGGGTCAAAAAGTCCAAGTAGATGATGTATTTACTTGGTCCATTTTTAAATGGATCATCTCCACTTTGGGTCCATTCTTATTTACTTAATTTTGGGCCTCAATTGAGCCCATTAGCATGATATTAATTCATCCCAATAAATTTAGTGGATAATACACCAACTATCTCAAGTTTAAATAATTCCATAAATGTTAAGGTAGCCAAATAAGTTTGAAAATGTACGGGGTGTTACATCCTTCCCCCCTTAGGAACATTCATCCTCGAATGTTAGTAACATTATGATGAACCCTATGAAGTGATAGAACAAGTGGGTGAAGTATCTTACCGGTTGAATCTACCAAAAAGGCTAAAAATTCACCCTACTTTCCATGTGAGTTTTCCGAATCCTTTTCATCAAGATGCTGAAGATCCAGCAAGGTTGGCTACAAGACGTGCTCCTACTGTTGTACGACAGCAGTATAAAGAGGAGATTGAAAAGATCTTGGATCACCTGACTTTGGGGTAAGGCAAGAAAAATAGGCGAACAGAATTTCTGGTTTAATGGAAGGGAAAACAAATGTGTGATGATACTTGGGAGAAAGGTTCATCATTGTGGCAGTTTGAAGACGAGATCAATGCCTACTTAGATTCTACCTCGTCGAGGACAACGAGCTCATCTAGTGGTGGAAGTTTGTTAGACCTCCAGCTTGATGGTTTGAATGATGTGGGATTGGCTAGGGATTTACATGATCAACCTAGACAAGACAAAATTGAGAGGGCAATAGTTAGGTTTTCTTAAGGCCAGTATGCCGACATGGGCATGTCAACATGCCATGACATATTTTGAAAGGGCATGGCAAGAACTTGGCAGTAGCTTGGCTAAGGCATACAAGGAGTGGATAAGGCATGACAAGGGCTAGCAAGCTAAGCGGAATAACTCTAAGGTTGATTTAGGCTAAGGTAAGTCATGTTGTAGAGGCATGGATAAGGCAAGGTAAGTTGGTCTAGACATGGCTCGAACAGGACAACTTGGGTGCTGACAAGATAGTGGCATAGACGAGTGCACAGACGCCTAGGGCCTAGGGCCCAAGTGTGAAATTAGCACAAGTGCTACCAAAGATGTGTGGGCAATGGGCATGTGCCTTGCACATGACGACAGTTGGGAAGTTACAACCGCCCTGGACATGTGGTTTGGCTTTATTGCTGATTGTAATTTGAATTTGTAGTTCGAATTATGAATTAGGCCTTTTAGTTGGGGATGTCAACTGAATTAGGATAAGGGTAAGTGGTTTTCATGTGTCTGCCATGTGACAGAAGCTATGGCCTATAAATAGGCACAGTCAGGATGTCTTAATGGTAGATTTGGCTATGCTAGTCAGATTTTTGTAAGGCTGTGTTATTTTCTTCTTTGTGGCACGAGTTAAATACAAAGTTGGGACTTGTTCCTGTATGTGCTTGTGCCTTTCTAAATTAGTAATCCTTGGCAAACTAAGTGTTGAGTGAAAAAAGCAAAGGGATGAAGCCATAGTACATGTGGCTTCCGTAGTGGGTGTAAACAAATAGGTTGACCCTCTATCAATTGGTATTAGTGCTTGGTGTTGCGATGGCTGGAGGAGAGAATTACAGTGAGTTACGTGAAAAATTTGCAAGGCTGGAGACGTTGGTTGGCTTGACATACGACGTAGATGAATTGGTTGATGTCATGACTCAGATTCATGGCATTATCATAGAACTGTCAAGTTATCGTGCTGCTATAGACAGTCAATTGGATGGTCTTGTCACTTTTAGTGAAAATGTGGGTACACATATTGAGGGCCTTTTGAAGGAAAATAAAGATTTGAAGGCGGAGGTGGTGGTCCATCACCGGGCTATTACTTGTTCTTCATGTAGCGGCGAAGAACATGCCAAAATCAAAATTCCTGAACCAAAGTACTTTGATGATGTTCGTGGTGCTAAGGAACTGGAATTTTTTTTGTAGGACTTGGAATACTACTTTGCAACTGCTCTTGTGCCTAAAAATGACAAAATGACCATGACGGTTTGCTATTTTTGGAATGATGTAGTGTTGTGGTGGCGTACAAAGAATGCTGATGACAAAGTGCTGGTAGACCCAAGTGTGATACGTGGAAAAAACTGAGGGATGCACTTCGTGAGAAATTTCTACCTAGTAACTCGTCTTGGGTTGCTAGGGACAGACTAGAGCGGTTGAAATAAGTTAGTTCCATTCGGGACTATGTGAAGGAATTTTAATCGTTGATGCTTGATATTTAGAACATGTCTAATGAATATAAGTTGCACAACTTCATTTCTGGAATGCAAGGCTGGGCACAGAACAAACTGCGTAGGCAGAAAGTTCAAGATCTGCCTAGTGCCATTATTGTGGTGGTGCCCTAATTAATTTTTGTTCTAACAGTGCTGCCCATGATCCTACTCCTTCCAAAATAAAGAAGAAGAAGAAGGGCAGAGACTGTAAGAAGGATAATTGTAGGCAAGAGGGGAATGACAAGGGAAAAGAAAAGGTGAATGCTACTTCATCTAATAGAAATAGGCAGGACAGTGAGAAGGTCTGTTGGACTTGTCAAAAACCTGGGCATCAGGCCAAGGAGCTATTCAAAATAGGGGAAGATCAATGCTTTTCTTACTGAAGAAGAGAAACAACACAAGGGACAGGACATTGCTGCCTATGTTAACCTACTACGTTTGCTGAACACGCTGTCTAGTGTGAGTGTGGTAGACATAGAGGCAAATGATGATACTGATGCCTGAGTTAATACTGCTGAAAGTGTTGATAATTTATAGCATGCATATGGATCTTTGATGTACGTTGATGTGAAAATTGGGCACAAAAGTGTTGTGACAATGGTTGATACCAGCACTACTCACACTTTTGTGGCCTCAAAAATTATGGAGGCATATGGACTGAGGTGACTACTTGTGCAATAAGGATGAAGGCTGTAAATTCTACACCACAGTCAGGCCATGGCGTGACATTAGATATTCCACTGACCATAGGTCATTGGTCTGGACTGCATAACTTGACTGTGGTGCCGTTTGATGACTTCAATCTTTTGCTTGGGATTGATTTTCTAAAAAAGTTTAGGGTTGCTCCCATTTCTCATTTGGACAGTCTGATATTCATGGCAGAATCTGACCCTGGATTTGTGAATGGTATTCGTCCCTATAATAAGGAGAAGAAGAGGAAATTCTCCAAAATTGCTGTGAAGTTATCTGCTACGGCTTTTAAAAAAGGATTAAAGAAGGGTGAGACTGGTTATCTTGCTGCCTTGGTTGATGTGAAGCCCGATGTGTACATTGATGTCCCGGACAGTGTTGCTAAGTTGTTGGTAGAATTCAAGGATGTCATTCCTTCAGAACTGCCTTAAGAGTTTCCTCCAAGAAGGAAAATTGACCACAGGATCAAATTAATTTCTGGTTCAATGCCACCGGCACGTCCTCCTTATCGCATGTTTCTATTAGAGTTAGCAGAATTGAGAAAGCAATTATCTGAATTGCTGGAGGCCGAACTGATCTAGGCTTTGAAGGCTTCCTATGGTGCCCCTATTCTTTTCCAAAAGAAGTAAGATGGAAGCCTGCACATGTGTGTTGACTATCGTGCACCGAACAAAGTGATTGTGAAGAACAAGTATCCGGTGCCACTGGTTCAAGACTTGATGGATAGGCTATCTAAGGTTAGTTATTTTTCTAAGTTGGATTTAAGGTTTGGTTATTGGAAAGTGCGTATAGCCGAGGGGGATGCCCCAAAGACTACTTGTGTGACTAGATATGGTTACTATTAATTCCTTGTAATGCTGTTTAGGCTGACTAATACCCCGACAAATTTCTGCAACTTAATGAATAATGTTTTTTACGAGTACCTTGATGACTTTGTAGTTGTTTACTTAGATGATATAGTCATTTACAATAGAACACTAGAAGATCAGTTGCTACATTTGCGAATGGTGCTGCAACAATTAAGAGAATATCAACTCTATGTCAAGATGGAAAAGTATGAGTTTGCTTATCGCGAGATCAAATTTTTGGGCCATTTGGTTAGTGCAAACCAGGTGCGAATGGACACTATGAAAGTACAAGCTATTGTGGATTGGCTGAGATCGTTTCTAGGATTGACAAACTATTATCAGAAGTTCATTGCTGGCTGTTCAAAGAAGGCAGCCCCATTGATAGATTTGTTGAAGAAGAATTTAAAGTGGGTTTGGTCTAAAACAAGTGATAAGGCTTTCAGTTCTTTGAAAAAGGCCATTGCTTCTAAACCAATATTGCGGTTGCCTAATTTTGACTTGCCCTTTGAAGTTTACACAGATGCTTCTAATTATGCTACCGGTGGTGTACTGGTGCAAAAAGATCATTCGATAGCATTTGAGAGCAGAAAATTTAATCCTACAGAACAAAGGTATTCTGCTTACGAGAAGGAGATGGTGGCAGTCCTCCATTGTCTTCAAATCTGGCGGGTGTATTTACTGGGAATCAAGTTTGTTGTCAAGACGAACAATGTGGGTAATACATACTTCAAAACTCAACAAAAATTGAGTTTGAAACAGGCTCGATGGCAGGAGATTCTTGATGAATATGACTTGTTTGGATACACAAATCATGCTAGCAAAATCAAGTTGCGGACGTATTGAGTCGCAAAAAGGTATTTGCTACATTTTATGTAATCACTAGACTTGAATCTGATTTCTTAGATAAGATAAAGTTTTATGCTGCATATGATTCATTAGAAGTTAAATTAATGGATCAAGTGAAAGAGGGGACAGTTAGACGATATTGGATCGAGGACGATCTGCTATATTTTAAGAGGGGAGAATCATTTTGCCTCAAAGTGATGGTTGCATCAAAAACTCCTTAAAGAAACACACGATCCTGTCTATGCTGGTCATCCATGTGTTGAAAGAATGATGACATTGTTGTCCCACAATTATTTCTGGCCAAAAATAAGATGACATTGAGGCCTATGTGAAGTCTTGCCTTGTTTGTCAACTTGACAAGACTGAAAGAAAGAAGGAAGCAGGGTTGATGTAACCTCCACCTATTTTGGAACATCCATGGGCTTCCTTTTCTATGGATTTCATTAGCGGGTTTCCAAAGGTTGATGGCAAACCGTCAGTCATGTTAGTGGTTGACAGGTTTTCAAAGTATGCTATTTTCTTTACCGCTCCGACCCTTTGTTCTTCTGAGATAGCTACTGAATTATTCTATAAGTTCGTGGTGAAGAATTTTGGTGTTCCACTTGACATTGTGAGTGACCGAGACACTAGGTTCACAGGACGGTTTTGGACTGCATTGTTAAATATGATGGGTACTGAATTGAAATTCTCAACAGCGAATCGTCCACAAACTGATGGAAAAACTGAAAGAATCAATCATCTGCCTAAAGAATATTTGAGGCATTATGTGACTGCATATCAGAGGAATTGGGTGGAATTGTTAGACAGTGCATAATTTTGTTATAATCTGCACAGGTCGTCGACAATCGAGAAGATCCCCTTTGAACTAGTCTTTGGCATGCAGCATAATACGCCACTGGAATTTGCTAGATCCCAAATAGAGGGCAAGTGCCCTGCTGCTTACAAGTATGTACAAGACAAGTAAGATTTGCTAGATCACGCGCAGGATAGCTTGAGAAAGGCAGCAAAGCAAATGAAGAAGTATGTTGACAGACATCGGCATGCTATAGAATTCCAGGTTGCGGACAAAGTGTTAATGAAGCTTACTCCCCAAACATCAAAGAAAATAAGTAGCAAGATGATTCATCTTAGACTGATTTTGAAGTATGATGGACCCTTTGAAGTGATAGAATGGGTGGGTGAAGTAGCTTACCGGTTGAATCTGTCGAAAAGGCTAAAAATCCACCCTACTTTCCATGTGAGTTTTCTGAAGCCTTTTCATGAAGATGCTGAAGATCCAGCAAGGTCGGCTACAAGACATGCTCCTCCTGTTATGCGGTATGAAAAGGAGATTGAAAAGATCTTGTATCACCGGACTTTGAGGCAAGGCAAAAAGAATAGGTGAATAGAGTTTCTGGTTCAATAAAAAGACAAACCAGTGTGTGATGCTACTTGGGAAAAAGGTTCATCATTATAGTAGTTTGAAGACAAGATCAATGCCTACTAAGATTCTACCTCATCGAGGACAATGAGCTCATCTGGTGGGGAAGTTTGTTAGACCTCCAGCTTGATGGTTTGGATGTCGTGGGCTTGGATAAGGATTTACATAATCAACCTAAACAAGACCAAATAGTAAGGGCAAAATTTAGGTTTTCTTAAGGCTATTCTACCAGCATGGGCATGTCAGAATGAGATAGCACGTGTTGGCAAGGCATGACAAGACCTTGGCAGTGGCTTGAATGAGGCATGACAAGGGCTGGCAAGCTAAGGAGGAATATTGCTAAGGCTAATTTAAGCTAAGGCAAGTCATGTTGTGGAGGAATGGCTAAGGCAAGGCAAGCTGGATTAGACATAGCTCGAACAGGGCAGCTTGGGTTCTAACAAGGCAGTGGCATGGGCGAGTGCACAGGCGCCCAGGGCCCAGGTGCGAAATTGGAATAAGTGCTGCTAAGGATGTACTGGCACTGGGCTTGTACCTTACACATGACGGTAGTTGGGCAGTTACAACCGCCCTGGACATATGGCTTGGCTTTGTTGTTGATTGTAATTTGAATTTGTAATTTGAATTTAGAATTAGGCCTATCAGTTGGGGATGTCAACTGAATTAAGATAAGGGCATATGCTGTGCATGTGCTTTCCATGTAACAGAAGCTGTGGCTTGTAAATAGGCACAAACAGGCAGTCTTAATGGTAGATTTGGCTGTGTTAGTCAGATTTTTGTAAGGCTGCGTTGTGTGCTTCTTTGTGGCTTGAGTTAAATACAAAGTTGGAACTTGTTCCTGTATGTGCTTATGTCTTTCTAAATTTGTAAGCCTAGGCAAACTAAGTGTTGAGTGAAAAAAGTAAAGGTACAACCTTTAAAGAGCCACACCCCAAAAGCTAGATATTATGGTGGGAGAGCCCAAGGCTATAAATACCCCACATCAACACTTTGCAGTACCGATGTGGGACTTTGAAATGAACCATAACAAACCACCAAGCTCCACATTCATTGTCCTCGACGGTTGTGCGCTAGACACTACAAGCCCCGAGCGAACACTGCCATACTGGCATCCCCATCCAAGGCACGCAAGCACGAAGGGTAGTCGCTGGCTCTGATACCACTATTATAACGTTCGAAGAACCACACCCCAAAAGCTAGTTATTAAGGTGGGAGAGCCCAAGGCTATAATACATTATTCATCTGCAAAAAAATTCAAATCAAATGGTAGACACATTTAAAAATTTGAAAAAGATCACTAAATCACATATTCCTGCAGAGAATGTCCCAATTCGAGTTGATGTCCCTAAAGGACCATCCACTAGTGTCATAGTAAATGAGTCCAAAGCACTCCTGAAGCGTGGTAGACTATTGGGTTCTAAGGATAGAAATCTTAGAAAAAGAAAAGTAAATGGTCAAGATGACACTACGAAAGATCCTCATATAGAAGCTCAAGATTTGAGCAATTTTGATATCCCTGAAGGAATCAATGAACCGGAGACTCAAGAAAATGAGGAACTATTCATAAATTCAAGTGATGTTGAAAATAATTTGAATCAATCTGAAATAGGGGTAGATTATGTATTTGCATATAATGTTGCAACAAAAATCACGCAAGATAATAAGGATCTTGAACCTCAATCTATCACAGAATGTCGACAAAGAAAAGATTGGCCAAAATAGCAAGAAGCAATTCAATCAGCGTTGAATTCACTTATCAAACGTGAAGTTTTTGGACCTATAGCTCAAACACCTAATGGTATTAAACCTATTGGCTATAAATGGGTCTTTGTAAGAAAAAGAAATGAGAAAAATGAAATACAAAGGTATAAGGCATGCCTTGTTGCACAAGGATTTTCACAACGGCATGGTGTTGATTATGAAGAGACATATTCATCAGTTATGGATGGAATAACATACCGTTATCTTATTAGTTTTACTGTCCATGAGAGACTTGAAATGCATTTTATGGATGTGGTTACAACCTATCTATATAGATCACTTGATAATGAGATATACATGAAAATTTCTGAAGTATTTAAGATGCATGAAGCATACAGTTCAAAGCCTCGGGAAATGTATTCCATTAGATTGCAAAGATCATTGTATGGTTTGAAGCAATCTGGACGCATGTGGTATAACCATCTTAGTAAGTATTTATCTAAGAAAGGTTATACAAATGATGAAATTTGCCCATGTATTTTTATAAAGAAAACAACATCGGAGTTTGTTGTACTTGCTGTTTATGTTGATGACATAAAACTTATTGGTACTCCAATAGAGCTTCAAAAGGCAATTGATTATTTAAAGAAAGAATTTGAAATGAAAGATCTTAGAAAGACAAAATTATGTCTTGGTTTGCAAATTGAGCATTTGACAAATACTACAAGGCCTGATATAGCCTTTTTGGTTAATTTGTTAGCAAGGTATATGTCATGCCCCAAATCCCATCGAGACGTGATTGGCACCCATAGCCGATGAGGCCCGAGAGAACCAACCTGTACTTATGTGCATTCGTATACATGCCATCAGAAACACTCTTAACACGTGAGGACTTATCATGCTAATCAACGAAAATTCATAGAACATATGACATATACAAATATACATATGTGAAACTTGGCCGTTGAGGCCATCAAAATAGGACTTCATGCGTCATCTTATATACATATACCCACATCCGTCTACAAAAGCCTCTAACAAGTGCATTGACCAAAATGAGCTAAAAGTCAGGACAAGTCCCTACTTTATACGACATGTACAACACCAAAACATATGTACAAATTTGACCTGGAGAAAGCCCCGAACAACTGGAGCTCACCAAAAGATGTAAATATCCTGCAACCTACTGTGGAGGTCTACTAGAACCTGCGCCTGCAGCAAGTAAGGTAAATTCCCCAAAGGGGTCAGTACGAAGAATGTACTGAGTATGTAAGGCTCATATAAAACTATACAACACATGAATATTTCAATGAACTCAGATACATATGAATAATCCAATGAATAATTAACCATTCTGTATTTTGGGAACCATGTGTATTATTTTGATTACTTCTTTCCTTTAATGCTTACTTGTCATTACATCTGTCACACTGTACCCGAGCCCCGACTGATCAGTGGGTCTTTACATAACATATCGTCATGTTGGGATCGGGTCGAGCTAGGCTTATGCCCCTAGACCTGCCACCCATAAATCAATGTATCGGGATCGGGTCGAGCTAGGCTTATGCCCCTAGACCTGCCACCCATAAATCAATGTATCAGGTTCGGCTCGAGCTAGGTTTTCACCCCTAGAGCTGCCCCCTATCAGGTTCGGCTTGAGCTAGGCTTTCACCCCTAAAGCTGCCCCCTGATCCAATAATATCAAGATCGGCTTGAGCTAGGCATTTCGCCCCTAAAGCTGCCACCCGTACTCAATCATTAACCACATATGCATTACTTTATTCATTACTTTGATATTGATACTTTGAGGTTGATACAATGATAGTTATAATCTCACTTTGAACTTTGGAACATGACAGAGACATGAATATAATCACCATTGGAACATTGGAACACAACCTTGTTGGACATTTGGAACCTTAGCACTGACTATGAGACAAGATTTTCCATTGTGCAATGAATAGGAAACATGTGACAATAACCATTTATAACCGAAAATAGGATACCTTGGTACATCTCGAATAGGACAAGTGTAACGTCGATGTGAACATTATATGCTACAGAAAGGTACGGACAAAGTAACCTTACATACCTTATCTTCCCAATACGTAACTACACTGATTCAGCTCCTTCCTTATGTGTTACTCTACAACACAAATACATAATGGAGCAAACATTAATGACTATCTACATTATAAGTTCACAAGACGGTAAGTAGGTGCTTAACGGAAAGTAGAAACTGTCCAACCTCCAAAACACATTGTGCATCACTCCCCCCTTCATTATACTACCAAATAACATTATTCCACAACATTACACTATAACTTACTGCTTTTGCAAAACAACAACACCAAATCAGTCCACACACCACCAAAACAGTCCACAAACCAACATAACCGTTACAAACCGGTAGGATTACCTACCTAGTTTATCCTTTACATTTCCACTCCAACGAAACTCCATATATTCACCCCATAAGGTCACCATACTGCCTTCCACAGTAGCATACCAAAATCATTCCACAACAGTTCCAACATTCAGTTTAACATAACAAAAGAGTATTCTCTTTTCACTACAACAAACGTTCCATTTACCAACACATATAAACATTTCCATCAAGCCATACATAAAAGGAACAATTCAGGGGCAGAACCACACTTTAATATACTGGAATTTCATCATCATAACTTAATTTATTCAACACCTTAAGCCCCTATACAAGTCCAAGCCACAAGGAAGACAAATTCATCAAAACCAACACAAGTGGACTACCAACTTAATTAAGGGACTGCTCTATACATTTTAAACACCACCAATATGTTTTACACAACCTATTATACATATATTACATTAATATATAAGGTTAAACACTTACCAAGGCTTTAAAAATGGGAGATTAGTCCAAGAACCCTAAAGGAAAATTAGGGTGGCTGTTTGGGGTTTGAGAGAGGAGAGAGTGTTTTAATTTTCTGTTTTTGGAAAATGAAATGAATGGATAAATGAGCTGAATTTTAGATCTTTATACAAACTCTTAGCCACCTATTTTAGCTCATTCTTATCCAATTTTTTGTCAAAAATAGTCCAAGTAGGTGATGCACCTACTTGGCTATACAAGCTGTCCAAAACAGTCCACTTTCTCACTTTATTCTTACTTGGATCATCTCTTGTTGGGCCTTAGTTATATTTAGGTGTTGGGCTGGTCATCTTCCATATTTTATGTACTTAGTTTAGGCCTCAATTTAGTCCATTAATATGTGTCCAAATACAGCCAAATAGATTAAGTAGATGATACACCTACTATCTTAATTAAGTTACGGAAGCACCTCATTTATGTTCTCCCCTTTTTCCAACGTCTTAATCCTTCTACCTTAATCCACCACTTAACTTTAACCTTACACTCAAGTATGTCCTTATTATCTCAAGTTTAAATACTTTTATCCATCCTAGGTTGATCATATAAGTTTTGAAAATGTACGGGGTGTTACAGTATAGTTCTGCTCCTACTAAGAGACATTGGAATGAGATCAAACACATATTGTTGTATCTAAAAGGGAATATTGATATAGGCTTATTTCATTCTAACGATTGTAGTGCCAATCTTGTTAGTTATGCTGATGTAGGGTATTTATCTAACCCACACAAAGCTCGATCTCAAACAGGCTATGTGTTCATATGTGGGGGTACTGCTCTATCTTGGAGATCTACCAAGCAGTCTATCGTAGCTACTTCATCAAACCATACTGAGATAATAACTATTCATGAAGCTAGCCGAGTGTGTGTGTGGTTGAGGTCCATGATACATATCATTCTAGAAAAATGTGGTTTGAAATGTGACAAAGTACCCATGATTTTACATGAAGATAATGCAGCATGCATAGCACAACTTAAGGGAGGATTCATAAAAGAAGATAGAACAAAGCACATTTTGCCAAAACTTTTCTATACACATAAGCTCTAAAACAATGGTAATATTAACATGCAACAGATTCGTTCAACTGACAATGTGACTGATTTATTTACCAAGTCTCTTCCAACTGCAACTTTTAAGAAGATGGTGCACAAGATCGAGATGCAAAGACTTAAGGATGTTCTCATTAGGGGGAGTTAATACGCGCTGTACTCTTTTTCCCTTATGAGGTTTTATCCCACAAAATTTTTCTTGTAAGATTTTTAATGAGGTAGCCTATATGCGTATTGTTAGATTTGTGTACTCTTTTTCCTTCACTAGAATTTATTTTTCTATTTGAGTTTTTTTTCTAGTAAGGTTTTAACGAGGTACATTATCTATTAGATATTCAAGGGTGAGTCTTATGATCTTGATGTATAGCATTTTGTAGTGAATGCCTATCAAGAATATAGATAGTATCTATGAATATCTATCAAGATATTTGAGTATCTATCAAGATATGAGATGTCTATCTTTTGAAGAAAAATTGGGAGGAATTTTTCCTATAAATAGAGGGGTTCTCTTTATAGTAAATCATTCCTCAAATGAAATGTCACGACCCAAAATCCCATTCGAGCTGGACTGGCACCCAAATCCTATAAGGCCCGAGAGAACCAATCTTTACTCATGCCCAATGATATGCACACCATAAGATTCATCACCACCTCATAAAGATATAAAATGCTAAGTGCGAATATCATGGAACATTATATATACATTAAAAAAACTTGGCCGTTGGGGCCATCGAGTCAAAAGGACATACATCTCTTTCTTTCACCATCATACACATACCCACATATGTCTACAAAAGCCTCTAGCTGAAATACATAACTATGACAAAGTTAGAGTCGGTACAACACCCCGCTCTATACTCATATACAATACCAAAATAAATGTACATAGCAACTCAGGAAGCCCTGAACCAACTGGAGCTCAACCAAAGTCCGCAAAAGATCCGCAACCTACAGTGGAGGTCTACCAGTACCTGCGCCTACATCAAGTAAGGTAATTTCCCCAATAGGGGTCAGTACGAAGAATGTACTGAGTATGTAAGGCCATATGGAACTGTCATGAATACGTCAATAGAATCAGAATGTAATAGGATAGTCAATATGAATGACCCATCGATATGCATTTATGGAACCATGTAGCTTTCATAAATTAAGTTCTTCTCTTTAGTGTTTATTCCTCATCGCTCATATCATATCATACCCGCGCCCCAACTGATCAGTGGATCTTAACATAACATAACGTTATGTTGGGATCGGCTCGAGCTAGGACTTTACCTCTAGAGCTGCCACCCATAAATCAATATATACTGGGATCGGCTCGATCTAGGCTTATGCCTCTAGAGCTGCCACCCATACCAACATATCAGGTTCGGCTCAAGCTAGGTTATTACTTCTAGAGCTACCCCTTGTCAGGATCGGTCCGAGCTAGGCTTATGCCTCTAGGACTGCCCCCTGATCCAACAATTTCGGGATCGGCTTGAGCTAGGCATTTTGCCCCCAAAGCTGCCACCCATACTCAATCATTAACCACCAACAAATATGCACTACTTTCTTTCTTAATTTTGAGAGATATACTTGCGAGGGATTAATTCATCCTCTTATGAGAGATTGATACAATCAATTATGAGAGATTAACGTATATATACATAGCCACAACATTATTGGAAGCTCAAGAACACAACATCATTGGGACTTTCGGAACATGTCCGTCATTATGTAACTCATGAACAACAATAACTAATGAATGAGGAATATGTGACTTAAGAATGATTAGATTCTCCTTACGTCGTCACTTCCCTTGAAACCGTTTCTTTTAGTAGTCACAACATTATTGGAACTTGGAACCATGTTCATAATTATGTGATCCATGAATGACAATAGACCAAGAGTAACATGAGTAACAATAAATAATAACCTGAAATGAGATGCCTTAGGACATTTCGGAAATGAGTAAGTACCATAACAAGGTGTTCACTATATGCTGTAGAAAGATACGGAAAGAGTAACCTTACATACCTTGTATTCTCAATACCAATACACAATCTTAAATGCGCATACAATAGTCCCGCTCCTTTCTTATGTTTCACTCTATAACACAAATACATAACGGAGCCAACATTAACCACCAACTACCTTACAAGGGCATATAACAACAATGAGTTACATGTTTGGCTTTAACATTTCATTTCTCTCTTGACAATACCATGTGTGAAACTATCACACCAACAATTCCATTTATGAAATTATCATACCAATAATCCCACAATATTCCCAGCATTGACCAATATCACAAACCACTAGCATGTCACACCAAATTCATACTTTACACTTCTCCATCACCACAACATCACAATTATTCCATCAAATCACCCCAATACACCTCACAACAACAAATCGTCCAAAATCTCATAATTTACACTTATATGAAAATAACAAGTTTAATAACATAATAGCACCATATATGTTGTTATTTCATCCATACCATGCTCTTTCATCAAAATCACAAGGCATAATAAGTGTAAATCCCATGGATAACACATCTTTTACAAAAAAACCAAAGTGCCATATTCAACACTTCCAAGCATAACCAACATGCTTTACATACTCTCCCATGCATATAATATATGAATACATAATAATAATTACTTACCTATGCTTGAAAATCGATGATCTTGCTCCAAAAGTTGGTTTAGGGTTCTTAGGATTTTGAGAGAAAATGGTTAAGAAATATCAAAAAGGCATGAGATTTCCAAATGACCAAAAATCAGATTTTTGTCACTTTATATAGGCCCTCCAATCCATCGTTAGCCACTTCTTTAGCATTTAATGCTTGGTCTAGAAGGTCAAGGGAAGAATGGGTCATTTTGACCCATGTCTTCTTTATCGTTTTGGGCCATTTATTGAGCCCAATTCACTTAACCCAATAAAATCAATAATTTCTCATGTTTAAATCATTTCATACGCGTTACAACAATATTCCCACTCACACTATTCATATTCATAGCCTCATTCCCAAAAATAAGTGATTCTAGCCACGTATGGCCCATTTTGACCACAAGGGTAAAACCGTCATTTTGATGCCAAATTCATTCTCGAGTAATTTTATAATACCAATATAAGACTTTACTCATTTCATGTATATACTCATGGTTGTATAATAAACGTGGCAAAAATCGGCCCGGTACGTGCCCGGGCACCCTTGGGAGTTAAGAAAATTTCCAACTTTGAAAAGTGGCCAAAACCAGCGTGGCACGCCCTTGGGCGCGCCATCTTGATGCCTATGGACTAAAAATTTTAGCCCATAGCGGTGTGGCACTCTCTCTAGCACGCCCCCGCCTTAGTTTTTTTGAAAATTTCGTTTTTCGACTTTTCTTCGCGGGTTTGGCTAGATACTTCAAGTTCTATTCTTTAACTTACTTCTTACCTTTAATATACTTTGTTTGGAGGTCCTCTTAGCCTCATTTTTAACCCCACAAATGCTCCACAAAAATCACAAAACACCTTCTACGAAGGGCTAATCACATGTACGAGGCCAAATTTCAATTTTCTCATTATTAACATTACCAAATACATACCTATAGCTCTCGACACCTAGTTAAACATTATTCAATGTCGTCAAGTAGGGTTGGGAAGGTACGGGGTGTTACATGAAATAAGATATCTCCTCTCTTCTCTCCATTCTTCTTCTTCTTACTTTATATTTTATAACATTCATTTTCAAGTTGAATTTCAAAAACTGTAAACAATTTTTTTTTGGAATATATACTCTTTTTATGTGTCACTCTATCAATGAAGGTGTTTGTAATTTTTAAACAATTACTCCCCTCGCTCCAAATATGGTTTCAGGAAGGAATTGATCTTATTCTTTCAAAATTATCCTTATTTTAATACATTGAGTTTTACACATTGTGGAGAATAACTTCTTTCTTCAAGACATTTAATTATAGGTAATTTAGTAAAACCATTCTTTAATTTCTAGAAATGAGTAGTTTGGTAAGACGGTATACCCAAACAAAAAGTACCACTTATTTTGGAACGGAGAGAGTACTGCTAAGGGTAAAATGAAATAGAATAATTAATTTTGAATTAGATGACTAATAATTTGAGATAATTATATTTAGAAATTATGATAAATAATTTGATACGGAGAGAATGTGATGATGATATAATGATATATATATAGATAGATAGATAAGGGGGATGCATGCATGGGGAGTAGGGAGAAATATTTAGGCTTAAGTCATCCACGAACCCTTTAAGTTGTTTGAAAAATTCACTTATACACCTTAACCTAGCCTGGTACCTATTGAACACTCCTACTGCTCTGAATTTGAACCACTTGAATACTTTATACATATGTGGCACAAAAAGTGGGATTCACACCTCACTACGTGCGTGAATCAATATTTTAACTCTTTTTCAATTTTTTTCAATCAATTCTTTTCTTCTTTCTCATTATTTTTTTAAAAAAATTATCTTTTTCTCTTTCGACTCTTCATAAACTACCGCTCTCTACCACCACTTCACCACCACAAGTCCACCACCAAAATATTTACAATCTACCTTTACGTGATAGGCTTCTTAGAAATTGCAGATTTGCATTTTGGGCACTGAACTTATGATTAAATGGGTGTGGGAAATTAGATAATGTTTGTAAAAAAACATATTTGGGATTGGAATTTTGACGAAATGGGTGTGGGAATTTGGAAATTTTTTGTATAATTAAATGTAGATTGATGAAGAATGGGTTTAGAGACAAACATTTCAGCAGATAAATTGAAATTCAATCAACGAAAAATTTCAATTTCGATAGCTAGAACCAAAGTATCACTAATCACACCATCAACAACTAGAATTCTTCTTTCTTTCTCCTTACATTGCCACTGCTCATCCACCCATTTCTGGTCATTTATACGTTACTATTATTATATTCAATAAAAATGATACTCTCTCCGTCCATCAATAGTTGTCCACTATTGACTTGGCACACATGTTAAGAAATAGTAAATGATAGGGGATAGAGAAAGATCTGAGGTACCCTTGAGATACCGCAAAATTCTTTTAGCAGCCTTCAGATGAGATTTTTTTGTACAAGACTAAAACTTGCACACATTTCAACATTGAAAACAATGTCAGCAATGAACCAATAATCCCTCTATACATAGTTTCATTCACAAAGGGGCCAGGTTCTTCCATATCCAAATTTGAAGCAGTTCCAATAGGCGTGTCAATAGCTTTGAATCCTCAATTTGGCATTTCTTCAGCAACTCACCAATATATTTCTGCTAACAAATCATGATACCATCAGGCAGCTGTTTCACTTGCAACCCAAGGAATAAATCTCCTATCATGCTCATTTCAAACTCACTTCTCATAAGTCTTGCAAATCTATCACAGAAAGAATCAAGAGTTGAGCCAAAAATGATGTCATCTGCATAATCTTGTACAATCAAGAGATTTCTCCCTTGAGACTTCAAAAAAATAATGTTGTCAACCTTTCCTATTTTAAAGCCATTGCCAAGAAGAAATTTTGACAACCTTTCATACCATACTCTTGGAGCTTGCTTCAACCCATAAAGAACCTTATCCAACTTGAAGACATTATTTAGGAACTCATGACTCTCAAAACCAGAAGGTTGTTAAAAAAGACTTCTTCCTTCAAATTTCCATTCAAAAGGCACTTTTGACATCCATTTGAAATAATTTGAACTCCATGTAAGAGGCAAAAACAATTAGAATTCGAATAGCCTCCATTCTAGCCATTGGAGTAAAAGTTTCATCGTAGTCTATCCTTTCTTCTTGATTATAGCCTTGAACAACCAGTTGTGCTTTATGTCTGGTTGTGTTACCAAACTCATCAGCTTTGTTTCTGAACACCCACCTTGTCTCTATAACAGTTCTGTCAGATGACCTAGGAACCAGGTGCAAAACCTTATTTCTCTTAGACTGATGTAGCTCATCTTGCATGGCGTTTATCCAGTCTACATCTTTTAGAGCCTCTTTAATATTTTCAAGCTTAATCTGAGACAAAAATACTAAGAAAGCAATCATATTGCTGTTTTTAGATCGAGTATGCATCCCTGAGTCAAGTGGAGATGAGACTTGGAACTTCTGCTTGTTGCTGACTAGAACCAGGTTCACCAGAGAGATTCCCTTCATGTTCTTGAGTTATTGATGTATTTTTGTTGCTTTCATTCACTAGAGATATATGTTCAGGAGTATCTTGATCCTAAGTTGAGGAAGAGGTTATCACTAATAATTCATCCTCATCCTTCTCATCATGGGTTGATTTCCACCAGTTGAGTCAGATAAATCAACTGACTCTCTATGATTCTGCAAAAGTTCTTCAAAACCAGCTTCATTAGGACTTCCTTGTTCTCCAAGTTCATTCATTTCATCAAAGATAACATGAACACTTTCTTCAATGCATAGAGTTCTTTTATTGAAAACTCTATAGGCTTTGCTTTAAGACGAATATCCAAGAAACACTCCTTTATCACTCTTAGGATCAAATTTTCCTAAGTTGTCCTTTCCGTTGTTCAGGAAAAAAACATTTACATCCAAACACCTGAAGACAAGATACCTTGGACTTTCTCTCAAACAATAGTTCATATGGAGTTTTATTCAGTAGAGACCTGATCAAGCACCTGTTTGCCACGTAACATGCAATATCCACTGCTTCTACCTAGAAGATCTTGTACACACCACTAACAATCAACATTGTTCTGGTAATGCCTTTTAGAGCTCTATTCTTCCTTTCCATAACACCATTTTGATGAGGTGCTTTAGCAGATGAAGAATTGTGACCAATTCCATGTTCAACACAAACATCATCGAAGTTTGCATTTTCAAACTCTGTCTCGTGATCGGATCTGATGCTAACTATCTTATTACCAAGCATAACTTGAATTTGCTTAGAAAAGGTAGTGAACACCTGAAAGGTTTCATCTTTGCTTTTCAGAAACAAGGTCCAAGTGAACCTTGAATAGTTATCCACAATCACAAAAATGTACTTCTTACTACCTCGACTTGGATTCCTCATTGGTCCACAAAGATCCATGTGAAGAAGATAAAGTGGCTTAGAGGTGTTGACTTCTTTCTTTGACTTGAAGTAAGAACAAACTTGCTTTCCTTTAACTCATGCATCACACACTTTACAGTCCACAAACTTTTTGTTGGGTAAACCACGCACCAAGTCCTTTTCTATCAACTTGTTGAGCAATGAAAAACTTACATGTCCCAACCTTGTGTGCCATAAATCATCATCATTAGTAACCACACTTAGACATTATAGATCTTCATCATAGATGGAGTCAAGATCTACAACATACATCTTTTTGTACCTATGATCCACCAAAATGATAGCACTAATCCCAATGCTCATCACAGTACATGAGGCTGAAATGAACCTCACTTCATATCTTTTGTCACAGATCTGAGAGACACTTAACAAGCTATACTTCAAACCATTAACATAGTAAATATTTTCAATAGCATGATCAAAATACTTCCCAATTTGACCAACTCCAAGAATGTACCCCTTCTTTCTATTTCCAAATGACACACTGCCTCCTTGGAATGCCTTGAGTGAGAGAAAATCTTCCATTCTACCAGCCATGTGCTTAGACCAGCCATTATCCATTAACCATCTTCATCCTATTTGGCTGCCTTCTCTCACTCCCACCTACAAGTATAGTCATTAATTAAATTTATGAACCCAAATAAGTTTGGACCCCTTGACATGGGCAAAAGGATGAATAAGGTTTCTTCTTGTCCAGGCTAGTAGAGTAGACTTCTTCACAGAGAGACCTGGTCCCTTAGAATTTCTGATGGAACCAACATATTTCAGGTTTCTTTTTCCACCATTGATAGAGGACTGACAACTATGCTTGTAGTGGCCATTTTGACTACAGTGAGTGCATAGCCAATTATCAGGGACAGAAACATACTTGCTATGGGGATTATAAGGAGTCTTATTTTTTTGAAAACCAAGACCCTCACCAGAGTTGGACTTCAAATTGCTTATGCTAGTAAGAATTTCTACAGAAGCAGTCCAACAGAGGGATTTCTTAAGCTACTCTTTTGTTCTAGCTAATTTTTTTGCAAGTTTCTTGTTTCATTCTAGCGAGGCTACAAGATCCAGACTAATCTTACTGAGTTTTGCCTCAAGATCAATCTGAATGTTACTAGCTTGCACCTTTTTTTTTTTAGTAATTTTCAGAATGATTTGAGAGATTAACATTTAAAACATTATTTTAAATTTTAACATTCTTTAAAACTTCTTCTAGATCGTGAATCCTTAAAGACAAGGAGGTTTCTTTAGTTTCAGACTCATTTAAAGCACTAATTAATGAGTCCTTTTCATTGACAAGTCTATGATAGAAATCAATTAGAATATTGGTCAATGATCTTAGCTCCTTATTGGAATAATTCTTTAACTTTTATCGAACACCGATATAACTTACCTCATCATCCTCTTCTTCATCAGATTTGGCCATGAGAGTAAACAAGGAGTCAAACCTTGTGGGTTCATCTTCAAGAGCCAGCATGGAAGCATCTTGCTCATTATTTCATTCTTCAGATTCACTGGAAGTATCTCCACATGAAGCCAAAGCTTGCTTGACTATCTTATTAGCAACTTCTCTTCTTCTGAACTTTTCAGGGACCTAGTTCCTTCTTTGGGTCTTCTCAGGATTATTTTTGATGAATTACTTGTAGTCCCATTTATGAAGAGGATACTCTTTGATCAAGTTACCTGGTTTTCCACACTTGTTACAACAATTATTTCCTTTGAAGTTCCAGCTTGTGTTTCCCTTCTGCTTCTTTTCAACATCTTCTAGAACCTATGAGTAATATAGGCTAAGTCAGTGTCATCATCACTGCTGGAGTCACTCTTTAAAATCTTAAGAACCATACTCTTTTCCTTCTTAGGATCCCTTCTTTCAAACTCGCGTTGACATTTGAGCTCATTTGTCTTCAGGTTCCTAATGAGTTCATCCATCGTCATTTTTTATAGGTCCTTTGCCTATGAAATAACATTAAATTTGCTTTCCAAAGATAAAGGAAATATGCTTAAGACTTTCCTTACTAGCTTGTACATCTTAATGTTTCTCCCAAGTACTTGAGTTCATTCATAATGGATGTGAAATAGTATGCATGTCCTGAATGGATTCTCCTTCATTCATTTTGAAAATCTCGGACTGAGTGGTAAGCATATCGATCTTTGATTGCCTAACCTGACTTTTCCCTTTATGAGCATTCTGCAATTCTTCCCATATCTCCTTAGTAGATTCATAAGCAGAGACCTGGTTGTACTTATCAGGTCCTATTCCACAAATGAGAATTTTCTTAGCTATGTAATTTTTTTCAATATTCTTCCTATCACTATCATTATAGTCTTTCCTGGTCTTGGGAATAGATTAAGAGATTTTTCCTTCTTTAATAACTTCCATTGGAACATAGGGACTGTCATAAATGACATCCCATAACTCATAAATGATAAAATCATGTATTCTCGTCTTCCACCAACTGTAGTACCGACCATTGAATCTAGGTGGTCAAATAGTTGATTGTCCTTCCTCAAGACTTGGTGGAGCTTCCATCAAAAAATAGGATCTTTCCTAGGTGAACCTTTTAGGAAGAACTACTCTGATACCAATTGATGGTTTATACGAGTCCACCATAACAATAATAACCTAATTCGATACCTTGTCCTTGTATGAGAAAAATGAAAAACAACAAGAACACAAAGTAAACAACAGTAGAGTAAATAACTAGGAATGTTTACGTGGAAACCTCCTTGCTCAAGGGAGTAAAACCACGACCTACTCCAATAGAATTTCACCAACAACTTCACTAATCACCAAGCAACATTTTTTGTTACAACCTTATGCAATCTAAGAATTAAACTCTTAATCCCTAACCCCTTTGCAGTAGCTCTATTATGACAACACTTTACTAACTCTATCATGAAGACTCTATTAGCTAACTCTATCTAAGACAACAAAATGAGATCAGACACGAAAAGACAACTAACACAAGCCTCAGATTGAGGAATGAGTTTACAGTTTTAAGAACAGAGAAAAATACAACTTAATCAACCTAGAAATTTATATATTTTTCACTATGAGCAAGCTAATTTCTAGGTTTTGGAAGTTTTTTCTTCATCATTGATAAAAAAACCAACTTTTGCAAGAGAATGCCTTTTGAAAATGTGCAAAAAACTGGAAAAAAAACTTTTTTACCACAATGGTGTATATATATCTGGATGAGCATTAGAGAGAAACGTTTTGATTGGCTAAAATAAGAAGGACCTCTGCAGTGTGCACCACTATGCTGCAATTGCTGGCAGGTCAGTACGAAGCCAGCTAGCATAAGTAGACAAAAGTAGTGGCGGGATAACATAGGATAAAGGTAGTTGCAGGACAACCAATTTCCTTCATTAGGTTTGTCAATCATCAAAATAGATAAGTATCAGGAGTCACCTAAACCCAACAAAGATCTTTAAGTAAGACATTTGTCACCTATTTCTCTCTTTTGTGATAACCAAGTTGCTATCTATATTGCAGCCAATCCAATTTTTCATAAACATACCAAGCACATCGAGATAGATTAACACTTCATTCGGTAATACACACAATCAAAGACAATTATGACTCGTCACATGTATTCACAGAACTAATTGGCTGATATACTCACAAAGGCTCTTGGTCATGACCAGTTTCATAAGTTGTTGGCCAAGTTAGGCATTTCTACAATTCATGCTCCAACTTGAGGGGGAGTATTTGGAGGATCTTATATGATTGCACAATCATAGGGATATGTTTACTTAGATAAATAAATCAAAATATTTTGTAATTAAATGTAGAGATATGTTTCCTTAGCTATAGAGGCACAATTTGTATATAACTTATAGAGGCATTATCAATGAAATCATTTTTTACTCGGGTAATCTTCTTTTACACAACAGAGTTGCTTATCATCATGCACCAGCTATTGCACCAAAGTAGTTTGAACCACATCATTTTTTTGCAAAGTCTGATACTTCATTGAACCATAACTGTAAATTCATAAAAAATAATCCCGCTCAGCGTACTCAATCTCAACCTCCTTTTGTTCCAGATAACTTTGTGAATTTGAACTCTTGCCAGAACAACTTGCAACCTCCACTTTAACGACCTAATGGTTCTATTTGTTTTTCCACACCATTTGTATTTCATCCAAATGCTAGCTTGGATAATTCATTTAATATCCCCAAAAACTTGTATTACACTCCAAATTTTATATTGACAAAATAGGAAGTATTGTGACCATAACTATAGTTTATTAATCCAGATTTTTTTCTTGAGGCAACTAATGATGGTAATTTGCTTGCAGGTAGGGGTGATTTATGTGGTCCTATGAACAAGGGTGATATATTTACTGAGTTTTCCTTCTTTCCATCCTCATTGGGGGTTTCTAAATTTGCCAATAGTAATTCAGATTTGGATCTCTAGCTGCCTAAGCACATTTACGATCTTATAAGAGTCATATTTCTTGCATTGAATACTTTGAAGGTCGAGAAGATTGGGCCTACCAAAGAAATATATACATTTTGGTAACCCTAAATATTTCCATACTAATGTTATAGTAGTCTTAAATATGACATGGCAACAGATGATAAGAAAGTTGGAACAAAATGATTTTTAGCTGTATGTTGGTAGGACTGAGAGGATTTGGAAATGGGAGAATCCACTTGGTGGCAGTCCAAGCTAGTATCAGGATGTAACTTGGAATGCTATTGGAAAATTTCTTTTTTCAACTATTGGACGTTCAGCAATAGCAACATTTGAATGCGGGTAAACAATTTACGCTGCATGGTTTTTAGTGATTCTCAGAGTTTTTTCTCATGTTCTCTGTGCCTTCTAGATATGAAGCCGCTTTGATTCTTAGAAATGTATGTCATAATGACCTTACATTAGGTTAAGTACTTCAAACCCTGAATATGATTATTACTATGAAGCTTTGGATTAAAACACGCTCTGATTGGCAACCAATTACTCTCAATCTTCCAGAAACTAAAAATAAGGATACCAAAACAGGTACTTAGCTGAGAGAGCTTTTAGTATTTTAACATGTCATAGACTCTTATTCATGATTTATGATCTCATAAATGGATCAGATATCTTAGAGTTATGGATTTCAAAGAAGCTTAATTTCATATAAGACGGTAAGTTCAGTGCCAACTTGAAGACGCTAACATAGGAGCGAGATCTTTTTTGCTTTGTGGACTATTTTTGTGACACTTGCAGCTGATATAGTGGTCAACTTTCTGCACCATGGCCAACCTTATGTTAAAGGGATGGAATTGCTATCATGCTTTTATCCACCTAACTATGCTGAGGGATCTCGTAATCTTTCATTCCAGCAGCATGATTGCTACTATCCTCGATTTCTTTATCTTAAAATTTCCTTTTTGCTGGAATATTTATTTACATCAGAAAGTCGAATACTAATTTCACATTACTAGGATTTAGAGCATCCAGGAAAAATGTATTTTGGTTACCTGGTGAGTAGAAAATTGGCCAGAAGCACAAATGAGTATGTCGATTTATTTGACAGTTTATCTTTGTATCATCTTTTTTTCACAATTACGGAATACATTTGATTCAATATTCAAGAGACCAATATAACTCTCTATTCTTATACATGGTTTTGGGTGAAAGAAGAAAAAGAACGCTGGCATTGATCCGACATCTGGAAATTAGAAAAGCGAAGCTTAGAGCTAGGGGTCTTAAGAACAAATCCTTTTTGGGTACTATTGAAAAGGTTAGATTAATTCCTCATGACTTGCTATTTTTGCTAAGCTAGTTTAAAATTAGAGCATAATATATATAATGGTAGCTCGATATGGACAATTATTAGCTATTGCATCTGTTTCAGCATTTATGACATTAGACAATAGATTTTTCTGGTAGTATAAGTACTGTGAAACAATAAAAGTGTAATTCATAAGATAGGTTACATATTTATTTATATATCAGTCCATTTCTTTCCTCTATTTAAGGGTACTAGGTTTCCAAGGAATCTGAAGTCTTCATTATGGAACTTACCAAATGTTCCTGGTTTTAAGACAAGGATAAAAAGTGACGGACTCTGCAAAGAAATGACATCTCCACCAGAATTATGCAGGATGGCATTTTCGAATTTTTTTGTGACATTGTTCCTAGTGACAAGATCAAGGAAGAGGCTATGGTGGGCACCACTGCTCCATCCACTAGCTGTGGTGCCCACCATTGCCTCTTTCTTGATCTCGCCACTAGGAACAATGTCACAAAGAACATCAAAAATGCCATCCTGCGTAATTCTGACGGAGATGTCATTTCTCTGCAGAGTCCGTCGCTTTTTATCCTTGGCTTAAAACCAGGAACGTATGGTAAGTTCCATAGTGAAAACTTCAGATACCTTGGAAAAATATTGTTGCTGCTACTCAAGCAGGTGGACGGATTGAGCCGCTGAAGCCACCGACACCTGATTGGTGACAGTTGCTTTCTATGGCGTTTTGAACGAGGTAGTTTTACTGGGCATTTTTTTCTATATGAACACAGGCAGAGCAATGAAAGAAGACCAATGAAGTAGTACACTATATATACAAAGAGAAAATTAAAAATAATGAGTGACGAACGTATAAGTGGTGATTAATTAAAAATCTTACTAATAATCACTAAACCTAAATCCATTATTTTTATTGAAGAGCTGTTACACCATGCCTCATTGAGGGACTCCCATGTGACCCACTAAAATAAAATGGCCCCCACTCTCATAATAAAAACACAAAGTTGTCACGAGGTTGACACATCTCTCGTAACCAACTCTCATAATAAAAAATAAACTTATCACGAGGTTGACACATATCTTGTGAAATAAATATGATGAAACTTACATATTCCTATTATTTTTATTTTATATCAAAAATAGATATCTTACTTTATTTGTCCATTTTATTAAATTAAAAAATTATTACTTTTTTCTTACGTTATCCTCAGTACTAAATATTTCTTTCCTCTTTTTGTTTATCACATTCTTTCTCCCTTCCTCCATCCTAATATTGAAACAAAATATCTAAAAAAATTTACTAGCTAGTTTAAAGGGCTATTAATGCATTATGTCAATATTAATTTAGCTTAGAATCATAAGAGAGAATATACACTTTCTATATTTGTACAATGATTTTTGTAGATGTTCATAATAATATTAAATTATTTCACACATTAGCTTAATTGTTTCACATAGTATATCAAATTAATATATGGAATTGTCTACATTAAATATAAAGAGATTAAGTGTCACACCCCGAATCCCAACGAGGCATGATTGGCACCCGTAGCCGACAAGGCCCGAGAGAACCAAGCTGTGCTTCTATACATTCATATGCATGCCATAGGAACACCACTATTGGAAATTATGGAACATGTGACACATATATATACACAATTGAGAAACTTGGCCGTTGAGGCCATCAAAATAAGACTCCATGTGACATCTTATATACATACACCCACATACGTCTACAAAAGCCTCTAACAAATGCATTGACCAATGGCAACTGAAAGTCGGGACAAGTCCCCGCTTTACACAACACACACACCACCAAAATACATATACCACTGTGACTCGGAGAAACCCCGAACTAACTAGAGCTCACCAATGAATCCGCACACAACTGATAACCTACAGGGGAGGCCTGTTAGTACCTGCGCCTGCAACATTTAAAGTATGTTCCCCAAAAGGGGTCAGTACGGAAAAAGTACTGAGTATGTAAGGCTCAGATGAAACTGTACAACACATGAATATTTCAATGAACTCAAGACATATGAATAATCAATGTGAATAAGTCACCATTTGGTATTTTGGGAAACCATGTGGATTGCTTTCATAACTTTCTTTGCTTCCTTTACCTCAATGCTCAATGATAACAATGTACCCGGGCCCCTACTGATCAGTGGGTCTTTCATGACTTATCGTCATATTGGGATCGAGTCGAGCTAGGCTTATGCCCCTAGACCTGCCACCCATAAATCAATGCTTCGGGATCGAGTCGAGCTAGGCTTACGCCCCTAGACTTGCCACCCATAAATCAATGCCTCGGGATCGAGTCGAGCTAGGCTTACGCCCCTAGACTTGCCACCCGTAAATCAATCATTAACCACATTTGCATTACTTTGATCATTACTTTGAGATTGATATCTTTACTTGTGAGAGATTGATACTTTGCTTATGAGAGATTGATACAATGATAGCCATATCTTTATTTGGAACTTTGGATCATTAACCAATGAATGAAAGACATATGAGTAACATTGTTAGAAAACACAATACCGAATGGAAACATAACACTATTGGACCCCTTGGACAATAATCAATGAATGAGACACATGAGTATAAACACTATTGAAACTTTGGAACATAACCTTATTGGGCCTTTGGAACACTATTCATGAACATGAGACATGAGATACACAATTGATCAATAAGTAGGAAACATATGACAATGACAATTGATAATCGGATGTAGTACACCTTAGTACATTTCGGGATAGGACAACATATTGTCAATGCGAATACTATTTGCCGTAGAAAGATACGGACAGAGTAACCTTACATACCTTGGATTCGCAATACGAAAATATAATCCTAGAGGTGCATACAATAGTCCCGCTCCTTCTTTATGTGTCACTCTACAACACAAGTACAATACGGAATTCACATTAACCATCAACTACTTTACAAATGCATATAACATCCATAAGTTACACATTTGCCTTTAAACATGTCATTTCCCTTTGACAAAACCATTGATCATACTATTACTCCAAAAATTCCATAACATTCCCAACATCGACCAATACATGATAATTGATATATTTCACCACAACACCTCTCCTTTACGCTTTCTTATCCATACCACATCACAAATAATCCATCAAGTTACCTTAATACAACTCATAACACATATCGGCCAAAATCCCACAATTTACACTTTTAGAAAAAAATAACAAGGTTAATGCCAAAAATAACACCATACATGTTCATATTTTGTCCATACCATGCTTTTTCATCAAAGGCACAAGGCCTAATTCAAGTTCAAATCCCATGGATCACAAATCTTATACAAAAGCACAAAGTGCCATGTCCCACATTCCCAACCATAACCAACATGATATACATATTCTCTCATGCTTATAATATGTTAAAGTACAATAATATTCACTTACCCAAGCTTGGAAGATGATGATCTTGTCCAAATATGCCTTAGGGTTTTGGGGAGTCAAAGAAACCTTCTTGATATTTTTCTAGAAAAACATAGAAATACATGTGTGTTTTGATGAATAAATCTGATTTTTGCCTCTTTATATAGACCCCTTAAGTCATCCTTAGCCATTTGGCTCAATAATTGACTTTTCAAAGCAAGAATGAGTCATTTGACCCATTGGGCCATGTCTTTAATTCATTTTGGGCCTTCCTTTGAGCCCATTAACACATATTAATTTAGTCCACCAATTTCAATGCATAATCCATCATATATCTCATGTTTAAATAATTCCATAATGTCACGACCATATTCTTTTACGAGATTCTCATTCGTCGTCTCGATCGCAAAAATTGGAATTCTAGTCGCCCTTGGCTTCATTGGACATTTTGGATCACTATTCATATTTCATGATTTGATCATGTAGGAGTATGTAGGAGTGTATTGAAGTATTTGAAGCTTGAACAACACTCAAATAACTCCCAAGAACCAAAAGAAACCATGCCAGAATCGACGTAGAATTGCGTTGCGAAACGAGCCCGGAAAGGCAAAAATTGTGTGCCTTGCGCCACTGCTGCAAAGCAAGCTGTGGCGCAAGATCCTGCTGCCCTCTGAATCAGGTGGCTTGCGCCACACACCCTGAAACAGGGAGTGGCGCAAGTTTCCATGCCTTGCTGAATTTTTCGGCCGTTTATCCTACACTTGCGTATCGTCCAATACCTTATCAAAACACTATAAAATACTTACTTAGTGACCTTAATAATCAAGTAAACATGACTCCAAGTCACCAAATGAGGTTAAATTGTGTACGGGGTATTACACATATGCTCCACGGAATCACAAAACCCTTCCTATGAAAGTCTAGTTGCATGTACGTGGCAAATTTCAATTTTTCTCATCTTTAACATTACCAAATACATACTTATAACTCTCGACACCTAAGTAAACATTATTCAATGTCATAAAGTAGGGTTGGGAAGTTACTAGGTGTTACATTAAGTTTTGTGTACGACTAATTGATCGATGTCGAATTTTGGCACTTCATGTATGTATAAACCTGTCAAATCGATTTTGAATAACATAATATGGATAAATTATGTATGACAAGCTAGGTACTAGCTAGAAGGATGAAATATTTGTATTATAAGGATTCTTAAGAAATTTATGATAAAACATTAGTAATTTCACCAATGCTTTAAGGTTTTGTATAAAGTGCCTCAAATTCTTTACAACAATAACTTATAATTAATGCATGTGACGACTTAACAAAACTTTTTATGTAGTGTGTATGTAATTAAAATATTTTTTAGTTTAATGAGAAATGAGGAAATTGTTATGTTGGTAATTTTGAAGATTTGAAAAACCTCACCTTGGGACTTGGTACCTCGTGTGTGCCTCTTCATCCCGGTCAACTGTATAACTAGATTTTGTACTATTTGGTAGTTTTGCAGTAGGACTGCTGCAGTCCTTTCTAGCTGTGTCCAATAGCTCGCGGTTTAGGTTTTGTCTTGTCTTCTATATGAGAAGATATGACACAAGACAAAACCTAGTTTTTGAAATATCAAAATTTTACTCTTCTCAAGTAAAAGACACCACACTGCTCCTCTACATCAACAACAAGGACCTACTCTTAAAATGTTCTCTTGTTATTCTTGTTGTTGTTGAGTCATTGTATTGCTCTTTACATGTAAGGCTACTCTTCTAGCTAGAAGTCTTGTGTAGGTATTTGTGTTTTCCTTCTCAGTTATCGTCTTGTGTCTAGTCAGCTAGAGATAGTTAATAAAATGATATAATAGAGTTATTGTAATGGATATGCAATAACTTTGTTATGTGGGTTAGGGATTAAGAGTTTAGTCCCTTAATTACAAGAGGTTGTAATTCTGATGTTGCTCGATTTTAGTGGATTAGTTGAGAAATCCTACGAGTTAGGTCGTGATTTTACTCTCTCGAGTAAGGAGGATTCCACGTAACATTGAGTGTTCTTTACTTTATATTGTTTTAGTTTTACTGTCCAAATAGTCTAGTGAAGGACTTGGTCCCTGGACAGTGGTGGACTCATACAAGCTTTCAATTGGTATCAAAGCAAGCTCTTTCTAAAAGGGTAACACCTAGAAGGGATCCTATTCATTATGGTTGCACCATCAAATCTTGAAGAAGGAGAGTCAACGACAAGACCACCCAGGTTCAATAGTCAATATTATGGGTGGTGGAAGACGAGACTGCATGATTTTATTATGGCTGAAGATATTGAACTATGGGATGTGATTTGTGATGGTTTGTATGTCCCCTGAAGACATCTGCACAAGGAGAAACTGGTCCATCTGTTTCTAAAACAAGGAAGGAGTACACTGACGTTGATCGAAAGTTGATTGAAAAGAACTACAAGGTGAAAAAGTTGCTAGTATGTGATATTGGTCTAAATGAATACAATAGAATCTCAGCTTGTGAGACAGTAAAGGGTATTTGGGATGCTTTGAGGACTGCTCATGAAGGGACCTGTCAGGTCAAGAATTCCAAGATTGACATGTTAACCACTTAATATGAGCTTTTCAAAATGAAGGATGAAGAAACTGTCACGCCCAGAGTCGAGGAACTGGATGTGGCACGCACCCGACACTATTGCTAGTACGAGCAAACATTCTGGCATATCACATGAGTGTACATCTAACACAAATGAATAAAGAGGAAAAAGTATGGTACTGAAACAAGATTCCTTAAGGGAGAAAGACTGTCACCAATCTCATTAACACTAAATAATATCCAACAATATGAATAGTCATGATAAATAAAGACTGAAAATTTCAAAACTCTGTATGACAACTAAACCAGTCTGTGAAGACTCTAATGAGTAATAATGACCACCAGGACAAGACTCGGGCATACCACAAAATTGGAAGAAACATAAGAAAATCATAGTATCTAAACATTCCTCTAGATAGAAAGGAGGCTCACCAATGGCAGAAGATAGAGATCCTAATGATGCGCTTAGTCACAGACTTGAGAGCCTGAACCTACTTCATGAAATGATGTAGTGCCAAAGATGGTTAATATGTGGAATGTATTGGTATGTAAAGCCATTCCAGGAAAATAGTAACGTAATAAATTATCAATGTAAATAAAATTCAAACTTAAGTGATGACAAGATGAAAAGGAGTAAGAGTATAAACTGAATTAATAATTAACAAAGTAAGGTAAATTTAGTTCTTTTAGTTATTTGTGGGAGCAAATGGTGAACCCACATAAACCACCATATGAGTGCATGGAGTCTGATCTCGTCCCGATCAGACTGCTGTAGTCCTTTCCAACTGTGTCCAATAGCTGGTGGTTTAGGTTTTGACTTGTTTTCAATATCAAAATTCTACTCTTCTCAACCAAAAGCCGCCCACTGCTCCTCTGCCTCAACAACAAGGACCTACTCGTAGAATGTTCTTTTGTTATTCCTGTTACAGTTGAGTCATTGTATTGTTCTTTACATGTAAGCCTACTCTTCTAGCTAGAAGTCTTGTGTAGGTATTTGTGTTTTTATTCTCAGTTACCGTCTTTTGTCTAGCCATCTAGAGTTAGAGTTAGTTGATAGACTGATTACAATAGAGTTATTGTAATGGATATGCAACAGAGTTGTTGTGTGGTTGGGGATTAAGAGTTTAGTCCCTTAATTACAAGAGGCTGTAATTCTGAAGTTTCTAGGTTTTAGTGGATTGGCTGAGAAATTCTATAAAGTAGGTCGTGGTTTTACTCACTTGAGCAAGAAGGTTTCCACGTAACATCGTGTGCTCTTTACTTTATACTGTTTTACTTATATTGTTTTAATTTTACTGTACAATAGTCTAGTCAGTGACCTGGTCCCTTAATGGTGGTTGACTCATACAAGCTTTTAGAAATAAATCATGATAAAGGATAACAAATAATGAAATTGTATTAAAAATACACGGTTTAACCCTTGACCCCATCTACATCAAAAAAAGTTCTCCTCTTTCATGCCTTCACCCAAAACCTAGATTTCATCACCAACTTTCATGGTCAATTCAGCCACTGACCGGCCTCTTGTAGGGGTCGGTCAGTACTCAATCATGAAGACTAACCAATTTCCGTAGTTATACCACCAAAAGAATCCCATCCCAACACCTACAGAATCGAACCCTCCTAAGACCAATGATTTCGAGCCCATTAATTTTCCTATGGAAGGAAATAATCATAGGGGCAATGGGGATAAACTGATATTTGCTGAGCTATTAAAACCTGCAACATTGAATAAGCACATGAAGGAGAAGGATATTCCAGGTCCTGCAATACCTATTAAACCACTTATAATTATGGAATCCCAAGGGTAACGTGGACAAAAGAAGTAGAAGGGTAACGTGGACAGAATAAGTAGACAAGATGAACATTTTGGAGGAATTGCAATATGCAATTATGGACAAGTTCTCCTATGGGTGGCCTGAGCTAGAGGAAATTCGCACCCAAGTCCCAAATCAATGCAATATCAAGGGAAATTGTAAGATAGGGATGTTGAGAAATCGTCACATTCTTATAAGACGGAATCTTATGGAGGATTGTGTGAATTTAATGTCTAACAATGCCTACTATATACTAAGTATGGTACTTCTTATTAGATGAGGCCTTTTATCTATGACACTAGGTTTAAGCCTGAAAAGGAGACAACAAAGGCTATGGCATGGATCTCCTTCCCTGATCTATTGCCTACTTTATTTGTTAAGGAATCAATTTTTTTGACTGCAGCAGCTGTAGGAAAACCTATCTACCTTGACATGACCACTATTAATAGAACTAGGCCTAGTTGTGTAAGAGTGAAAGTTCAAGTGGATTTAGCTGACAAAGTGCCTGAATGTGTGGAAATTGAAGTGACTAGTAGTGCTGGGAAGACTGTGAATTTAATGTCTAAGAATGCATACTATATACTTTCTAAGGATGGTGCTTCTTATTAGATGAGGCCACTCATCTATGACATTAGGTTTAAGCCTGAAAAGGAGACAACAAAGGCTATGGCATGGATCTCCTTCCCTGATCTATTGCCTACTTTCTTTGTTAAAGAATCAATTTTTTTGATTGCAGCAGCTGTAGGTAAACCTATGCACCTTGACACGGCCACTATTAATAGAACTAGTCCTAGTTGTGAAAGTTCAAGTGGATTTAGCAGACAAAGTGCCCGAATGCATGGAAATTGAAGTGACTAGTAGTGCTGGGAAGGCTGCTAGAGTGGAAAAAAATTAAGATCAAACATGATTTTCTCCCTAAATATTGCAAGAGTTGTAAGTTGCAAGGGCATAGTGAAGTAGAATATAGAAATCTTCACCCTGAATTAATTGAAATATCCTCAGAGAATGTGAAGGAACAAGAAAAGGAAAATAAGGTTCCTAATGGAATTCAAAATAGAGATCTGATTAGGTTTGAGGATGTAGGGAGCAGACACAAATGGAATCCTACTAATAGGAGGTTCAAACAAGCAAAAGAAAGAGCAGGTACATCCAAAGATGATGCCTTCACTACTGGAAAACCTTTTGAAGCTTTGAATGATGAGGTCACAGAAAATTCAGGAGAGGTTAAGTCAGATGATAACACAGGAGGGGGTACGCAAATCTCAATATTACCAGAACATATAACAGAGAATGTAGATGAAACACATTCACATACAAATTTAACAGGCACCAATGAAGAAGTAGACATCAACATAAACAGGCAACACTAAGTTGATGTTACCAACAATAAGCAGGCTGAGTTGCCTTCATTATAAAGGGAGGGAGATAGTGACATGATCACTGATAAACTAAGAGATTCAAAAGACAGTTCTAGCAGCAAAATACAGGATAATGCAGATTCAATTTCAACTAGTGAATCCACCAAAAAGGAGATTGAATCACTGGACATCTAGCAGCACAATTCCAGTACTTGTGCTTCTAGTATGCAGATACTAGACAACAATAGTAACAGTAGAGAATTATCAGTTTTGACAAGTAAAGGGGAGCAACTGCAATCCGAGTTAAAGTTGTAATATATCAGTCCACAAAAGAAGAACAAAGGGGAAATAACTCAGCAAAATACACATGTAGTAGATGGGGTCAGCATTGGGGTTTTAGTAGTTTCAGCAGTCTTGATTAGGCAGGAGGAGTAGCTGCACAATGCAATATTGGTGAGAAATGTAGACCTATAAGTGCAGCAGAATGAAGCAAATTTAAATGATGATATAGATGGGGCCTTAGCACTAGCAAATGCTACATATATGGTACTTTTGGAGGTGGATAACTCAGCAGCATTTGATATGAATCTGCAATTGAATGAGCAGTTACCTCAACAACTCTGTGTGATTATGCTAATAGTATACCTACACAACAAATAGATAGACAAAATCAGATAATTACAACAAGAAAGAAAGTAAACTTGGTACAATCAATGGAAGAAGTTATGCCCTTGGGTCAATTTAATTCTCCTAATAAAGCACTTCATGACATCCTCAATCACAAGGTGGATCTATTAGCTATAGAAGATGGTGATCAGGAAAATTTTAATTCAAATGAGGATCAGATTATGAAAGATGCAAACCTGTCTCCTAGAATTGCAAAAGCTATTAAATCAGCTAGGAGAGGTAAGAAGCAAGAAAATAGAGAAGCTACTCAGCCTGTTAGAGTACAACCAAAGAGGAAGGTGGTATCCAAACAAGTTAAATAATGTTGAAATCCCTGATTTGGAACATTAGGTTAGTAAAGTCACAAAAGGCATTTCAAAGGGTGCAAATGTTGCACAGCTTTCATAAATTTGCCTTTGTGGCTTTACTAGAGCCTTTTCAACATATTAGGACAATTAATCGATACAAGAGTAGACTGAAAATGCCTTTAGTACTGTACAACACAAATGGTAAAGTCTAAGTTTTTGTTAATCATGGTTATGATGTCTCAATTATCAGCAATTCAGAACAACTCCTCACTTTTAAGCCGCAAAATTAGGTCACTTCCTATACCTTTTTGTCACCTTGGTGTATGCAAAATGTGATCAAACAGAAAGGTCAGAATTGTGGGATGATATCTTTTTTTTGAAAGATGGAATGAGTATTCCTTGGTTTATTGGGGGAGACTTCAATGTTGTGTTAAATGAAGAAGAAAAAATTAGAGGTAACCCGGTTACTGCAACAAACTATTATAATTTCAGGTCTTGTATAGAATCTTGTGAATTAGGGCAAACTCAGTTCAAAGAAAGTCTATTTACTTGGTGGAATGGTAAAGCAGGAGATGACTGCATTTTTGAGAGGCTGGATAGAATTCTCACTAATTCAGAGCTTTTGGGTGACTTTCCTCAAGTAGAAGTTGAGCATTTTCCCAGAACAGGGTCAGATCATGCTCTTTTATTACTATCTTGTAAAAGAACTTCTTCTCCTATTAAGAAATCTTAAAGATTTCTTAACTTCTAGACCAAGCATGTCATATTTAAAGAGGTAGTGAGTTTAAATTGGGATTCTAAATTCTCATCTAATCCTTTTATTGACTTTAAAAGAAAGATTAAGAAAGTGAAGAGAGCCCTTTCTATGTGGAGTAAGGTGACATATGGGGATATTTTCCAGCAGTTATAAATAAGGGAAAGAATTGCAAAAATTAAAGAGAAGCTCTTTGAGGTATTTCCTTCTGCAGAAAACAGAGCTGTCATACAAAAAGCTAAGGCTTTGTATTCTAAGTATCTACATCTGGAGGAAAGCTTTTGGCAGCATAAGGCTGGTTATGATTGGTTTGAGAATGGTGACAAAAATACCAGCCATAGCATAGTGAAAGGAAGAAGACAGAGGTTGAAGGTGAATAGAATTCAGAATTCACAAGGTTGCTAGTTAGAAGAAGAAGGGGAGATAGCTGAAGAAGCAGTGCAATTTTACCAGAATCAATTTCAGCAAGAAATTCAACTTATTTCTCTCTTTTATCTCATATTCTTGAAAGTATTACTGAGGAAGACAATGAGCTAAGTGTTTTATCTGAATAAAGAAGTTGAGAGAGCTGTTTTCAAGCTTAGTGGGGACAACTCAAGTGGTCCTGATGGTTTGACTGGTAGATTCTACTAAGCTTGTTGGGAGATAGTTGGGCCTGATATTATCAAGATGGTGCATGATTTCTTTGCAGGTAACTCCCTTCCTAAATCTATCACTCATACTAACTTGATTCTCATTCCAAAAAGAGAGAATATTCTCTCCTTCTCGAATATGAGGTCTATTATTTTGAGTAATTTTGTTAATAAAATCCTTTCAAGGATTATTCATGATAAACTTGAGGATTTTCTCCCCAAATTGATCTCTGCTAACCTCTCATTCAGAATGCCTTGCTTACATAAGAGTTGGTCTCTGATTTGGGTAAAAGAGGAAAACCCTCTAATGTAGTCATAAAGCTGGACATGGCCAAAGCTTATGATAGAGTATCTTGGCTTATTTTAATGAAGGTTCTCAAGAAAATGGGTTTTTCATCAATTTTTATTGATTTGATATAGAGGCTGGTATCTAATAATTATTATTCAGTACTGCTCAATGGTCAATATTATGGATTCTTTCACTCTACTAGGGGAGTGAAACAAGGTGACCCTCTCACTCGTGCCCTTTTTATATTATCAGCTGAGATGCTCTCTAGAGCCCTAAACTCTCTTTTTGAGGATGGTATGTTTGTAAGATATGGGATGCCTAAGTGGAGTCCTAATTTGAATCATTTTGCTTATGCTGATGGTACCATCATCTTTTCTTCTTCTAATGAGTATTCCTTGCGAAAGTTAATGGAGGATTTGCAGGAATATGAGAAGCAATCAAGGAAGAAAATTAATAGAGAAAAGAGCTCTTTCTTTATGCATCAGAATGCTGCTGGCTCAACTTCTACTCTAGTAGAACAAATTACTAGCTTTGTAAAGGGTTTCTTTCCTATTAAGTACTTAGGGGTGTCCTATCACACATTCTAGGAAGAGGAAAAACATTATACAGACTTGATATACAAGGTCAAAGGTAAACTTCAGTCTTGGAAGGGTAAAATGTTATCATATGGAGGTAAAGAAGTGCATATCTCAAGTGTGCTACAAAGCATCCCAATTTATGTTTTATCTGCAATTATGCTATCTATTTGTGTGATCAAATAGCTTCATAGAATTTTTGCCATATTTTTTTGAAGTAACAAAGAATCAGGTAGAAGCAAACAATGGTCAGCATGGAAAAAGGTATGTCTTCCAAAAATGGAAGGGGGGCTTGGTTTTAGATCTTTATTTGTTTCAATGGCCTTTATACAAAATTGTGGTGGAGATTTAGAGCACAAAATAGTTTGCAGGCTAACTTTATTCAGAATAAATATTGTAAGAAACAGTTCCCTTCCCTTATTCAGTGGAAAGGTGGTTCACAGGTGTGGAAGATTATGCTGCAAAACAGAGACATTATTGAATAAAGTATATGGTGGGAACCTAGAGGGGGAACAACAACTTTATGGTTTGATAATTGGACCAATTTAGGTCCTTTATTCAAACATCCATCTGAAATTCCTACTTGTCATGCCTTGAGCGAGATAGATGTTTTTCTTTCAAAAGAGGGCTGGGACTTTAATACGATGCAAAATATTGTCCCTGCCTATGTGGTGGAGCATGTGAAGAACAAAATGGAGAATGTAGTGTTGAGTAATCAGAGTGACAAACCTTGGTGGATTCACACTAGCTCTGGAAAATTTACAGTTACTAGTGCTTGGAATATTCTCAGGCAAAGAGAGGAAACAAATAAAGATCTGAAACTTATTTGGAGTAAAGGTTTGCCCTTTAAATTTTATTTTCTTGCCTGGAGGGTGTGGCAGGGGATGGTTCTAGTGGAAAATTTGATGCATTCCTGGAATACCAACATATCACAGAACTGTGTTTGTTGTTCTAATCCAGAGAGGGAAACTGTAGAGCACTTATTCTTCAAAGGAGAGATGGCTAGAATAGTTTGGAGATATTTCACAAAGGCTGCTGGTTTCAACCCTCTAAATCATTTAAAGAAAAGTATCAGAAAATGGTGGAATATCTAAAGGAATAATAGATTAAGGGTGACCTTTTAGGTGGTTCCTATCATTATGCTATGGTTTCTATGGAAAACAAGAAATACAGTCCTACATGGAGGTGTGTACTCTACTGGTAAAATTATTTCTGAAATCACAGGTACTAAATTGAGGTTCATGAAGAGTAGATTGAAGATAGACTGTGAGTACAGGATATGGGAAGATCTTGTGGCAAAGTCGGAAGGGTACAAGCCTACTTTCTCATTCAAAATAGTGAGATGGTATCCCCCTCCTTTTTAATTGGCTTAAATGCAACACTGATGGTGCATCAAGAGGGAATCCAGGGCTTAGTTCAGATACTTTTTGTATTAGAAACCATGACGGATACCTGGTGGCGGCTAAAGGTTTTCTTATTGAGAATACTACAAATCTGGGAGCTGAGGCAAGAACAATTAGAGAGTGTCTTTATTATTTCAAAGAAAAGCAGATAAATCAGATTATCATTGAGACTGACTCTTTATCCATGGTGCAAATATTGGAAAGGAAGTGGGATACCCCTTGGTCTATTTCAATGGATGTCAAGGAAATTAGAAGCCTTATGAGTTCCATCTCAGCAAGAGTACAATATTCCCTTCGGGAAGGAAATACTCTTGCCGATTTTTTTACTAATTTGGTTTTTGTTTTAGCAAGTAACTAGCTATCAGATAAATCATATTCAGGATGTACCAGGTGAAGGAAAATTAATTCTACAGCTAGATAATCTAGGAACACCAAACATACGAAGGAGCTTAATAGACTGACTGTATCTGCACATTAATTAATCAACTTGGACCAGATTTCATTCCAAAGGTAGCGTTTTGTTCACAGAAGAAAGCATACATTGAATACCTACATCTGAAGGAAATTCATATGATGGAGTATCCGCACCTAATGAGAGCTTGAGGTGTTCAAAGATATGAAATAAAGATGTAGATATTAATAAGCTTTCAGATCCGTCAACAATGCTTTTATTTGGGGAATGTACAAAAAGTTAACACACAGTGCGTTACCATTTAATTCTCTAAAATATGTTTTATCATTCTTTTTAACGGAATCGATGGTGGTATTAATCTCTTGCTAGATTCAACCCATCGTTCAATTGAAAAGGGAGGTAAAGCTTCATTTGAAGGAAAAGGGAGGACTTAGCTTAAAGGGAGAGCCAATGGTAGTTGATTTCCTTCTCCTGGAGATTTTCCATTTTTCTATCAACTGGAAGCCATAGCTGGAGATCGAGAGTTGACTGAAGCTCCTTGATTTGGACCAGTTGACCGTAAACAAGGCACTTATGTGCCAATCCAACGGAGAAACACCCTATCCTTGAGGTAAAGTGACGAAGTTGGGGAGCATCAGTACCTTGATTTGATGATTTTTGAAGGGAGAGACGAAGACAGTGAAGTCTCGAAGCCTCACTCTTCACTTTACCAATTTTGCTTGTTAAATCAAATCGTATCTTTATTCTATTGGGCCAGGACACTTTTGGGCCCGATTTTTTTGTAGAAAAAATAACATAAACATACACCTTAACTTATCATATTTACAAAAATCTCCATACTTATAAAGTAATTACCAAAAACACAACTAATTATGTATCTTCGTTGGATGTATTGAGAGCTAATTATATATCTCGATAGATCTAAAATTGAAAAAATGTATCAGGAGCTAATTAGGAATCTTTACAAAGGAAAAAATGTATCTTCGTTGGATGTATTATGTATCTCGACAGACCCAAAATTGAAAAAATGTGTCGGGAGCTAATTATGTATCTTTACAAAGGAAAAAATGTAATTCGTTGGATGTATCGGAAGTTAATTATGTATCTCGACAGACCCAAAATTGAGATTTCAGTAATTATGCAAAATATCAAAATTTTATGTAATTAAGCTCCAAACTGTCGGGATTTATATTGTTTGCCCGTTTTTGTAACTATACTGATTTTTGTTTTAATAAATGGGGTCCTTGCCCGATTTTAATTAAAAAATAATAATAATGAATTTGCATCTAAGTCTTTTCTATGGCATTAGTTAGTGTAAACGATAATAGATTATGACTTGTGGTGGCCACTTTAATTCCTTGAAATGTAGTTTCACTAATAAAAAATTTAAATTAGTTACCAAACTTTATTGTTTGTCTGTCGCTAAATTATTCATAGCAAGCAAAATTTTATAATAATTCATCGGTAAATAGATTAACAACTGATTATATTATTATTTTTTATTTAATACTCACATCCAGGTTATCCCTTGAAGTGGTGCGGGATTTGGCTAGAATCCTACCATGTATATTATTCAAAAAATGAAATTACAAAGGAGGAGGACATTTGGCCAAAACCTCCAAGAGTTGTCACGCCCCAAATCCCATTGAGGCGGACTGGCACTCGAAGCCGTTAAGACCCGAGAGAACCAATCTTCATTCTCATACACTCCTGCGCATGTTACTCAATAAACACCACCACCACAAATAGATATAAGATGCCAATAGCGGAAGTCATGGAAAATACTTGATAACTATGAAACTTGGCCGTTGGGGCCATCAAAACAAAACATATGTTCCTTACATTTTCTTCATCTGTCCCACAACATCTACAAAGCCTCTACAGATGCATAACCATAACCAACAGAGAGTCGGGACAAGACCCCACTCTATACATATGTACAATACCAAAATAAATGTACATATACATCTCGGAAAGCCCCGAACCAACTGGAGCTCACCAATATTCTGCGGATTTCTCATAGCCTACTGCAGAGGTCTACTAGCACCTGTGCCTGCAACAAGTAAGGTAAGCCCCCCCAAGGGAGGTCAGTAAGAAGAATGCACTGAGTATGTAAGGCCATAAGAAACTGTAAGACACATAAATATTCCAATGAAATCAAATATAAGAGAATAGTCAATATGGATAAACCATCGTTCTGCATATGTGGAACCATGTACCTTACATTCATTATTTTCTTTTGCTTCTAATGTTTATTCATCATCACTCATATCATATCGTACCCGATCCCCAACTGATCAGTGGGTCTTAACATAACATAACGTTATGTTGGGATCGGCTCGAGCTAGGCTTATGCCTCTAGATTTGCCACCCATAAGCCAATATATCAGGTTCGGCTCGAGCTAGGTTCTTACCTCAAGAGCTGCCGACCATAAACCAATATATCAGGTTCGGCTCGAGCTAGGTTCTTACATCTAGAGCTGCCCCCTGTCAGGATCGACCCGAGCTAGGCTTATGCCTCTAGGACTGCCCCCTAATCCAATAAATTCGGGATCAGCTCGAGCTAGGCTTATGCCTCCAGAGCTGCCACCCGTACTCTTACAACCCACAAATATGCATTATTTAATTTTTTTACTCTTGAGAGATTGATATGTTGATAGTCGCAACATTATTGGAGTTTTGGAACATCATTCCATGATTAAGATACATATGAACAACACTTGATCCACGAATAAGGAACATAAGAATAACAATATATGACAACCTGAAATGAGATGCCTTAAAAAATTTTGGAATGGAACAAGCGTAATGACAATGTGAACAATATGTGCTGCAGAATGATACGGTAAGAGTAACTTTACATACCTTATGTTCTCAATATGAATACACAGTTCTATATGTGAACACAATAATCCAGCTCCTTCCGTACGTGTTGCTCTACATCACAAGTTCATAACAGAGCTTATCAACTATCTTACAAGTGCATAAGATAACAATGAATTACATGATTGCCCCATAACATCATTTCACCCTTTTACAATACCATTCACGACACTATCATACCAACAACATCATAACATTCCATACATTGACCAAAACATCATGAACCAATAGCATTTCACACCAAGTTTATCCTTTACGCTTCCTCATTAACACTACGTCACAATTAATCCATCAAGTCACCTCAATACCTTTAATAACAACATATTAACCATAATCCATCATTGATACAATCCAACATGCCTCCAAATGCCCCCTTAAAGTCACTCAAAAGGTATCATAAGTTGATAATTACATCCAAAAAGGGTATAGGGGTCTTCGGGGATCAAAGAGAAACAAAAACATACAAAACAACTTTCTGGGATGACGTTCGAAGCCACCTGCGCCCGAAGGTGGATGACATGAGGCCGAAGGTGACCCTTGGCCCTGTCCAGGGGCACCTGCATTGGAATTTGCGCCCGCAGGTGCCTTCGTCTGCGGGGGCAGATGCCCAAATCGGCCAAAAAGGGTCTCTTTTGGGTTTTTTTGTGTAATAAATGGTCCAAGGCCATAAGTAAGCTTTTATTTACATATTTTTGGTCACTTGGATTCCAAAAAACACCCATGGTTTCACAACACACATGAACATCACCAAAACCACACTTTTCCTTCAACACCCCACCAAGTCCATGCACAATTTTGCAATAATAATTCCAAAAATTATGTACAAGGATAAAATAATTTAAGGCTATAATCACATCCCACATGTCAATATTGAATCCATAAAATTCACTTCCTTCAATACCACAAGTCCATTTTCAAGTTTACAAGGCAAAACCCTTTTTCGATTGCAAAAATAGACAATTTTACACATAGTGAACTGTTCAACACTTTGCCAACATAACCAACATGATTTATACACCATATTAAGCATATCATATATTAAACCATGAGAATAAATACTTACCAAAGCTTTCAAGAGAGTGATCTTGTCCAAAGGAATGAAGGCTTAGGGTTTGTGTTGACATAAGAAATATCTTGTGGAAATTTCTAGATATGCATGTGTGTATAAATGAATAAAAATATTATTTTTCCCACCTTATATAGTACCTTTAAATAGCCTCTTTTAATGGTCATCCTTATCCAATACACCACATTAAATGAGGGCTTATTTGGTCAACTTGAGGAATGGGTTAAATTCCATTTGGGCCATGTCTTCCTTGTAAATTTTGGGCCTCAAATTGAGCCCATGAGCACATACTAAATCATCCCAACCAATTTAATACACCAACAATCTCATGTTTAAATAATTCCATGAATTTTAAGACAATCAAGTAGGGTCGAAAATGTACGGGGTGTTACATTCTTCCCCCCCTTAGGAACATTCGTCCTCGAAGGTTAGTAACATTATCTCATTGAAACAAATTGAAATATATGTGTATCATTCATGTTCTCATATACACACGGTACTTGTAGAGACTTACTTGTTATTTCTTCAATTTTGCACCTTGAACTTTTTCTTGTGTTTACAACAAATACGAGTACTTGAGGTTTCATCATTCCTTCGGTTTTCCATGCGTCCGTCTACTTGCTGATTCCTCCAATAGCACCTTTACGGAAATTACTGCTTTATTTGTTTAATCCTCTCACTTATCGATCAAGAATAGCAACAGGTATCTCTTTATATGTGAGATCCTCCGTAACTTGTACAACTTCACTAGGAGAAATACGAGATGGATCTCCTATACACTTTCAAAACATTTAACATAAAATACTGAATAAACTGCGGTGAGTTCTTAGGGTAATGCTAATTAATACGCAACTTGTCCAAATCTTCGGACAATTTCGTATGGCACGTTATATAGGGCCAACTTTCATTTCCTTACAAATCTCATTACCCCTTTCATTGGTGACACTGTCAAAACTACCCAATCACCTATGGCCAATTCTAATTTCCCTTCTTCTACTATCGGTATATGACTTGTGTCGACTTTGGACTGTTTGTAGCCGCTGTTGTATCACCTTGACTTTCTCTATAGCTTTATGAACATGTTTGGCCCGAGTAAAACAGTCTCACCTACTTCAAACCATCCACTTGGTAATCTACACTTTCTCCCATATAAGCTTCATAAGGTGTCATTTTAATACTTGAATGATATCTATTATTGTAGGCAAATTCCTTAAGAGTTAAATGACCATCCCAACTACTTTTAAAGTTCAATATGCAAGCTCGTAACATATCTCCACGTGTTTGGATGGTACGTTCTGTTTGTCTATCTGTCTGATATAATAGAAATTGGAATCCCATGTAACCGTACTATCTCTTTAACATACAACCTTGCATAATTTCCAGCTATACAAGGGGTCCTGACAGGTAAAAAGTGTGCTACTTGGTAAGTCTGTCAACTATCATCCACATGGAATCAAATTTCCAAAATGTACGAGGCAAACTTATGATAAAACCCATGTTAATCATATCCCTCTTTTCAAGCTGGAAGATTTATATATTGCATATAACCTCCAGGTTTCTGATGCTCCACTTTTACTTATTGACAGTTTTGACATTGAGTTACAAATTCTGTAATGTTCTTTTCATGTAACCTTACCAATACATCTTTTTTTTTAAATCATGGTACATTTCAATTGCTCCCGGATGAATAGAATACCGTGAATGATGTGCTTCCATCATAATTAATTTCCTTAACTCATCTATATCCGGTACACAAAGTCTACTCTGGGCATTGAAGTACTCTGTCTCTTGCGTAAAATCAAATGCCTTCATCAAACCTTGCTGTCATTCTTTGTCAGATGCAATAAAAATAGGATTCACATACTGGTTTTCCTTTACTTCAGCTACTAATGAAGACTCTGCCTCATTTTACACTATAATTCTTTCATCCGGAGTTTCAAGAAGATGAACCCCCAAGCTGTCTAATTGATGTAGATCCTTGACTATACCTTACTTTTCTATCAACTGGCTGCTAGTGCTTCCGATTGCTTTGCAACTTAATGCATTGGTTACCACGTTTGCTTTTCCCGGATGCTATAAGATATTACTATTATAATCTTTTAGTAATTCCATCCACCTTCAGTGTCGTAGTCTGTTACGAGTTCCAGCCGCTTTTGCTGCCTCAAATTTAGTTCCTAGTTTTAGTCCTTCTGCTTAAAAATATACTACTACAAACTTTTATGATCGATATAAATCAACGTGAACCCCATACAATTAGTGGCACCATACCTTTAAAGCATATATCACGACTGCTAACTCAAGATCATGTGCGGGATAGTTTCTTTCATGTGGACGCAACTATCGTGAGGCATATGCTATTACATTACTGTGTTGCATCAATACACACTCTAGACCAACTCCGGAAGTGTCACAATATACTGCATAACCTTCGGTGCCTTCCGAAAGTACTAACGTAAATTTATCTTTCAGCTCTTGGAAACTTTTCTCACATGCATCATTCCACTGAAATTTGACTGCCTTGTGTGTTGGCTTCGTTAATGGTGAAGCAATAGAAGAAAACCCTTCCACAAATCTCTTGTAATAACCTACCCATCCAAGAAAACTACAAATCTCTGTAGGTGTCGTAGGTCTTGGCAAATTTTTCACCGCTTCAATCTTTTGAGTATCAACTCGAATTCCTTCATCTGACAAAACGTGACCCAAGAATGCCTACGGATTTTAACCAAAATTCACATTTAGAGAACTTGGCATACAGCTTACGATCCCGAAGAATCTGTAACACTTGCTGTAAGTGATTTGCATGGTCCTCTTGTGATTTGGAATAAACCAGAATATCATCTATGAACGCGGTCACAAATACATCCAAGAATGATTTGAACACCCTATTCATCAAATCCATAAAAACATCTGGTGCATTTGTTAGTCCAAATGACATAACTGAGAATTCCTAATGGCCATATCGTGTTCGGAAAACTATCTCGGGTATATCTTTTTTTTTTCAATCCTTATCTGGTGATATCCCGATCCCAAGTCAATCTTTGGAAATATGTAGCACCCTGCGATTGGTTAACTAGATCGTCAATTCTAGGGAGGGAATATTTGTTCTTGATCGTTACCTTATGTAGTTGCCAATAGTCAATACACATTCTCAATGTGCCATTTCATTTTCATTTTTTTTTATTCACACAGACGTACCCCAAAGGGCATACTAGATCTTATGTATCCTTTGTCCACCAAATCTGTGACTTGTTCTTTTTAATTCCCGTAACTCTGCTGGAGCCATTTTATACGGAGGAATAGAGATAGACGAAATGCTTGTAATGAAATCACATCAATACTAAACTCTACGTCCCATTCTGGGGGTAAGCCTGGAAGATCATCAGGAAATACATCGAGGAATTCATTAACCACCGGAATCGATTAAGGACTTGGTGGTTTCACATCAGTATCTTGCACTCAGACTAAATGACATATATACCCCTTGACTCTCATTTTCCTTGCTTTCAGATAGGAAATAAATTTTCCCTTTGGTGCCCCCACATTACCCTTCCATTCAAAAACATTTTCTTGTGGAAAATAAAAATGTACCTTCTTAGCCCGACAATCTACCGTGGCATAATAAGAAGCCAACCAATCCATACCCATTATGACATCAATATCCACCATTTTCAGTTCAATAAGATCAGCCAATGTATCATGGCCACACACAGTTATCACACAATTACGACACACACTTTTAGCTACAATAGATTCACCTTTTGGTGTAGGTACCTCAAATGGGTAACTAAAAATTCTAGTGTCCTTTCACAATTTTTTTTAACACTCAATGGAGTAACATATGATAGGGCAAAACCCGGATCATTCCATGCAAATACATTATGTGAAAAGATAGATAATATACCTGTCACTTTATCAGGAGAAGCCTTAAATGTCTGCCGATCTGCCACGGCATAGGTACGGTCCGAAATTCCACTAGAACTAGCTGCTTCTGTAGCCCCTCTGCCACGACCAGTAGGTTGTACATCTGACGATGATAATGAAATGGCTGATACCGTAGGTCGTGTCATACCACCCATGCCTCTTTGTGGGCACTCTCTCACCATGTGCCCTGGCATGCCACACCAAAAGCAAACATTTGTTCCCAACCGACATTCACCTAAATGATACCTTCCACAGCGCTAACACTACTGACGAGGAGACCTCGATTGGCTCATACTTCCTCATGTTCGATACCCCACTGTCCATAAATCCTGAGTCTCACTTCCTTACCCAAACCAGTTACTTCTAAGCCATTGGAATAGAGGGGGAGTATTTGCTGTGGAATGGGGAAATGATGGCCTAGGCGGTTTGTGAAGAATTCGAGTTCCAAATCCTCCTTGGGACGCCATGACCTGTCCCATGGGTTTAGCTCTTTTTGATGATCCTCTTTCCAATTTTTGCATCCTCCTCCTCTGCCTCTGCCCCTCCTTTTGTTGCACAAGAGCTTGTATTTGAGCTTGTGCAGTAACTACACGGGTCAATATTTGCACCACACTCATTAAATCCTACTCAATAGTATTAACGAGCAGTTCCAAAGATACTTCCCTCCTTCTCGGCTCTTCTGGAGCTGGAAAAGTGGAAGAAGCCCGCGATACAAATTCAGTGTCAGCTCCACCTTGACTAGCTTGGTCAGGTTGTGATTTACTCAATCCTTCACCGGAAAGCATATCTACCTGCTTACCCTTGCCTCTACCTCTTCTTGTCATCGGCATTTTACTATATCAAATAAAACCAATTCCAATGGTCAGATATAATTTTTTTTTTCCACTTACACTTTTGGCTCTATTGCACAATCTAGAAATGAAGAAAAGAAACAACTCCTAAATGTCCCATAGCCTTCTACTTATAAATATGGTGCACAACACATCCATAAGCAATAATGTACTTAGACACAACTTTGTAGACACCCTTAGAACGACCTGCTCTGATACTACTTTTGTCACGCCCCAAATCCCATTGAGGCGGACTGGCACCCGAAGCCGTTAAGGCCCGAGAGAACCAATCTTCATTCTCATACACTCCTGCGCATGTTACTCAATAAACACCACCACCACAAATAGATATAAGATGCCAATAGCGGAAGTCATGGAAATACTTGATAACTATGAAACTTGGCCATTGGGGCCATCAAAACAAAACATATGTTCCTTACATTTTCTTCATCTGTCCCACAACATCTACAAAGCCTCTACAGATGCATAACCATAACCAATAGAGAGTCGGGACAAGACCCCACTCTATACATATGTACAATACCAAAATAAATGTACATATACATCTCGAAAAGCCCCGAACCAACTGGAGCTCACCAATATTCTGCGGATTTCTCGTAGCCTACTGCAGAGGTCTACTAGCACCTGTGCCTGCAACAAGTAAGGTAAGCCCCCCCAAGGGAGGTCAGTAAGAAGAATGCACTGAGTATGTAAGGCCATAAGAAACTGTAAGACACATAAATATTCCAATGAAATCAAATATAAGAGAATAGTCAATATGGATAAACCATCGTTCTGCATATGTGGAACCATGTACCTTACATTCATTATTTTCTTTTGCTTCTAATGTTTATTCATCATCACTCATATCATATCGTACCCGATCCCCAACTGATCAGTGGGTCTTAACATAACATAACGTTATGTTGGGATCGGCTCGAGCTAGGCTTATGCCTCTAGATTTGCCACCCATAAGCCAATATATCAGGTTCGGCTCGAGCTAGGTTCTTACCTCAAGAGCTGCCCCCTGTTAGGATCGGCCCGAGCTAGGATTATAGCTCTAGGACTGCCCCCTAATCCAATAAATTCGAGATCGGCTCGAGCTAGGCTTATGCCTCTAGGGCTGCCACCCGTACTCTTACAACCCACAAATATGCATTACTTAATATTTTACTCTTGAGAGATTGATATGTTGATAGTTGCAACATTATTGGAGTTTTGGAAGATCAATCCATGATTAAGAGACATATGAACAACACTTTATCCATGAATAAGTAACATAAGAATAACAATACATGACAACCTGAAATGAGATGCCTTAAAACATTTCGGAATGGAACAAGCGTAATGACAATATGAACAATATATGCTGCAAAATGATACGGTAAGAGTAACCTTACATACCTTATGTTCTCAATATGAATACACAGTTCTATATGTGAACACAATAATCCAACTCCTTCCTAACGTGTTACTCTACATCACAAGTTCATAACGGAGCTTATGTTAACAATCAACTATCTTACAAGTGCATAAGATAACAATGAATTACATGATTGCCCCATAGCGTCATTTCACCCTTTTACGATACTATTCACGGCATTATCATACCAAAAACATCATAACATTCCATACATTGACCAAAACATCATGAACCAATAGCATTTCATACCAAGTTTATCCTTTACGCTTCCTCATTAACACTACATCACAATTAATCCATCAAGTCACCTCAATACCTTTCATAACAACATATTAACCATAATACAACATTGATATAATCCAAAATTCCTCCAAACTCCCCCTTAAAGTCATTCAAAATGTATCATAAGTTGCTAATTACATCCAAAAAGGGTATAGGGGTCTTCGGGGATCAAAGAGAAATAAAAACATACAAAACAACTTTCTGGGCTGACCTGCGAAGCCACCTGCGCCCGCAGGTGGCTGACATGTGGCCACAGGTGACCCTTGGCCCTGTCCAGGGGCACCTGCATTGGAATTTGCGCCCGCAGGTGCCTTCGTCTGCGGGGGCGGATGCCCAAATCGGCCAAAAAGGGTCTCTTTTGGGTTTTTTTGTGTAATAAATGGTCCAAGGCCATAATTAAGCTTTTATTTACATATATTTGGTCACTTGGATGCCAACAAACACCCATGGTTTCACAACACACATGAACATCACCAAAACCACACTTTTCCTTCAACACCCCACCAAGTCCATTCACAATTTTGCAATAATAATTCTAAACATTATGTATAAGGATAAAACAATTTAAGGCTATAATAACATCCCACATGTCAATATTGAATCCGTCAAATTCACTTCCTTCAATACCACAAGTCCATTTTCAAGTTTACAAGGCACAACCCTTTTCTGATTGCAAAAATAGATAGTTTTACACATAGTGAACTGTTCAACACTTTGCCAACATAACCAATATGATTTATACACCATATTAAGCATATCATATATTAAACCATGAGAATAAATACTTACCAAATCTTGCAAGAGAGTGATCTTGTCCAAAGGAATGAAGGCTTAGGGTTTGTGTTGACATAAGAAATATCTTGTGGAAATTTCTAGATATGCATGTGTGTATAAATGAATAAAAATCTGATTTTTCCCACCTTATATAGTACCTTTAAATATCCTATTTTAATGGTAATCCTTATCTAATACACCACATTAAATGAGGGCTTACTTGGTCAACTTGAAGAATGGGTCAAATTTCATTTGGGCCATGTCTTCCTTGTAAATTTTGGGCCTCAAATTGAGCCCATGAGAACATACTAAATCATCCCAACCAATGTAATACACCAACAACCTCATGTTAAATAATTCCATGAATGTTAAGACAATCAAGTAGGGTCGAAAATTTACGGGGTGTTACAAGAGTAGAGACGAACAAACCCGAGAAGCTGGGCTGCACTAAGGGAACGACTACAAACACCAAAAAAGATATTTGAAGGAAGAGCCTACTATGGAATATGGAAGAGTTGTGTTACATACACTTCTTCCAATTCACCATTAAGGAATGCAGACTTAACATCAAATTTATAAACCGTTCATTTTAATACAACCAAAACTAAAATGATTCTTACTGTTTCAAAGCGAGCAACTGGAGAGAAAGTTTCATCAAAGCTAATATTTTGTTGCTGTGAATATTCTTTTGTGACCAATTTGGCTTTGTGTTTCTGCATGTTCTTGTCAGCATGGTATTTTGTCTTGAACACCCATTTCACTCCAATAATATTTTTTCCCTCTGGAAGGTCCACTAAGTCCCATTTTTTGTTACTTTTATAAGCGATCTTCTTCCAATGCATATACATCCATACCATTTTTGTTGAAGCTTCCTAAAAGCTAGTTGGGTGTGCACCAAATAAAGCAAAGATACATGTCCCAAAAATATCTGAAAGCGACCTAAAATTCTATGGAAGAGTTTTATCGAAATCTTCTGAGTCGGGCACCATCAATGTTGGTCTGTTACTATCAATGAAGCTTTACCACTTTTTGTATATCAAGAAATCAAGAAACAGAAAGATAGTGTTCTTTTCCTCCTAATAGAAACCTCAAAACCTTTTTGTATATCCAAATATAGACTTGTTCTAATTAAGGGAAATCATCCTTTCCTTCACATAGTTCCTTAGATATAACTTAGCATGTGCATTTCCATTTGTAGCTCAACAAACAATATGAACATAATGACAGCAGAACAAAATATTTCCAAGATCTTCGAGCATACGGAGGAAATGCAGTTGCCACAGATAACTCTTACTCTTGCATTCTTAGTTGTCTTACTAAGTTCACGTTCACTTGTTGAAGATTATTGGTAGGATCACGACATCCATAACTACAAATCCAATCAAAAAATTCTTAAATATTACGCATGGAAGTGCTAAAGAACAAATTCTCATACATTTCAATTTAAGAACAACTGGGGACCATAGCCACTACAAACTTCAAATTTGCAAGTTGATTCCACCGGGTTTAACCAGGGAAACCTAATGTCCTTGAATAGAGGAAGGAAATGGACCAATATACAGATAAACGTGTAACCTATCTTATGATTTTCATCTTTATTGTTCCACAAAACTTATACTACCAGAGAAACCTATTGTCCAATGCCGTCAATGCTGAAATAGATGCAAAATAATTGCCCATATTGGGCTAACATTATATTTATTATTCTCTAATTTTATACTAGCACAACAAAAATAGCAAGTCTTGAAGAATTAATCTAACCTTCTTAATAGTACACAAAAATGATCTGTTTTTGAGATCCCTAGCTCTAAGCTTGGCTTTTTCGATTCCCAGCTATTGGATCAACGCCATAGTGTTCTTTTACTTCTTTCACCCAAAACATGAACATATAAGAATAGAGGAATTATACTGGTCTCTTGAATGTAGAACCAAACATATTCTTTAATTGTGCAAAAAGGGTTGATACAAAAATAAATTGTCAAATAAATCTACATACTCATTTGGGCATCTGGCCAGTTTTCTACTCACCAGGTAACCAAATACATTCTTCCTGGATGTTCCAAATCCTAGTAATTTCAAAGAAGTAGTAGACTTTCTAATGTAAACAAATGTTCCAGCAAAAAGGAAATTTTAAGATAAAGAAATCGAGGATAGTAGCAACCATGCTGCTGGAATGAAAGATTACGAGATCCCTCAACATAATTAGGTGGATAAAAACATGATAAAAATTCCATCCCTTTAACATAAGGTTGTCCATGGTGCAGAATGCTGCCCACTATCAGTTGCAAGTGTCTCGAAAAATAGTCCATAAAGTTAAAATGATCTCTCTCCTATGCTAGCATCTTCAAGTTGGCACTGAAATATGAAACTGAGCTTTATTAAAATCCATAACTCCAAAATATCTGACCCATTTCTAAGAACATAAATCATGACTATGAGTCTATGAAATGCTAAAATACTGAAAGAGATCTCTCAGCTAGGTACCTGTTCTGGTATCATTATCATTAGTTTCTGGAAGATTGATAGTAATTGGTTGCCAATCAGAGCGAGATTTAATACGACGCTTTAGAGTGATAATCATACTCAAGATTTGAAGTACTTCACCCAATGTAAGTCTATAAGGCATGCATTTCTAATAATCAAAGTGTCTTCATACCTAAAAGGTATACAGAATATGAGAAAAAACTCTGAGAATCACTAAAAACCATGCAGCACAAATTATTCGCCTGCATTCAAATGTTGCTATTGCTAAATGTCCAACAATTGAACAAATAAATTTGTCAATCGCATTCAAAGTTTCATCCTGATACTGGTTAGGATTGCTACGAAGTGGATTCACACATTTCCAGATCCTCTCATTCCTACCATATATAGCTCAAAATCATTCTGTCCCAACTATCTTATTATCCGTTGCTCTAGTGCATTATTTAAGGCTACTGTAATATCAGTATGATGATATTTACGGTTACCAACATGTATACATTTAGTAAGGTTTTCTTTGGTAGGCACAATCTGTTGTAAACCTTACGAAAAATACTCATTACAAACACTTCTAGGAAATTCTTTTTAGCTTGAGGCGTGTCAGACACTGTTCTTAAGAATATTTCACCCGGTATGGGTGTATTCCCCAGGATTCAACAAGTTCTTCTTGTATTAAAACTAGGAGGTAGAAATTGACAAAGATTCAATTTATGAAAAACCAGCACACCAATAGAATATGGAGAAAGAATCAAAGGGAAAAGGAATAAAAATATATATGAAGAATTGTCTTCATCTTTGTCTCTTCTCCAACGAAAGGACTTTTGTCATATATATATATAAGACCCATGGTATTAAAATAATGATAGGTTAATTATGCATAAAGAGGTTATAAATCATATGGCAATAAAGACAATCTCTAATTGTCAGAAGTTAATGGTAATAATAACTCAATTAAACTGTTAGTGTTTATATCAAAAGTCATATCAAATTGAGTCATTGACTAAAACCAACGGTAGGAATATGTTAATCAAATTAACATATTAAATACTCATTAACAAGATTTTAATAAAATGAACCTATACAAGAGTATGAATATTGACATAATTCTTATAACGGCTAGTAACGGTTCAAAATAAAGCCTCTTTAATATGGTTGAACATAGAAATTTCTTTCACACATATCCAGAGAATGAATCTGGACATATATATAATCAATGATGACACTTACCTTTTGAGATACACTCATTTTTTCTAACACAATATTCTCGAGCTTCAAAGTGTTCAACACAAGAAAAATGACCCTTATAAAATCTTAAATGTGTTCAGCCAGCTGGAGATCCAAATCTGAATTACCACTGACAGATTTAGAAACCCCCGATGAGGATGGAAGAAAGGAAAACTCAGGACGTACATCACATTGTTCATAGGACCATATAAATCACCCCTACTTGTAAGCAAATTACCACCATAAGTTGCCTCAAGAAAACTATCTGGCTTAATAAACTTCAGTTGTGGTCACAATACTCCCTTATTTTGTAAATCTAAATTAGGACTGTAATACAATTTTATGGGGCTATTAGATAAATTACCTTTTCCAGTATTAGGATGACGTACAGATAACATAGAAAAATGAACGAAATCTTCAGGTAATTGAAATGGAGGTTGCAAATTATACTTGCAAGCGCTCGAATTCACAAAGTTATCTGGAAAAAGAGAAGGTTAAGATTGAAAATGCTGTGCAACCTTATTTTTTTTTTATGAATTTACTGTTATGGTTCTATGAAACTATCAGACTTTGTGAAAAAATAATGTGGTCAAACTACTTCGGTACAACAGCTAGTGGGTGCTGAGGGCAAGCAGCTCTACTGAAATGCTTTCTTGTTTATTCCCATTGAGCTCCACAAGCTCTATGTTCAATCGTTGGTTCGCCAATCTCTAAAATGAGAGATTGATTGAATTCTAAACAACTATTACTCATAATCTCTAAAAGTATTAGTTTTTCAGAATTCAATCAATTTCTCATTTTAGAGATTAGCGAACAAAGCATTAAATGTAGACCTTGTGAAGTTCAATGGGAATAAACATGCAAGAATCGTAACAAAGCTGCTTGCCCTCTTACACCAGCTGTTGCACCAAAGTAGTTTGCATTTTTTTTGTGAAGTCTAATAGTTTAGAGAACCATAACAGTAAATTCATAGAAAATAAGATTGCTTAGTATACTCAATCTCAATCTCCTCTTGTTCCACATAACTTTGTAAATTCAAACTCCTGCTAGAACAATTTGCAATGCTTCAATGACCTGAAGGTTCTGTTTATTTTTCTCACCATCTGTATGTCATCCTAATGAAGGTAATTCATCTAATAGCCCTATAAACTTGTATTATACTCCTAATTTAGATTTACAAAATAGGGAAGTATTGTGACCACATCTAAAGTTTATTAAGCCAGATTGTTTACTTGAGGCAACTAATAGTGGTAATTTGCTCACAGGTAGGGGTGATTTATGTGGTCTTATGAATAAGGGTGATACATCTTGAGTTTTTCTTTCTTCCATCCTCATCGGGGGTTTCTAAATCTGTCAGTGGTAATTCAGATTTTGAAATCCAACTTCCTGAACACATTCAAGGTTTTATAAGGATCATCTTTCTTACGTTGAACACTTTGAAGCTCGAGAATATTGTGCCTACCAAAGAAAACATTACCAAATCTATACATGTTGGTAACTTTAAATATCATTATACTGATATTACAGTAGCCGTAAATACTACACTAGAGTAATAGATAATAAGATAGTTGGGACAAAATGATTTTGAGCTATATATGGTAGGACTGAGAGGATCTGGAAATGTGAGAATTCACATTGTAGAAATCCTAACCAGTATCAAGATGCATCTTGAAATGCAATTCATAAATTTCTTTGTTCAACTATTGAACATTCAGCAATAGCAGCATCTGAATGCAGGTAAACAATTTGTGTTGCATGGTTTTTAGTGATTCTCAATGCTTTTTCTCTTATTCTGTGTGCCTTCTAGGTATGAAGCGACTTTGATCCATAAAAGTGCATGACTTAAAAACCTTATATTGGGTAAAGTACTAATATGATTATTTACAGTATGAGGATGTGCCATCCTGGTACAAGACTTTACTGCTGGAGAGAAGTATATGTTTTATTAATGTGAATGTGTAATTATATAAAAGAGAAAACAAAAAATAAGGAAAGAATCAACTAATAAAGAATTGTGATCTTCAACTAATTTTAATAGAAACCAAATCACAGATAGAGATACTAAGATATGGAAGATCAATCAAGATATCGTAATATCAATCAAGAGATATCACCAATATGCACCTGCAAGATGGTAGATCTGTCAGATATATCAATCTTGGACCTTAGTGCCTCAAATGGAGCTTTCTGAAGAGGCTTGGTAAGAAGATCAGCCAGCTGATCTCATGATGAAACATGAGAAACACTCAGAAGGCATTGTTAGCAGAGATTTCAAAAAAATGATTGCCAATCTCTATGTGCTTTATTTTGGAATGAAAAATTGGTTTAGCACACATACAGGTCACACCAAGATTGTCATAATAGATAATTGGTGGTTCCTTGAGAGAGAGAGATAACTCCTTAAGGAAATTACAGATCCACCAAATTTCTGCTAAAGTTGAAACAATAGCACGGTATTCAACTTTTGTGTACGAGTGAACAAAAACTCTTTGCTTCTTAGAATTTCATGAGATCGGATTGGAGCCTAAAACACAATGTATGTTGTAGTAGAGGAGAGATCTTCATGATTATCTGCCCAGTCTGAGTTGGAGAAGGCATGCAGATTTAGCGACTTGCATTTTCAAAGAAACAAACCATTAGTAGATGTTCTAGCAAGATAGCGAGGAACTCGTTTGACCATAGCCCAACGTGTAGTCATTGGATCTCTTGTAAACTGAGACAATTTGCTTACAACAAAGGTAACATCTGGTCTAGTAAGGTAAATATAATGTAAACTTCCAACAATACTATGATATTATTTAGGATCCTCAAGTAAAGAGTCATCGCTAATGATAGGACAAGATCCGCTTGCCATTGGCGTACTCATGGGATTAGTTTTAACCATGTTGGCTCTATCTAAAATCGCATAGATATATTTCTGCTGACTTAGGAAAATTTTAGAAGGTTAGCGAATAACTTGAACACCCAAGAAGAAATGCAAATCACTTGAGATCTTTAATAGAGAAACGATTGGTAAGAAACCCAATAAAATCTTCCACCGACTTTTGATGATTACCTATGATGATCAGATCATCAATATAGACAATTAGATAGAGCATAACTCTAGATTTAGCATATTTAAATAAGCAGTGATCCAACTGAGAGTGGAAAAATCCATATGAAATAAGATAGGATTTGAGTTCCTCATACCCATAAATTGCTTTATAAAGCCGACAAATATGAGGGGATATATCTCGTTCACAAAACTCGAAGGTTAAGACATATAAACTTCTTCAGTTAGAGTCCCATGTAAGAAGGAATTGTTAACATCTAACTGATGAAGTGGCCAATCAAACGAGGTAGTCAATGAGAGAATAACACACACTATTCTATGCTTTGCTACCGAAGAATATGTTACACCATAATCAAAAACTAGACATTGCAAGAAACCTTTAGCAAGAAGTCGAGCTTTATAGACGCTAATACTTTAATCAGAATTGTATTTAACATAAAAAACCCACTTAGACCCGACAGGTTTAACTTGAGGATTTGCTGGTACAGGAGACGGTATACCCTGACCCTTAAGAACAGATAATTCCTCAGTCATGGAAGCAAGCTATTTAGGATATTTTAATGTTTGAATAACACTCTTAGGCTTAATAGGTTTGGGTATTGAATTGGAAGAAATAAAGGATCTGGTGGGTTTGGGTTTGCTATTGGTATTTGTGGAAGTAACTTGCACCTTTGAAGGTTGTGTAATAGTGGATGGGAGATAGAGTAGCACTGATTCAAAGTGTTTGAATTGGATTGGTAATGTTATTTTTGGAATGGGTAACCATGGGATGATTTGGTATAGTGGTAGAAGAAGAAATGGAGGAAATTGAAGGGGTTGGTACTAATATTAAGGAGGAGAAACCAGAGCTAGATGATGAAGTGGTAGAAGAAATACCTGGGAAATAAATAATGGAGTTTTCAAGCTCGTTTGATAAAGAGTGATTGCTGGTGACGGCCTCATGAGAGGTACTTTCTAAATCGGGTGTTGTAGATATAACATGAGAGGAATTTCCAGCTGAACTCGATGTAAAAGGAATAGTATAATACGAGGGAACCCATATATCAATAGTGTTAGACTCAGGTCGATTGGCCTTAATTTCCATAGATAAATATGGAAAATGATGCTCCACAAAGTCTATATGTCGGGTGACATACAACCTAGAATTCACAAGATCAAAACAAAGATAAGCACTTTGATTCTGTGAGTAGCCAAGAAAAATACATTTGCTGGAATGAGGTTGCAATTTATTTTTATTGTAAGGCCTTAACCATGTGTAAGACAAACAACCAAACATCCGAAGCTTGGTATAGTTTTGTAGTTTGACATATACTCGAAAATAGGGAGACCGATTCTCTGAAAGTTTAGTAGGTAAGCGATTAATCAAGTAGGTTGCGGTGTCAAAGGCATAAGACCAAAATTTTAGAGGGAACTAGACTCGCATTATGTAATAGGGTGATACCTGTTTCAACAATATGATGATGACGATGTTCGATGGTTGTATTATATTCAGGGGTATGTGGAGGAGTAAAAGGTGAGAAATCCCATTGTCTTCTAAAAAGGATCGAAGATGGATGAATTCACCACCATTGTCAGAATAAAAGGAGATGATGGGCTTTTGAAATAGCTTTTCTACAACTTTCTTAAATTTGGAAAATATAATGGATACATCAGATTTTTGTTTTATGGGAAAGAACCAGATGTATTTCATGTAATGATCAACAAATATTAAACAATATTGAAAACCATCTAATAAAATTTTTGGCGGAGGACCCTAAACATCTGAATAAATGAATTCCAAAGGAGCATTGCTCTTTATTGTAGAGTTGTAGAAAGGAAACTTATGCATTTTACTGCATTTACAGGAATTGCAAAAGAAAGATTTTTCTAAAGAAGATGAATAGCTAAAAGCTTGAAAACTTGACGAAGAGTAGGTTAGGATGGGTGACCAAGATGTCGATGCCAATTGGAAGCAGTTGCAGTGGTGGTGGTATAAAGGGTTTGAGTAGAGGTTGGCGATTGGAGAGATGAAGGCCATGGATAAACACCATTTTCATATTTCTCACCCCCGTGGAAAATTCCTTCATAACAAATGAATAAGGTGAGAATAAGACAGAGACATAATTATCATTACAAAGTTGATAAACAAAAACAAGGTTCTTTGTCATCTTAGGAACATATAAAACATTGGATAAAGTTAAAAAACGAGAAAATGATAGTGAAGAAGTGGATCAAGTATGTGTGATTTTGTGTCCGTCACCATCACCAAGCATAATGTATTTACTGCCGTCATAATCTAAGTGAAGGGTCATATTTTAGAGATCATGTGTGACATGATGCAAGACACCAGAATCAACAAGCCAATTTCTATAAGTGCTAGTGTTGTGGGTTGCATAGTTAGCACACGGTTGATGTGTTTGAGACTGAGAATTATTTCTTGCATGTCCATTAAATCCAAACCCATTGATTAAAGAAAGAATTGTTAATAATTTTTGGTATTGCTTCATCTGATGGTCAGGCTTATCACAAAGCTAACAAGTGACACGAGGACGATTCTTGTGGCTGTTTTGACTAGCATGTTGAGCAATAAAATTGTTAGCAATAGGTCTAGCCGTAGGATCTGGAGTTGTTTTCTAGATGTGAAACATGATTAGGTAGAGATCACTTGTTATGAGAAGATGGTTTAGCAACAAAATGTGTTGGAATTGGAACTGTGGTAGAGGAAGATGAGCGAATGGGTATATGCTTAAAATCAAGAAGCTTCTTATGAAGCTCTTCAAATGTCACAGGGGTTTCTTGGGCACATAGAGCTGCAACAATGGTGTCATATTTTGTTGGTAGTCCATGGAGAGCATGAAGTGCTCATCCATGAAAATATGAATGCCACCTGAGGCTAAAGTACTCTAGATTTGTTTGATCTTCCATAGGTATGAAGTAATAGTGAGGTTATCCTTTTTCATGTTGATTAGAGACTCTCTAAGACTCATGATCTGATCACGCAATGACTTCACAAAGGTTGCTGCTAAGTTTTACCAGAGAGAATTAGAAGACTTGGCATCAATGACAAAGGGAACAATATCAGTAGATAGGGATGCAACAATGGCACTCCAAATGAGATGGTCTTGTCGTTGATAAAACGATGAGGCTGTTGAACTTGGTGGATCTTCAATAAAATAGAGAAAATCATATGCAGTGAGGATGGTTTCCCTTTGGTATTTGATGTCGCCCAAAATATGCCTCCTAAGAAGTATAAACCGGTCGCTGTCAAATATAGAACCCAACCAAGGTTAGGGTCGATCCCACAGGGAATAGGTTGAAGTTTGCTTAGAATACTAGATGGAATAATTGGATCGTAAGTAAAACTGGGGTTTTTTTTTTGTGAATAAAAAGTGTTAGTAACAACTGCTGGTCGTATGGAGTTTGTAGACAATAAAAGAGATACACTAGGATTGTGATCTCTAATGATTCCTTAACTCCACCAATTACTTGTGCTAAAAAAATTGTCCCGCTATGTGGCATGCAAACTCTAACAAGATATGTTCAACTAAACATCTCTCGACCTTGGTTAGATGAATTTCACTCTTCTCCTCTCGGTCTCCGAGTGTCGCACTACTAACCCTTGTCCTGGATCTCAGATAACTTTCCCGCTAAGGCTCAAGTTATTAGATGAAGGTTGATAGCTTCAAATCTCTGTTGTTATCTCCTTTTCCCAATCTCTACCTCTCTCTCAAGCAAGTCTAGAATACAGGCGAGTTTCTAACGTTTGCAACCGTTAGAAGAGCAATCACAACAAAGGGGATAACAATACATGAATAAACAGCGGTACAGAATTGCCTTGCACTTAATCGGTTTGGTTAATTCCTCATGGTTCACATAACCCTAGTTGATGGGTTTAGCTATTCATAATTGTAAGAACACAAGAAGAATTCAGAGATGAAAGCATAATTATGATCTCACAACAATGAAGAAAGACTAAAATCTCAATTATCAATAAAACTCGAATTAGGGTTTGTAACTACAAAACCAAGAATATGTTTATGAACTCCAAAACAATATAAAATAGCTCTCAAAACAATGTAATAAATTTATCTGAATGAATCCCGCACATAGGACTATACAGGGGTATTTATAGATACAAAGCTAATCCTATCCTAAGAAAAATAGGAGAACAGAGTCGGCAACTTTCACGGTGTCGTGACTTAGTGTCGTGGAACCAAGTCACGCTACGTAGGTTGGTGTCGTGGGAATCAGGCTCAATTAGACATCTTCAGAAGTTGAGTCACGCCATATTTTCACGTCACATAGGTGGACCCACGCCACGTGGATCCCTGGTATGGAAATCAGGCAATTTTTCACACTGGAAGTGGACCCACGTCACCACTTTAGTGGTGTCTTGATTCCCACTCCGGTGTAAATTTTTGTTCTTTCTTCTTCCGACACTTCGTTCTTGGGCTTGATTGTTCCTTTTTGATCATTTTGCCTTCAAAAACCTGTTTTCCTGCAAAGTAGGACAGAAACCACATCATACCAACCAAATACACCCAAGTTATTGCAAATTTTACTTGTTTTAAGCATCGAAAGTGCCCTGTAACCATGACGTATCAACACCCTCAACTTAGAACGTTTGCATGTCCTCAGGCGAACAAAACAAAAACACACATAGATGATGCCTAACTAACAGAAACCTAAGGGACCTCTGACAGTCAACTCATTGCCTTTGGCACAAAACTTTTTTGACCCCTCCTAATTGCAAATCAAAACCAAAGTTTGTATTCAAGCAACATATTATTATGACACAGAAGGGATCAAGTGATGGCACTAGATTATGCACAAACAACTAAGCATATATGCAAATGACATTTTCCGAACAAATAGCAACTAATAATGCAACCCATGTACTCTCACAATCAAAGAAGTCCCATGCACTCACGGTATACTAATAAATATCGAATTAGGGACTCGGTCAAAACTCTCACTCTCATAAAGAAGTTAAAACAGTGTGCATGAAATACCATAGGCTTGCCCTTATTTTCTACGCCTTAGTTTTCAAACAGTTGGACTAGGATCACTATAGGAGTTTACTTGGCTTGTAATGTAGGCTTAGGGACGGGTATGGTACATATGGATATGGTGACTCAACCCTCCTTGACACTACACTATTTTTGGCTCCAACTTCCAACCTTTCTCATTTTTCTTCTCGCTTATTCGCCTTTCTTTTATTTTAAGATTTTGGGTGTTATTTTTCTCAAACTTCACAACACAACTCTTTTTTTCTTTTTTTTCTTGTTCTTTGCAATTTCTCTTCTTTTCACTTTATTTTTTTTTCTTCACACCCAAACCTGTTTTCCTTTTTTCTTTAATTAACTTCTTCTTCATACCCAACTCAATCTACGCACCCCTGTAATAGCCACCCTTAACTTAGGCGATTTACCTGAGTTGAGGTACACAGTGTCTAAGGAGGGAGCAGGCCCAAGACAGGTTCATGGTAAGTCAAAATGGGAAGGTGAATAGGCTAATGAAAGAAATAGGACAATTACGGCTCAAAGTCGGGATCAAGGGATACTTATTCATTTGGTTTGGAATTTAGGCTAAAAGTGGACTTTTTCAAAAATGGCCTATGATCCTTTCCTAATCCCCTATCCTCAAATCTTAGGCAAGAATACCGGGCAAGTTCTAGATCGTACACACATAGTTAACTAAGTAGTGACCTCACACACACATAGCACAGGGTTGTATTATCAACTACTACCTATCCGGTTCATGCAATGCTAGCTACAGTTATTTGCCTATAATCCTAGTGCCATAACAAGATCCAATAGCTGTCACACATAAACATGCTACTCCCATAATTCAAAAAAAAAATATTTCAGGAGGGGTATCCTTATCCGTCAAAAAAGCATAATTTTTTTTTTCTAAACTGGACTATACTATAGTTCCCTTATTTTTCTCCTAATTTAGAAAGAAGCACATAAACACCATAAATAACATCCTAAACATGTCGGTTCTACTATGATAGCACTTGAGGAAAAAGAAACACGACAACAAAAAACCCCAAGAGGACATATAAACCCATAAGTATTTCACACCCTCAACTTATAATCATGCATTAGAAAGAAATAAAACAAGGGATTTAGGAACATACCTGTGGCACCTAGGTGCATGGGTCTAATGTCGATCAAAATCAAAAATCAAAACAAATGTAGGAATAGTAAGACACCTTGGGTTACCTCCCAAGCAGCGCTTGATTTAGCGTCGCGGTACGACGCGGGTATCTTGGTATCTTGATTACTCAGACTTCATCAAGATCCCCACTGGGTTGTCCTCCAGGGTCATCGAAAATATTTTTTTCCGAAACCAGCCTCATGTTTTTTGGCTGCTTCATACTTCTACAAACATTGAATGTGACTTCCTTATTATCCAGCCTGAATTTCAGCTCACCCCGCTCCATATCTACTAATGCTCTGCCGGCGGCTAAAAATGGTCTTCCCAAAATTATGGGCATCTCAAAATCGACCTCACAGTCCAAGACAACAAAGTCAGCAGGAAAGATGAAGTTTTCAACCTTGACCAAAACATCACATATTATGCCCACAGGCCTTTTGATCGTACGATCCGCCATCAATAACCGCATCTTTGTTGGCTCGGGGGCTCCCAAACCTAATTTCTCAAATACTGCCAGCGGCATCAAGTTAATGCTCGTACCTAGGTCACATAAAGCTCTGGCAAAGTGAACTGACCCAATTGTGCATGGAACTGTGAAGGCCCCAGGATCATCTTTCTTTTGCACAAGAGAACGGGATGCAATTGCATTACAATGGTGCAAATTATCAACAGACTCATAACTAAGTTCTGTTCTTTGTGACCAAGTCCTTCATGAACTTCGCATAACCTGGCATCTACTCCAACGCCTCAACAAGAGAAATGTTTATAGAAAGTTGCTTCAAGATGGACATAAACTTCTGAAACTTTCCATCCTTCTTCTTCTTCTTCAATCACTGAGGGAATGGAGGAGGAGGCCTAGGAATGGGGGATAGCACTTGTGGGGCTTCCTTTTCTTTCTCAGTTTCAACATTTACCTTGTTTTCACCAGTTTGAGGCTTTTCCACCTCTTTCGTGATCTCCCTACTAATAATTCTATTTTTATCCACCTTTTTCTTGAGACCTTGAGGGAAAGGTGGAGGAAGCCTTGGGAATAGAACATACTTCTTTATGGCTTCTTTTACTTTTTCAATGGCCTTAGTCTGCTCTTCCAGTGGAGCGTGAACACCCTCAACTTGATTGGGTGCCTCAATGAGAGTCATGCCACTTCTTGTTGTGATCGTCATACAATGAGTATCATTCTTTGGATTTTTGATGGTGTTGCTTGGAAAGGTGCCTGGCTTACGTTGATTCAGTGCCAATGATATCTGCCCGAACTGTTGCTCCAACTGTGTAATGGCAGTCGAATGGGAATCTACCTTCTGAATTATTCCTGAAATATCTGCCTTGATCTCTTTTAGAAAGTTTTCTTGGCTTTCTGACCTTGTAACTAGTTTATCAAGAAGGGCCTCCATCATTGAATTTCCAAACTCCTCATCACGTCTTCCTGGTGGTACATAAAGGCCATTCTTCTCTCTATAATCATCCTTCCGTCTCCAGTCACGATCTCGTTCTCGATCTCTGTATCTTGATTTGTTGTAGTTGTCTCCATAATAGTTTCAGCCTTGATTCTCTTGCCTTAAGTTCCAAGATTCTTGGTTAGAACCTTGGCCCTTGGCTCGAAAACCCGCCACTTCTCAATCTAGGTACTTAGCCTCTTCATCAGACTCACTATCATCATGTCTAGCCGATTTCCCTTGTGCACCTACCGCATGCACATTTTACGCATCTCTGACCGCTATCTGTTTAACCAGAAGACCAATTTTGGTCCTGAACTGAGCGACCTCTTGATCCACAGATTCATTCAAAGCTCGTTGTACTATCGAGGCTCCAATAGCATATATGCCAGCTGGCGTATCCGCCTCCCGAGTATGCCATCCTTAGTTGGTCTTAGTGATACGATCCAAGATTTCTAAAGCTTGATCCCACCTCACTCTCATAAATGCTCCACCAGTTATAGTATCTGCTACAGCCTTAGTATTTACATTTAGCGCCCTGTAGAAGATTTCAAGTAAGTTTCTACCACTCATCCTATGATTTGGTACATTCTGCAGCTTCTTCTTGAACCTTATCCATGCCTCATATAGTGCTTAAGGATGTAGTTATCTAAAGTTGTAGATCTCATCCTTTAGCTGCAGCATCTTGGAAGGTGGGAAAAACCTCTCCAAAAATTGATTTCTCAATTCTTGCCAATTAGTAATGGATCCTCGTGGTAATTCTGCCAACCACAAGGTCGCCTCTCCTGTTAGGGAGAATGGGAACAATCTCAACCGAATTACCTCCTGATCAACTCCAGGCAAATTATATGATGTGTATACCCCCACAAAATTCATTACATGCATGTTTGGATCATCCGTAGGTAGACCGACAAATACACCCTTTAAGTTTAGCAGGTGAATCATAGCACTGGTAATTTCAAACTTAGTGCTTGGAGGTAACTCAGGTGGGATGATGGCACCGATCTCAACTGGCTCAAAATAAGCCACATCCTCATCTTTTGGATCATCATAAACATGCACATATGGTATCGGTTGTGACCTTAGATGTCTTTGTGGCTCTTCAGCCTCAGTCAGTCGATGTACTGCTTCTTGCATTGCTCGATTATCTCTTTCTGCTTGTCTAAGAGCAGCTTGCGTAGTCTGCTCTTCACGTGTCAATCGAGTGGTAGTTTGTTCCGCTGTTTCATAACCAACTGGTTGAATAGGTTGGTGACGAATGTCTCCCACAGCTGCAGGATCCTGAACTCCTTCAGTATTCACCATTCTTCGATTAGCTCTCAGAGTCCTTTCAATTTCAAGATCAAGTGGAATCAGGGGATTGCCTTGACTCCTAGTATTTAGCATACACCGGCATATGCCCTCAAAAGTATGTAAAACCAAAACCAATCAACTCCAACCAGTAATAATCAACTCCGTAACCGTATTCCCCAGCAATGGTGGCTGGAATTCGATGTCGCCCAAAATATGCCTCCTAAGAAGTATAAAGCGGTCACTGTCAAATATAGAACCCAACCAAGGTTGGGGTCGATCCCACAGGGAATAGGTCGAAGTTTGCTTAGAATTGCCTTGCACTTAACCGGTTTGGTTAATTCCTCTTGGTTCACATAACCCTAGTTGATGGGTTTAGGTATTCATAATTGTAAGAACACAAGAAGAATTCAGAGATGAAAGCATAATTATGATCTCACAACAATGAAGAAAGACTAAAATCTCAATTATCAATAAAACTCAAATTAGTGTTTGTTATTACAAAACCAAGAATATGTTTATGAACTCTAAAACAATATAAAATAGCTCTCAAAACAATGTAATGAATTTATCTGAATGAATCCCGCACATAGGACTATACAGGGGTATTTATAGATACAAAGTTAATCCTATCCTAAGAAAAATAGGAGAACAGAGTCGGCAACTTTCACAGTGTCGTGACTTGGTATCGTGGAACCAAGTCACGCCACGTAGGTTGGTGTCGTGGGAATCAGGCTTAATTAGACGTCTTCAGAAGTTGAGTCACGCCACCTTTTCACGTCACGTAGGTGGACCCACGCCACGTGGATGCCTGGAGTGGAAATCAGGAAATTTTTCACACTGGAAATGGACCCACGGCACCACTCACGTCACGTGAGTGGTACTCACGACATGTGAGTGGTGTCTTGATTCCCACTTCGGTGCAGATTTTTGTTCTTTTTTCTTCTGATACTTCTCTCTTGGGCTTGATTCTTCCTTTATGATTATTTTTCCTTCAAAAACCTGTTTTCCTGCAAAGTAGGACAGAAACCACATCATACCAATCAAATACACCCAAGTTATTACATATTTTCCTTGTTTTAAGTATCGAAAGTGCCATGTTACCATGACGTATTAGTATTTCCATGGTAGTGTGTATTGTTGATCTTTAGAGGTGCCTAAGTAACAACGTTGATACCGATCGAATGCTCTTTGTTATTCATGGTGAGAATTATTGGAGAATTTGGTATAGCTATGGGAGGAGTGGTGTAACACCCCAAAAATCCATGCTAAGATTAGAACCATGCTTCAAGTACATGTGAATTTAAACTTCATGTCTCAGCTGTATTAGAAGTGATTTATACATGTATTAAGACCTCAAGTAACTCCTAGCTCATAGCCAAATTGAAATCTTCCTTACCGGTGCTTTTCTTGTAAAGAATCTTGCCATAGTAAACTTCAAATTAGTATAACTCCTAGATTTTGGGGTATTTTCGAGTTCAATACCCACCAAAAGATATATATTTGAATTACCTTTCCAGCGCATCCAAATTCACCTTAATCCGATATCGGAGCTAAGAGCTATGGCCATTTTAGTGAAGCTCTGTCCAACAGTGAGAACATAAGAGCGTAGGTACGATCATGGTTACAACCTACGATTGTACCATGCTCACGTCTGATCGAAACAGTCCCAAAAATCTGAAAGTTGAAATCTATACCTTCCAACCATGAGAGGAAACCATGATCGTGCTTTCAAAACCACAATTAAAAGCATGATCGTGACTTCGAAACTTGATCCTGCTTGAACTTCCAAGCTACAGACTAAGGCACGATCGTGAGTGGGTACCATAACCATACCATGGCTCGTCGAATCATATTCAGAGAACCCAAAAGTCCATCCCATACCACGATCACAACCCACAATCGTAGGTAGGACCCATGATAGTGGGAAGGTCTCGTGGGTTCCATCCTGCAGCTTTTCAGTTACGAATTTAAAAGGGGAACAATAGTATTTTCCCACTCTTTTAACATCAAAAACACGTCGTTTAAGCCTTTACAAGGTTGAGTATTAAGCCTAATATTACCCTAAGACCTCATTACATATAAATTCAGTCAACACTTAGCCAAATACAGAGAAAGAGATTTTCAGCATATTATTTATGTCAGACAGTCAGTTAGATTAGGTTTTTGTCTTTATGAGTTTTATTCAGATATTTTCACTTGGGCGTTTTGCCAAAATTATTATCCAGATTATTAACTTCTGCATAAGTGATTTTTAGATTATTTCAGTATTTATAGTGTCATGCCAGGCCATGGGTTAGTTTTGGGTTAATTGTGGCTCTAAGCACCATGTTATGACTAGGGGGTAGTCTCGGGCCGTGACAAACTTGGTGTCAGAGAATTAGGGTTAAAGTGTCCTAGGGTGTTTGAAATTTGCATTTAGTAAAGTCTTGTTCATGGGTGTGAAACATGCCATACTTATGAGTGAGAGGCTATGAAGTATTTTAGGATAAATTTTCACTTCTTTCATGATTCATATCGTGCGATAGAGTGTGAATTCTATTAAAATCTTCTTCTAACTCGTTCTCTACGCATTTACAGAAAATACCTCCTAAAAGAGCCAATGGGAGGAGGAATAGGAATGCAGATGGTAACATGAATGGGAATCCATAAACACCACCAGCTCCAATAGACCTATTGAACGAGCAAGTATCTCATGCTGAATTCAGGGCTGCTTTCATGGTGCTAGCTCAGGCCACGACCACCCAAACTAATCCGCAGGTTGTTGCCCCAGTCGAACCCACTGTTACCATGGCAGCAGCTAGAGTTAAGGACTTCACTCGAATGAATCCTCCTAAGTTCCATGGTTCTAAGACTGAGGTAGACTTGCAAGAGTTTCTTAATGATATTCAAAAGATTACAGAAATTATGGATGTCTCTCCAGTTGAGAGTGCTGACTTGGCTGCTTATCAGTTGAAAGGAGTAGCTCACACTTGGTGTGAGTAGTGGAAAGAGGATAGAGGTACAGAAGCAGGACTAGTAGAATGGGATGAGTTTATTACTGCTTTTTTAGACAGGTTCTTCCTACTTGAGTTAAGGGAAGACAAGGTCAGGAGTTCATTAATTTGAAGCAGGGCAGCATGAGTGTTAAAGAGTATTCTCTTAAGTCTACTCAGTTGGTAAAGTATGCTCCAGCTATGATTGTTGACTCTAGGGCCCGAATAAGTAAGTTTGTGTTAGGTGTTTCTGAGGATGTGTAGCTTTAATTTTTCTCAATAGAGATCAAATGGTGGTAACCATTTTCAGTTCCACCAGAAGTCATCAGTTCTAGCCCCATCTTCTGCTAGTGCTCTAGTGCCCAAGTTCAGGCAGGATAATCAGGATAGATCACTAGGATCTAAATCCCAGGGCAACGTTACTAGTGGTCGTACTAACCCAATTTATAAGAGGCATGGTAAGAATTACCAAGGAGAGTGTATGGCCAGTAGTGGGAAATATTTTAGGTGTGACAAGCCACGGCATCGTTTGATGGAGTGCCCAGGTGCCAATCAAAAGGGTGGAGATGCTCATCAGCAGACTCAGTCCAAGACTTCAGCAGCTCCAGTAGGTCGCCCCACTCAGCAGGGTACCTCATCTAGTGCAGGTGGTGGTCAGTGTCAGAACAGGTTTTATGCCCTTGAGACTCAACAGGATTAGGAGGGTTCTCCTAATGTGGTCACAGGTACGTTACAGGTCTTTCATATTCATGTTTATGCATTGTTAGATCCCGGGTCCATACTTTCCTTTGCGACCCTCTATATAGCAGTAGACTTCGGTGTCAGTCCTGAAACTCTTTCAGAACTATTCGCAGTCTCTACTCTAGTTGGTGAGTCAGTCATTGCTAAACGGGTATACAGAAATTGTCCAGTCATAGTTTCTCAGAAAGTCACCTTAGTTGATCTTGTAGAGTTAGACATGATAGATTTCGATGTCATTCTTGGCATGGATTGGATCCTCTCTTGATATGCCTCTATTGATTGTAGAAATAGAGTATTCCAGTTTTAGTTTCCAAATAAACCAGTCATAGAGTAGAAGGGTAATACTTCAGTGCCTATAGGTCATTTTGCCTCTTACCTTAGGGCTAGAAAAATGATTTCAAAAGGGTGCATCTATCATATTGTTCGGGTTAAGGATTCAAAGTCTGAGACCCCAACTCTTGAGTCAGTTCTAATGGTTAACTATTTCTCAGTAGATATACCTAGAGTTCCTCCCGAGTGGGAAATTGACTTCGGAATAGATCTCCTTCTAGATACCCAACCGATCTCAATTCCACCACACCGAATGACTTCAGCTGAGCTTTAAGAATTAAAGGAGTAACTTAAAGATCTTTTATACAAAGGTTTTATCAGGCCCAGCATCTCTCTATGAGGTGCTTCAGTTTTTTTTATGCGAAAAAACGATGGTTCTCTTAGAATGTGCATCGACTACCGTCAGTTGAACAAAGTCACAGTCAAGAATAAGTATCCCATTCCCAAGATTGATGACTTGTTCGACCAACTTCAGGGTGCAAATTTCTTTTCTAAGATAGACCTCAGATCTGGCTATCATCAACTCAGAGTCAGAGAATATGACATGCTGAAGACAGCCTTCAGGACTTGGTATAGTCACTTTGAATTTGTTGTTATGTCTTTTGGACTAACAAATCCTCCTGCATCTTTTATGGACTTGATGAATATGGTGTTCAAGCAGTAGTTGGACATGATCATTATAGTCTTCATAGATGACATCCTTGTTTATTCTCAGAGTGAGGATGAACATGCAGACCATATGAGGATTATCTTGCAGACTCTCAAAGATTATCAGTTATTTGCTAAGTTCAGCAAGTGTGAATTCTGGTTGAAATCAGTAGCATTTCTTGGTCATATCATTTCTGGTGAAGGCATTCGGGTTGATCTTCAAAAGACTGAAGCAGTTAGGAATTGGCCTTGAACCATCTCTCCATTAGGTATTAGGAGTTTCTTAGGTTTATCCGGTTCTACAGATTGTTTGTTGAGGGATTTTCCTCTATTTCTTTCCCCATGTCGAGATTGACTCAGAATAAAGTCAAATTTCAGTGGTCCGATTCTTGTGAGAAGAGTTTTCAGGAGTTGAAGACTCGACTGACCTCCGCTCCAGTTTTAACTCTGCCAGAGGATTCTGATGGGTTTGTGGTTTATTGTGATGAATCCAGAGTTGGCCTTGGTTGTGTGTTGATGCAGCATGGCAAGGTTATAGCATATGCCTCTAGACAGCTCAAGCCTCATGAGAAGAATTACCCGACTCATAATCTTGAGTTGGCAGCAGTTGTTTTTGCCTTAAAGATTTGGAGGCATTATCTTTGTGGGGTTCATGTTGATGTGTTCACTGATCACAAGAGCCTTCAACATGAATTCAGCCAAAAGGATCTAAATCTTTGTTAGAGAAGGTGGCTAGAGTTATTGAAGGACTATGATATAAATATCTTATACCATCCTGGTAAAGCCAATATTGTGGCCGACACTCTTAGTAGATTGTCTATAGGAAGCGTTGATCATATTAAGGATGAGAAGAAAGGGTTAGTTCGTGCAGTTCACCAGCTTGCTAGATTGGGAGTTCGATTGGTAGATTCAGCCAAAGGTAATACCTTAATTCAGAATGGTTCAGGATCTTTATTAATAGATAAAGTGAAACAAAAGCAAGATAATGATCATATTTTGCTTAAGTCAAAAGAAGCAGTCCAGAGTCAGAAAGTTGAGGTTTTCTCCTAAGGCAGAGATGGTGTTCTTTGTTGTTAGGGTAGATTAAGTGTTCTAGATGTTGATGACTTAAGACAGCGGATGAAATAGAAGCTCACAGTTCTCGATATTCTATTCACCCAGGAGCCACTAAGATGTACCATGACCTACGACAAGTCTATTGGTGGAACGACATGAAGAAGGATATCGTAAAATTTATGGCTAAGTGTCCAAATTGCCAGCAGGTTAAGGTTGAGCACCAGAGACCTAGTGGTAAGCTTCAGTATATCAGTGCTCCTACTTGGACGTGGGAAGTGGTGAATATGGACTTCATTACAAGGTTGCCTCGTACTCACCGCGAGCATGATTCCATTTAGGTCACTGTAGACCGAATGACTAAGTTAGCCTATTTTCTACCAGTTAACACCTCAGACTCAGCTGAGAAATATGCTAGACTCTATTTTCGGGAATTGGTTAAGTTACATGGCATCCCTTTGATCATTATTTCGGATAAGGGTACTTAGTTTACCTCTCAATTCTGGAAGACATTTTAGAAAAGTCTTGGTACCCAAGTTCACCTCAATATAAATTTTCATCCACCGAAAGATAGTCAGGCAGAGCGGACCATTCAGATTCTAGAGGATATGTTGAGGTAATGTGTGATCAATTTCAAAGTAGTTGGAATGATCACGTGCCTTTGATTAAGTTTTCTTATAATAACAGTTATCACTCTAGTACTCAGATGGCCCCATTCGAAGCACTTTATGGTAGGAGGTGTATATATTCTATTGGTTTTTTTGAGGTTAGTGAAGCTACTTTAATAGGGCCTGATTCAGTCCAGAGGCAATGGAAAAGGTTCAATTGATTAGTTAAAGATTAAAAATAGCTCTGAGTCGTCAAAAGTCCTATACAGATGTGAGGAGAAGGGAACTTGAGTTTGCTATTGGTGATTTGTTTACTTGAAAGTTTCACCCATGAAAGAAGTGTAAAGGTTTGGTAATAAAGGAAAGCTCAGTCCCCGCTATGTTGGTCCATATAAGATAGTGGGTCCTTTTGGTAATGTAGCCTATGAGTTAGACCTACCCGCAGACTTAGCATCAGTGCATCCAGTTTTTCATGTGTTTCAGTTGAAAAAGTGCATTGGTGATCCATCATCGATTGTTCCTTTGAACAGTGTGGGTGTGAAGGATAGCCTTTCTTATGAGGAGGTTCCAGTTGAGATCCTTGTCCGTCATGCTTGTAGGTTGGGGAATAAGGAGGTCACTTTGGTAAAGGTCCTTTGGCAAAATCATCTTGTTGAGGGAGATACTTAGGAAGCAGAGGCATTTATGATGACCAAGTACCCCCATCTATTCTCTTTGAACCCTACTTCAGCTCAAGATAATAGTTTTCCCTTAATTAATTCTTCTATTCCATGTCACCTAGTTATTATCATGTCATATCATGCATTCACGAGTTTAAGTTAGTCCACATATTAGTTATAGACTCAGTATCATGTCAGTATTAAGATCTTAGAGTTTTAGTTTTGGGATTGTAGCTCCTTCCCTAACTTTTCGATTGAGTTAGTTTTCATTCGGGGATGAATGACCCCAAGGGGGAGATATTGTAACACCCCAAAAATCCAAGCTAAGATTAGAACCATACTTCAAGTACATGTGAAATTAAACTTCATGTTTCATCTGCATTAGAAGTGATTTAGACATGTATTAAGGCCTCGAGTAACTCCTAGCTCATAGCCAAGTTGAAATCTTCCTTACCGGTGGTTTTCTTGTGAAGAATCTTGCCATAGTCAACTTCAAGTGAGTATAACTCCTATATTCTGGGGTATTTTCGAGTTCAAGACCCACCAAAAGATATATATTTGAATTACCTTTCCAGCGCATCCAAATTCACCTTAATTCGATATCGGAGCTAAGATCTATGGCCATTTTAGTGAAGCACTGTCCAACAGTGATAACATAGGAGCGTAGGTACGATCATGGTTACAACCTACGATTGTACCATGCTCATGTCTGATCAAAACAGTCCCAAAAATCTGAAAGTTGACATTTATACCTTCCAACCACGAGAGGAAACCACGACCGTGCTTTCAAAACCATAATTAAAAGCATGATTGTGACTTCGAAACTTGATCCGACTTGAACTTCCAAGCTACGGACCAAGGAATGATCGTGAGTGGGCCCCACAATCATAGCATGGCTCGTCGAATCATATTCAGAGAACCTAAAAGTCCAGCCCATACCACGATCACAACCCACAGTCGTAGGTAGGACCCATGATAGTGGGAAGGTCTCGTGGGTTCCATCCTGCAGCTTTTCAGTTACGAATTTAAAAGGGGAACAATAGTATTTTCCCACTCTTTTAACATCAAAAAAACGTCGTTTAAGCCTTTACAAGGTTGATTATTAAGCCTAATATTACCCTAAGCCCTTATTATATAGAAATTCAGTCAACACTTAGCCAAATACAGGAAAAAGGCAATTTTCTTCTCCCAAGGCAAAATTAGGGTTCTTCAACTTCAGACTCCAAATTAAAGGTTTCACCAAGGTTTTCTTCTACAGGTATGTGGGATTACATCAATGGGTTCCTTTCACCCATTGAGTCCCAAAGTTACCTCAAATTCCTCAAGTTTAATTCACCTTTCGATTTTAGGATTTCCATGGAAAGTATGAATTCCTTTAGTTTTTAGTTTCTTGCTTGACTAAACAATGAATATAAATTTTCCCATAAATTTGAGACTCCTTACATACTCATATATATGAATTCTCATAATATTGGTAAATTCTTGATTTTGGACTTGAGTTATGAAATTCCATATTATGGTCAGTATATAGAATTGCCATTTGTAGTTGCATTCTTCTGAGATGGCGGGTTATGAACACCCAATGACCTAGGATATCATGAATTTTTAGTTGCATACTCAATTATTCAGTTTTCATGATTTAGAATGCTTTCAAATAAAGCACTTATCTTTCAGTTTGAGAATATCATTATTGTTGAGCATTTTAGTGTATCCGTTTGCTTTCAGTTGGAAGTAGTACTTAGCATTGAGAGGACATGGGTTCAGATAATCCAAGTCCTAGTACTATGTTGCCACCGTAGGTTAATATTATAGTCCTTTTTGGACGTCAATTAGTAGATCCACATCAGCCAGTGTTCGTACCCTTGGCAAGGTACTGAACACCCATCCAAATGGGGTTATTAGTTGGGCCCTATTTAGCTCAGATGGGGTATGTCGATTTATAGTAGCTCCCACAGTTTAGTATCAGACCTCGCTTGACCATGTATTCAGTATTTTAGCATATCTATCAGTACATGTTTATTACTTGGTCTTCCATTAGTTTATTCATGTCACATGCATCATGTTCAGCCTATTTCAGTTATTTTCCTATCCCATATACTCAGTACATTCAAAGTATTGATTGCATACTTTACTTTGCTCTATATTTTCTTATAATATAGGTTTTGACATTCAACATTCGAATCGTGCCTAGTATGATCTCCTATCACATCAACTGCAGTATATTGGTAAGTCCTTATCATTCGAGGACTAGTTATCAGTATTTCATTTTATGCTATTTCAGTTTCGGGCAGTTGGAGTTAGTTGGGGGCTTGTACCAACAACTCATCTTATTTAGAGGCTTTCAGACAGACAGTTAGATTTTCAGCATATTATTTATGTCAGATTGTTAGTTAAATTAGGTTTTCGTCTTTATGAGTTTCATTCAGATATTGTCACTTAGGCACATTGCCAAACTTATTATCTAGATTATTAACTTTTGAATAAGTGATTTCTAGATTATTTCAGTATTTATAGTGTCATGCCAGGCCATGGGTTAGTTTGGGATCACTTGTGGCTCTAAGCACCGTGTTAAGACTAGGGGGTAGTCTCAGGTCATGACAAGTGGTTGAGGGGTTCTAGTTGTAGGAATTGGTTGATCCATAGTTGTTGGCAGTAAAAACAAAATTCCCACAAATAAAAAAATATTGTGAATCTTTTAGACTTCTGATACCATATAAGACTTTACTGCTGGAGAGAAGTATATGTTTTATTATTCTGAATGTATTTATAGAAGAGAGCAAACAACAAATAAGGAAAGAATCAACTAATAAAGAATTGTGATCTTCTCCTAATTATAATAGAAACTAAATCACTGATGGATATACTAAGATATGTAAGATCAATCAAGATATCATAATATCAATCAATAGTTATCACCAATACCTTGCATATTTGGAGGTTGAATTCAATCTTGCTATTGTCGATATTAGAGATCCTAGGAGTTGATCACGTGCTCAATCTTGCTGCATATGTTATATGTATTATAGTTTTCTTGTATTCTTATGGTGCAAAGAAAGTGCATCAATAGTTTGATGACTTGAGATTTTATTGTAAGTTAACATATTTATGATTTTATAAAGTATTGTTGTTTAACTTATAAAGATACTTCTACAAATTTAAGAGCAACTTTCATAAAGCACACTACCATATGTGATAATTACTTAACATACCACTAGTTTCAAATGTTTACATAGTTTGCCAATACTTGTATATTTGCCTCTCTAGATATATGTATCCCATGAATGTATTTTGCCTCTCTCCCTCTCTTGTCCTCTAATTCTCTATTTCTAGTGTATTTGTGCACTATCCAATCCCTTTACTGTGCACTTTGCACAGATACATGCTTAGAAAAAGAAGAAGAAATGACAAAGATGAAGAAGATACACATATACAAATACATGTACATATGCATAAATATATGTATCTGAAAGCATATATATGACTATATGTGCATAAACTTGTTCAGATTCATATGATCTATGCCTATGTTTGTATCTATGTATATGTTTGTCAAATTCATATTTAGAAAAAGAAAAAGATACAGATACATAAATACCTTAGTTGTGCATTTGATTCCTTTTAGTCCTTCTACGTGCACTGTACATAAACACTTGCTTAGAAAAAGAAGAAGAAAAGACGAAGACAAAGAAAATGCACTTATACAGATACATGTATTGTGCATAGATATATGCATCTAAAAACATGTATCTAGCTATATGTGCATAAGCTTGTTCAGATTCATATGATCTGTGTATGTGTTTGTCAGATTCATATTTAGAAAAAGAAAAAAATAAAAAGATACATATACCTTAACTGTATATCTGATTCCTTTTTTCTTTTTTTCCTTTGTTCTTCACCTCACATCGTAGGAACGTCACTGTCGTCATCGCCAGAATTAATAGATCTATGCATTTTTGAAATTTACAAAAGTTTTGAGAACTCTTTGCAGCCTATTTGGATATTAAATCAATGTCTGTTAGAGCATCAACCAAAGTTGCAACTGTGGGAGATGAGAAATGGGAGGAGAGAAATGGGAAAAGAGAGATCGAGAGAAAGGGGAGAAGAGAGATACAGTAGGAGATGAGAAAGGGGAGGAGAGACATTAAATATATCTTATTGCAATTTTGGTAGGGAGATATTAAGTAGTGGGAGATTATGTAATTATTTTAAAGTAGAAAGAGATTTAGTAGACATTTGGTCATGAAAACCCAAAAATTTTGGAGTTGGAGTTGAAGTTGTCGTTGACCGTACCTTTTTAGAAAGACTTTGTAGACTTTTGGAAAGACAAAAAGTAAAATAGTGAGATGGAAAAAAGTGAAAACAAGTTGAGGGTTGTTTTTGCTTTTCCAAATACAACTTTAAGTTGTATTTGAAATTTGAAGTTGTATTTGGAATTTATATGTTCTTCTTTATTCGGGAAAAGGGAAAGTTAGTGGTTCCTGAGATCGTTAGCCTGCTCAAGATCCTGAAGCTGAAAAACCCAGAACATCTCCAACTGTTGTTGCTGCACAAGGAGATAGTTGTAGGGTGGCTTCATTGGGACAAACCACTGCAGCTGCCTCTGCTACAGTTGCCTCCACTGCATCCGCTGCCGATTACTGAGAAATGTTTTCCATGGTGATTATGAGGAAGGGTGATTTTTTCTATATTAACACACATAGACAAGTGGAAGAAGAGTAGAAGAATAATGTACTTGTGCTCTCTTACTAATTGTCACTATTCCTATCAACCAACTTTATTTTATTATCGGAGAAAGAGGGCAGTGGACTTAAGTCCATTGTGTTGATGGAAGAGGACCCATATGAAATGAGATGACTCCATGTTTCATATGGGTCCTCTTCGGTTAAAACAGTAGACTTAAGTTCGTTTCTAATGTGGAAACCCACTCCCCTCTTCCTCTGGTAATAAAAATAAAGTTCATGATGAGTCTCCTCTTAATTTTCACCAAGTTCTTGCTTGGATTGATTACACATATCATAGGTTAAATATAGTGGCTAAGATTTAATTGACCAAAGTAAATCCATGCTTTATTTGGTTCCAAAAATTATTGTAATCCCATAGTATTATCAATATATTATCTTGTTCATAAATATACGTAAAAACAATCTCTTTTCTTACCCTATTTTTTTTTCTAAGAAGGATTTATCTTTCAATTTCTTTTTAAATTAATCTTCTTATTGCAATTTTTCTTTGAAACTTTCTCTTTAACATTAGCTATTGCAGAGATGATGATAGTTCAATATTTTTATTAAAAGGTGCCTTTTTTAAAAAAAAAAAAATACAAGGTTGAAAGTTTTTCTTATTATTGAGTTGTCGACTCCGTAATGGTTTAAGTTATTTTCTTAACGGGTGAATTGATAGCCAGATAAAAATTTATCTAGTTATAGATCTACCCTTCACTTGACTTAGGTTTTAGTTCACTTCTCAATTCTGATTTATCATTGTCTCAGTTGGCAAGAGGTGTGCATATTGTTTTTTATGTTGTTTAAACTACAAGCCTTATTCTGCTACTTTGTTTTATGTTGTATATACTTAGATTCTCAAGCTAATGGTTCATTATTTAAATATATTGAATTGAAGAAATTTTTCTGACCATGGTTCATTTGAGCTCTTATTCTGCCTACTTTATTTTTCATACGACCATACTTTGTCACTTTGTCTTCTTTAAGTGATTTTCAATGAAGAAATTTTTTTCGTGAAATATTAACAATTAAATCGTTAATCAAATGGTAAACCATTAATAATATATAACCTATTAATCAATATCTTAATGGTTCTATAACAATCTAGCTTGTCTATAGATCAATAACTGATAAGCCGAATTGATAACCCTCAAAATCTAACAACCAATGAGCAGCCCTACTTGCGTAACGGGTAACCCAGACCAACGAAGGCCCGAGAAGACCCCTTAGAATAATATCATAAGCATATTCACTATTAAATTGCTGAAATAGACCCAATAATAAGAAGTTCAACTTGAATAGAAATGACTAACAAAACTTTTATCCAACCATAACATTACTCGACGAATCCTCTAATCCATAAAGAAAAGATCATTTATATCTGGACAAGGCTCCGACAATACCATAAAGTAAATACTAGAATGTCTATCATAAAGGCACCTTCCAAAGGATGGAGGGCTCACCAAAGTCAAAGTTGTCCAAATGAACCTAGTGCTACACAGTACCACGAGAATGTGCCTCCGAACCTACATTATTTAATGATGTAAAGCCCGACAATGGGCAATACGTGGAATGTATTTGTATATAGAACAAGTAACTAAATAAGATATGCTTCATATAAAGTAGTTATAAGAGTAAAATCAAAACATAATAACATGTACCGGCTGTGACTCCAAAATTGAAAACATAAACATTCTATTATTTAGTTCTGAACTAGATGGTATCACCGACTTCCACTTAAACACCACGGGTTATGTGGGTCCGATCAACACTAGATTCTCTAAGCCCCAATCCATGTTTGTTGTATGAATTGAGATTAAATCATAATGCCTAGCACAATCATCCTCATAGAGGAACATATAAGGTCGTCCAATTAAGGATCAAACCATCCCTATGTCGGCAAAACACAGGTTTCAGGTGTTGAGCCATTTGGACACACTTTTTTAGTTAACCATGTAATTCTCTTTAAGCCCAGATTTTAGCCTTTTCATATCATCAAGCATAATTAAAAATAATTTCATTTCCATTAAGGGGATAAACCATTATTAGTATCGTCATACCAAGACTTGCAAGTCATTTATTCCATTATTCGTTTAACCATAAGGTCTGTCATCATTTGTCCTGCCCAATATGTCAAAAGTCAAGTATAAGATAGTTCTTGACAACCAATCAAATCATTTAAGAAATCTATTTAACAACTAGGAGTCACAATTTCCTCAAGTATCATAATAAACTTCTTAATATGGGTCAACCCATCCATGTGTCGTTAGAACTTTAATACAACATAAAACTCATCAAATATAATGTCTTTTGGCCCAATGAATAAATCAAACCCTTTAAATATGGATAAAAGAAAATAAAATTCATTTAAACTTTTCAAGGTTTAAATCAATATGTAGTTACGAGCAATTTCAAGTAAAATATATTGTATAGCGATTTCATGCTTCTTTCGTAAATTCTATAGACATATACTTACAACCTTAATTAAAACAATCGAAATACATATGAGTAGATAAGGATTTAAAAATCATAAATTCAAGATTTGATTTGAGAAGGGGTTGCTCTGCATACCTTTTGACGGAAGAAAATTCGAGAAAGCTTGACTTGAGCCCTGAATTTGAAACCCTAGTTGTTCTTGCTTCTAAGAATCTTTTTTTGGGAGGAATGGGATGAGTTTTGGACAAATTAAATTCATGCTTAGGGTTTTGGGGTCTTTTTAAATAGGTAGGGAATTGTTTTAGCCAAGGAAAAGACCAAAATATCCCTCAGAACTCGTTTTAAAAGTGCAGAAAATTCCCGTCTGACTATTTAGGTAACGGACCGTCAAATCCTTGATGAACCATTACCAAAACCGTCAACACGTGGCCAAAATTTGTTCCTACTGGTTAGGCCTGACGTCTTGCCTTGATGGACCGTCACATATATGACTGTTAGTCACCTGAGCCATCACACTTTGGCAGATAGATACCTTCTGGTAAAATGAGAATAAATTTTTACTCCGGTATTGGATTGACAAAAAGTTTGTGGCATTGGAAAGAATACTTGAAGATCTTTCATTCGGTTGGTCTTGAGCTATAAAACCTCTTATATTTTAGGAGTTATGCTCCTTTTAAGTTGGCCCTAGGAAAATATTATACGGAAGGTCAATCAGTATAGAAGTTGTCAACTTAACTTTGTACTAGAGGTTTCTTATGACCTTAATTCATACCCAAAACATTTAACACACTAGAGAATTGATCTAAACACTTATATCTAAATATAAATCATTGGGTTTGGGACTATACACATAGGAAGAATGGTTCAAATTCTAGCCCAAAAGTGTGGGGTGTTACAATATCTCCCCCTTGGGATCATTCTTCCTCAAATGATGGCTAGGGACTTATTAAAGCTCTATAAGTATGGACATAAGGTCCGAAACATTAAATCAAGGATTTAATTCTATCTCACATACATCAAGAGGATCTTACTGACAACTTCAAGCAATTGGGTAAGCACGAATCATGAGATACCGGAGACATAACATAGACATGATCTAGGACATGAATTCTATGGAACTTGATCATAATGACATAAGTTATGAATTCCATGGAATCATAACCATGGATTAAGATGGATGCATAACAAGAACTACGGTCGTGCTGCACATAGGGATGAGAATATTTCCACCTCAAATGATATAACTAAAAGCCCTTAAGCTTAGCAACCTTTCTCGACTATGCTTCTCCTCTGAATGCCACACTTCATCAATTCCATCTTATAATATCCACTCCAACACATAATTACCAGAGCCGGAGTCTAACTTCATATTGTTTGCATTTTCAAGCCTAACTGGGAGTCATAAGGTCCTACATATAGTGCAATCATACTAGTCTAAGTTACGAAAATTTCTTTTACAGTCCATATCTCTCTCAAAACTTTTGCCCCCCAAGAATACTACTCCATCTTATCACTATAATCAACTAACCTCAAGCTCTAACCAAGGTGTAATAGCCATATAAAACAATGGCCTACATATCTACAAATCACAACATTCAAGCCTATCATTACTACACCCCCTTTTATGGACTTCCACACCTAAAACCGGCATCTTTAATCACTTCATATGGATTTCCACTATATATCCCCTTTCTAACCATTTTACATAACCAAAGCTCATCTTCTACATCCCCTTTCACCTATAATCTTAGCTCGAGTTGTCACACACAAAAAAAAATTCACAACAAAGAACATCTACTCTCTTGTCTAAAATATTACTATGCTGCCATCACCACTATCATCCTAACATAAGGAAGGTCACGGAGTGACCAGAGTACAAGCATCATGAATAGGATTGATACTGCTTAATTATAACTCTTATTTGTCGCACTACTCAAGATAGGACCTGTGAAATAAGATTCGATACAATTGGCATGAAATACTTCATATATCAAACATATAGATCATAAATAAATGGTCGGCCCAGCATAAACATAATCCTAATATAACATGAGTTCATAGGACTGGCATACTGAGAAACATGAGTGCATATATCAAGAGTTGTATAACATAAGGCTGAAATTCATAAATTCAAGGAATATGATTTAGACCACTACTTGATGTTATTGCCTCTCATTCTGGGAATTGAGAATGGTCAAAAGTTTGCATAGTAAGTGTCGTTTTAGGCTTAGGCATGACATAATATGAGTCAATAACATATAGAAAAGTATAGTTTCTTAGAATTGAGCATAATGAGAGACATGGATTCATGGATCATGAGCATCATAACATAGAACCTAGACTCCTAAAATCTTACAGAAAAGTTTGGATCTCTTAGAGATTCTATTACTTCTAGTTCAAGGGATAGAGCATGGTCATGAGTTTACGAGGAGAAATTAGATCTCAGACATAAGTATGGATAGAAGGCATAAGACGTAGATAGGGAGTCATCTTAGGCTGAAACGTGAGGAATACACAAGATAATAAGGGATCACTAAGTCACACATCATATCTCTTTTCTAAAACTCATCATCACTAGAAATATCAAGACTTGCCCTGGTTTCAATACCTCATCATCTCCTCCTTAGCTCAAAGGCCTCTATCCTAGGTCTGTGGACCTATTCTCTAAACAGAGCTATATGTACAACACCTAGCAAGATTGGGTATAACTAAGCACATGAACGATAAACTCGCCCTAATAAACTATTATAGGAAAAATACTAACTTCTTGCTATAACATTTCTTTCAAGGGTATTACTCTAAACTTCCTCTATCCTCCAACATCAACATCATATAACTTACATTTTCATTGGCGTACATATCTATTCCCTCTAACACTTAACAATCTGACCTCCTCTTCATAGTCTACTAGCTTCACACCTCTAATCTCATATCTACCAAGCTCAAGGAAATTTAAAACTATATAAAGAGGTTTAACCTCGTCTATCTAAAGTAATCCCCTCAATTCAGATTTACAAAATACCATACTATATTTACCTATCCTTCTTCATACGAAATAACTCAAGAATACTTACTAGGAACACATAACACTTATAAACTTAAAACCTTATCTAACAACATACTACCTGGGTACAACTTATTCTTATAAATTTAAGGCTCTTTTTCATTTAATAACTTAGCCATAATTCACTGCTTCAACACTAGCCCTCATGAATATATCATACTTACACATTCAATTTATTTTTTGTAAGTTATCAACCTAAGCTCTTGCACACATCATATCAAGCCTACTAAATACATTTTCCATAAATTTTGTGTCACTATCCTCGAGCTACCAATCTTTTCACTAAAGTCAACATCTAAAGTTCAAACTTAGCGCTTAGTCCCAATCATGGATTGCCAATGAAACATCTTACATATTATACTAGACCATCAAATTTTGTGATAAATTTATCAATCTTAATTTCTTATTCCACTTAATTGCGGCTCACCGACACATTCTTCTTCACAACATTACTACTACACCTTAGTATTCATTACACATCTTCTCAGATTCTAGACTGGCTTACAACTGTTAGGTAAAAATCAAGAAACATTGAGTATACTAAATCAGCATGAACAAAATGGTCGATCTTAATCCTATAATCCATCGAATTACAGTCTATTAACACATTCTCCTTTCATACATCACAATTACTTATCCAAACGTACATTTAAACTATCTTCATAGTTCTATAGACATCAAGGAGTCCCTCTCTCTAGGGACCAAAAATTGAAGCTTAAGTCTATAAATTCTTAATCATGTATCCTTCCATTAACAATCAATAATTGATCTTTTACTACCACAATAACAAGCCATCACGAGCTCCTTCCCTAATTCAAACATATTTTAACTCATCATAACTAATCACATTTTTTCTCTACTAACCATTAAATTTTTTTTGCAAATCCTGCTACATCTTAGCCCACATCATAATGGCATCCTACCCTCAACACTCACTTAATGAGTACAAGAGTTAGCTACCTTTTTTTGATCATTCACTACTTTCACTCTCAGTCATCTAAGCTTATAACTCTATATCTCTGGCTCTGGGATCATCTAGCTACTCATAGCTTATAAAACTCTAATTAACACTGTCTCATCAGGTGGTCACATTACCTTAATATTTAGCTACCTACCTTCCCTCTTAAGCATGGCATCTGTAATAAAGCTATTGAAAGGGTCAGGATACATATCTTACCTTGAATCATCACACAACTAATGTGGGTAGGGGTATACACTTTGAATCCATGGACTTGAATGCACCAACGAACTTGTATTAAGTCCTTGTTCAGTTTTATAACTTTCTGATGACTCTATTTGAAATGTTCACATTGCTAAGGGCCTAAGCTTTAACACTTCTATCGCCTAAAAAAGGAAGCAGAGTTAGCAGAATTAGAGACAAGTAAGAATTTGGATAAATTTTTTATGGACAACTCTTTTACATGATCTGGAGTATAAAAGAATGGGAAACATTTCCTGAATGTCTTATAGCCTCCTCTTTATAAGTGTGGCACGCTACACACCTATAAAAATGACTTTACTTAACACGACTTTGCAGACACCCTAGGACACTTGAACCGTACTCTGATACCAATTTCGTCAAGAACCTGTAATAAGCCCCAGACATAACGGGTAACCTAGACCAATGAAAGCCCGAGAAGACCCCTTAGCATAATATCATATGCATATTCACTATTAAATTACGAAAATAAACCCAATAATAAGAAGTTCAACTTGAATAGAAATGAATAACCAAACTTTAATCCAACCATAATATTAGTCTACAAAGTCTCTAATCCATAGAGAAAACATCATCTATACTGAGATGTAACACCTCATACTTACCAAACCCTACGCGACAATGTTGGATAAGGTATACTTGAGTGTTGAGAGCCAAAGGTATGTATTATATAATGTTATTGATGAGTACGACTACATGTACGTTTATGGAAAAATGACAACATGAGAGATGTGATTAATTATGTATTAAATTGTGGGCTTGATGTAGTAAATATTGGACATGTAAAAATCTTGCATCATTTGGGCCATAAGTGAAGCCCAAATTCATAAGAAGACATGGCCCAAACACATTATTTTGACCCATTCTTCCAATTTGTCCATTTGACCAACTCAACCATTGCATTTAATGCAAGGAAGAGATAAGAGAGACTTTGAGGGACTATATATAGAGAGAGATAGAGAGAAAAATCAGATTTTTATCACTTGAACTCTCATCCCATTTCTAGAATTTTCCAATATTTTCCCCTTTGCTCTCAAAGAACCCTAAGCCACTCTTTTGACCAAGATCATCAATTGGTAAGTGTGTATTATGATGAGTTCATATATTTTATGCATAACACATGGTTTATATTATGTTGGTTATGTTGGTGGAATGTTGAGAAATTTACAATAAGTGCAAGGTTACATGTTTGCTTAAATCGGAGGTTGCTTTGTCTTGTAAACTTGGTGATGAACTTGTGGTTGTGAAAGAAGTGAATTTGGTGGAGTAAATATTGACATGTGAGATGTTATTATGGTCTTACTTTGTTCCATTCTTATGCATAACATTTGGAATTGGTATTGTGAAATCGGTTATGGTTTTGGTGTCGTATTGGCCGTGAAATGTGGTTTTGGGTGTCGTTATGTGTGTTGTGAAGTTATGACTGAATTTTGGCATGTTAAATGATCAAAAATATGTTAAAATGAGGTTGGTTATGATCATGTACCATTCATGGCATTAAAATACCCAAAACGGAGCCATTTCGGACCAAACGGGCATCCGCCCCCGCAGACGAAGGCACCTGCGTGCGCAGATGCCATCGCAGATGCCTCTGGCTGCTGCTGGAGGGCACCTGCGCGCGCATGTCAGCCACCTGCGTGCGCAGGTGGCAGCGCAGGTCAGGTCCAGAACTCGTTTTGTGTGTTCTCGACTCTAGTTGATCCCCGAAAGCCCCGATACCCTTTTTGGATGGAATTATGAACTTGTGATGTCGTTTTAATGACTTTAAAGTGTCGTATGAAGGCGTATTGGACTGTATTAAATGTGTATGGTTGTTCATATGTTGTTGTGAGGCAAATCGATAAGCGGAAATGTGACGGAATGGAAATGAGAAGGCATAAAGGATAGGTGTGATGCGAAATGCTATTGTTATACGAAATCTTGGTCAATGTGTGTAATGTTAAGGTGTTGTTGGTATGATAATGCAGTGAGTTGTATTGTAAGGAGTGAAATGAATTTATATGACGGTCATATAGTTCATTGTTTTTGTACGCTTGTATGATAAATGATCGTTAACAAGAGTTTCATTGTGGACTTATATTGTAGAGTGAAACACAAAGAAGAAGCTGGACTGTTGTGTTCATATATAGTCTTGTGTACTCGTACTTGGAAGTAAAGGTATGTAAGGTTACTTCTATATCCTTCTGCAATATATGATGTTCACACTGTCATAGCACTCACTTGATTCCGAAATACTCTAAGGTATTTCATATTCGATAGTTGGCTAGAGTTACTCATATGTTCCTTATTCATTGGTCAATGGTGAATCGTATGACTCGTGTTTATTGATTGACTCATGTCCATTGGTTGACTCACGTTCATTGGCTAATATGTCAAAAGTTCCAAGTGGTCTAAGGTATTGCATCGCAGGGTGGTGAATAGTTAATATCCACATGTATCGTGTTTAGTGATCATTATGTTAAGGTACCAAACGTGTACTAAACCAAGGTGGTTCTATAGTATTCCAACTAAGGTTGATATATTGATAGTCGGATGTGTTTTACTCCTATACAAAGCATGAATCACTTAGTTCTTATTTATGGGCGGAAGTTCTTAAGTTGTCATAAGTTGTAGATCCTAAGAGAGCTTGTTTAGTTGAATATCATTGTTCCAATCATATTATGAGTCCTATGGTATGATGATTATCCTTGTGCCAATTGTAAGAGTAATAAGAGAGGTGATGTGCAAGTTAGTATAATTATGCTTCATAAGTGAAATTGTCCATCTCATGAGATAAAGGAGTGAAGTGAGATGTGCATGTAAGTACGTGTTTGGCGAAGGTGTTAATCCCATGAATTACAAGAGTAAAGTAAAGCATAGGGGTGTGTTCCAATGAGTGTCATGATCCAAAGCTTCCAACAAAGTTATGACTACAAAAGTATCAATCCCTCATAAGCCAAGGGTACCCTAATTCCGGGTATCAATTATGGTTCATCATATGTTCTTTATGCATTGATCAATTGTCATTCACATGTTTCATATGCTTTGGGGTAATGTTCTAAATAATTCATGGTTCCATCAATGTTTGTTCCAAAGTTCAAAATGATATTATGACTATCAAAGTACCAATTTCTCACAAGTTGAAGTATCTATCTCAAAGTAATGAAATAAAGTAAGAGCAAAGTAATGTATGATGATGATGTTTATTTATCCATGGGGTACAAGTACCTGCATGATGATGACCATTTATCCATGGGGTGCAAGGACACCTGCATGATGACACGATCTTATCCATGGGGTAAAAAGAATACCTGCATGATGATGATATTTTATCCATGGGGTGTAATGACACACCTGCATGATGTATCCATGGGGTGAAATTAACACCTGCATGATGAGGGCCCTAACAGTGTATAAGCAGTGTAAAAGTAAAGTAAGGTAAAGTAAAGGCAAGGAAGAGAAAGAACGTAATGTACATGGTATCCCACATACAGAAAGAAAGTATATTCACACTGCTATTTCCCTTATATTGATTTCATGGTTGTTTTTATTATGTACAAATCATTGGAGATTATAACAATGAAAGAAAGGTACATGGTTCCATATATAGAGTTCCCTTATAATTATTTCCATTGGAGTAAAGCAATAAACGAAGGTAATGAAAGCAATACTCATGGGTTTCAGAAGGCAACATGGTAACTTATTCACATTGACTATTCATTTGTATTTGAGTTCATTGAAGTATTCATGCATTGTACAATTTCATCTGGCCTTACATACTCAGTACATTCTTCGTACTGACCCCTCTTGGGGACTTACTTTACATGTTGCAGGTGCAGGCATTAGTAGACCTCCACAGTAGGTTCACGGTATTTACAGACTGTTGGTGAGCCCCAGTTGCTTCGGGACTTTTCGAGTCATAGTGGTACAGTGTTTAATGTTGTATAAAGCGGGGACTTGTCCCGACTTCTAGTTTGTTATGGTCAATGCGTCTGTTAGAGGCTTTTGTAGACATACGTGGGTATATGGATGTAAGATATGTACGTACAGTGCGATGTAATGGCCCCAAAGGCCAAGTGTTATATATGTATATATGTATATGTATGGCATTTTATATTTCATCAATTACATGAAACAGTGTGTTATTCATTTGAGGTTATGCGTACGAGTGTTCATGAGTAAAAATTGGTTCTCTCGGGCCATATCGGCTTCGGGTGCCAATCACGCCTCGTTGGTATTCGGGGTGTGACAAAGTGGTATCAGAGCAGTTCGTTCTAAGGGTGTCTACAAAGCCGTGTCTGAGTAGAGTCTTACTTATCAATGTGTTGTGCACCACATTTATAAGTAGGAGGCTACGGGACATTTAGGATGTTGTTTCTTTTCTTCATTCTGGATCGTGCAATAGAGCCAATGTTGTAAGTTGAATTGTGTCTGACAATGGTACTTGTTTCTCTTTGATATAGTGACAATGCCGAACACTAGAAAAGAAAGAGGTATAGGTAAGCAGGTAGATGTGCCTGCTGAAGAAGGAATGAGTAGAATACCTGACCAAGCTATTCAAGGTGGGGCAAATGCTGAAATTTTATCTCGATCTTCCTCTACTTCTCCAGCTCCAGAAGAGCCAAGAGGTAGAGAAGTACCTGCAGAACCACCTACGAATGCCACTGATCAGGATTTGAGAAATGCAGTACACATGTTGACTCAGTTAGTAGCTGCACAAGCACAAGGACGAACTGAAAATGATGCGGCTAGAGCAGCTAGTCGGCGTACACAGGACTTTTTAAAATTGGACCCTCCTATATTCACCGGGTCAGATCTGAAAGCGGATCCACAGGATTTTGTGGACCAAGTTCAAAGAGCACTAGAGGTGATGCACGTAACAGGTGTAGAAACAGTTGAGCTGGCAGCTTACAGATTGAAGGGTGAGGCCATATTGTGGTATGAGGACTGGAAAAGATCAAGAGGCATTGATGCACTCCCAGTTGATTGGGAGGAATTTAAAATGGCATATCTAGATCACTATCTTCCTTATGAGATTCGTGAGGCTCGTGCGGATCAATTTTTAAATCTGCGTCAAGGCAATATGAGTATTCGAGAATATAGTTTGCAGTTTAATTCCTTGGCTCGGTATGCGCCAAATGTAGTGGCCACGATGGAAGATAGAGTCCATAGATATGTGGATAGATTGGAGCCATACTTGGTGCGAGACTATACTATTGCCGCTTTGAACAAAGATATGGACATTGCTAGAATTCAAGCCTTCGCACAGAAAATGGAGGACCAAAGGAAAAGAAAAAGAATACAGGAATCTGAGGGAGGTCCATCAAAAAGGACGAGACCTATGGGACAGTCTATGGTGGTTCCAGGAGAATCTGGATCTCGAATGTTACCACCTAGACCCTCCTTCTCTTATTCCACAGCAGGCGCTCCATCTCACTCCCGGGGATTCAGGGGCAGTTATCTTGGGCAGAGTGGTAGGATGCCAGACTCACAGACAGTGGGGTCTCCTCGCCCGCTGTGCCAATCTTGCAGACGATTTCATGAAGGTGAATGTCGTAGGGGGACGAATACTTGTTATTGGTGTGGTATGTCGGGTCACATAATGAGGGACTGCCCACAACGAGGGTTGGGTAGTAAGGTACGACCTGTGGGGTCCATTGGGGCATCATCAGCGTCGGTTCCTTCTTTAGACCGAGGTGTACAGTCTGTTGATCGTGGCAGAGGTACCGGAGGAGCAGCCAGTACTAGTGGGGTCCAGAATCGCATTTATGCTTTAGTAGACCGGCAGAATGAGGAAACATCTCCTGATAACGATACAGGTATTTAGGTGTATTACCATACTGTTACATGATGCATATGTATTGATTGATTTGAACTCTACTCCATCGTATGTTATTCCATCGGCTACTATGGTTCAAATATAATGGACACTGGAGTCATTAGTTAAACCAATAGAAATATCTCCACCTGTTGGTGAATATAGCTTATCTAAAAGAACCTATCACAATGGTATAGTGGGTATTTTTGATCATGTTATGATGGTTGATCTTATGGAGGAAGGAATGAAAGGTTGTTAATGTAGATCCATTGCTTTTATTGAAAACATACAAGTTATGGAGGATCCCACTAAGAAAAGATACATATGGCTATTCTAAAGCGACAAGTGCAAAGGTTAGTGAATAAATAAAGAGAAGCTGAAAACAACGTGATGAGATCAAGGTCCCCATCAGTGTTCCAAAAAAAAAAAAAAAAGGGGAAGAGTTTACAATTTAGGAGTGAGGAAAGAACAAGCAAGTATCTACGAGGGTATATAGATAATGGTGATGATGTAAGAATGCATATGTTGCACATGAGACAACGATGTTAACATTCGAGGACGAATGTTTCTAAGGGGGGAAGAATGTAACACCTCATACTTACCAAACCCTACGCGACAATGTTGGATAAGGTATACTTGAGTGTTGAGAGCCAAAGGTATGTATTATATAATGTTATTGATGAGTACGACTACATGTACGTTTATGGAAAAATGACAACATGAGAGATGTGATTAATTATGTATTAAATTGTGGGCTTGATGTAGTAAATATTGGACATGTAAAAATCTTGCATCATTTGGGCCATAAGTGAAGCCCAAATTCATAAGAAGACATGGCCCAAACACATAATTTTGACCCATTCTTCCAATTTGTCCATTTGACCAACTCAACCATTGCATTTAATGCAAGGAAGAGATAAGAGAGACTTTGAGGGACTATATATAGAGAGAGATAGAGAGAAAAATCAGATTTTTATCACTTGAACTCTCATCCCATTTCTAGAATTTTCCAATATTTTCCCCTTTGCTCTCAAAGAACCCTAAGCCACTCTTTTGACCAAGATCATCAATTGGTAAGTGTGTATTATGATGAGTTCATATATTTTATGCATAACACATGGTTTATATTATGTTGGTTATGTTGGTGGAATGTTGAGAAATTTACAATAAGTGCAAGGTTACATGTTTGCTTAAATCGGAGGTTGCTTTGTCTTGTAAACTTGGTGATGAACTTGTGGTTGTGAAAGAAGTGAATTTGGTGGAGTAAATATTGACATGTGAGATGTGATTATGGTCTTACTTTGTTCCATTCTTATGCATAACATTTGGAATTGGTATTGTGAAATCGGTTATGGTTTTGGTGTCGTATTGGCCGTGAAATGTGGTTTTGGGTGTCGTTATGTGTGTTGTGAAGTTATGACTGAATTTTGGCATGTTAAATGATCAAAAATATGTTAAAATGAGGTTGGTTATGATCATGTACCATTCATGGCATTAAAATACCCAAAACGGAGCCATTTCGGACCAAACGGGCATCCGCCCCCGCAGACGAAGGCACCTGCGTGCGCAGATGCCATCGCAGATGCCTCTGGCTGCTGCTGGAGGGCACCTGCGCGCGCATGTCAGCCACCTGCGTGCGCAGGTGGCAGCGCAGGTCAGGTCCAGAACTCGTTTTGTGTGTTCTCGACTCTAGTTGATCCCCGAAAGCCCCGATACCCTTTTTGGATGGAATTATGAACTTGTGATGTCGTTTTAATGACTTTAAAGTGTCGTATGAAGGCGTATTGGACTGTATTAAATGTGTATGGTTGTTCATATGTTGTTGTGAGGCAAATCGATAAGCGGAAATGTGACGGAATGGAAATGAGAAGGCATAAAGGATAGGTGTGATGCGAAATGCTATTGTTATACGAAATCTTGGTCAATGTGTGTAATGTTAAGGTGTTGTTGGTATGATAATGCAGTGAGTTGTATTGTAAGGAGTGAAATGAATTTATATGACGGTCATATAGTTCATTGTTTTTGTACGCTTGTATGATAAATGATCGTTAACAAGAGTTTCATTGTGGACTTATATTGTAGAGTGAAACACAAAGAAGAAGCTGGACTGTTGTGTTCATATATAGTCTTGTGTACTCGTACTTGGAAGTAAAGGTATGTAAGGTTACTTCTATATCCTTCTGCAATATATGATGTTCACACTGTCATAGCACTCACTTGATTCCGAAATACTCTAAGGTATTTCATATTCGATAGTTGGCTAGAGTTACTCATATGTTCCTTATTCATTGGTCAATGGTGAATCGTATGACTCGTGTTTATTGATTGACTCATGTCCATTGGTTGACTCACGTTCATTGGCTAATATGTCAAAAGTTCCAAGTGGTCTAAGGTATTGCATCGCAGGGTGGTGAATAGTTAATATCCACATGTATCGTGTTTAGTGATCATTATGTTAAGGTACCAAACGTGTACTAAACCAAGGTGGTTCTATAGTATTCCAACTAAGGTTGATATATTGATAGTCGGATGTGTTTTACTCCTATACAAAGCATGAATCACTTAGTTCTTATTTATGGGCGGAAGTTCTTAAGTTGTCATAAGTTGTAGATCCTAAGAGAGCTTGTTTAGTTGAATATCATTGTTCCAATCATATTATGAGTCCTATGGTATGATGATTATCCTTGTGCCAATTGTAAGAGTAATAAGAGAGGTGATGTGCAAGTTAGTATAATTATGCTTCATAAGTGAAATTGTCCATCTCATGAGATAAAGGAGTGAAGTGAGATGTGCATGTAAGTACGTGTTTGGCGAAGGTGTTAATCCCATGAATTACAAGAGTAAAGTAAAGCATAGGGGTGTGTTCCAATGAGTGTCATGATCCAAAGCTTCCAACAAAGTTATGACTACAAAAGTATCAATCCCTCATAAGCCAAGGGTACCCTAATTCCGGGTATCAATTATGGTTCATCATATGTTCTTTATGCATTGATCAATTGTCATTCACATGTTTCATATGCTTTGGGGTAATGTTCTAAATAATTCATGGTTCCATCAATGTTTGTTCCAAAGTTCAAAATGATATTATGACTATCAAAGTACCAATTTCTCACAAGTTGAAGTATCTATCTCAAAGTAATGAAATAAAGTAAGAGCAAAGTAATGTATGATGATGATGTTTATTTATCCATGGGGTACAAGTACCTGCATGATGATGACCATTTATCCATGGGGTGCAAGGACACCTGCATGATGACACGATCTTATCCATGGGGTAAAAAGAATACCTGCATGATGATGATATTTTATCCATGGGGTGTAATGACACACCTGCATGATGTATCCATGGGGTGAAATGAACACCTGCATGATGAGGGCCCTAACAGTGTATAAGCAGTGTAAAAGTAAAGTAAGGTAAAGTAAAGGCAAGGAAGAGAAAGAACGTAATGTACATGGTATCCCACATACAGAAAGAAAGTATATTCACACTGCTATTTCCCTTATATTGATTTCATGGTTGTTTTTATTATGTACAAATCATTGGAGATTATAACAATGAAAGAAAGGTACATGGTTCCATATATAGAGTTCCCTTATAATTATTTCCATTGGAGTAAAGCAATAAACGAAGGTAATGAAAGCAATACTCATGGGTTTCAGAAGGCAACATGGTAACTTATTCACATTGACTATTCATTTGTATTTGAGTTCATTGAAGTATTCATGCATTGTACAATTTCATCTGGCCTTACATACTCAGTACATTCTTCGTACTGACCCCTCTTGGGGACTTACTTTACATGTTGCAGGTGCAGGCATTAGTAGACCTCCACAGTAGGTTCACGGTATTTACAGACTGTTGGTGAGCCCCAGTTGCTTCGGGACTTTTCGAGTCATAGTGGTACAGTGTTTAATGTTGTATAAAGCGGGGACTTGTCCCGACTTCTAGTTTGTTATGGTCAATGCGTCTGTTAGAGGCTTTTGTAGACATACGTGGGTATATGGATGTAAGATATGTACATACAGTGCGATGTAATGGCCCCAAAGGCCAAGTGTTATATATGTATATATGTATATGTATGGCATTTTATATTTCATCAATTACATGAAACAGTGTGTTATTCATTTGAGGTTATGCGTACGAGTGTTCATGAGCAAAAATTGGTTCTCTCGGGCCATATCAGCTTCGGGTGCCAATCACGCCTCGTTGGTATTCGGGGTGTGACATGAGACAATGCCCTAACAATACCATAAAATAAGTACTAGAATGTCTATCATAAAGGTGCCTTTCGAAGGATGGAGGGCTCACCAAAGCCAAAGTTTTCCGAATGAACCTAGTGGTGCACAGTACCACAAAAATGTGTCTCCGAACCTATATTATGAAATGATGTAGCGCCAGAGGACGGTAAATATATGGAATATATTGGTATACAGATAAGTAACTGGATAAGATATGCTTCATATAAAGTAGTTATAAGAGTAAAATCAAAACACAATAACATGTACCAGCTGTGACTTTAAAATTGAAAACATAAACATTCTATTTTTTAGTTTTGAACTAGATATATGGTATCACCGACTTTCATTTAAACACCACAGGCTATGTGGGTCTGATCAATGTTCGACCAGCTAAGCCCCAATCTATGTTTGCCGTATGAATTGAGATTAAATCATTATGTCCAACACAATCATCCTCATAGAGTAACATATAAGGTCGCCCAATTAAGGATCAAACCATTCCAATGTCAGCAAAACACAGGTTTCGGGTGTTGAGACATTTGGACTCACACCTTCTTGGTTAACCATCTAATTCTCTTTAAGCCCATATTTTAGCCTTTTTATATCATCAAGCATCATTAAAAACAATTCCATTTCCATTATTGGTATTTGTCATACCAAGACTTACGAGTAATCTATTCCTTTATTCGTTTAACCATAGGGTCTATCATAAATTTCTCATGCCCAATATGTCAAAAGTCAAGTATAAGATAGTTCTTGACAACCAATCAAATCATTTAAGAAATTTATTTAACAATTAGGAATCACAACTTCCTCAAGTATCATAATAAACTTCTTAATATGGGTCAATCTATCCATGTGTCATTAGAGCGTTAATACATCATAAAACTCATCAAATAGTAATGTATTTTGATCCAACAAATAAATCAAACACTTTAAATATGGATAAAGTAAATAAAATTCATTTAAGCTTTTCAAGGTTTAAATCAATATGTAGTTACGAGCAATTTCAAGTAAAAGATATTGTATAGTGATTTCATGCTTCTTTCGTAAATTGTATAGACATATACTTGCAACTCTAATTCAATGTTTGAAATACATATGAGTAGATAAGGGTTTAGAAATCATAAATTCGAGATTTTATTTGAGAAGGGGTTGCTCTGGATACCTTTTGTTGGAAGAAAATTCGAGAAAGCTTGACTTGAGCCCTGAATTTGAAATCCTAGTTGTTTTTGCTTCTAAAAATGATTTTGGGAGAGGAATGGGATGAGTTTTGGAATGATTAAATTCGTACTTAGGATTTTGTGGTCATTTTGAATAGGTGGGGGAAGGTTTTATCCAAGGAAAGGACCAAAATATCCCTCAAAATGTGTTTTAAAAATGCAAAAAATTTCCATCTGGTTGTTTAAGTGACGAATCGTCAAACCCTTGATGAATCGTCACCCGACCCATCAAAACATGTCCAAAACTCAGTCCTACTGGTTATACCTGATGGCTTACCTTGACGGGCCATCACAAATGCAACGATTCATCACCCTAGCCGTCACACTTTGTCAGACAGACACCTTCTATTAAAATAAGCATAACTTTTTACTCTGGTATTAGATTGATGAATGATTGGTGGTGTTGGAAATAAAACTCAAAGATATTTATTTTGATAGGTCTTGATATACAAAAATCCTTATATTTTAGGAGTTATTCTCCTTTGAAGTTGACCCTAGGAAAATCTTATACGGAAGGTCAATCGATAAAGAAGTTATCAACTTAACTTTATTCTAGAGGTTCCTTATGACCTTAATTCATATCTAAAACACTTTAACCAACTAGAGAATCGATATAAACACTTATATATAAATATAAATCATTGGGTTCTACACGTAGGAAGAATTGTTCAAATTCTAGCCCGAAAGTGTTGGGTGTTACAGCTCGGTGCACTAAAAGCTCCTGTTATGCGTGGGGTCTTTGGAAGGGCCAGAATAGAAAGGTATATTGTTCACAACCTCACCTTATAGTGGGTTATTTTCATATCTTGAACCCTTGACCTCCTGATCATTTTGTATCTCAATTATCAAAATTAAATAATATTTGGGTACTTAAGTTTAAAAGTTCTAAATTCTCATACATAAAAAAACATAAACTATTTAACTCATTTAAGTTATTCCAATCATATTTTCCATTTTAATAGCATCATAGTCTGGCATCAACCCCCTGTAGGCCTTTATGTTCCATCAGGTATAAACTAGGTTAACAACGCATGAGCTTAGCTGTGGTGACAAGAACTTACACAACCCATTAAACAATGTATAAATGATGAACAATAAGACACAAGAATTTGATGTTTTGCTAGAAGTGGACAGCCAAAAAATAGTTGTGATAGAAGTGGCTCATCTAACAATTTGATGTTTATTTGGAAGGTGTTCATAGCATTGCTTGATAATAATAAGTTGTCGTGTCAATCGTGCTTAGAACATGGAAAGGGATCTAAATCTCATTATGGAATATGAAGAATAAGTTCAAGTTGGGAACATTATTTATCTACCTTTTTATTATATAAATTTACATTTCAAATATCCAGAATCGTTAGAGCATGGCCATACAATACACTCGAAAATTACAATACACTTAAAAAATTCAAATAATTTGCAACTGCAAGAAACGACCAATGTGGAATTATTCACAATTGCTGCATGCTCCTACCACTTTAATGTCTTGTGTGCTAACATTTTATTTATAAAAACTCCTTCGTCATAACATTGCATTTCAATTTTTGAATATCAAATTGAAAATACTATGTTATGACATTTTTCATTTTCCTCCCTTTTTCAAGAATGAAGTATGTATCATAGTTATAGCAACAAGAAAACTCATTACTCTTTTGCATTTTTTGAAACTTGTAGTGTGTATTAGAGTGCACCCATGTTTATGAATAATGATTCAGTGATTTGTCTATGTCAAATTGTGATTTTAATCTAACAAATTAATCTAATTGTGCCATCCAAGCTTTGCCAAAAAATTAGTTTAGCTATGTTGAGATTGCATAAATGATGGAATAGTCATACTTACCCTAGTCACCAAGTTCTAAACCTACATTATTGATCACAAGGCCAAACAGCCCGCTAGGATTACTAATCAGCCCATAGCCAATAAGCCTTTGTGGTTCCGCGTAATGATCCTCTAGGCCATTTTTCCCATTTTCATACTTTTTCAGTGTTTAGAGATTACGTATAGATACCTTAGGTCATTTATGATTTTTAAAGACTGAAAATTTGGTTACCGGGCAGTTCGTTTGGTTTTTAGAGCCATTTTCCTGTTTAGGAGCTTTGGAAGTTAAAAAATGAGTCTCGGGACTAAGCCTCAAGTTAACGGCCTCGGATGCTCTTTATGACAATCTCAATAGCTCTAGAATTTTTATTTTAGGCTAAGGAGACCCTTGGTCCTAGTCCCGAGGCTTCTGGACTCCTTTTGGCCTATTGGGTAGAATTTGGCAAAAACGGCTGGGCCTCATTTTTTATCGAAATGACCTCGGATGGAAATTTTAATGGTGTTGTTCTATCTAAAATGTTGAATTGGTTAGGTAACATAGTTTGTTTGCCAGCATGGGATTCCAAATCAATCTCGAGCACCCAGTCAGAATCTATTGGGATTAGCTAAACTTGGCTTGTGCCAAATATCTGGTACAGCCGCTTAAGCGGCCAGGGGATTGCTTTAGTGGTGTCCGCTTTAGCGGCTCTAGACCTCTTTAGTAACCTCTTGGGTTCTTTAGTGGTATCTACTTAAGCATCCCTTGAACGCTTTAGCGGACCTGGCCGGCTGGGGCATGGTCGCTATAGCCGCCCTAGGGCGCTTTAGTGGTAGCTGCTAAAGTGGTTATCGCTGATGTTATATATATTTCTTTTTCTGTCTTCTCCAACACTTTCATATAAGTGTATACCCCATTATTATCCATTGCAAGCTCAAATTCAGTGAGGTATTGAGCGTGTGAGGTTGGTCTTTAGCTCGGGATTATGGTTTTGAGCGTATAACGTCTATATCTTGTAAGTAATTCGGTCAATCTCCACTTAATTTGGTACTTAGATTCTTTTTTCTACGGTTTATTGTTGGAATTTATTTAGCTATCATTGAGCTCGGATTTATTAAAATTTTTTATGGCTTTTGATTCTTCGACTGCGTGGGATGCTATGAAGATTTTAATTTCGTGATTCTGCAAGCAGGCCTCGCGGGGCAGTTTTAGTCCAATTTATGACCCGGAGCATTTATACTTAATATGGGTATCATTTTTCTCATCTTGATATGTGGATCATTATTTGATAGCGAGGTAGCACTCAGAAGCCTCTTAAAGGGGGAAAGTTCTAGTTTAAAGGATTTAGTGAGCGTTCGGCGGCATCCAGGTAGGATAAGCTTACCCAATCTTTATATTGAGATTATTTATGGTATTATTGTACTATTTTGCTAGTTTTGGGAAGGATTTATGGTATTATTGTACTATTTTGCTAGTTTTGGGAAGGTAGTGTTAGCTCGGCTATCATTTTTAGTAATTTACACCTTATTTAGTCGGTTAGGGCCCCATCTTGGTAGATCTTGGGCCCGTTCTCCTCTAGTATAATGTGCTATAATTCTTAGGATTAGAATTAGTGCTTGGAGTACCTTGATATGAGATAAGGAAGCCTTATACTAGACTCGGGTAGGCTTTGGTTTAGGTTTGGTTATTGAGACCCTATAGTGGGCCCCACCTCTCCTGTTAGATAATGTATTATAGTATAAAAACCCTTTAGCCTCAGTGAGACTCTTGACCGCCATTTTTAAGCTATTCCCCTAGTATGTGTTGACTTATACTTGGTTCCTGTCCCATTCTAGCTCTTTTTTCTCGAGTAGAGTAGTAACTGATCCTATACCACACCTCTTGGCCTAGTATTTGGGACTCACCTTCCCTTAGCGGACTTTTCCACCTGAGATTGGTATTTGTAACTTTATGGTTTGTATATTGGCTTAGAAACCTTAAATTTCTTCTTGTTAGTTAGGTATGCTTATTCCTATATTAATGCAGTTCAGTTTTGGTTCCAGTTTGGCATATGCTTTAGTGTTACTAATAGTATGAGTTATGGTTATGAATATGGTTATGATGATGGTTACTATATATGAACCCCGACATGGTTTTTGTATCAATTATAGTTGAGAGTGACTACTCATTAGATTACTTGGTTCTGGTCAATGTATGGTTACTGCAAGTTCCTATTCGAGTCCAGCATCGATTTATGATTACGGTTGGGAGTTCTGGTAGTGGTACTGAGTTCTATTGTACATGATTTATGTGGCCTCTTATTATTACCCACTATTTTGAGTTTGGTCTCGACATCTGGCCTCTCGTTATTACCCATTGGTGTCGGTTCAAGCCCGACGCACATTTGGATAGTTTTATCATGGATTTGGGATCAGATGGTTACCCGAGATCAGTTCAACTACGGATTACTTATTCTTTATACTTTATTTACTACTTGTATGCACCCGCCGTCTTATGGGGGCTCGATAGGGTTAATTGTCTTCTTTTGTGTGCCTTCTGAGTTTATGGGGGCCCAGTTAGGTTGTTGTTAGCTTGTCTTTGTTACTTTGAGTTATTTATCTTCTTCTTCTACACATATTTATCACTACATATATTTATATTTCTACTTCTGCTACTATTGACTTAGCTTACACTCTCGTATTATATTATGCTTCTGCTATACTTGAGCTCAGTCGACCGATGATGTCTATTGAGTACCCATTGCTTTGGTACTCATACTGCACTTTTTTATCTTTTCTCTAATATAGATCTGAGTACTATCCACAGGCATTGACATTATCCTCAGGCCCAGCTAATAATTTGGAGATGGGGTGAGCTTTCTAGAGTCTGATGCTGATCTTTCTCCATTTATTTCAGTTACAGTCTTTTTCATTTCGAGACTACTGTGTATATGTATATTTTAGATACCGTCTAGTACTCTCTTCTGGTTATAGTGGCTCTTGTATCGACCTTTAGAGGTCTTCGGAGGGATTGTTTTATAGTTTTTTGTACTCTTCCTTCTCCTGATTGGTATATTATGTATGTATATTTCTTTGCTTCCATTTATATTATTGTCGTTGTTGGTTATACTTCTTATTTCTTTCATCTTCCTCTTGTTAGCTTATTACTTGTCGTTTTGGGCTATGGCTTGGCTTACCTACTGGTGGGTTGAAGTAGGTGTCATCATGACCAGAGAAATTGGGTCGTGACAGCTTGGTATCAGAGAAGGCTAGGTTTATACTATCCTTAGATTGAGTTTATTTATGGTATTATTGTACTATTATGCTATTTTTGGGAATGGTAGTGTTAGCCCGACTATTATTTTTAGCATTTTAAGCCTTATTTAGCTGGTTAGGGCCCCATTTTGGTAGATTTTCGGCTTGTTCTCCCCTAATTGTAACACCCCGTACGTTTCTGAGTCTAGTTGAATACCGTAACATTTATGGAAAAATGGAAACATGAGAGATTTGGTGAATTATGTATTAATTTGTGGGCATTAATAAGTCTTACGCTATTGGGCCCAAATGAAGCCCAAAATCATAAAGAAGACATGGCCCAAGTGGGAATTTGACCCATTCTTGCCTAAGTCATCCATTGACCAAGTAAACCCACCAAGTGTGTGGATAAGGATCATTATAAATGTACTATATAATCCAACAAATCAGATTTTATTCCATAAAAACACGCATGCCCTTTTTAGCATTTTCCACATTTTTCTCTCAAAATACAAACCCTAAGCTCTCATCTCTTTGGGACAAGACCACTCTTTGGTAAGTATTTATTCTCATGGTTCAGTATATAATATGTTTAATATGGTATATAAATCATGTTGATTGTGTTGGAAAAGTGTTGGACAGTGTGCTATGCGTAAAACTGTCTATTTTTGCAATCGGAGAATGGTTTTGTCTTGTGAACTTGAATATGGACTTGTGATCTTGAAGGAAGTGAACTTGATGGATTAAATATTGACATGTGAGATGTTATTATAGTCTTACTTTGTTTTATCCTTGAGTATAATGTTTGGAATTGCTATTGTGAAATTGGTTATGGTTTTGGTGACATATTGACCGTAAAGTGTAGTTTTGGGTGTTGTTATGTGTGTTGTGAGACCATGGATGAATGTTGGTATTCAAGATGATCAAAAATATGTCAAAATAAGTTTGTTTATGATCATGGACCATTCATTGCATTAAAAGACCCAAAAGAGACCATTTCGGACAAAAACGGGCATCCGCCCCCGCAGACGAGGGCACCTGCGGGCGCAGATGCCAACGCAGGTGCCACTGGCATATTCCACCAGCCACCTGCGGGCGCACCTCAGCCACATGTGGGCGCAGGTGGCTTCACAGGTCAGCCCCAGGTTTGGTTTTGTATGTTTTCGTATCGTCTTGGTCCCCGAAGGGCCCTATACCCTTTTTGGATGTAATTATCAACTTGTGATGTCATTTTAATGACTTTAAAGTGTCGTATGGAGGTATGTTGGACTATATTAAGTATGGATTGTTGTTCATATGTTGTTATGAAGGAGTAATTATGACGGAATGGTGATGAGAAAGCATAAAGGATAAGTGTAGTGTGAAATGCTATTGATGTACGCTATCTTGGTCAATTTGCGTAATGTTATGGTGTTGTTGATATGAAAATGCAGTGGATTGTATTATAAGGGATTAGATGACATTATACGTCAGTCATATAGTTCATTGTCATCTTGTACGCCTGTATAGTAACTAGTTGCTAATGTAAGCTCCGATATGTACTTGTATTGTAGAGTAAGACGTAAGGAAGAAGCTGGACTATTGTGTTCATACATAGGCTTGTGTATTCATACTTGGAAGTAAAGGTATGTAAGGTTATTCTGACCGTATCTTTCTGTAGCATGTAGTATTTACATTGACGTTACACTTGTCCTATCCCGAAATGTGCTAAGGTATCATATACCCGGTTATCAATTGCCAATATCATATGTTTCCTACTCATTGATAAATTGTGAATCACATGTCTTATATTCATTGATAATGTTCCAAAAGCCCAATAAGGTTGTGTTCTGAAGTTCCAATAGTGATTATACTCATGCATCTTTTCCTTTGATTATTGTCCAATGGTTCCAATAGTGTTATGTTTCCAATAAGGCTATGTTTCCAATAATGTTTATCCACATGTCTCTCATTCATTATTTATTGATCTAAAGCTTCCAATAAAGTTATGACTATCATTGTATCAATCTCAAAGTAATGAATGAAGTAATGCATATGTGGTTAATGATCAAGTATGGGTGGTAGCTTTGAGGGCAAAAGGCCTAGCTCAAGCCGATCCCGAGATTGTTGGATCAGGGGGTAGTCCTAGAGGCATAAGCCTAGCTTGGACCGATCCTCACTGAGGGCAGCTTTGGGGGTATAAAACTAGCTCGAGCCGAACCTGATATGTTGGTTTATGGGTGGCAGCTCTAGAGGTAATAACCTAGCTCGAGCCGAACCCAATGCTTTGATTCTTAGGGTGGTAGCTCTAGAGGCATAAGCCTAGCTCGAGCCGATCCCAACATAACGTTATGTTATGATAAAAACCCATTGTTCAGTCGGGGCCCGGGTATCACAGTTCACAGGTAAAGATGAATAATCATAGAAGCAAAGAAAGTAATGAAAGCAATATACTTGGTTTCCAAAATACGGAATGATGATTTATCCATATTGGTTATTCAATTGTATTTGAGTTCATTGACGTATTTATGATTCATACAGTTCTATTTGATCCTTACATACTCAGTACATTCTTCGTACTGACGTCCCTTGTGGGACTTATCTTACTTGTTGCAGGCGCAGCGACTAGTAGGCCTCCACAGTAGGTTGCCAGTTGTTGCAGATCATTGGTGAGCTCCAATTAGTTCGGGGCTTCTCTGAGTAATAGTTGTTCATATGTTTTGGTATTATACATGATGTATAAAGCGGGGACTTGTCCCGACTTTCAGTTATATTTGATAAATGCATCGTAGAGGCTTTTGTAGACGTATGTGGGTGTATAAATGTAAGAGGTATATGTTGTTCTTGACTTGATGGCCTCGACGGCCAAGTTTCCCATATGTGTATATATATATATCACATGTTCCATGGTTCCCGTCATTAGCATTGTGTGTTCTTATATGATAGTGATGTTTCTTATGGTATGCATATGAATGAACATAGGCAAAGCTTAGTTCTCTCGGGCCTTATCGGCTACGGGTGCCAATGACGTCCCGATGGGATTCAAGGCGTGACAAAAGTGGTATCAGAGCAGGTCGTTCTCCAGGTGTCTACAAAGACATGTCTGAGTAGAGTCTTACTTATCAATGTGTTGTTCACCACATTTATAAGTAGGAGGCTACGGGACATTTAGGATGTTGTTTCTTTTCTTCACTTCTAGATCGTGCAATAGAGTCAGTGTTGTAAGTTGAATTGTATCTGACCATGGTAATTATTTTTCTCTAGTATAGTAATAATTCCAATGACAAGAAGAGGTAGAGGTAAAGGCAAGCAGGTAGACATGCCTGCGGAAGAAGGAATGAGTAGATTACCACCTGACCAAGCTAGTCAAGGTGGAGAAAATGCTGAAATTTCATCGCGGTCTTCTTCTACTTATCCAGCTCCGAAAGAGCCAGTCGGTAGAGAAGTACCCGCAGAACCACCAATAAACACCACAGATTAGGACCTTAGAAATGCAGTACATATGTTGACACAGTTAGTGGCGGTACAAAGTCAAGGACGAACTGGCCCAATGACAAATGAAGATGATGCGACTAGAGTGGCGAGTCGTAGAACACAGGATTTTATGAAACTGGACCCTCCTATATTCATAGGGTCATATTCGAAAGCAGATCCACAGGACTTCTTGGATCAAATCCATAGGGCTTTGGAAGTTATGCACGTGGTTGGGGTTGAGACACTTGAACTCGCGGCCTATAGATTGAAAGGTGAAGCGATATTGTGGTATAAGGATTGGAAGAAATCTCATGATATTGGTGCAATCCACCTAATTGGGAAGAATTTAAAGTGGCTTTCCTTGATCATTACCTTCCCTATGAGATCCGTGAAGCACATGCAAATCAGTTTCTAAATCTCCGTCAAGGAAATCTGAGCGTTAGAGAATATAGTTTGCAATTTAATTCCTTGGCACGATATGCTCCAAATATGGTAGCTACCATGACAGATAGAGTCCATCGATACGTGGACAGATTGGAGCCGTATCTAGTTAGGGATTGCACCATTGCTGCCTTGAATAAAGATATGGACATTGCTAGAATACAGGCCTTCGCCCAGAAGATGGAAGATCAAAGACAGAGAATAAGGGCACATGAATTTGACGGAGGACAGTCCAAAAGGGCTAGACCAATGATGTCCCAAGGAATATCTAGGCCTCGTATGTTTCCTAGACCACCTAGACCATCATTCTCATATTCTACAGTAGGTGCTCACTCTCAATTTTGAGGGTCTAGAGGTGGTCTATCTGGGCAGAGTAGTGGGGTTCACGGATCACAGGCAGCAGGTTTTCCTCATCAGCAGTGTCAGCACTGCGTACGTATTCATGCAGGTACATGCAGAGTGGGGACAAATACTTGTTTCTGGTGTGGTATGATGGGACACATGATGAAGGAATGTCCCCAGAGGAGCATGGGTGGTATAGCACGACTGGCAGGATTGGCCGTTGCGTCATTAGCATCGGTTCCTTCATTAGGCCGAGGTGTGTAGTTTGTTGGCCGTGGTAGGGGTGCCAGAGGAGCAGCCAGTACTAGTGGGGTTCAGAATCGTACCTATGCTCTGGTAGACAGGTAGAATTCAGAGGCATCTCCTGATGTCGTCACAGGTACATTATCCATATGTTCATATAATGTATATGTATTGATTAATCCAGGATCTACATTTTCCTATGTTACTTGGTCGATTGCTACGAAATTTGCAAAGGCACCAGAATTATTAGTTAAATCACTTGAAGTGTCTACGCCGGTTGGTGAATTTACTTTTACAAAAAAAGTATATCATAATTATGTGGTAACTGTGTGTGGTCATAGTACACTGGCCGATCTCATTGAACTAGACATGGTGGATTTTGATGTTATAATGGGAATGGATTGGTTAGCTTCTTGTTACGCCACGGTTGATTGCCGGGCCAGGAAGGTACATTTTCATTTTCCACAAATAGATGTTTTTGAATAGAAGGGTGATGTAGGGGCACCAAGAGGAAGATTTATTTCTTATCAAAAAGCCAGGAAAATGATTGCTAAGGGTTACATATGTCATATGGTACGGATGAAAGATACTGAAGTGGAACCACTAACTCCTTAGTCGGCTCCAGTGGTTAGTGAATTTCTAGATGTATTTTGAGAAGACCTTCCAGGCTTACCCCCAGAACGGGAAGTAGAGTTTGGCATTGATGTGATTCCAGGCACTCAGCCCATCTCTATCTCTCCATATAGAATGGCTCCAGCAGAATTGCGTGAATTGAAGAAGCAATTGAAAGATTTGCTGGACAAGGGCTTTATTAGGCCGAGTATGTCCCCGTGGGGTGCACCGCTATTATTTGTACAGAAGAAAGATGGCACGTTGAGAATGTGCATTGACTATCGACAATTGAATAAGGTAACGATTAAGAACAAATATCCCCTCTCTCGAATTGATGATTTGTTTGATCAGTTACAGGGTGCCAAGTGTGTTTCCAAGATTGACTTGAGGTCGGGTTACATCAAGTCAAAGTTAGAGAAGAAGATGTACCCAAGACAGCTTTTCGAACACGGTATGGCCATTATGAATTTTTAGTTATGTCATTTGGACTAACCAATGCACCAGATGTGTTCATGGATTTGATGAACAGGGTGTTTAAGCCATTTCTAGACGTGTTCGTCACGGTATTTATAGACGACATTCTGGTTTATTCAAAATCACCAGAGGACCATGCTAATCACTTACGACAGGTGTTACAGATTCTCCGTGAGCGTAAGTTGTATGCAAAGTTCTCCAAGTGTGAGATTTGGTTAAAATCAGTCGCATTCTTGGGTCACATTATGTCAGATGAAGGATACAGGTTGATACATAGAAGATTGAAGCAGTGGAAAATTGGCCAAGACCTACGACACCCACAGAGATTCGTAGTTTTCTTGGACTAGCAGGTTATTATCGGAGATTTGTAGAAGGTTTTTCCTCTATTGCTGCACCGTTAACAAAGCTTACACATAAGGCAGTTAAATTTCAGTGGAATAATGCGTGTGAGAAAAGCTTCCAAGAGTTGAAAGATAAATTAACCTCCACACCAGTTTTAGTACTTCCTGAAGGCCCCGAAGGTTATGCAGTGTATTGTGATGCTTCCGGGGTTGGCCTCGGATGTGTATTGATGCAGCACGGTAATGTCATAGCATATGCCTCACGACAGTTGCGGCCACATGAAAGAAACTATCCCACACATGATCTTGAATTAGCAGCGGTGGTTTTTGCTTTAAAGATATGGCGTCATTATTTGTATGGGGTTCATGTTGATATCTATACCGATCACAAAAGTTTACAATATATCTTTAAACAGAAGGAACTCAATTTGAGGCAAAGAAGATGGCTTGAGCTATTGAAAGATTATGATATTGATATTATACACCATCCAGGAAAAGTAAATGTGGTAGCTGATGCATTGAGCCGCAAGGAAATAGGAGTTATTAGTGTCCAATTGACAGAAAAGAAAGAGATAATCAAAGACCTATATCAATTAGCCAGTTTGGGGGTTCGTCTTCTTGAATCCTCAAATGAAGGGGTTATTGTACAAAATGTAGCTGAATCTTTGTTGATAGCTGAAGTGAAAGAGAAGCAGTTTTCAGATCCTATGTTATTGCAGCTAAAGGAAAATGTACAACAGAACTTGACGAAGGCATTTGATCTTACACAAGAAGGGGTGCTTCAATGCCAAGGTAGATTATGTGTACCAGATGTAGATGAGCTGACGAAACGAATTATGGCTGAGGTGTATCATTCGTGCTATTCTATTCATCCGGGTGCTACTAAAATGTACCATAATGTGAAAGAAGTGTATTGGTGGGGAAATATGAAGAAGCACATTACAGAATTTGTTGCTCAGTGCCCGAATTATCAGCAAATAAAGGTAGAGCATCAAAAACAAGGAGGTTACATGCAATGTATCAATCTTCCAGTCTGGAAGTGGCATATGATTAATATGGACTTCATCACAGGTTTGCCTCGTACACTGCGAAAATTTGATTCTATATGGGTTATAGTTGACAGGCTTACCAAGTCAGCACATTTTCTACCAGTCAAGACCACCTATACAGCTGAAGATTATGCAAGATTATATGTTAAAAAGATAGTGCGGTTACATGGTATTCCACTTTCCATTATATCAAACAGAGGAGCACAGTTTACAATGCACTTTTTGAGATCCTTCCAGCAGAGTTTGGATACACAGGTGAATCTGAGTACGACTTTCCATCCTCAGACTGATGGACAAGCGGAGCATACTATTCAAACACTTAAATATATGCTACGAGCATGCACGTTAGATTTTCAAGGCAGTTGGGATGACCATTTGCCTTTTATTGAATTTTCTTATAACAATAGCTATCATTCAAGTATTAAAATGGCACCTTATGAAGCTCTGTATGGAAGTAAATGTAGATCACCAATCGGATGACTTGAAGTAGGTAAAACTGCTTTACTTGGGCCAGATCTTGTTCATCAGGCGATGGAGAAAGTTAAAGTGATTCAACAATGATTACAAACGGCCTAGAGTCGACACAAGTCATATGCTGATGTTAGAAGAAGAGGACTTGAATTCGCCATAGGTGATTGGGTATTTCTGAAGGTGTCACCAATGAAAGGGGTAATGCGATTCGGAAAGAAAGGAAAATTGAGTCCGTGTTATATAAGCCCATATGAAATTATTAGAAGATTTGGGTAGGATGCTTATGAGTTGGCACTACCCCAAGAACTCTCCACAGTTCATTCAGTATTTCATGTTTCAATGCTTCAAAAATGCATAAGAGATCCATCTCGTTTTACTCCTATTGATGATGTACATATTACAGAGGATCTTATCTATGAGGAAATACCTATTTCCATTCTGGATAGACAAGTAAAGAGTTTGAGAAACAAACACATAGCTTTCGTAAAGGTACTTTGGAGAAATCAGCAAATAGAAGAGGTCACATGGGAATCTGAAGAAATGATGAAATCCAAGTACCCTCATTTATTCCAAAAGGAAGAATGACAAGTAAGTATTTATAAGCTTTGAGTATATCTCTATATGATGGCATGAAGAATGCTCCTAAACTTTTAATTGGTTACCTTGAAATGATAACACTAACATTCGAGGACAAATGTTTCTAAAGGGGGAAGAATGTAGCACCCCGTACATTTCTTAGTCTAGTTGACTACCGTAACATTTATGGAAGAATGGAAACATGAGAGATTTGGTGAATTATGTATTAATTTGTGGGCATTAATAAGTCTTACACTATTGGGCCCAAATGAAGCCCAAAATCATAAGAAAGACATGGCCCAAGTGGGAATTTGACCCATTCTTGCTAAGTCATCCATTGACCAAGTAAACCCACCAAGTGTGTGGATAAGGATCATTATAAATGGACTATATAATCCAACAAATCATATTTTTATTCCATAAAAACACACATGCCCTTTTTAGCATTTTCCACATTTTTCTCTCAAGTTGCAAACCCTAAGCTCTCATCTTTTTGGGACCAGATCACGATTTGGTAAGTATTTATTCTCATGTTTAAGTATATAATATGTTTAATATGGTGTATAAATCATGTTGGTTGTGTTGTCAAAGTGTTGGATAGTGTGCTATGCATAAAACTATCTATTTTTGTAATCGGAGAATGGTTTTGTTTTGTGAACTTGAATATGGACTTGTGATCTTGAAGGAAGTGAAATTGATGGATTAAATATTGACATGTGAGATGTTATTATAGTATTACTTTGTTTTATCCTTGATTATAATGTTTGGAATTGCTATTGTGAAATTGGTTATGGTTTTGGTGACATATTGACCGTAAAGTGTAGTTTTGGGTGTTGTTATGTGTGTTGTGAGACCATGGATGAATTTTGGTATTCAAGATGATAAAAAATATTTCAAAATAAGTTTGTTTATGATCATGGACCATTCATTGCATTAAAAGACCCAAAAGAGACCATTTCGGACCAAAACAGGCATCCGCCCCCGCAGACGAGGGCACCTGCTGGCGCAGATGCCAACGCAGGTGCCACTGGCATATTCCACCAGCCACCTGTGGGTGCACCTCATCCACCTTCAGGTGCAGTTGGCTTCGCAGGTCAGCCCCAGGTTTGGTTTTGTATGTTTTCGCATCGTCTTGGTCCCCGAAGGCCCCTATACCCTTTTTAGATGTAATTATCAACTTGTGATGTCGTTTTAATGACTTTAAAGTGTTGTATAGAGGTATGTTGGACTATATTAAGTATTTATTGTTGTTCATATGTTTTTATGAAGGAGTAATTATGACGGAATGATGATGAGAAAGCATAAAGGATAAGTGTAGTGTGAAATGCTATTGATGTACGATATCTTGGTCAATGTGCGTAAGTTATGGTGTTGGTGATATGAAAATGCAGTGGATTGTATTGTAAGGGATGACATGACGTTATACGGCAGTCATATAGTTCATTGTCATCTTGTATGCCTGTATAGTAACTAGTTGCTAATGTAAGCTCCGATATGTACTTGTATTGTAGAGTAAGATGTAAGGAAGAAGCTGGACTATTATGTTCATACATAGGCTTTAAGTGAAGGTATGTAAGGTTATTCTGTCCATATCTTTCTACAGCATGTAGTATTCACATTGACGTTACACTTGTCCTATCCCAAAATATGTTAAGGTATCATATACCCGGTTATCAATTGTCAATATCATATGTTTCCTACTCATTGATAAATTGTGAATCACATGTCTCATATTCATTGATAATGTTCCAAAAGCCTAATAAGGATGTGTTCCAAAGTTCCAATAGTGATTATACTCATGTATCTTGTCCTTTGATTATTGTCCAATGGTTCCAATAGTGTTATGTTTCCAATAAGGCTATGTTTCCAATAATGTTTATCCACATGTTTCTCATTCATTATTTATTGATCTAAAGCTTCCAATAAAGTTATGACTATCATTGTATCAATCTCAAAGTAATGCATATATGGTTAATGATCAAGTATGGGTGGTAGCTTTGAGGGCAAAATGCTAGCTCAAGCCGATCCCGAGATTGTTGGATCAGGGGGCAGTCCTAGAGGCATAAGCCTAGCTCGGACCGATCCTGACAGGGGGCAGCTCTAGGGGTATAAACCTAGCTCGAGCCGAACCTGATATGTTGGTTTATGGGTGGCAGCTCTAGAGGTAATAACCTAGCTCGAGCCGAACCCAATGCTTTGATTCTTAGGGTGGTAGATCTAGAGGCATAAGCCCAGCTCAAGACGATCCCAACATAACGTTATGTTATGATAAAAACCCACTGTTCAGTCGGGGCCCGGGTATCACAGTTCACGGGTAAAGATGAATAATCATAGAAGCAAAGAAAGTAATGAAAGCAATATACTTGGTTTCCAAAATACGGAATGATGATTTATCCATATTGGTTATTCAGTTGTATTTAAGTTCATTGACGTATTTATGATTCATACAGTTCCATTTGAGCCTTACATACTCAGTATATTCTTCGTACTGACGTCCCTTGTGGGACTTACCTTACTTGCTGCAGGTGCAGGTACTAGTAGGCCTCCACAGTAGGTTGCCAGTTGTTGCGGATCATTGGTGAGCTCCAGTTAGTTTGGGGCTTTTCCGAATCACAGTTGTTCATATGTTTTGGTATTGTACATGATGTATAAAGCGGGGACTTGTCCCGACTTTCAGTTAGATTTGGTAAATGCATCGTAGAGGCTTTTGTAGACGTATGTGGGTGTATAAATGTAAGAGGTATATGTTGTTCTTGACTTGATGGCCTCGACGGCCAAGTTTCCCATATGTGTATATATATATATCACATGTTCCATGGTTTCCGTCATTAGCATTGTGTTTTCTTATATGATAGTGATGTTTCTTATGGTATGCATATGAATTAACATAGCCAAAGCTTGGTTCTCTCAGGCCTTTTCGGCTACGGGTGCCAATCACGTCCCGATGGGATTCGGGGTGTGACAATAATATAATGTGTTATCATCCTTAGGACTATAATTAGTACTTGTAGTACCTTGGGGTATGATAGGGATGCCTTATACTAGACTCGGGTAGGCTTTTGTTTAGTTTTGGTTATCGGGACCCTATAGTAGGCCCCATCACCCTTGTTAGATAATGTATTATGGTATAAGAACCCTTTAGCTTCAGTTAGATTCTTGACCATTATTTTTAGGTAATTCCCCTAGGATGGGTTGACTTAGACTTGGTTCCTGGCCCATTCTAGCTCTTTTTTCCCGGGTAGAGTAGTAGTTGATCCTCTACCGCACCTCTTGACCTAGTATTTGGGACTCACCTTGCCTTAGTGGACTTATCCACCAAAGATTGGTATTTCTTACCTTCTAGTTAGGATATAGGCTTGGAAACCTTAAATTTCTTCTTCTTAGTTAGTTATGCTTACTCCTAAATTAATGCATTTCAGTATTGGTTCGAGTCCGGTATATGCTTTAGTGTTACTTTTAGTATGAGTTCTGGTTATGAGTATGGTTATGGTGATGGTTACTATGTATGAACCCCGGCATGGTTTTTGTATCAATTACAGTTGAGAGTGACTACTTATGGGATTACTTGGTTCTGGTCACGGTATGGTTATTATGTGTTCTGGTTCGAGTCCGGCATCGGTTCATGATTACGGTTGGGAGTTCTAGCAGTATTACTGAGTTCTGTTGTATATGATTCATGTGGCCTCTTATTATTACCCACTATATCTGGTTCGAGCCCAGTGTCTGGCCTTTCGTTATTACCCATTGGTGCCGGTTCAAGCCCCGTGCACATCTAGATAATATTATCATGGATTTGGGATCGGATGGTTACCTGAGATCGGTTCAGCTATGGATTACTTATACTTTCTACTTTAGTTATTATTTGTATGCACCCGCCGGCTTATGGGGGCTCGGTAAGGTTAATTGTCTTCTTCTGTGTGCCTTCTAGGCTTGTGGGGGCTCAGTTAGGTTGTAGTTAGCTTGTCTTTGTTACTCTGAGTTATTTATTTTCTGCTTCTGCACATGTTTAGTACTATATATATGTATATTTCTACTCCAGCTACTATTGACCTAGCTTACACTCTCGCATAATATTATGCTTCTGCTATACTTGAGCTCAATCAGTCGATGATGTCTAATGAGTATTTGTTGCTTTGGTACTCATATTGCACTTCTGCATTTTTTCCCTGATGTAGATTCAAGTACGAGCCACCAGCATTGACGTTATCCTTAGGCCCAGCTACTGATCTGGAGATGGGGTGAGTTTTCTAGAGTGCGAGGCTGATCCTCCTCCATCTATTTCAGTTACAATCTTTTGCATTTTGAGACTACTGTGTATATGTATATTTTGTATACTGTCAAGTACTCTTCTTTTGGTTATTGTGGCTCTTGTATAGACCTTACTAGGTCTTGGGAGGGATTGTTTTGTATATTTTTGTCCTCTTTCTTCTCCTGATCGGTATATTATATATGTATATTTTTTCGCTTCCACTTATATTATTGTCGTTGTTGGTTTTTCTTCTTATTTCTTTTCATCTTCCACCCGTTAGCCTGTTAGTTGCCATTTCGGGCTATGGCTTGGCTTACCTACTGGTGGGTTGAAGTAGGTGTCATCATGACTAGAGAAATTGGGTCGTGATATTCCGTCCTACCACAATAGAAAGGAGCAATAGTCAAAACACTAAAGGGTAGAATAGAACTGACTAAATTAGTAACATAACATAATTATTGTGCAAGAAGTAAGATAAGTTAATTATAACACTAAAACTAGAACTCCTTATGCATTCAAATAAAGTACAAAAATTTTTACAGACAACAATTAAAGAATCCAAGTCATTACAGTTAAGGCAATAGCAATAATAAGGTGCATTCACATTTGAGAAGCTCAAAGCAATAGTAACTAATAGCTTCCATTGTGCCACCAAGCTTTCGGATCAGCAACCAACATGATCTTTAACTGCAATAATATCAAATAGAATAATAATTACAAACAATTAATAATTGAACCATATGAATAAAATATCGACATCTTCTATCCTCAAATAGAACCATATTTAGAAACTACATAAAAAAATACTAAATAAATAATTTAGATTTTCAATCTCGCAAGTACAACAACAACATAAAGAGATTACAACACATCCACAAATAGATAGATCTAGTCCTACTTGGAATCTATATATAGGGGATATAGTTGGGATTCTAAAGCATTGTACATTTCTTCTTTTCTTTCATAGTGAAAAACTCTCTTTGCTTTTGCTTGGAGGATTAGGCCTAGCCGAACCTCGTTAAATCCTTGTGCTGTTTTCTTATCTATTTTCTTTGTTTGTGATTATATGCTAGTTAACCCATGATTTTTTCGTAACAATTAATATCAGAGCAAGGTTGGGGTTTCTACACATAATCAAGGGTTAAGATGTCTCTATCATCTTCAACAAAGTATGAAATACAGAAATTTGATGGGGGATCTACTTTCATTCTATGAAAGATTAGAATGAGATTGTCCCTGGTGTTTCAAGGGTTGGAAGGTAATTGAGGAGGCTTTTCCAAAAGAGTTGAAAGAATCAGAAAAAGCAGACTTGAAAGAGAGGACTTTGAGTGCGATCTTCTTGAGCGTTACATATAACGTTCTTTGAGAAATTGCTGAAGAAAAATCTAAAACAACAATATGGAAGTTGTTGGAAAATATGTATTCTAGAAAATTGATGACAAACTGCTTCTACCTGTAAAAGAGGTTATACAATCTTCATATGACTGAAGGCACACCGATTAAAACTCACCTTGATGTGTTTATTATAATGAACTTGAGGAACGTAGATATAAAAATTGATAGTGAGGATTAGGACTTAATCGTGTTATATTCTTTATCACCATCTTACTATACTTTTGTTGATACATTTCTATATGAGAACGACAGTATTTCACTTGGTGATGTTAGTAATGCACTAAAATCTAAAGAGTTGAAGAAGAGCTTTTCGAATAATAAAGCTAAGGGCAAAGGTCTTGTGAGTAGGGGAAGAACACAACAGAAAGACTTTAATAGGAAAAAGTCAACGCTATATCAAAGTCTGGAGAAAAGAAGCAGAACTGTTATGATTGTAGGAAGCAGGGTCACTATAGGAAAGATTGTCCTAAACTAAAGGAGAAAAGAGGAAAGCAGGAGGTTGATTACTCAGCAAATATTGTTGACACTAGTAGTAATTCTGATGACAGTCACTATGTAGAGGAGGTTTGTGCTGTGACTTCTGATCATAGGCACAACTCTTGAGTTCTTGATTCTGGTGTAACTTTCTATATTATTCCACATGAAAACTGGTTTACAACTTACAAGTAGACAAGTGGGACTATCTACCTAGGTGATGATAATCCACTAGAGGTAGAGGGGATTGGTAACATCAGATTAAGAATGTTCGATGACATTAACAAAAATATTGAGTGTTGGCATATTCCTCAAATAAAGAAAAATTGATTTCACTTTCAACGTTGGATGATCAAGGGTATAAACTTCACTCAGAAAATGGAAAACATAAAGTGTGTAAAAGCTCCATGGTCCTCATGAAGGATAAGCTTCATTCTAGACTGTATTATTTTCAAGCTAGTATAGTTGAAGGGGAAGCAATTGTAGCTTCTGGAAAGAGTGATTTGAATCAGTCTCAGTTATGACACTTGCGACTTGGTCATATGAGTGACAAGTGATTGTCTTTGTTGAACAAGCAGAATTTGTTGGATGGGTACAAAAATCATGCTTTGAATTTTTGTGAGCATTATGTGTTTGGTAAACAAACAAGGGTGAAGTTCAGTAAGAAGGCAGAGCACAAGACCAGAGACAAGTTAGATTATATACATTCAGACTTATGGGGTTCAAACAGAATTCACTCCAAAAGTGGTGTCAGGTACTTTATGACTTTAATTGACGATTACTCAAGAATGGTATGGGTGTATTTTCTGAAAACAAAAAATGAGGCATTTCTGACATTTGTTAAATGGAAGATGACGGTTGAGAGGTAAACTTAAAGGAAAGTTAAGCGTCTTCGAATGGAGAATGGGTTGGAATTTTGCAACTTAGAGTTCAATGATTTCTGTAGTAGAGAGGGCATAGTGAGATACTGCACTTGTGTCGAAACACCACAACAAAATGGTGTTGCAGAACATATGAACAGACACTTTGTGACAGAGCATGAAGTATGCTTTCACACTCATGTGTTAGCAAGGATTTCACTACTAAAAAAACAGGAAAACTGACCAAAAGAAACCGACCACACCTAGTTGGTCGGAAATTACCCACCACGTGGTCGGTTTTGGAAAAGAAATATTTTTTAAAGTTTTTTTTAATAGTAAAAAAATTGTGGGAAACCAATTAAATTAACTAGCAAAAAAATAATCGACCAAAAACTTAAAAAAAATATATATTTAATATATTTTGTATAAAACTTAAAAAAAGAATTCAACATATTTTAATTTCTTTTTCTGAGTTTTATAATTTATATAAAACTGGGAAAAATATTTAATATAAATAAAACTGACCACGTTTGGTCAGTTTCTTTAAAAATATATAAAAAAACATTAAAGATAATTGTATTTTTTACTTTTGTCGCAATAATATATTATACAAAAGGTTGATTATATTGTGCATTGTAATAATATATTTATATTACTTATGTTGTCTTAACTTAAGGAGTATATGTGATATTGTGTAGTGATATCGTGGTAATCAAAGTCAAATTTCGACATAATTTATTCATGAATGAAATACGTTTATATTAGGAGGTTATATAGTATATGTATTATTGTAGTGACATAGTTCAATCGTAAATTAACCGATAGTGAATTGGAGTATGGAATACATTGATATTATTAATATATATACATATATATTTGTGGATATCATTCTGTAATATGAAGGAGAGCAATTAATTCTATTAATGGTTCGTCAACCTTGAATGAATCATGTCTTGTATAGTGATATACACAGTAGGCAAAGGAACACATCTAATTCATTCAAATATAGAATACATTGATTTATAATATGCATGATCTATTCATAATACTACGAATACTCGTCGAGTAATGTAATGAACCAGAGTATATGTTATATGTTGCATTACGAGGCCCCGATATACTCGTGTACGTAAGTGATATATATAGTACATATCAAAATCTAATCGATCAATCGAAAATCCATCCTAGCTAGCTAAGTATATATATGACCGAAATACATTGATATTATATGATTGAGCTGATATACTCGTGGAATAATATAATGAACCAATTAAATCCTACATATTAATGGTCTGTCTTGAAATATATTTGTTGTTTATACATTAATAATATACAATTGAGGTAATAATAGACAATCCATCAGCACATATGGAATGCATTTATATTATACAATTGAGGTAATTATATAATATACTAGTGGAATAATATAATCAATCATTAATTAAGTCAGAGTTTATATAAATCTCGTGTATTGATAGTAAAAAACTAATTAACTGATAATCCATTAGAGTTTATGAAAAATTACGAGGTTATTATTTTGTATGTTATTATTAAAACTATATCAAATAATTATTTACTTTTGAGAAAACCAACCACGTGTGATCGGTTTTTAATATTTATTATTATATATATATATATTATTTTTTTTGAAAACTGACCACATGTGGTACCAATAATTATATATTTTTTACGAAAAAAAATCATGAAAACCGACCACAAGAAATAATAATTTTTAACAATACCCTTATTCCCAAACCCAACCCTAACTCACTCACATTTTCTCTTTCCCTCGCGCTCAACCCAAATTGCCTCCGACCCTCTCTACCAGTTACGACCCGATTTCCCAGGTCATGATGGCACCTACTTCAACCCACCAGTAGATAAGCCAAGCCATAGCCCGAAATGACAAGTAATAGACTAACAGGTGGAAACTAAAGGAAAATAGGAAAGAAATCAACAACAACAATAAAATAGGCGGAAGCAGAAAGGAAATGCATACATAATACTGTACAAGAGAAGGAAGAGGACAAAATATACAAAATGAATCCCTCTCAAGACCTGGTAAAGTTGGTACAAGAGCCACTATAACCAAAAAGAATAGTACTAGACAGTATCCAAAATATACATATATTTAGTAGTCTCGGAAATACAAAAGACTGTAACTGAAATAGATGGAGGAGGATCAACTACGGACTCTAGAAAACTCACCCCATCTTTGGATTAATAGTAAGGCTCGAGGATAAGGTCAACGCCTGTGGCTCGTACTCGGATCTGCATCAGGAAAAAAAATGCAAAAGTATAGTATGAGTACCAAACAATGGGTAATCAGTAGGCATCATCGACCTACTGAGCTTAAATATAACAAAAGCATAAATATAAAATGCGAGAGTGTAAGCTAAGTCAACAGTAAAAGGGCTAGAAATGTAAATATCGAGCTATGCTACGCCAAGGCGATAAAGGAAATATATAACTCAAACATAAAAGCGAAGGACTAACTACAGCCTAACTGGCCCCCCATAAGCTCAGAAGGCACACACAAGAAGACAATTAACCCTACCATGCCCCCATAAGTCCGGTGAGTGCAAACAGATAAGAAACATAAATAACCTTTAACCGTGCCCACCTCAAGAAACTTTCCAATCCCAAATCCATAATGACAGTATATACCGGGCTTGAACAGGCACCAATGGATAATAATGAGAGGCCAAACACCGGGCTCGAACCGAAAATAGTGGATAGTAACAAGAGACCAAATAATCCATATGAAATCATTAGTACTTCCGTACCAGAACCAAGTACTACTGCCAGTACTAACCATAATCAGTACCAGAATAACGAGATAGTAGTCATAGACCAATATCAGACTCGCACCGACCTTATCCACAATGTATGATTCTACAAGGAGTAACCATAAACAGAACCAAATACTATACATGTGCTAGAACTCATGATAGTAGCAATAGAGCATATGGCGACTTGAATCGAAATTAAAATATAAGCATAAATATACATGTAAATACTTAAGTGCGGAATAGCTAGAGAAAGTCTAGGGTCTTGAATCTACCCTCGAAATACTAGGTCACTATGTTAATCTCTCTAGATACTAAACCTTCTAAGGCCCAACAAGTTGCCTTCCCAAGCCGAAGCAGGGCGGGCTCAGGTCAGGTACTATCCTACCAGGTAAAAGAAGCTAAATAAGCAAATAACTAGGAATCAAGACAATCCAAACCCTGAGTAACAACCCTATAGTAGCCTAACCAGCATTTAACTAAGCCTAAAAGAGGTTCATTTCAACTATTCTATCTAAAAAGAGGTAGTGGGGCACACTACGGGGTCCCGATAACCGAACCTAATGCAAAATCTGCCCAAGTCTAGTCTAAGGATTCCCAACCTATCCCGAGGTGCTAAAAATACTAATTCTAGTCCTAGGGGACGATAATACATTATACTAAGGGAAAACGGGTCCCAATTCTACCTAAAAGGGGCCCTAACCTACTAAATAAGATGAAAATATGTTAAAACCATAACCGGGCTAAGCTATCCAACCCAAACTAGAACAATAATACGTTAATATTATAATTAAGCTTAATTTAAGGGAAGGGTAAGTCTATCCTACTTAGACGACGCCGAATGCTCGTCGAATCATCTAAACTAGAGCTTACCCCTTTCGAGAGGCCTTCAAGAGTTGTCGTCCTACCAAAATAATGATCAATGCATTAAGATGAGGAGAATGATACCCATCTTGTGTATAAATGCTCTGGGTTAAAAATCATATGAAAAATTCCACATAGGACCCGCTTGAGGAATTGCAAAATTAAAACTGTCACAACATACCACACAGCTCAAGGATCGATTTCCACAATAAATTAGCTAAATCCGAACTCACAATAGCAAAATGAGTCCCAACAATAATCAGTAGAAACAAGAACCCAATTACCCAAATCAAGCAAAGATTGATCGAATTACTTATAAGGTAAAGACGTTACACGCGCAGTACCACAATCCCGAGCTAAAAACCAGCTTCACACACTTAAAACCTCACTAAATTAGAGCTTGGAATGTCTAAAAATGGTGGATTTTATTTGAAGATAAAAGTTTAAAATGGAAGAGGGATGTATATATAAGGTGACAACGATGGTTGCTTTAACGGCCAAATAACCGCTAAAGCAATCACCGCTAAAGCGCCTAAGGGCCGCTAAAGCAGCCTGGCCTAGGCTGGCCAGGCCCAGCTAAAGCAGTACAGGGCCATTAAAGAGGATCCTAGTAGCTAAAGGAGGCACCTCTAAAATGGTCCCCTGGCCGCTAAAGCAGCTGCACCAGATACTTAGCACCAGCAAAATTTAGCTAGTCCCAATAAACTCTGATAGGGTGCTCGGGATGGTTCGAAATCCTGTACTCATAAACAAACTATGCTACCCTACCAAATTTGATGTTTTAGACTCAATGACGCCATTGATATTTCCATCTGGGGTCATTTTGATAAAAAGTGGATCCTACACCCTAGAGATCCATTTTAGCCAAATTCCACCCCATACCCCAAAACGAGTCTGAAAGCCTTGAGACCGATACCAAGGACCCCCCCAGCCTAAAATCAACATTCTAGAGTTGCTGAGACTGTCAGAAATGGCATCCAAGGCAGATTACCTAAGTTTTGGCCCAAGACCTATTCCTTAATTTTAAAAGCTCCAAAATAGGGAAATGGTTCTAAAAACCAAATGAATTGTCTGGTAATTGAACTGTCAGCCCCAACAAGTCATAAATAACTTGGGGCAGCTATAGGTAAGCTCTAAATGTGAAAAAAGCTCAAAAATGAGGTAAATGACATGGATGGTCATTACAACATTTACTACTAAAAGGACTTTCGTTCGTGAAAATAAAGAATCGAGATGTACCAGAAGGCTCGAACAGGTAGGGATACTAGGTCCATATATCACGCTCGATCTTCCAGGTAGCCTTATTGATAGGGAATGTCGCCACTAAACCTTAACTACATGGCTATCACTAGCGTATAATCGCCTGACATCTCTGGCCAAAATAGACACAGGCTCCTCTGTAAAGTTTCTTGTTTTCAATAAAATATTTGTTGGCTAAAGTTCTCTCTCTTGCTCTTCTCTTCTGAAGGGATAGGTACTTTGGTCCCTTAGATTGGAGTAGTGGGGTAAGAAAAGATTATGCAAGGCAAGTGTTCTTGTTGTGATTCCACTATGGATTTTTAAGTCCTTTTCATGATTATGAAACGAAAATGATTTCTAACTCCTTTCCGTGTTTATGAAACAAATTTGTCTTTAGTCCAACCCAACAGCTTTCCGATTTGCTTCTTACTTTATTATGAAACACGTAAATCCATTAGTTGGGTAGAGAAACTTATTCCCACAGGATTTTTGAGGGCGCTAAGTCTAGGAGAGCTACTAAAGCCTGTGTATGTCGCCGGGAAAAGGTATACTACCAAAGAACTAAATGATTTACATGTTTTAAAAGACTTGCAAAGTCAAGCCATCCCGTTAAGGGTTGAGAAGTCTTTGTTCCATGGCAAACCGTCCTTTAGGAGTTAGTAGATACGTATCCCCAGTAGTAAGAAAGTTGTTGTGGTGTTGATTAAAATCTTTGATTTCGTATGGATGCCACCTATATGGCCGTGAATCGCCTATCATGTTGGAAAGTTAGAAGCCTCTTTCATATGGCTGTCGTAGCCTATCATGTTATGTTGGAAAAGTTAAGGGTCTGTTGTTATCCTTCGAGCCTAATATCGCCTGCATGCCTTGTCGTGGCCCGTTGTCCCTTTCTCTACCAACCTCTCATCTAATTGAATTGAGTCCCACCGAAGCACGTGAGACTTACCTGGGATATACCATCACAGCATAGATACATGAAAGACTGGGATGGATGGCTTAAAAGGTAGGAGGCAAATCCAGCATATATGCTACCTCCAAACTGTCCGTAGGATCTTAAATGGTCCAGTATACCTAGGGTTGAACTTCCCCTCCTCCCAAACCTCATCATGCCCTTCATGGGAAATACTCACAGAAAGACTCGATCACCAACTAAGAGCCTTAGGTCACAAAGTGTACGATCAGCATAACTTTTTTGCCTGCTCTGAGCTGCCCGTAGCCTGTCCTGAATCACCCAAACCTGGTCCAAAGACTCATGAAGTAAATCTGTACCCCGGGGCCTACTCAAAAGTCTCAAACCAACCAGCCAGAGATCGACCTCACCTACCATATAACCCTTCAAATGGGGCCATCTGAATACTCGAATGAAAGCTGTTATTATAAGCAAGTTGTGCCAAAGCTAAAAATTGGTCCCACTGACATCCAAAATCCAAAACACAAGCACAGAACATATCCTCCAAAACCTAAATAGTTCACTCCGACTGCCCATTAATATGGGGATGGAAGGCGGTGCTAAGGTCAACCTGGATAGCCATCTTCTCTTGAAATGTCCTCTAGAAGCTAGAAGTAAACTGAGAAACTCGATCTGAAATAATAGACACGGGCACCCTATAAGGGCGAACCACCTTTCGAATATAGATTCGGGCAAACCTCTCGGTAGTGTAGGAAGTCTGAATAGGAATGAAATGGGAAGATTTGGTAAATCAATCCATGATAACACAAATGGTATCAAAACCATGAGAAGTGGGGGGCAAACCACCTACAAAATCCATAGTGACCCACTCTCATTTCCACTTAGGAATGGGTAGCCTCTGAAGCAATCAACCGGGTCTTTGATACTCGGCCTTCACTGCTGACAACATAGGCACCGAGCCATAAACTTTGCTATATCTCTCCGTATACCACTCCACCAGTAATGCTACCTTAAATCGATGTACATCTTAGCTGTCCCGGGGTGAATAGAATATACGGAGCTTGAGCCTTTCGAAGAATCAACTGAATCAAATCTCCTACCCTTGGAGCACATATACGACCATCGAATCTCAGAATACCCTTAGAATCTAATGTAACCCTCCTGGACTCACCCCTCAACACTAGATCAAGAAAGCCACGGAGCCTGTTATCCTCAAACTGACAACCCTGAATTTGCTCCAACAAAGTAGATCTAGCCTCAACACTGCAAGGATTTTCCCGGGGTTAGAAATACCAAGACAAACCATCATGTTGGCTAAAGACTGGATTTCCAAAGCCAACAACAGCTGAGAAATTGAAATGAATGCCAAGCTACCCATACTCATCGCCTTCCAGCTCAAGGCATCTGCTACCACATTCACCTTGCTCGAATGGTATAGAATAGAGATATCATAGTCCTTCAGCAACTCAGTCTATCTACACTACCTCAATTAAGCTCCAGCTCCCTCTAGGTCATAATGTACTGAATACTACGGTGGTCAGTGAAGATCTCGCAATGGACATAATACAAGTAATGCCTCTAAATATTAAGCACAAACACTACCTTGCCAACTCCAAATCATAGGTTAGGTAGTTACCCTCGTGCATCTTTAGCTTCTTCAACGCATAAGTAATGACATGGCCCTGTTGTATCAAAACACACCCCAAACTAATACCAGAAGAATCACAATAGATGGTGAACCCCTCTCCCTCAATTGGAAGAGTCAGAATAGGAGCTGAAGTGAGCATGTCCTTGAGCTTCAAAAAACTTGCCTCACAACTCACGGACCACTGAAATGGGACCTTTTCTTAATCAATCTAGTCATAGGAGCTGCAATAGTAGTGAAACCCTCAGCGAACCATTTGTAGTAGCCTACCAACCCAATGAAACTAGGAACCTTAGTTGGAGACATAGGCCTAGCCCATTCACGAATAGCCTTAATCTTCATCGGGTCCACCATAATACTATCCTTGGACACCACGTGCCCCAAGAAAACTATAGACTCAAGCCAGAACTCACACTTTGAGAATTTGGTATAAAGCCTATGATCCCTCAAAGTGTAGAGCATAGTCCTCAAATGCTACTCTTGCTCCTCCCTACTCCTCGAATATACCAGAATGTCATCAATAAAAATAACCATAAAGAAGTCCAAATACGGCCTAAAAATGCGGTTTATCAAGTCCATAAACGTTGCTGGGTCATTGGTCAACCAAAAATACATCACCAGGAACTCATAATGGCCATAGCGAGTCCTGAAGGCTGTCTTAGGGATGTCCTCGGCCTTGATCCTCAACTGATGGTAACCAGATTTCAAATTAATCTTAGAAAATATTGTTGCACCTTGAAGCTGGTCAAATTAATCATTGATACGAGGCATAGGATACTTATTATTAACTGTCACCTTATTTAGATGCCTGTAGTCAATACATATACACATAAAACCATCCTTCTTATTCACAAACAAAACTGGGGCACCCCAAGGTGATATACTCGATCTGATAAAACCCTTACCTAGAAGATCCTGATGAATATTTAGCTCTTTTAGCTCGACAGAAGCCATATGGTAAGGAGCCATAGAAATAGGTCGGGTGCCCGGCTCGAGGTCAATAGCAAACTCTATGTCACGTTCAGGAGAAAAGCCAGGTAGGTAGGTAGGAAAAATATCTGGAAAATCACAAAACATATGAATAGAGTCAAGCAAAGGACTCACAATACTAGCATCCCTAACATAAGAAAGGAATGACTCACAACCCCTCAATACTAGTCTCCTAGTCCAAATATAAGAAATAATCCCCATCGACGCATAACTAAAAGAATCCTGCCACACAATCGGGGTATACAAGACATGGCTAAGGTAACGGTCTTGGCAAAATAATCGAAGACCACATGATAGGGGGATAACCATTCCATGTACAGAATCATATCAAAATCCACTATATCTAACACAATGAGATCAACCCGAGTACCATAATCTCAAACAGTCACTAAACATGATCTATATACCCGATCCACTACTTAGTTATTATCCACATGGGTAGCCACACGTAATGCCACAGATAAATACTCCAAAGACAAATCCACAATTATGGTACATAATAGGCAGAAACATACAAAAATATGGAGTTGGGATCAAACAAAGCAGAAGTTAGCTGATGGCATAATAAATCGTACCTGTAATCACAGCATCTGAAGAATCAGCCTCTGGCTTACCTAGTACAGCATACAAATAGCCCTGTCTACTACCGGACTGGGTGCCTGCCTAAATACCTGCCCAACCTACCTAAGGACCACCTCTCAAACCTTGGGGACCACCTATATGGCCTTGTGTACTACCCCTAGCTAGAGGTGGTACTGATCTGATCGGTTGAACATTCTAAATTGAAGACTCAATCATTCGATATTAGGGACATTCTCGAGCAAAGTGACCGATAACCCCCCAATCATAACATGCCCCTGGCACTCTGCTCTGTCTAGAGGGTCCGACTGATCTGAAATAACCACCTCGACCTAAATACCCTGACTAAACATCCCTCTGCAACTGACTACTGCTCTGACCACCGAAACTGCTATAACCAGGCTGATCCCCATCTGATATTTGAAGCGCTGCCTGAACTGGCCTACTAGATTGACCCTAACGCTGATAAGACTGATGTTTGGGGTACCTACCCTAAAATCCTCGGCCTCTGTATTGGGAACCATTGTGGCTTCCACTGTATCTGCCCTGGTAACTAGTTCTCTTATCGCTGCACCCTTAGGCATCATGATACATCTCCTCTATAGAATAGATGTGCCCAGCAATATCAGAAAAAGACTTCCCCGATGTCACCAAACTCTGAGTAGCCCTGCGGAGTGGCAATCTCAAACCTCTAATAAAGCATCGAATCCTCTCGTACTCCGTGGGCAAAATCATAGTTGTATGACCTGCTAGCTTGTGAAATCTCACCTCATACTTGGCCACAGACATAGAACCCTGTCTCAAAGCAGAAAACTCATCCCTCAGGTGCTCGAGCTTACTGCGAGGCGTGTACTTCCCTAAGAAAGCCTCGGAGAACTGAATCCAAGTCACATGTGGAGATCTAGTTGTCTTGGACTCAAGATAACCTCTCTACCACCCCTTCGCAGTTGTGTCTAGCTGATAAGTAGTGAAATCCACTCTGTGCAACTCAACCAACCCCAAATTACGTAACCTCTCCGTACAAATGGTCAAAAACTAATAAGCATCCTCTCCTGGGGTCCCGACAAACCTGGGTGGAGTCAATCTCAGAAACTAGTGCACCATCTTCTGGTCCTCTGTAGATATAACTGGCTAGGCTAATACAAGCTGTGGAATGATTGGTGCTGGCAAAATTTCTACTCTAGGAGCCGCAGTTGTAGGTTGCGCCTCTAAAATAATACAACCCTGTGCTGCCGGTTGAGCTTCATCGGTCGGTGGACCACCAAATAACCCTAATAACTGAACCAATGCATCACGGAGAACCAAAGAAGATATAAAAACAAATGGGTCCTAGGCTTCCCCTTGGCCCACCTACTGCAGTAGGGGCGAAATCTCTGGAGCTGTCTCTGATTCAGGAGCTATAATATGATCTGGCGATGGCCCCCTAGCCTAATCTAGAGCTGGGGTTGCTGCTCTTGCCTGCCCTCGACCTCAGGGTCGACCTTTGACGAATCCAATGCAGACATAACTCACGAAAGATAATCAAAAAGATGAGATTTTCCTAAAAATGTCCTGTAGCCTCCCGAAGATAGGATACAGATGTCTCTGTACCAATCCGCGGGACTGTACTAAGCATCATCTCTAGTACCAATAGTACCGATGAACCTAGGCTTTGATACCAAGTTGTCAAGACCTAATTTCCCAAGTCATGATGGCACCTACTTCAACCCACCAGAAGGTAAGCTAAGACATAGCCCGAAATGATAAGTAACGAACTAACAAGCAAAAAGTAAAGGAAAACAGGAAAGAAATCAACAACAATAGTAAAATAGGCAGAAGTAAAAAAGGAAATGCATACATAATACTGTACAAGAGAAGGAATAGGAAAAAATATACAAAATAAATCCCTCCTAAGACCTGGTAAGGTCGTTTCAAGAGCCATTATAACTAAAAAGAGGAGTACTAGACAGTATCCAAAATATACATATATACAGTTGTCTCGAAAACACAAAAGGCTATAACTGAAATAGATGGAGGAGGATCAACTCCAGACTCTAGAAAGCTCACCCCATCTCCAGATCAGTAGTAAGGCCCGAGGATAATGTCAATGCATGTGGCTCATACTCATATTTGCATCAGGGAAAAGATGTAAAAGTATAGTATGAGACCAAAAAAATGGGTAATCAGTAAGAATCATCGACCGACTGAGCTTAAATATAATAAAAGCATAAATATAGAGTGCGAGAGTGTAAGCTAAGTCAACAGCAAAAGGGCTAGAAATGTAACTATCGAGCTATGCAAGGCCAATGCGATAAAGAAAATATATAACTCAAACATAAAAGTAAAGGACTAACTGCAACCTAACTGGGCCCCCATAAGCCCAAAAGGTATACACAAGAAGACAATTAACCCTACCAGGCCTCTATAAGCCCGGTGAGTGCAAACAAGAGGAAAGTTAAGATAAGAAACATAAGTAACCTTTTAACATGCCCATCTCAAGTAACTTTCCAATCCCAGATCCATAATGAAAGTATATACCGATCTTGAACCAGCACCAGTGGATAATAACGAGAGGCTAGACACTGGGCTCGAACCAAAAATAGTGGATAGTAACAAGAGGCCAAATAATCCATGTGAAATCATTAGAACTTTCATACCAGAACCAAGTACTATTGCTATCACTCCCAGTAATAACCATAATCAGTACCAGAATAACCAGATTGTAGTCATAGACCAATGCCAGACTCGAACCAGAACTCATAAGTAACCAACCGTATCCACATTGTATGATGCCACAAGGAGTAACTAGAACCAGAACCAAATACCATACCCATTTCAGAACTCATGATAGTTGCAGTAGAGCATATGCCGAATTTGAACCGAAATTAAAATATAAGCATAAATATAAATGTAAATACCTAAGTACGGAATAGCTAGTGAAAATCCAGGGTATCGAATCTACCCTTGAAATACTAGGTCACTAAGTTAATATCTCTAGATACTAAACCTACTAAGGCCCGATGGGTTACCTTTCTAAGCCGAAGTAGGGTGGGCTCAGGTTAGGTACTATCCTACCCTAGGAAAAGAAGCTAAATAGGCAAATAACTAGGTTTTAAGCCAATCCCAAACCTTAGTAATAGCCCTAAAGTAGCCTAACCAGCATTTAACTAAGCCTAAAGAAGCTTTATTTCTACCATTCTATCTAAAAGGGGCAGTGGGCCGACTACGAGGTCTCGATAACCCAGCCTAAGGTAAAACCTGCCCGAGTCTAGTATAAGGCTTCCTAACCTATCTTCAGGTGTTACAAATACTAATTCTAGTCCTAGGGGATGATAATACATTATACTAAGGGAAAATAGATCCCAATTCTACCAAAAAGGGGCCCTAACCAGCTAAATGAAATGAAAATGTGCTAAACCATAATTGGACTAAGCTATCCACCCCAAAACTAGAAAAATAATATTCTAACATCATAATTAAGATCAATCTAAGGGAAGGGTAAGTCTAGCTTACCTGGACGACACCGATTGTTCGCTAAATCCTCTAAACTAGAGCTTTCCCCTTTTGAGAGGCCTTTGAGAGCTGCCACGCTACCAAAATAATGATCTATGCATCAAGATGAGAAAAACAATACCCATATTACATATAAATGCTTCGGGTCAGAAATCGTATGAAAAGTCCTACGTGGGGCCCGCTTACGGAATCGCAAAATTAAAATCGTCACAGTGTCCCACACAGCTCAAGGATCAATTTCCATAATAAATTTGTCTAAATTCGAGCTCAACAATAGCAAAATCAGTCCCAACAATAATCAGTAGAAACAAGAACCCAATTACCTAAATCAAGCGAAGATTGATCGAATTACTTACGAGATAAAAACGCTACACGCTCAACACCACAATCCTGAGCTAAAAACCAGCTCCACACACTCAAAACCTCACTAAATCTGAGTTTGGAATGTCTAGAAATAGTGGATTTTATTTGAAGTTAAAAGCTGAAAATTAAAGAGGGACTTATATATAAGGTGTCAGCGATGGTCGCTTTAGCGGCCAAATGACCGCTAAAGTGCCCAAGGGCTGTTAAAGAACCCAAGGGCTGCTAAAGCGGCCTGGCCTAGGCTGGCCAAGCTCCGCTAAAGTGGTCCAGGGCCTCTAAAGAGGATACCACTAAAGCGGAGCCCAGCCGCTAAAGCGGGCACCGCTTAAGCGGCTGCACCAGATACTTGGCACCAACCAAGTTTAGCTAGTCCCAACGGACTCTAACCGGGTGCTCGATATTGGTTTGGAATCCCTTGCTCACAAACAAACTATGCTACCCTACCAAATTCGGTGTTTCGAATTCAACGGGGCAATCAAAATTTGCATGTGGAGTTATTTCGATAAAACGTGGGTCCCACACCCTAAAGAGTCATTTTAGCCAAATTCCACCCTATACCCCAAAATGAGTCTGAAAGTCACGGGACACAGACCAAGGGTACTCCTTGCCTAAAATTGATATTCCGAAGATGCTGAGACTTTCATAAATGGCATCCGTGGCCGTTTTTCTGAGGTTTTGGCCCGAGACCCATTCCTTAACTTCAAAAGCTCCAAAACAGGCAAATGACTCTAAAAACCAAACGAACTGTCCGCTAACCAAACTATCAGCTCCAGCAAGTCATAAATAACTTAGGGCAAATATAGGTAAGCTCTAAATGCAGAAAAAGCACAAAAATGAGAAAATTGACTTAGAGGGTCATTACACTCCCTCAACCCTCGCTGGCGCCGTCCCTCTCTCCCTCAACCCTCACTCCCATAACCCTCACCATCATCACACTGCGTTGTTGCTACTTTTGCTGCAGTCTGCTGCTGTTTCTGCTTCTCTGACGCCGTCTGCTGCTCTGGTAAGAAAAGCTTTTTTACTTTTCTTTCTTATCAATGGAAACAGGTCAAAATAGATGAAAGTTCATTGTTGCATAATTCTGTAACTAGTAACTAGATAATCAATTTGGTGTGCTAGTTAGAACAACTTAGGATGTTTGTATTCAGATACTAATATTCAAGTGAATGATGACAACTTGTTCCAGATTTATCCTTCTTAATCTATCATTTTCTTTTTTCTTTAATGGTCTAGCAACTTAGCCACTCCACCTTTTAGTTCAATTAGGACTAATTTTGACAATTTTTCTATACATTTGACTAGTTATCCTCTTGAATTTAGTACCTTAAAAGAGCATCTTTTACAACTTCTATTGTAGCATTGGATTTATGAATAAGAGATGTTCACTTAATATAACGGAGTAGCATTTGCAGTCACACATTAGGTCCAAGAAGTCACTGAAGTATTCCACCTCCGTCATGTGATTGCAAATAACGTGGTGTTGACGCATCTCAACTCACTTGGCTTCATTTTTTGCATAAAAATATTGTTGATGCAATTACATTAGAGATAGGATGCGTTCGCATTTCCAATGACCTTGATCCTGTTGGGTTCGAAATCGAGAGGGCGTCATATGGAAGCTATTAGTTTGCAAACCATAGAAGGGATAATTCAGACGACAAAGAAAAACATACTAAAAAGCATATTATTAATATGGTTTGGTCAAACGACCTACATATTAAAACTAATATTGAAAAAGTATAAAATCTACTGAGAGAAATCTCCCCCTAAACAAGACTATTTAAGGACTACATTGTGGATGCTATTGTGTTGTGATATGAGAAGGGGGGTCTTCTATTTATAGAGGTTCAAATCATTTCCTCCAAGAAAGAGGTTAGCCAAATATGGAATAGTTTTATATTTTTCTTTTAGGAAAAATAAAAGTAATTATGGTATTACTTTTATTTTCCTTTCAAGAAAAATAAAACTCAAATTTGGTAAGAAAATTAGGGCAAAACCCCTAACAAATCTCCCCTTTTTGGCTGAATTTTCTTGGCAAAACTTAATCCGCCTTCTTCACTTGCATATATAATCTTTGTTCTTCACATATATAATCTTCATCATTGTTGCTTGGAATGTTTAAAAATGGAGCTTTTTTGGGTTAAAAATATATGAGCCCAAAAAGGTTAGTAAGAATAGGAATTGTTAGACTTCCTGTATCGGAGAGAGAAGCTGAGTCGGGATGAGGGAATTGTTTCTATGCTTTTCTCAGATAATGTGGGTTAAGAGTGAAGCTATCGCGCCTAAGGCAAAAGGCTCTGTTTGGCTCGATAGGTGGCAGGCTCAGAACAAGAGGATAAAGACAAGGGAAGGTGTAAGTGAAGAAAATAGAAGAGATGAAGTCCGTCCCTTAGCCTAGTCTATATGTCACGCCCCGAATCCCACCAAGACATGATTGGCACCCGTAGCCGATAAGGCCCGAGAGAACCAACCTTTGCCTATGCTCACTCATATGCATATAATATTCATAACCACCATTGCATAATAGTATGAAATACGAATAAAGGAGAACAAGGGACATATTTAGGCATACATATGAAACTTGGCCGTTGAGGCCATCCAATCAAAACAACATGTGTCTATTACACCCACATCGGTCTACAAAAGCCTCTAACAAGATCATTGACCAAAATGAACCATAATTCGGGACAAGTCCCCGCTTTACACAACATGTACAATACCAAAACATATATACACTTTGACTCGGAGAAGCCCCGAATGAGCTGGAGCTCACCAAAGAACCGCTAACACTGGCAGTCTATTGAGGAGGCCTACTGGGACCTGCGCCTGCAGCAAGTAAGGTAAATCCCCCGAGAGGGGTCAGTACGAAATAAGTACTGAGTATGCAAGGCTCAGATGAAACTATACAACACATGAATATTTCAATGAATATGTCAATGAACTCAAAACATATGAATAATCAATGTGAATAAGGCACCATGTTACGTTTTGGCAACCATGTGGATTGCTTTCATTATTTTCATTACTTTCTTTATCTCAATGCTCACATGTCATTACATATCACAATGTACTCGGGCCCCGACTGATCAGTGGGTCTTTCATATCATATCATTGTGTAGGGATCGAGTCGAGCTAGGCTTATGCCCCTAGACTTGCCACCCATACATCAATGCACCGGGATCGAGTCGAGCTAGGCTTACGCCCCTAGACTTGCCACCCATAAATCCAAACCTCGGGATCGAGTCGAGCTAGGCTTACGCCCCTAGACTTGCCACCCGTACTTGATCATTGACCACATTTGCATTACTTTGTTCATTACTTTGAGATTGATACTTTGATAATCATACCATCACTTTGGAACTTTGGAACATAACATTGTTGGAAACTTTGAATCATTGACCAATAAGTGAAGGACATGTGAATAAATATCAATGAGAAATATAATATAACTATCACCATGATACCATTGGAACCATTGGACAATAATCCATGAACAAGAGACACAAGTATAGGCACTATTGGAATATTGGAACATAACCTTATTTGAACTTCCGGAACATTAACCATGACTATGAGAAATGAGATTCACAATTGATCAATGAGTAGGAAATATATGACAATGACCATAGATAATTGCATATGGGATACCTTAGTACATTTCGGAATTGAACTAGAGAAATGTCAATGTGAACACTATTGGCCGTAGAAAGATACGGACAAAGTAACCTTACATACCTTGGATTCTCAATACGATTATACAACCTTAGATGCGTAAATAATAGTCCCGCTCCTTCTTTATGTATCACTCTACAACATAAATATATAACGGAATTCACATTAACCATCAACTACTCTTCAAATGCATGTAACATCAATAAATCACATATTGGCCCGTAAGCATGCCATTTCCCCTTGACAAAACCATTGATACATTTACTATTCCAAAAATTCCCTAATATTCCCAACATTGACCAATACATGAAAATCAATACATTTCACCACAATACTTCTCCTTTACACTTTCTTATCCATAACATATCACAATTAATCCATCAAAGCACCTTAATTCAACTCATAACACATATCGGCCAAAATCCCATAATTTCCACTTTTAGACAAGAACAAGTTTTATACCAAAAATAACACCATACATGTTCATATTTTGTCCATACCATGCTTTTTCATCAAAGGCACAAGGCCTAATTCAAGTTCAATTTACCAAGATGACACATCTTTCACCAAAGGCAAAATACACTATTCATCATCTTGCCAACACAACTAGCATAATATACATAATCTCCCATGCATATAATATGTTAATCCATAATAAGAATCACTTACCTAGGCTTGAAAGATGGTGATCTTGATCCAAAGATGGCTTAGGGTTTGAGAGCCCCCAAAGAAACTTTCTTGAAAAGTCTAGAAAAAGAGAGAAAAAGCATGTATGTTCTTTGTCTTAAAAATCTGATTTTTGTGCTCCTTTTATAGACTTTTGAAGTCATGCCTAGCCACTCTTGGCATTAAATGAGGTCAAAGTGGAAGAATGGGTCTTTTTGCCCCTTTGGGCCAATTCTTGAAAATTCCATTTTGGGCCTAACTTTGGGCCCAATAACACATACCCATGTAACCCATCCAATTTCATGTATTATTCACCATATCTCTCATGTTTACATAATTCCATAATGTTACGACAATATTCTCTTAAAAGATTCTCATTCGTCCTTTCGATCGCAAAGATTGGAATTCTAGTCGCCCTTGGTTTCATTGGACATTTTGGATCACTAGTCACATTTCATGATTTGATCATGTAGGAGTATGTAGGAGTATATTGAAGTGTTTGAAGTTGGAACAATGCTCAATTAACTCCAAAGAACCAAAAGAAACCATTGAGAAATCGTCGTAGAATTGCGTTACGAAACGACGCCGGAAAGGCTAAACTTTTGTTCCTTGCGCCACACCCCCTGAAACAGGGTAGTGGCGCAGGAAATGCAGCCTCTCTGAATTTTCTGCAGGCTGGTGGCTTGCGCCACACCCCTGAAACAGGGTAGTGGCGCAAGTTTCAGCATTTTGCTGAAATTTCCGGCCACTTATCCAACGTTTACGTATCGTCCAATCCCTTATCAAAACACTACAAAATACTTACTTAGTGATCTTAACCATCAAGTAAACATGACTTAAAGTCACCAAATGAGGTTAAAATGTGTACGAGTTCTTACCCAAATGCTCCACGAAATCACAAAACACCTCCTACGAAGGTCTAATGGCACATGTTAAGTCCGCTATCAAATGTTTCACCAATGACACTATAAAACACATATGCATGGCATTGAAACACCTATGTAGGTATGATCCCACAGTATCAAGTGAGGTAATAAAAGTACGGGGTGTTACATTCTTCCCCCCTTAGAAACATTCGTCCTCGAATGTTAGTAACATTGTCTCATTGTAACAACTTAAGTCGAGGTGAATCCTTCACATTATCGTATACACATACAACACTTGTAAAGACTTACTTATTATGACTCCAATTCTGTATCTTGAACTTTTCTTTCATGTACAACAATTACAAGTACCTTAGATTCCATTATTTCTTTGGATTCCCTCGTAATTTCTTCTATGTGCTAATGTCTCCAATATTACCTTTACGGAGGCTACTCCTTTATTTCTTGTTGATTTCGTTGGTCAATCTAGACTAACAATAGGTAACATTAAGCACCCTTTTCACATGTGAAATCTCTTGCAATGTGTGCCTTTCCACTGGCAACAATACATGATAATCTCCTACACACCTTCAAAGCATCGAATATAAAATACTGAATGAACTGGGAAGAGTTCTTGGACTAGTGTTAATAGATACGCAATTTGCCTGCATCTTTGGACAACTCCTCTTTTCTTCTGAATCTCAATATCTTTCTCCATTGGTGACATTGTCTAAAATACCTAATCATCTATGGAACATTTCCACTCTTGTTTTCAAATATTGGCATGTAATTTGTATCGACCTTGGACCACGTATAGTTGTTGTTATATTACTTTCACCTTCTCTATAACTTGGTGAACAAAATCTAACCCGTATAAAGCAAATTCCATCAGTTGTAACCCATCTAATTGATGATCTATATTCTTTCATATAAAACTTCGTAAGGTGCCTTTTGGTGCTTTTACTGTAAACAATTCCAATACATGGTAGATGTTTATTTCAACTACCTTTAAAGTCCAATGTACAACTCGTGGCATATCTTTAAATGTTCATATAATACGTTCTGTTTGCCCATCCATCTGAGGATGACAAGACGTAACTTACATCTACCTGTGTACCCATGCTTTACTGAAAAGACTCCCAACACTGTGCAATAAAGTGAGCTCTCTTGTAGGATATAATAGTGAGTGGAATCCCATGTAATTGTACTATCTCTATAACATACAACTTTGTATAATGTTCAGCTGTATCGGTGGTCCTAACTAGTAGGAAATACGCTGGCTCGGTGAGCCTGTCAACTATCACCTATATGGAATCAACTTTCGCAGTGTACGGGGTAACCCTGTGATTAATCTACGTCACTCATGTTCCACTTCCAATCTGAAAGGGTAATACATTGCATAAAACATACAGACCTCTGATGCCATACTGTTAATCTATGACTGCTTGGACATTGAGCTATAAGTTCCACAATGTGTTTTTCATGTAACCTTAATAAGACATCTCTGCTAAACCATGGTATATTTCAGCTGCTTTCGAATGAATAAAATACCATGAACGATGTTCTTCTGTCATAATTCATTTCCTTAACTCGTCTATACCCAATATACACAGTTTACATTGGCATTAAAATACTCCCCCTTGTGTTTGTTCAAATACCTTTGTCGCACTCTGTTGTACATTTTTTTTTTCCCAATTGAACTAAAACTATAACTTACATATTGTTTTTTCCTTTATTTCCGATGTCAATGAAAATCCCGCCATATTTGACACTATAATTCTGTCATCCGGAGTTCCCAGAAACAAAAACCCCTATTGCTTCATTGATATAGATTGCTTACCTATACCTTTCTTTTCCGTGAGTTGGCCAGTCATACTTTCTACTGCCTGGCAGTTTAATATATCAACTATCCCATTGCTTTTTTTTTTTTTTTTCAAATGAAACAAGATACCATTGTTCTAATCTTTTAATAGTTCAATCCACCTTCACTACCTCAGATTTTAAGTCCTTTGGCTTAAAATATAATACATTTTCTTATGAACGGTATATATATCAGCATGAATCCCTTACAAATAGTGACACCATAACTGTAAAGCAATATCGCGGCTGCTAGTTCAGGGTCATGTGTTTGGTAATAATTTGCTTTCTCATGTAGCCGCAACTGCCGTAAGACATATGCTTTTACCTTAGCATGCTACATCAATACATATCCGAGGCCAACCCCGGAAGCACTACCATACATTGCATAAGGCACTTAAAACTGGTGTGGAAGTTACTTTATCTTTCAACTCTTGGAAACTCTTCTCATTTGCATCATTCTACTGGAACTTGACTGCTTTGTATATAAGCTTTGCTAAGGGTGTAGGGATAGAAAAATACTTCAACAATTCTCCTATAATAATCAACCAACCCAAGAAAAACGATGGATCTCTGTAAGCATCATAGGCCTTAGCCAATTATTTACCATTTCTATCTCTTGTATAACAACCTTTATCTCTTCATCCTATACAATGCATGGTCCTCTTGTGATCTTGAATACTATCACCCAACATGGTCACACACACCCTGAAAAGTGTTTTGAACACCCTAATCATTTCACCCATAACAACTATAGGTGCTTTCACTAGTCCAATTGACATACTAGGAATTCATAATAACTATACCATATTTGTAATGTTGTCTTGGGTATATCATCATCATTCTTTCTTCTTTTTTTTTTTCATTTCGTCGTCATTCGTTCATCACTTCACCATTCATTTCACCTCTTTTTTTTTTTTTTAACACCATAACTATTCAAACAAATTATCAACTCTGGGGAAATATTTATTCGTAATTGTCATCTTATTCAGTTGCCAATAATTGACACACACTCTCGAAGTACTATCTTTCTTTTGTACAATTAACACTGATGCACCACAAGGGAACATACTAGGTCTTATGAATCCCTTGTTCATTACGTCTTTCAACGTCTTTTTTTTTTCCTAATTCCCATAACTTTACCGGGCTATACTATATAAAGTAAAAATAGGCTAAGTAATATCAGCTCATACATCGAGGAATTCACTTACCACCGAAATCGGTTAAAGAGTTGGTGGTTCCACATTAGTATCCTTCACTATTACCACGTGACATATGACATAAGTACCCTTTTGGGGTATCATTTTCCTTACTTCATAAGATAAGGAATAAATATTTCTCTTGGTGCCCCCACATAACCCTTGCCATTCAAGAACACTCTTTTGGGGAAAACGATAATATAGCTTCTTATTTCAGCAATCTACTATGGCACAATTTATTTGTAACATCAAACTCCGCTATTTCCAGTTCAATAAGATCAACTAATGTCTCATGACCACAACAATTTCTATGCACTTAAGATATATTCTTTTAACTATCACAGATTCACCGACTGATGTGTAGACTTCAAGTGACATAACTCGTAATTCTGGTGTTCATTTGTATTTTCAGCAACTGATAAAATAACATATGCTAGTGTTGAATATGGGTCAATCAATACGGGTACGGTACCTATAACTAGCTCAAGAGAAGTCTCATTTTGTGGCCCGACATACCACTCCAATAACAAATATTCAACCCAAACCGACATATTCTCTTCTGTTGCCTCTGAGCTTTCATTATCTGTGCAAAAAGCCTGTATCTGACTATATCAATATCTGTTTTTATCAAGATCGGTCCATATACCGATGCATTCTATCGGTCATAATGGTTACCACTTTTGGAGTATACTTAACCACAGAATTAAACCAAAGATTTACTTTCCGACACCCATAGTTCTTTGGCAATGCTTTAGCAATTGATCCACATAAGCTTTTCGGACCTCATATGAGAGGTACTAGTCAAGGAATACCGTTTTACATTCCTCTCAACTAGCTGGAAATACATCATTACACAGTTACCTATTTAACATCTAGAGCCCTTTTTTTTTTTTGGTCTATAAAGTCCTATGGGTCTTCATACAAGTCCGACCCAGTGAACACATCATTACTCATCATTGGGCCAGTTTGCCATAACCTTATACAACAACTCTCTGAGTCAACATATACTCTCCATTGCTTAATTCTCTTTCAGTGGCATTTATAGGTGGTTCTATGGATACTTCTCGACTTTTGGCTAAGAGAAACCCGTATAACAAATTCCATGTCAACCCCACCTTGACTAGCTTGGTCAAGTGGTCATTTACTCATTTCTTCTTCGGTAGGCATATCAACCTGCTTACCTTTGCTCTTATCTTGTCTGATTCTGATTATGCAAAAGAAAACAAATGTCAATGCATACATATACGTCCACCTACAACTTTGGCTCTATTGCACGATCTAGAAGTGAAGAAAAGAAATGACATCCTAAATGTCCCGTAGCCTCCTACTTATAAATGTGGTGCACAACACATCGATAAGTAAGACTCTACTCAGACACGGCTTTGTAGACACCCTTAGAACGACTGCTCTGATACCACTTTTGTCACGCCCCGAATCCCACCGAGACATGATTGGCACCCGTAGCCGATAAGGCCCGAGAGAACCAACCTTTGCCTATGCTCACTCATATGCATATAATATTCATAACCACCATTGCATAATAGTATGAAATACAAATAAAGGAGAACAAGGGACATATTTAGGCATACATATGAAACTTGGCCGTTGAGGCCATCCAATCAAAACAACATGTGTCTATTACACCCACATCGGTCTACAAAAGCCTCTAACAAGATCATTGACCAAAATGAACCATAATTCGGGACAAGTCCCCGCTTTACACAACATGTACAATACCAAAACATATATACACTTTGACTCAGAGAAGCCCCGAATGAGCTGGAGCTCACCAAAGAACCGCTAACACTGGCAGTCTATTGAGGAGGCCTACTGGGACCTGCGCCTGCAGCAAGTAAGGTAAATCCCCCGAGAGGGGTCAGTACGAAATAAGTACTGAGTATGCAAGGCTCAGATGAAACTATACAACACATGAATATTTCAATGAATATGTCAATGAACTCAAAACATATGAATAATCAATGTGAATAAGGCACCATGTTACGTTTTGGCAACCATGTGGATTGCTTTCATTATTTTCATTACTTTCTTTATCTCAATGCTCACATGTCATTACATATCACAATGTACCCGGGCCCCGACTGATCAGTGGGTCTTTCATATCATATCATTGTGTAGGGATCGAGTCGAGCTAGGCTTATGCCCCTAGACTTGCCACCCATACATCAATGCACCGGGATCGAGTCGAGCTAGGCTTACGCCCCTAGACTTGCCACCCATAAATCCAAACCTCGGGATCGAGTCGAGCTAGGCTTACGCCCCTAGACTTGCCACCCGTACTTGATCATTGACCACATTTGCATTACTTTGTTCATTACTTTGAGATTGATACTTTGATAATCATACCATCACTTTGGAACTTTGGAACATAACATTGTTGGAAACTTTGAATCATTGACCAATAAGTGAAGGACATGTGAATAAATATCAATGAGAAATATAATATAACTATCACCATGATACCATTGGAACCATTGGACAATAATCCATGAACAAGAGACACAAGTATAGGCACTATTGGAATATTGGAACATAACCTTATTTGAACTTCCGGAACATTAACCATGACTATGAGAAATGAGATTCACAATTGATCAATGAGTAGGAAATATATGACAATGACCATAGATAATTGCATATGGGATACCTTAGTACATTTCGGAATTGAACTAGAGAAATGTCAATGTGAACACTATTGGCCGTAGAAAGATACGGACAAAGTAACCTTACATACCTTGGATTCTCAATACGATTATACAACCTTAGATGCGTAAATAATAGTCCCGCTCCTTCTTTATGTATCACTCTACAACATAAATATATAACGGAATTCACATTAACCATCAACTACTCTTCAAATGCATGTAACATCAATAAATCACATATTGGCCCGTAAGCATGCCATTTCCCCTTGACAAAACCATTGATACATTTACTATTCCAAAAATTCCCTAATATTCCCAACATTGACCAATACATGAAAATCAATACATTTCACCACAATACTTCTCCTTTACACTTTCTTATCCATAACATATCACAATTAATCCATCAAAGCACCTTAATTCAACTCATAACACATATCGGCCAAAATCCCATAATTTCCACTTTTAGACAAGAACAAGTTTTATACCAAAAATAACACCATACATGTTCATATTTTGTCCATACCATGCTTTTTCATCAAAGGCACAAGGCCTAATTCAAGTTCAATTTACCAAGATGACACATCTTTCACCAAAGGCAAAATACACTATTCATCATCTTGCCAACACAACTAGCATAATATACATAATCTCCCATGCATATAATATGTTAATCCATAATAAGAATCACTTACCTAGGCTTGAAAGATGGTGATCTTGATCCAAAGATGGCTTAGGGTTTGAGAGCCCCCAAAGAAACTTTCTTGAAAAGTCTAGAAAAAGAGAGAAAAAGCATGTATGTTCTTTGTCTTAAAAATCTGATTTTTGTGCTCCTTTTATAGACTTTTGAAGTCATGCCTAGCCACTCTTGGCATTAAATGAGGTCAAAGTGGAAGAATGGGTCTTTTTGCCCCTTTGGGCCAATTCTTGAAAATTCCATTTTGGGCCTAACTTTGGGCCCAATAACACATACCCATGTAACCCATCCAATTTCATGTATTATTCACCATATCTCTCATGTTTACATAATTCCATAATGTTACGACAATATTCTCTTAAAAGATTCTCATTCGTCCTTTCGATCGCAAAGATTGGAATTCTAGTCGCCCTTGGTTTCATTGGACATTTTGGATCACTAGTCACATTTCATGATTTGATCATGTAGGAGTATGTAGGAGTATATTGAAGTGTTTGAAGTTGGAACAATGCTCAATTAACTCCAAAGAACCAAAAGAAACCATTGAGAAATCGTCGTAGAATTGCGTTACGAAACGACGCCGGAAAGGCTAAACTTTTGTTCCTTGCGCCACACCCCCTGAAACAGGGTAGTGGCGCAGGAAATGCAGCCTCTCTGAATTTTCTGCAGGCTGGTGGCTTGCGCCACACCCCTGAAACAGGGTAGTGGCGCAAGTTTCAGCATTTTGCTGAAATTTCCGGCCACTTATCCAACGTTTACGTATCGTCCAATCCCTTATCAAAACACTACAAAATACTTACTTAGTGATCTTAACCATCAAGTAAACATGACTTAAAGTCACCAAATGAGGTTAAAATGTGTACGAGTTCTTACCCAAATGCTCCACGAAATCACAAAACACCTCCTACGAAGGTCTAATGGCACATGTTAAGTCCGATATCAAATGTTTCACCAATGACACTATAAAACACATATGCATGGCATTGCAACACCTATGTAGGTATGATCCCACAGTATCAAGTGAGGTAATAAAAGTACGGGGTGTTACACTATATCCACAGCTGACGCAACTCCGTACCGACGCCTCACTACTACTTTCATTTTTCAATTAATTAACGGCTAAGCGATTTCATATATTGGAGCCCTTTGTAGGGTTAAAAGTGAGCTTTATTTTTAATAATACAGCAGCAGAATTGTTGAAAATATGATTGATAATTATTTCGAATATAGTTTTTTTGACTTTTTTTTTTTTTTGACAAAAAAACTCTTCATTATCATCAACTTGGTTGCAACTTGCTTTGAACCTTCAATCTCGATGAACAATTGGACTCATAGGATCGTTAGCTTTGATACCACCTGTTGGGTTCGAAATCGAGAGGGCGTCATATGGAAGCTATTAGTTTGCAAACCATAGAAGCGATAATTCAGGCGACAAAGAAAAACATACTAAAAAGCGTATTATTAATATGGTTTGGTCAAACGACCTACATATTAAAACTAATATTGAAAAAGTATAAAATCTACTGAGAGAAATCTCCCCCTAAACAAGACTCTTTAAGGACTACATTGTGGATGCTATTGTGTTGTGATATAAGAAGGGGGGTCTTCTATTTATAGAGGTTCAAATCCTTTCCTCCAAGAAAGAGATTTGCCAAATATGGAATAGTTTTATATTTTCCTTTTAGGAAAAATAAAAGTAATTATGGTATTACTTTTATTTTCCTTTCAAGAAAAATAAAACTCAAATTTGGTAAGAAAATCATGGCAAAAACCCTAACAAATTCCTCTAGCTTTCTTTATCCTCTGATCCAGCAAAAATGTTTGATGCTTCAAGCCTCCTTACCAGCTATCTTTCAGGAGTTGCTCATTCCTTTAAGCTTGGCTAAAATTCTCCTATTTGGAATGATCGACCTCATCGCACTCATGCCAAACTGGTGCGCTTCCTAAAAAGACAAATTATTGAGTAGTCAAAGGAACTGTTGAAAAAATTAATATTAATATCTCAAAAATATAATATTCATTTTTTGTGACCACATTGATTACATTTATCACTCTTCAATTCCTCCATTAATAGTACATTTGAATTATTCAAATTGAATCTGGCCATTAAATAGCTATCATTGTCATTTGACCATTGAATTTCATTAACTCTTGTCATTACTCTTCTTATTAACGTTGGGGCTTTTCATCCATTCCATGGAGATGGTCATTCATCAATATATATATTCTAGTCTTTTCATGGAAGTGAGAGATATAGATAAAGATATTCTTCCTCCTATATTGGCTAGGTTTTCCATATCTTTGTTAGTTTTTGACTCCTATTTTATACTAGAAGAGCTTGTTAAATTCTGGGGAATACATCCATACCGAGTGAAATATCCTTAAGGAAAGTGTTACCTAACATGCCTCAAGCTATGAGAATTCGCTATAAGTGTTCGTGATGATGTATTTTCTGTAAGATTAACAATAATCTTAAGGATATTTTCACCATGTTGCAAAAAAATACTAATTACAAAGAAGACCGAAATGAAGCGGACATGACGACAAGTGAATGTTCTTTCACTTCTTGAAGATGATATGATCATATTTAAATTTACATTCAAAAATTCATGCAGTTACAGGGAAGGAAAAGACATATCGTTTTAATCATTCTTTTTGGTTTAGTTTTAATTTTACTTTGGTTCATAATTTTAATAATCTGACATCTAATTTTTTTCATAGAGTTTGATGGAGTTTGTTTGCAAATGAGAATGTTCTACAGTGCAATGGCACACTTGTTCTCTTTCTTAGTGCAATGGACTGATTGCTGCTATACTGAAAGTGTTAGTGACGCGGAAGGCAAAAGGCAAAAAGTAGTTTGCCTGGAGAGGAATATACTACGAGAGTTAGTATTGCGGAGGATAATGAAATCTTTGTGTTCATAATAATAATAACAAGGTATGTGACAATACTATATATTTATATTTTATTAAATTTTTGTGTGGTAAATTGAGACATCATACTCTTCGATATAGAAGAAGATTCAGAGAAATGATAATCCCGCTAAGTAAAGTAACTAAGCGGATTATATATATATTGTGGTCATTTCTCAAGCGAATCTTATGGCTAATATATGAATGATTGGGTGTTAGATTTTGGAGTCATTAAGCATGTGCTACAAAGTTAATTTTGTATTTTATACCTAAGTTGAAGAAGAAGAATAATGATTTTTATATGTTGGTGATTCTAAAACTACCCAAGTTCTTAAAATGACAAAGTTTTTCTTATTAAAGTCACATATGAAAAGTATTGACATTAGTTGAGGTGGTATATGTTTTTAATATTTGAACCAATTTGATTTCTCTATGATTATTAGAAAAGTTAGGTGAAAATGTTATTTGGTTTTGATAAGGTGTTAATAAAATTAACGTTATTGTGGTAATGAATGTTGCTGCATGAACCAATAAGATTACCATACTAGCTAACTGCATTTGCTAGAAGTGTGTCTACTTGTGTGAATATTTTTTTTTCTTGTCTACTTCAAATCGGCCCCGAAATGTGATTTAGGAAAATAGAAGAGATTTTGTCAATGTTTAACTTGATTAAAGTCCTTTATGGACTGGAGTTTGGTGTTTCCAGAAAATGAGTTCTTGAATATTATTGGCTAATCTCTGATGGGATAGTAACATGAGAAAATTGAAGGAAAGGTGTCACTCAAGTTTGGTTTTAAAAATTGGTGTCCCTTAACCAAGTTGAAGGGTCAAAGCCACTTAAAAAATTAATTAAGTTAATTGAGGACTCAATTGATATTTTTAAAACTTCTTAATCTTTTTAAAAATACAAATCAACCCACAATATATTTAATAGAAACAAAAACTGAAAACTGAAAAATCAGTTTAAAAAAATTTAACCTCTCTCCTCTCCTAACAACTGACACCTCCATCGACAATAGATCTACGCAATAGCCATCCTCCGGCGACTTTCAACCTCCGGCGACCCCAAATTTGAGTTCTTCATCATTCCTTTTCTACTTTCAACCATCAATTTCTCTCTCTTCATAGGTAAAGGTTTTTTTTTTGTTTTTTTTTCAAAAAATTAGGAATTTTTAGTTGAGTTGTCTTCTCTTCTAGTATAGTTAACAAGAATGTGGAACTTGTTGAGTTTCTGATGAGAAAAAAAAAAAAAGAATCTGAGAAGAAAACCCTAATTTGTGGTATTTGTTCTCTTAATATGGTGGTTGATGTAAATGTGGTATCTTGGGAATCTTTTATGAGTGAAATATGATTTTTTTGTTATTGTTATTGTTCTTGTTCTCGAACATTGCTGTAAAGATAGTGAAACTTGAATTTTGACTTTTTTTTGCAGATATATGTTGTGACAATTTTGTCTTGTTATTTGTATTGTTGTATTGAATCACTTTACTTGGTGTTGTTGGTGTTGTTGGTGGGTGTTGGTGGTGGTGGTGTTGGTGATGGTGGTGTTCTTTGTGCCCTAGTGTTTTTGTTTTGTTGGTGTTGTTGGTAATGTTGTCGGTGCCCTAGTTTTATTTTGTTGGTGTTCTTGTTGGTTTTGTTGGTGTTGTTGGTGATGTTGTTGGTGTTGTTGGTGCCCTAGTTTTATTTTGTTGGTGTTCTTATTGGTTTTGCTGGTGGTGGTGGTGGTGGTGGTGGTGGTGATGGTGTGGTGTATTGGTAAAATCATTGCTATTATTCAAAAGGTGTTGTAGCTTTGTTTGTTTTGTTGGTGGTGTTCTTGGTGTAATATAGCATGTTGGTGGTGTTATGAAAAAATTGAACAAAACATGGTGGTGTTCTTGTATATATGTGCATGGTAAAAATGTTGCCCAACAAATGTGTAATATGTTGCAACAGAATAAGAATCTGCTGGAACATATTAAGCATCTGTTGGAAACAACTATACCATCTGTTGGTTTATTGTAAAAATATTTCCAATAGATTACTCATCTATTACAACAGATGGGTCATCTATTGGAAGAAATCAAAACAGTCTTGCTACTAGTTTTATTTCTTCCAACAGATGACCTATCTATTGCAATAGATGGGTTATCTGTTTGAAGAGATCAAAACAATCTTCCTACTAGTTTTATTTCTTCCAACAGATGACCTATCTATAGCAAGTCTGGTTTGATTCCTTCCAACAGATGACTCATCTGTTGCAACAGATGAGGTCATCTGTTAGAATAACTATTTTGATTTCATCCAATAGATGACATCTGTTGCAACAGATGAGGTCATCTGTTAGAATAACTATTTTGATTTCATCCAATAGATGACCCATCTGTTGCAATAGATGAGTCATCTGTTGGAAGAAATAAGCCAGTAGCCAAGATTGTTTTGATTTCTTCCAACAGATAACCCATCTTTAGAAACAGATGAGTCATCTGTTGCAATAGATGAGTCATCTGTTGCAACAGATGAGTTATCTATTGTAATAAATGTTTTGATTTCATCCAATAAATGGGTAATCTGTTGCAATAGATGAGTCATCTGTTGGAAGAAATAAAACCAGTAGCAAGATTGTTTTGATCTCTTCAAACAGATAATCCATCTATTGCAACAGATTACCCATCTGTTGCAACAGATGGGTCATCTGTTGGAAATACTTTGTACTATGTTGTATTTATTAAATTTACCGTTACCCTTTTTTTAATGATGCATAAATCAATTGTAATATTTTTTGTTTTTGTCTTGTTTGTAGATAAAATGGCTCCCAAAAGAAAAGAGAGTGGATAAACTTCTGACAAAGCAAGTAAAAAAGCTAAATTACAAACACCTTTAGAAGAACTTGCTGAACAAGCCCTTTCACAAATAAATAAAGATGTACAGAAAGAGAATGAAGATGTGGAAAGATATAATGAAGAAGATATTAAAGGAGAATCAGTTGAAAGTTCTAGAACTGATGTAGAAAAGAAAGGGGAGGAATAAGTTATCGAGGAGGAAGAAGTTGGAGATGGTGGGAATGGAGATGATGAAAAAAAAGAAAGTGATAAAGGAGATAAGCTGGAAGGTGAGGATGAAGGTGAGGATGAAGGTGAGGATGAAGAGGAAAAAGAAAGTGAGAAAGGAGATGAGGAAGAAGATGGAAAGAAAAGTGAGGAAAATGAAAGAGTTGATGATAATGATGAGTTATCGTTGATCTCTCGTGAACGTAGATCGAAAGCCCAGCATGATCTTGTCAAAACTTTTAGTATTGACAAGTTCAAAGTTGAGATGCCTATAGATAATCCTACAGATTTGACTGGTGATTTTGTAGTTAAATTTGGCATGGGTAAAGGTTTTGATGAATTTAGGAAGATATTGAGGGATGAAAAATTGGAGGATTACTTTAAGTTCAGCTGTTTAGGACACTTTCTTGATCTGCCAGAGGATAATAATGCACGCTTTCAAATGTCCATGACGTATGGTCTTCTCAAGCGCAGGATCGAGTATATGGGTAATGATACAACTTTGAAGGATGAGGAAAAGAAGATGGATGAGATTTGGATAAACTACTGTGGCATGTTGATTTGTTTTGGCATGAAAGAATTTGCCATAGTGACTAGACTGAGATGCCATCCTCCACCTGAACCTCTTCCCACAGTTACACCCTTAAAAAATCCAAAGGCAAGCAAGCCATCAAAATCAGCCAAGGCAGGAAAGAAAGGAAAGACACCCACTAAGACAGCCACCAAGATGCCCACCAAAACCAACAAAGGAAAAGACAAAATAAATGAATTGTTGGAAATTGTTGGACCTAGATACAAAGCCAAGCAATTGAAAGTTGATCTCCAGAACAAAAAGGTTTTGAAGAAGTACAAGGAGACATTGTGCTTAGTTTGGTTTGAGCATTCCATTTTATGGGCCAAAGACACCAACAAAGTCATAAAACTTGAAATGTTGGTGCTTCCTCAGGATTTGAAGGCATTCAATAATTATCCATGGGGATATGAAAGCTATTTCTTGACTGTCAAGTATTTGTTGACAAAGTTATCTCCAAATACGGTCAACTTATACGGCTTTCCTTGGGCTTTCATGGTAAACTTCACTCCTGGTTCCTTACTTAGTATTTCATTTAGTTATGTTATTGAATAATTATTCTGATTTATTTGCATCATATTTACATTTTTAGGCTTGGGCATTTGAAGTAATTCCTCACCTTCGACAACAAGTTAAAGACTATTCAGAAGAGGTTTCTCATCCAAGGATGATTAGGTGGTTGTCTGTCAAGAACAACTCAAGGATGAATCCCCTTGATCTCTTCAACCCTCCTGATGATGCAGTAAGTATTCTTTTAAATAGAATAATTTTACTCATGTTAACAAGCATTGCAACAGATAACTCATTTGTTGCAACAGATTAACCATCTGTTTGCAATAGATTAATCATCTGTTGCAATAAATATCCCATCTAGTGAAACTTATCTCTACAGATTACCCATCTACTACAACTTATGTAGCAGATGAGTAATTTGTTACAACAGATGGGTAATCTATTGTATAAGTTGTAGTAGATGGGTAATCTGCAGAGATAAGTTTCAACAGATGAGATATTTGTTGCAACAGATGGGTAATCTGGTGCAAACAGATGAGTCATCTGTTGAAACAACATAAAAATTATTCCAACAGATGATGCATATGTTGCAACAAATGGGTCATTTATTGGAAGAAATCAAAATATTCTTGTGCTACTGGTTTAATTTCTTCCAACAGATGTGTAATCTATTGCAACAGATGAGTCATCTGTTGGAAACATCATAAAAATTATTCCAATAGATGACTCATCTATTGCAATAGATGGGTTATCTATTGTATTTCTGTGAAGCAAATGTCTTATCTGTTGCAACAGGTTACCCATTTGTTGCAAATTATAGGTTGATTTTAATATATCTACTTTTATTTATATGTTGTGCACCCCTGAATTATCTCTATTGAGCAAGAGTTGGAGATGTCTGCCTTTTTTACTCTAGGGATTGTTCAAACAAAACCAGACCCTAAGGTGGATTTGATAAAAAAAAAATTGGCTAGAGCAATAACCATCAAAAGGTAAGCACCTAAGAAAGGTCAGATTGTTCTTGCTGAGCCTTCTTTTGAGGTTTTTAGTGATGCTGTAACAGATTTAGGTGTTGGTGTTAATGTTGTTGGTGGTAGTGGTGATGGTGATGGTGTTGGTTATGCTGGTGTTAGAGATGATGGTGATGAGCATGTTGATGATGCTCATGAAATTTTTTTAAAAAAAAGAGTTGACCATGATGATGGTCATATTGGTGGTGGATATGGTGGATTCACCCCTTTCAGTAGGCATACCACCTCTTTTGGCCCCTCTTCAAGCTCATGTTCTAGATGAAAATGTCAAGAATGCAAGGACAAACATGACAACTTGATTAATTCTATTGATGCTCTGACTGTTGTTGTTAAGGAATTGACATCGAAGATGGGTGTCATTCCATCAAGGAATATTACAGAGTCATTCACTCCATTGGAAGTTAAGAAGAGGAAAAGAGAAATTTCTAAGGTACTATCAGATATTAAATCAAGAAAAATTGCAACTCATCTTCCTTGCACTGTTGAGAAACTTCCAAGGGCCATAGGAGAACAGGGAGAGCTGAAGAAGGTGAATGTTTATAAGTTGGTGAAAGTCACAAGAAAGGCTAAGCTGAATACACTGATGAAATCAAAAAAGGTCCCAGAAGAGTACTCCATGCATCAATTTAGTGCAAAAGACTTCCAAAACATGACTAATATGAAGGTCTAGTATGAGGACTGGGTAAGTTACTTTTCCTAACCTTCTATTTATTTAAATTTCATTAGTATCTTCATTTAGATGACTCATCTGTTGCATTAGTTTGCAGTAGATGGGTTATTTTTTAATAGATTCAGAAAACTTATGCAATAGATTACCCATCTGTTGCAACAAATAAGTCATCTGTTGCAACAGATTATCCATCTGTTCTATTAGTTTGCAGTAGATGGGTAATCTGTTAACAAATTCAGAGAAAATTCAGAGAACTTATACAATAAATGACTCATCTATTGCAACAGATTACCCATCTGTTGCATTAGTTTGCAGTAGATGGGTAATTTATTAATAGGTTCAGAGAACTTATGCAACATATGACTCATCTATTGCAATAGATTACCTATCTGTTGCATTAGTTTGTAGTAGATGGGTAATCTGTTAACAGGTTCAAAAAAATTTGTTGCAACAGATGAGTTATCTGTTGCAACAGATTACCCATTTGTTGTATCTTTTTAATTATTATTATATGTTACTAACTTATTTAAATTGAATTCTTATATCAGTATGTTGATGAAATTCTTTACCTTATGTGGGAGAGACATCTCAAATTCACTGGGTACTATGATCTCGGGGATAGGATCATGGACATCAACTTCTACAGTAACTGTTTAAGTAGGTACAACAAACTCAGTGAAGTAGAGACAACTCCTGGTGGCAGAAAAATTGAGGAGTTACTTGTTGAGTTTAAATGGGATGAGAACATGATTGATTACTGTAGAGGGAAGAGGCCATATCTGGGTGCCATGGATTGGACGGAGGCAAAGAGGATTCTCGCAGTCCTGAACTTGGAGAAAAAATATGTTGTGACTCTTGAGATCATCATGAATGAGGGAGTCATGAATGTTTATGACTGCAACATACCAATTATTGAAGATTGGCAATTTTGGATTTGCATGGAGCCTTTGTTGGAGTTGTTCCCAAAATTGTTGAAGCAAAGTGGCATAATGAATCACGTACCAGAAAAGTTGCTCAACGAACAATGGGCTTTTGAAGGTCGAAAACAAAACATTCCCAAAAATGAGACTGGTGCCACTTGCGGGTCATACTCGTTTTCATTTATTGAGCTTTTAATAATCGACACTTGTATGACAACTCGCAAGACTCTATTGAATGATAATATAGTTTCAATGATGTAAGAGGTTTGGGCTGCTGGGGTGGCATGTAAGAGTTTTGAGCCCTAATGTGGGTTGTAATTTCTAGGCAACATAATAATTTTTTATTTTTAGTATCGTAATTTCTAGGCAACACAATAATTTTTTATTTTTAGTATCTTTAGTTAATTATATTATGTAATTGGTGATGACAATATTTTATGTTTGATAAATGTCAAGTTTTTTCAGTCATGAATTATATTTTTTACTTAGATTTGAAAAATTTTAGCTAATTAAGCAGATATACTCATCTGTTGCAACAGGTTTGTCATCTGTTGCAGCAAATGTCTAATATGTTTGATTATTTCCTAAAGTCATCACATATGTTGCAACAGATGAGTAATTTGTTACAACAGATGATGCATCTGTTGGAAATAATCAAACAGATATGCTTATCTATTGCAATAAGTTTGTCATTTATTGCAGCAGATGTCTAATATGTTTGATTATTTCCTACAGTCATCACATATATTGCAATAGATGACTAATCTGTTGGAACATATGATGCATCTGTTGGAAATAATCAAACAAATATGCTTATCTGTTGCAACAGGTTTGTCATCTGTTGCAGCAGATGTCTAATATATTTGATTATTTCCTACAGTTATCACATATGTTGCAACAAATAAGTAATTTGTTACAACAGATGATGCATCTGTTGGAAATAATCAAACAGATATGATTATCTGTTGCAGCAGATGTCTAATATGTTTGATTATTTCCTACAGTCATCACATATGTTGCAATAGATAAGCAATTTATTTGAATAGATGATGCATCTGTTGGAAATAATCAAACAGATATGCTCATCTGTTGCAACAGGTTTGTCATCTGTTGTAGCAGCTGTCTAATATGTTTTATTATTTCCTACAGTCATCACATATATTGCAACAGATGATGCATCTATTGGAAATAATCAAACAGATAAGCTCATCTGTTGCAGCAGATGTCTAATATGTTTGATTATTTCCTACAGTCATCAAACAGATCTTCACATCTATTGCTGTAGTTACTCTTCCGTTGCAACAGATAAGTTATCTGTTGGAAATAATCAAACAGATATACCCATCTGTTGTAGGAGGTTATAATCTATTGTAATAGGTTATGTACTTAGTTGAACATGTAAATCCTATGAAATTCAATGAGATTGTAATTGAACTTGTTAATTGAAAACTAATTATAGTTAAAATAATTTTTTTTATTACCAATCATGATTCAATAAAGCAATTCACGTCAAATTAGTGCATTGATCACTCTACTTAGGATGAATACAGTTAGTTGAATATGTAAATGCTATGAAATTCATTGAGATTATAATTGAACTTGTTAAGTGAAAGCTAATTATAGTTGAATAATCTTTTTTATTACCAATCATCATTCAATAAAGCAATTCACGTCAAATTAGTGCATTGATCACTCTATTTAGGATGAATATAGTTAGTTGAACATGTAAATGCTATGAAATTCATTGAGATTGTAATTGAACTTGTTAATTGAAAGCTAATTATAGTTAAATAACCTTTTTTTATTACCAATCATGATTCAATGGAGCAATTCACGTCAATTTAGTAGTTGATCACTCTATTTAGGATGAATACAGTTAGTTGAACATATAAATGCTATGAAATTCATTGAGATTGTAATTGAACTTGTTAATTGAAAGCTAATTATGGTTAAATAACCTTTTTTTATTACCAATCATGATTCAATGAAGCAATTCACATCAAATTAGTACATTGATTCATCTGTTGCAACAAATGTGTATATCTGTTTGATTATTTTTCTAACAGATGACTCGTTTGTTGCAACAAATAAATAATCTGTTTCAACATGTGTAGAGTTTGTTGGAGATGATCAAACACATTAGAAATCTGTTGCAACAGGTTTAGACATCTGTTGCAATAGATGGACATATCTATTTGATTGTGTCCAACACATAGGTCATCTGATGCAACAGATGTAGAGTCTGTTGGAGATAATCAAATATATCAAACATCTATTGCAACAAATGTCTAAACCTATTGCAATATATGGACATATTTGTTTGATTGTGTCCAACATATGGTTCATCTGTTGCAACAGATTAGTCATCTGTTGCAACAGGTGTAGAGTCTGTTGGAGATGATTAAATATATCAGACATCTATTGCAACAGATGTCTAGACCTGTTACAATAGATGGACATATTTGTTTGATTGTATCCAACAGATGGGTCATCTATTACAACAGATTGGTCATCTGTTGCAACAGGTGTAGAATATGTTGGAGATGATCAAACATATCAGACATCTGTTGCAACAGATGGACACATCTGTTTGATTGTGTCCAACAGATGGGTTATCTGTTGCAACAGATTAGTCATCTATTTCAACAGGTGTAGGGTCTGTTGGAGATGATCAAACATAAACTTATTTCAACAGATGTGTATATAATCAAACTTATTAGACATCTACTGCAACAGATGACTAATCTGTTGCAACAGATGTATATATCTGTTGCAACAGATGTGAATATCTATTTGATAATGTTCATTGAAGGATAAATCTATTGCAACAGATGACTAATCTGTTGCAACATATTTCATTATTTAAACTAATTTTCCATCTACTGCAACAGAATAAAAACCCACACATACAACAGTTGTTGGATCATAAATAAAAATATATTTTATATAATAAATAACATACATTACATCACCAACTAAACTAAAATAAGTTAAAATTATCAAGTCCACAGAACCAACAATAATACTAATTACTATTACAATAATTATGGAGCATTTCGATTTGGACATGTAGTTCTTTTGTGGCCAATCGTCTTACATATGGAGCACTTTTTTTTTATTGGAAATGATTCTCCGACTCCACGTCTTCTCTTCTTAGTCCTTCTTCTCGGTTTGCTTAGATCAACATATGGAGGAGGTATTTCTCTCTGTAAAATCTGCAAAGGAACAATCCACGAATCTTCAGGAGGCACCGAATTAATTTCCTCACAATATACAATTATGTACTTCTCCACTGAATAATATGGAGATGAGTACTCATAAATCTTATTTCCAAAATCAGCACCATATTGAACTCGAAGCGATACCATAGCATGTGGACAAGGTATTTTGTCTAAGTTAAAAACTCTATATGTACAAGTTCTCATTTGAAGATCGACTGTGGCAACATCACCATGACCGGTGATAGTAAACTTGTAGTTAGATATTTGATGAGCCAATAACTTGTTCCCTAAGTTGATGTACTTTGATATTTGTTTTTCCATTGTAGGAACAAGTCTGTTTGGTGAGTTAACCAACTCCATACGTCTCTCGTGAAATTTTTTTGCAAGCCTTAAGTTTATTTCGTCAAATAGAGCGACAATGGGAAATTCTCTTTCAACCTCAAACATTCCATTCACCAATATAACAATCTTTGACGTCATAATATTATACCTATACAAAAAAAAACCACTTAGTAAGATATAGAATTACAATAAACTCAAACAAGACAAGACACTCAATTTATAATATTGTACCTATTTCTCGAACAGAATGTCCTGCTCCATTTATGGAATCCGACACGTTCGAGATGTTCGGCTGCCTTGGGTACCATATCCCTTATTTGATTTAAGTGGTCATAGAACTCACCATTATCATACGCTTTCGCTGCTTTATAAAAATAAGATACAACCTTTGAATTGTGAAAGTTGTTTCAAATATTTTCCCCAAGGAGCCTCATGCAACAATCATAATGAGCTGAAGGGTATACAATCGAAACCATCTTTTCGATACTTGGATGTCTATCAGAAATTATGCACAACTCATCCGTATCATCTACGTAGCTTCTCATTTGTTCAAAAAAATATTGGTATGAGGCATCACTACACAAAAAGCCAATGAAAAGATATGATTCTCCGCATCTTGTGCCACAGCCGATAGCAATACTCCTTCATACTTGCTCTTTAAGAATGTCCCATCGAAGGCTATGACTTTTCTCATTTGTTGAAAACCATGAATCCAAGCCACATAGGCTACAAAAAAGTACTTGAACCTTTCATTTTCATCAACCTGCAATGTCGTCTTACTTCCTGGATTTGCGGACTTAAGAATATAATGGTACACATCAAGCACTGCACACCCGTGCTCATGTGTTGCCCTAACCAAATATTTCAATCTCCATGCCCTTATAAATCTTCCAATAACTTACCTTACAACCCAATTCTGTACGGAGTTGATTGACTATATCTCTTGTAGTCGGGCCTTTACCATTGGGGAAGTGATTTTTAAAGTATTTACCGATGACCTTTATCGTGGCGTGAAGATTATGGCTCGTAATATGCTCCGAACCACATGTGTGATACTTTTCATAAGTTCTAATACAGAATCTATCAGAACTTATGAATTTCACAGCCCTCAACCACCACTTGCACTCCGAATGTGCACATCTAAAACAATACACACTACGAGAATTAGTCACCTTCTTGATTCTGAAATCTTTTTTCAAGAAAGCAATATGCAATGAAGTGACTAGCTCTTCCTTGTTCTTGAATGTCATTCCCTTGTAAAAACATATTTCATCATTTTGAAGATTACTCGACTGTATTGATTGAGAACTGCCCACTGTATTGCTCACAACAACGGGTGTAGATGTTTGGTCCTCCTCCACTCTCATCATCTGGAATAGTCATGTTCACACTATCCAATTCATCATTTAACATATCTTATTGGTCTTGTTCTACATTCTGATTCTCTATCGATTTTTCAACCACGTACACCCTTAAAATGGGCCTAGCTGCATCACTCAAATAAGCATGCAAATAAACCTAATCGCTTATATTAAAAGGTAGGATCCTCTGATTTTCAAAAGAGTTGTGCATGTAACGGATGACAAGATCTTTTGGTAGGCAATTAAGTCCACAATTGTTGATGATTAAATTCACAAAATCATCATACACTACATCTGTTTGGACTGTCATCGCTATCGTGTCTAACATGTCACCATCCTTCTAACGCCAAATAAAGCGATTGTTCTTCTCGATCCACTCACCATGACAATCAACACCTATTGTTATTGAATCCACCATTAATGGTACCTAAAGAAATTTGTTTTAAAAAATTAATAATGATAGTAATTTGAGTGGCTATGTACAACAACAAAATTAAATGCACTATCATTGTCCCAACAGATAAGTATCTGCTGCAATAGATGAGGCATCTGTTGCAATAGATAAGGCATCTGTTGTAATAGATAACTCATCTATTACAGCAGATTACCTATCTGTTGGGTGAATGTTTAGAACCAATTGCTCAATCCAATAGGTGAGTCATCTGCTGCAACAAATGAGTTATCTGTTGTAATAGATACCTCATCTATTGCAGTAGATGCTCTATCTGTTGGATTGAGCTTCTGAATCTAAACCAGCTTTGCCAACTGATATAAAATGAATCCAACAGGTAGGTCTTCTGCTACAACAGATGAGTGATCTATTGCAACAGATGACCTATCTGTTGCAGCAAATAACTTACCTGTTGGATTGAGCTACTGGTTCTGCAACTCAATCCAACAGCTTAGTCATCTGCTGCAACAAATGAGTTAGCTATTGTAACAGATGCCTCATCTATTGCCGTTGCAGCAGATGTTCTATCTGTTGGATTGAGCTTCGAAATCTGAACCAGCTTTGCCAGCTGATATAAGATAAATCCAACAGGTAGGTCATCTGCTACAATAGATGAGTGATCTTTTGCAACAAATGACTTACCTGTTTGATTGAGCTACTAGTTCTTAGCATGCACCCAACAAATAAGTCATTTGCTGTAACAGATGATTCATCTGTTGCAGCAGATGACTTACCTATTGGATTGAGTTGTTGTAACATGAATCCAACAGGTAGGACATCTGCTGCAACATCTAAGTCATCTGGTGCATACGATGACTCGTCTGTTGCAACAGATGACTAACCTGTTGGAACTACTTTAACAGTAATGGAAACAATTCAACAACTGTTGTAAATGAATACAATAGCTGTTGGACACGCTACATAAAATTATTGAAAAAACAGCAGATATACCCAGATGAGAAATTGAACTAAAAATCGTTAATTTTAATTACCAAAATCACCTATGAAGTAATGTCCAGTGATATACGAACAAAATTTGGTTCAAAATTTCAAGCAAGAAGAAGAGGTAGTAGCAGCCACAACAATAGCAACAATGGCGAAGAAGAAGAAGAAGAAGTAGCAGCAGCAACAACCACAACAATGGCGAGAAGAAAAGAAAGAACAACAACAAGAACAAGAAGAAGAAAAGAAGAGAAAGAAGCAGAACAAGAAGAAGAAGAAGAAGCAGAACCAACGACAATGGAGAAAAAAAAATCGCGCAGGAGGAGGAGAGGGAAAATGGGAGAAGAGGCAATTATTTTCCCTCTCTTTTTAGTTACAATTAGGGTTTTATAAGTTGGGCTAGAGTGTAAAAAAAAAAACTTTGAGGGCAACTCCCACACACCCCTCAAACTCCTTAATCCTTAATCTAATATTTGTCACCCCTACTCAATAATTAAAACTTGAGTCACCACAATTTCATTCTCAAGCTTTTTGGTCGCCCTTAATTCAATAGCCCTAGTAACATGAGATTTACAACCATTTCTTTTACTTGCCTATTTAGTGATACATTAAAATTTTTGTTTTGACGTCTTTCTTTTTATACTTTGGTAGCTTCATATTCAATTTTTAACGTAATCTTATTCTCTACCAAACCGATGGTCTTTAGTTGAATAATTGAGTTGAACTTATTTGTTTTGTCAGTCAAACTTTGATTTTAAAATAAAGATGAAGATTTGATATATTTTAATATATGTTATATACAAAATGAAAAGCTTTATGAATTGTAGAAAAGTTATTCCCTTATTATAAAATATTTGAAAGTGTAGCGGTGTCTTGTTAAGGTTGTGCTATATGATCCTACAAAATGGTCTAAGATTTTTGATTGTATGTTAATAAATGTTGCAAGAATATATTCATGACAAATAATCGTGATGTGATTGAGTGCAACGTTATAGTGATGAAATTTTTTTTGTTAAGTTTGTTGAAGAATATTTTATATTTATTTTTGTTGGTAATAAGATGAGTTTTGTAATGTATTAGAATTTTACAATGGGCAATTTGAATCTTGAACTTCACTAGTGATTATGAGTTATTATTGGTGGCGGTAGCATCCAACTAAATAGAGTTAGTTGTTTTGGAGTTGGTTGGTGATGAGACTAAGTGGTTAAGAGAACTCTTAGTGAGTATTCCAATTGGAATAAAACGAACATTTTCTATGGTAAAATTAGATACATATATGATTGAGACATAATGTGATAAAATAGTTGCTATGAGATGAAATTATTTGCGTAAATAAATAATGTGTAGTCGGTGGTGAATCTAATCAATAATGGACTAAAAGAAACATCGAGGGGAGTGGAATTTTTAGTCAATCTGAGAAGATTAATAATGATGGTAACCCAACCTATTTGATTGGAGATTGTACGAATTAGGTTCATATGGGTAATAACATGTCATTAGTTGATTAAAGTATGCACTATTAAATTATGTCCCTCCTACGATGTGTGAATATAGTGCAGTGCTGCAAGGCAAAGTGAGGGTTGAGTTAAAATTCTTAATTTGAATCATATCCTTTATAGGTGGTGTATTGCTCTGTAGAATACACTTGATGGTTGGACCTATATAAGTATGGAGTGGTGCCGCTCCTATGAAATTGTGACAAATTTCTAGAGCACTCATAAATACCAAGACACGCGCATGGCCTCTTAGCGCAAAACCGCGATAACGACAAATATTGTGTGGGTATGATGTGATAGAATAAAACTCTGAGCTTACAAAAGAATTATTGGTTCGTAGAAATTAAAAACTTCACCAATTATTCTGTAAGATTAATCTTATTTTATCTAGGTCTGATTCATAATCTACGGACATCAGATTCGACGCATTATACTTATATGTGAAAACCCAGCAAATCTCTTATTTCATCTGTCATATTCCTTAATATTATTTTGGAGATATGGAGGGGATGCTTGAAAAAATATCTCAGAAATATAATATTCATTTTTTGTGACCACATTGATTACACTTATCACTCTTCAATTCCTCCATTAATAGTCCATTTGAATTATTCAAATTGAATCTGGCCATTAAATGGCTATCATTGTCATTTGGCCATTGAATTTCATTAACTCTTGTCATTAATTTTCTTATTAACGTTGGGGCATTTCATCCATTCCATGGAGATGGTCATTCGTCAGTATATATATATTCTAATCTTTTCATGGAAGAGAGAGATATAGAAAAAGATATTCTTCCTCCTATATTGGCTGGGTTTTCTGCGTCATTGTTAGTTTCTGAGTCCTAATTTATACTAGAAAAGTTTGTTGAATCCAAGGGATATATTTATACCGGGTGAAATATCTTTAAGGACAGTGTCACCTAACATACCTCAAGCTATAAGAATTCGCTACAAGTGTTCATGATGATATATTTTCCATAAGATTTACAATAGAAACAAGCCAAAATGAAGCTGAACAGATATAGGGGATTCATATAGCAAACCTCAACCAGTTTGAAATTTAGGCATAGTTGTTATTGGTTCTCATTAGTGTTTTAAAAGGCGGGGGCGTGGGGCGAGGCGTTTTGCATAGCATGGGGCAAGACGTAAGCCTCGAAACACGGGGCGTAAGTCCCATGGATCTACGGGGCGTATCTTATATATCTTCAATTTTATAATTTTATTACTAAGAAACTAAGCAAAAGTAAGATTTTCAATAATTTCTAAATAAATTTAAATAAATCATCAATAATATAGGAAAAAATATTATAATTACTTTCTAAGAAAGTTGCTTTAATTTCTTTATTTATATTTAGAATTAGAAAAAATCACTAAAATATGAAAAAAATGCTAGCATAAAGTATAAATATCATTAAACTAATAATTAAAAAAATATGATTTATAGCAAAAATACTTTTAAAATTTAAAAAAAATCAAAATTAACGCCCAGACATACACTTTTACGCCCGGGACTTACGTTTTTACGCCCGGGACTTACGCCCCAAATTCTAGGACTTACGCCCTATGGATCTGCGTTTTTCATTTCCGCCCCGGAGCGTTTTTGGTACGCCCTGCCCCAGGACTCGCCCTGGGACTCGCCCTGAAAACGTTTTTGAAAACACTGGTTCTCATATCAGGGAATGCACACATTTAGAATCAATAATAAATAGCATTGAAGATGATGATTCACAAACTCAATCAGCTCTAAGTTCAACTTTAGTTTAGAAAAACTTGCAGGAGACAAGATACCTGAAAGTAGATTGGTCCATCTCAGGTTAGAAACGAGAGAAGTAAAATTACCTTGCGAGGAGTAAGTAAATGCAGAGGTTGAACACTTCTCATTCAACATTACAAGGATTTATACGGTCAATGTTGAATTAAGAGTAGAGATTCTTAGGAACAGCCCATTATCCTATAATCTGGCTTGTTGCCAGATCTGCAAGGAATTAGAGTGCTTCAGTTGTTCTCCTAATACCAGTAATGCATGGCTGAACACTTCAAAATTTTAGAGGACAAAAGGGAAAACTTCAAAAATTTAATGTATTGTCACTAAAAACCTATGTGTAGAACAGTTGCACTTCTCAAATTATTCGACAAAATTTCATCCATGGTCACTTAGTTTTGTGTCCATTACACAAAATTCACTTTTCTTTCTTTCACTAGGTAATTTATCCGCGCTTCGCACGGAGATAAAAATGTCTATAAATTAAACAATTTCAATATAATAGCCATTGTTAACCCCAATATATATAAAATAACCACATATTATAATATTTCAAGCAATTTATATATATATATATATATATATACTTTTCAGTTCAAGCCTAATAAATTAGTAAAGGTGATCTTTTTCTTAAAACCCATGTACAGAAAGAAAATAATCAAGAAAATTTGATCTCTTAACTACTAACGTATGCACACTATAATACAATTTTAACTTTGTACATTTAATGTGTACTAATATTTATCTTTTTTCCTTTCATTAGAGGACAAATATTAATGCCTTCAAATTTCTCCTTATTTAAAATCCAAAAGAAGGCTATAATAGAAAGTTATAATCAAGGATGAATAGAAGATTAACATTTAAATCAATAAAATAGTACTTATTAAAAAGGCAAAACTACTGTTATGATATTTTTCCGCGGTTCGCACGGATTAAACTTGTGATACACTTTTTCCTATTATCTTAATATAAGAAATATTTTAAAGATTATTTTTGTCACCCAAATGAATTATATTTCAAGTTTTATACTATTTTATTTTTGTCACAATCGTAGCTTAAACGTTGTTAGTTATTTAGAGATATTTTTATTTTGTATAATTGACATATACAACTGGAGCTGTATTATTTCTTAAAAATATATATAAAAAAAAATAATTCCAAAAAAATGATCTCATTATGTGTGGTTTTTCCATTGTACATTTAATATACGTTACTAATTAGTTAGTGTACTTTAAATATGTCATAATTTTCTTCTTGATTGTTACAATTTTTTTCTTTCTCCCTTTCTTTTACCTTTTTTTTATTTCTCTTTTCTATGATTTGTCTTTCTTTTTTTTTTTTTTTTTTTTTTTGGGGACAGTACATCAATCTCCAAAAGGAGCAAACTATTTACAACTACAAGCAACCTTACATAAAATGCCCCCTATATAATTACATAAAATGTCTCCTTCCCTTGTAACTTTAGTTATTTATCTCCATTTTAATTCTTTTCTTTTTTATTTCTCTACTTCTTTTTTTTTTTTTTTTGCTTTTTTTTTTTTCACATTTCCTTTTTTATAATTTTTTTTTATGCTTCTTTGTTCATTTTTTTTTTTTAGTAAAATTATTTTATCCTTTTTTTTTTCTCGTTTATTTCTTTATTCATTTTTTTTCCTCTACTTCTTTTTTCTGCTTTTTTTTCTTTATCGGTTCCTTTTATTTTTTCTTTTTTTTATTTTTCAATTTCTTTATTTCTTGTTCATTTTCGTTTATTTTTCTCTTTTTTTATTTATTTCTTTATTCTTTAATTTTTTTTCTTTACTTCTTATTTTTTCTACTTTTATTTTTCTCTTTTTTTCTTTTAATTTTGGGTTTTTTATTTTTTATTTTCTATTTTTTACAAAAAAAAATTTAGTTCTTGTTCTTTTCCTTTTTTTCCATTTATTTATTTATTCTTTATTTTTTTCTCCTTTTTTCATTCATTTTTTCTCAAATCATGATATTCTTTATTTTTTCACCACAGGCTAATTTCATATTTTCAGTCCTTTTTTATATATATATTTCTTTTCTTTTGTAATTTTATTTAATTCTCTTTTTTTTTATTTGCTTGAGTTCGTAATTATATCATCACAGTATATCTATATATTGTCATGGTATTATTGATGTCCGCTTCAATCTTTCAGTCAGACCTCCATGATATCATCACAGTATACATATACTGACATAGTATCATTGGGTTTGCTTTGGTTCATAATGATACCATCACAGTATATCTATATATCGTCATGATATCATTGATGTATGATTCATCATTCAGTAAGACCTACCTGATATCGTCACAGTATATCTGTATACCTCCATGGTATCATTGATGCCTGCTTCAATCCTTCAGTCAGACCTCCATGATATATATATATATATATATACTGACATGGTATCATTGAGATTTACTTCTGTCTATAATGAAATCATCACAGTATATCTATATATTGTTGTGGTATCATTAATGTCAGCTTCAATCTTTCAATGAGACCTCCATGATATCATCACAATATATCTATATACTGACATGATATCATTGAGATGTGCTGCAATCCTTAGTGGGACCTCAATGATACCATCATGGTATATCTATATACCATCATGGTATCATTAATGTCTGCCTCAATCCTTCAGTCATACGTCCATGATACCATCACAATATATATATATATATATACTGAAATGGTATCATTGAGGTTTGTTTCAGTTGGTAATGATACTGTACCAGTATATCTATATACTTTCATGATATCATTATTGTCTGCTTCAATCCTTCAGTGAGATCTCCATGATACCATCACAATATATGTATATATTGTCATGGTATCATTGATATTTGCTTCAATCCTTCAGTCTGACCTCTATGGTTCCATCACAGTATATATATACTAACATGGCATCATTGAGGTTTGCTTCAGTCCGTGATGATACCATAACAATATATCTATATACTCTTATGGCATCTTTGATGTCTGCTTCAATCCTTCAGTGAGATCTCCATGATACCATCACAGTATATTTATATATTGTCATGGTATCATTGATATTTATTTCAATCTTTTAGTCAAACCTCCATAGTTCCATCACAGTATATATATACTAACATGGTATCATTGAGGTTTGCTTCAGTTCGTAATGATATCATAACAATATATCTATATACTCTCATGGTATCATTGATGTCTACTTCAATCCTTCAGTGAGATCACCATGATACCATCATAGTATATTTATATATTGTCATGGTATCATTGATATTTGTTTCAATCTTTCAGTCAGACCTTCATGATACCATCACAGTACATATATACTGACATAGTGTCATTGGGTTTGCCTCAGTCCATGATGATACCATAACAATATATCTATATAATGTCATGGTATCATTGATGTTTGCTTCAATCCTTCAATCTCCATGATGCCATCACAATATATCCATATACTGTTATGGTATCATTGAGGTCTTCTTCACTAATTAATGGTACTATCACAATATATTCATATATTTTATCAAAGAGGATTGTTCCGATCCTTTAATGATACAGTTATTTTCTTAAAGATTTATTATTATGATTTATTTAATATTTTTTTATATTTTTATTAGTTTCAAAATAGCTAGATATCTTTATTTTATATTTTATTTTAAATTTAAAAAGAAACAATAAAAATAAGATAATCTAATTAAAAAAATATATCTATTTCTAATTTAGATTTATTACATAAATCAGTGAATTTAATATATTTCAATTATTTATAATTGTAGTCTAATTTTTTTAATATTTTTTTTAGTCAAAAGTTAGTTGGATATTATACTTATTTTTATATTTAAATAAAAGTTAAATAAAAAACACAAAAATAGAAAAAGTATAAAAATATAAAGAGAGAGAGAAAAGAATAAAATAGGACGTTTAAGAATGAAATGTAAAAAAAAGTACGATGGCTTTTGCGGCATCGATTTTGGCGACACAAGTATGGGGTATTTTGTGTAAAAAATTTTAGCTGATTGAGTATTTGAGGAATTAGTATGGAAGAGGTGATTGAGGTGTAAATATTTTAGTTTTTAAGTCTCTTTTCTGTACTTTTCCCCCTTTTTTTTCTTCTTATTTCCCTGGCCCTTCATTTTTCAGAGAAAAGATCAAATTTCTCCTTTTTTTTTCTCTTTTCTAACTCCCTGTAATAAAAGTGAACAGACAAAGAGACTTAAGGCATCAGTAAGAATGAAGATTATCCTTTTAAAATATTTTAGACAAAAATAAAATAAAAATAGGTATTCACTATATTGATACCACGAATTGAAGCATACTATTGAATTACATGAAATAATCATATTTCTTTTATTAGTATTTAACTGCAAATATATGTTTCTTTCTTCAATGCATTTCATTAAAAAATAATAAACTATTTTAAAGACTTCAATAAAGAGTGCAATGTTATCACATTACATACACTTCTAAATTGAATTACAAAATAATATCAAAATTTCTTTGATAATCAATCACTTATCCTATAAATATTTAGTAGAAAAGCGTGTTTTCAACGATAACACTAAGAAAAGGATATTTGTCTCCTCTATTCAATTTTCTCTCAGTTTTCATGCCAGTTGTAATTTTCAAAATACAATTTGAACAACATTGAAATCTAAAATAAAATTATAGCAAGAATTTGTAACATTTGGATGATTGAATCAGACAAAGAAATTACTATGTAGAATATTTCCTTGTAACGTTTCTTTTTTTAAATTAAATTTTTACATGATATTATTTTTGCACACTTTACCTGTAGTGTTGTACATAAACACTCTGCCTTCTTTTGTAGCAGATAGTTGCTTGCTGCAGGTCTATTTTCATCATCTCTGCATAGCCTAAATATTTCAACAACAACAACATACCCAATAAAATTTCATAGCCTAAATATTTCAACAATCATAATTCATTACCTTCGATCTTCTTTATCGATCATTTCACAAGATCCAACACTTATTAGTGCCACTGTAAAATAAATTAGGGAACATAATTCTTTTTTCCTCTACTTTCGAGTAGACTATCAATGGATGAGGTGAACAAATGATTTGCTTAGTCATATATAGATAGTTTTTTGTCTATTCATTTCTAAGAATTAATTGCATGGCCATTACATGACTTGTAACAGTCAATATTAAAAGAACATTAGTGAGGAAGACAAATGGATAAATGTGAACAGACCCATATCCTTCCTTTTTATATCTATATCTATATCTATCTATCTATCTATCTATCTATCTATCTATCTATATATATATATATATATATATATAAAAGTCATGTTACTTTTCTCCAGTCATCACAAAAGTGACTTTGACCGAATTTTATAATAATCCCACCTGCAAATGACGTGGCAGCCTTAATTAATGCATTTGCTTATTTAAATAAAGTTAATATAGCTCCCTTCCATTACACTTACTTTCCATTTCATCAAGTACACGTCTAGATGACAGACATGTGTCATATTTAATTTTTAAAGGTCAAGATTATATTACATTTAACAAGTATCATAATCATAGTTAAGTCAATAGATTTTGAAAAAGTACTTTCTTAATTTTTATTTAAATTTGTTTTTTCCACCAATTTGATTCCCATTAATATCATTAGTACGATATTTAAGCTGAGAATTGACTAAATAAATTTTTGAGAGTCGGATCCTTAGACAAAAGGTCGGAATTTTTATTACTTATTTATCCTAATGTTACTAACTATTCGAGTAACAGTTAGTAACATTAGGATAAATAAGTAATGAACTCAAACAGCTAGTAACATTAAAATAAATAAGCATGCTTAGTTTAGTATATTAACTTTATTTAATTAAGCAAATACATTAATTAAGGCTGCCACATTATTTTTTAGGTGAGATTATTATAAAATCAAGCCAAAGTGACTTTTGTGATGATCGGAGCAAAGTAAAATGATTATGTAATGAAAGAAAGAAAAGTGACTTTTGTGTAATGAACACAAAGCTAAGTGACCATGAATTAAATTTTCTACAAATTATTCATCTATTTGCTGAAAGAATGTTTAAATTGCTGAAACAGTTCAATTTATTTGATTGTGTGACTTGTACTAGAAATGTCAACTAAAGAATTTATTTGAAATTGTGAAATTTTTGTTGAGTTTTTTCGGTGTGAGAAGGACATGCGACACCACTAATTATTTGGTTAGATTTGTTTGATTAGTGAAGTAGTGACTTATATTAGTGAAGAAATGATTATGTATTGACTTAGAATTAGTGAAGTAGTTAAGTAGTGACTTCACATTGTGAAGTTGATTAGTAGTTGGAAAATGTTAACTAGTAACTGGTGGCTTAAGTAGTAGCAACTTGAAAAATGTTAAGTGTTTATTGAATTGAAAATGTTAAGTAGTGATTAACTTGAAATAATTAAGTAGTACATTAAATTGAAAATGTTAAGTAGTGATTTGAAAAATATTAAGTAGTGGCTTAAGTTTGTGATGTAGTAACTTGAAAAATGTTAAAGTGTTTATTGAATTGGAAATGTTAAGTAATTAGTTTGAAATAGTTAAGTTGTATTTTATATTGAAAATATTAAGTAGTGATTTGAAAAATGTTAAGTAGTTGCTTAAGTTTGTGATGTAGTAACTTGAAAAATGTTGTGTTTATTGAATTGAAAATGTTAAGTAATGATTAGTTTGATATAGTTAAGTAGTACATTATATTGAAAATGTTAAGTAGTGATTTGAATAATATTAAGTAGTGACTTAAGTTTATGATGTAGTAACTCGAAAATGTTAAGTGTTTATTGAATTGAAAATGTTAAGTAGTGATTAGCTTGAAATAGTTAAATAGTATATTATTTTGAAAATGTTAAGTAGTGATTTGAAAAATGTTAGCAGTGGCTTAAGTTTGTGATGTAGTAACTTGAAAAATGTTAAGTGTTTATTGAATTGAAAATGCTAAGTAGTGAATTGAATATGTGAAGTAGTGACTTGAAAAATGTGAAGTAGTGATTTGAAAATGTGATTTAGTGACTTGAAAATGTGAAGTACTCATCAACTTACTATAATTATGCTTGTTGCTTGTGTAGATGGAACTTGATCGTAATTGGATGTATGAACGAAATAATCTTAATAGAGTGGGTATGAGGGAGGAATTTTGAGATGGTGTCAAGCAATTTATTAACCATGCAATGACATGCGATGATTGATTAAATTTTCAAGTGATTCTGTGTCCTTGTGAAGAATGTGATAACACGGTATTTGAAAAATTAGTGGCCGTGAAGGATCATCTTTTTAGAGTAGGGCTTACTCCAGGATATAAAGTTTGGGCAAGTCATGGTGAAGTTGAGGGAAACGATAGGTTTAATAACTTTATTGTTGGTGAAAGTAGTAGGTCTGCGGGGTATAATAACTTTGAAGATACTAGGATGGATTAAATGGTACATGATGTTTTTGGGATGCATTTTGATTTTGAATTTAGGAAAAACATTGAAGATGTCCCCAATATAGAAGCACACCATTTTTATGAAAAATTGCATGATGCTAGTCATCCTTTGTTTGATGGGAGTCTGCACTCTCAATTGTCTATTGCTGTAAGATTATTAAGTATCAAATCTGATTAGAATATTACTCAAAAAGCAATGGACTATTTGTTAGACGTTATTAAAGATTTAGCTGATCCTGCTCTAGCGATTCCCGATTCTTACTATAAGACAAAGAGACAAAGAGATTGGTATCTGAGTTAGGTCTCTTCTCGATTAGAATTGATTGTTGTGAAAATGGCTGCATGTTGTACTTTAAGGAGGATGACCATATAGAGTTATGTAAGTTCTACGAACACCCTCGCTATAAGCATGGTTGTAGTGGAAATAAAATTGCTATCAAGGCGATGCATTATTTACCTCTTACACAAAGGTTGAAGAGATTGTATGCATCAAATAGCTCAGTTCCCTATATGAGATGGCACCATGAAAATAGAAGGCCACCTGGTGTCATGTGTCATCCATCTGATGTAGAGGCTTGGAATCATTTTGACAGAACTTATTCATATTTCACAGCTGAATCACAGAATATTAGGTTGGGTTTGTGCGCGGATAGTTTCTCACCTTTTTCTGTTGGTTCTGCATTGTATTCATATTGGCCTGTATTTATTACACTGTATAATCTTCCACCTGAAATGTTGATGACTAGTCTATATATATTTTTGATTTGTGTTGTTCCTAGCCCGCGTAATCCAGAAAGTCAGATTGATGTGTACTTGCAACCTTTGATTGATGAGCTGCAACTGTTATGGCATGATGGAGTTAAAACTTGGGATATTTCACTTAAATAGAATTTCAATTTGAGTGCTACTCTAATGTAAACTATTAATGATTTCCCTGCTTATGGAATGTTGTCAGGGTGGATGGCAGCTGAAAAGCTAGCTTGTCCCTACTGCATGGAAAATTCTAAGTCTTTCATATTAAAACATGGTTGAAAAAAATTCATTGTTTGATTGTCACCGTCGGTTCTTGCCAAATGGTCATGAGTTTAGGAATCTGAAACATGCATTTAGAAAGAACGCTATTGAATAGGATGGTCCACCTCCAATACTAAGTGGTCATGATATTTGGGAGAGGGTTCAAAATTTTTCAAAGGTTACCAAGGAACAACTGTACATGTTGGATGGGTATGGTATTTCACATAATTGGACCAAGCAGAGCATATTCTCGGAGTTAGATTATTGAAAGGATAATCTACTAGGCATAATATTGACGTCATACATCATGAAGAGAATTATTTTGATAACTTGTTCAACACAGTGATGGATATGACTGGCAAGACAAAGGATAATGTAAAAGGCTAGATTTGACTTACCAGAATACTGTAGACGGAGAGAATTACATTTACGGAAGTCAACCAATGACAAATTACCAAGCCCAAGGCCAATTATGCATTCACATTATAACAGAAGCAAAAAATATGTGAGTGAGTTCAAAATATGAAGATGCCAGATGGATATGCCTCCAATTTGGGGAAGAGGGTTGATATGGAGCATGGAATCTTACATGGAATGAAAAGTCATGATTTTCACATTTTCATGGAACAATTACTTCTGATTGCTTTTAGTGATTGCCTGAAAAAAATATGAAAACTGATAGCAGAGATTAGTTTGTTCTTCAAAGAATTGTGTTCCACCACTTTGAGAGAAGAAAATCTGGCTCGAATGGAAGCTAACATTGTTGTTATCACTAATAAGTTGGAAGAAGATTTTTCCATTTGGATTCTTCAATGAGATGGAATATCTTCCCATTCACCTTGTCCACGAAGCCCGACTAGGAGGTGACAACACATTTAATTTATTCCTTAATTCTTCAACTATATATCTAACAAAAATTTTTGTACGACCATTGGCAAATTAAAACAGGGTCCAAAAAATAAAAATAAGGTGGAAGGCTATATAGTTGAAGCATACCTTGGTGGAGAAATATCCTAATTTTGTTCTTACTATTTTTTGATCAAATGTCGTGTTTGAGAAACAGAACGAATCAACACCAAGATGATGAGAATGAGCCCATTATCAATCTTTAATTAAGGATATTAAATATTTACATATCATAGTGAATTACTTGTTTCATTAAGAAAACTAATTGTGTTTGTAATGTGCATTTACAGTTCATTTAAGAATTAGTTTCACCTATATCAGGTGTATGAGTCATTTGCAACGTCGTATACTTATATGGTGAGTAGTACAATAACAACACAATAAATTTACAAATTTTACTCATCCTTCAACTAACCATATATATATATATATATATATATATATATATTCCCCAAATGCGGCCACATATAACCAGTTCTTGAAGGATATTTCTTCGGGACCAGTTGAAGTTTGTACAATATCCTACTATACAGTAAATGGGTTTAAATTTTCCACTGAAGAACACTCTAAAAAAAGGAAAATGAACAATTGTGGTGTTTGGATTAAAGGTGATGACATTGTTGATTATTTTGGCATCCTACAAGAGATTTTAGACATGGAGTATACTGGTTGGCCAATGAAAAAAATTATACTTTTTCAATGAAAGTGGTTTGATCCAACCCCAATAGGCACAAGAGAACTTGAGAAGCATAGCATCATTGAAGTTAAACACACTACGACGTATCCTGTTTAAGATCCTTTTGTTATTTCACAAAACGTTAAGCAAGTGTACTATGCTCCTCATCCGTTGCGTAGGGACAAGGCTAATTGGTGGGTTGTAATCAAGACAAATCCTATAGGGCCCGTGGAAGTTGAGAATAAGTTGGATGTTTCGTATGAGAATGAAATACAGAATGATCACCAAGTAGTGGACACCGATTTAGAAGATGTTTTGGATCATCCTGAACACATTTTAGAAGAAGTTAGTGCAGAAGAAGCTGAATGGATAGATGAGGAGGAAACTTCTGAAGAGGGTGGTGAATGGATAGATGGGGAATCTTTGAGAGAGGAGAATTAGCCCTTTATTTATTGTATTCGTTATTTTTTATTATTCATGTTTGTATGCTTTGAATCTTTAGCTTTAGTTTTATTGTAAAGTGTACCGTTTGCCTAAGTTTTGAGTTGGGTGAGTTCAAGAATCAGTTCAATTAATAGAAAGATTGAATTTTTAACTTTAGTTTAATTATAAAGTGTAAAATCTATTTGCAAGTGTAATTAACAGAAAGATTGAATCTTACCCCAATAGATGAGTTCCCAAAATTTGATCCTGTTAGCTTAAGTTGATTATCAATATGATTATTATCTACTATTATGTCAAAGTAGTCCATTTCATCCGAAATGAATTTGATAAGGGGTGGAATTACTTCAGTAGAATCTTTCCTAACAGAATTAGTTATTGCACTTATTTCCATAGCTATACTGTAGGATATACAAAAGATGGATGGCTTATATGACTGACTGAATGTACGATCCGATTTCTCAGGTCATGATGGCACCTACCATAGCCCACCAGTAGGTAAGCCAACCCATAGTCTAGAATAGCTAGTAATGGACTAATAAGAAGGGCGAAAGCAAAACTAAATGAGAATGAGAAAGAAGGTAAGAAGACAATAAATATATCCCCAAAACCTGGTGAAGTCAGTACAAGATCTTCTAATACAATAGCAGTACAAAGTAAGCATAATGTAAATATATACAAGTCATCTCTAAAATACAAAATAGAGATCAGTCTAACAATAAGAGGGAGAGAAGGAACACTCCAAATGTCAGAAGTTCATCTCAAATCTCTGATCCATGGCTGCTCGGAAAGAAGCACACATCAATGGCAAAAACTTGTACTATGATCTACAGGCTGCAGAAGTGTAATATGAGTACCAAACATATGGTACTCAGTAGGCATCGACCGACTAAGCTCCAGAAATAATGCTAGTATAAATAATATGTAAAGCAGGAGTATAACTACAGACAGCTGTCCAAGAAATTAAATCATAATAATGCCAATGGAGAAATAAGGATAAACTATCCTATTCTAACAATATTCAAGAACTAAAGTGCAATACCGTATATCACTAGCCAATACACAACTGAAGAGTGAAAGAAGGATATATATAGTGGTAATACAAGGCCAATATACAATATGAATAGATAAGGAAAGAGAGGGATATATGGAAATACCATATATATATATATATATACACATTTATAGGACTAAACTCAAAAGTAATATCCCGAGGGAGCCAAACTAACACCTCAAGGATCATAACCAAGTCAAGGAGCTAACACTAGCTGTAACACCCCATACATTTTCGAGCTTATTTGACTACCTTAACATTTATGAAATTATTTAAACTTGAGATAGTTGGAGTATTACCCACTAAATTTTTTGGGATGAATTAATATTATGTTTATGGACCTAATTGAGGCCCAAAATTAAGTAAAAAAATATGGGCCCAAAAAGGGAGCTGATCCATGAAAAATGGACCAAGTCTATACATCATTATACTTGGACTTTTTGACCAAAAATTTGGCTTAGGATAGACTTGAGAGAGAGGGTTAAGAGGGAGTATTTAAGGCTGAAATGCAGCTCATTTTCAACACAATACACTTGCCACCCTAATTTTCTCTAAGGATTTTTGGACAAATCTTCCACTTGCAAACCTTGGTAAGTGTTTACCCTTATATATTAATATATTATATGCATAATAGGTTGTGTATATCATGTTGGTTATGTTTAAAAAGTGTTGAGCAGTCCACTTATTGTGAAACAGTCCACTTTTGCTAAATCGGTAAAGGATTTGTCTTCTATGTGGTTTAAACTTGAAAGGGGACTTAAGGTCTTGAAGGAATTGAATTATATGGGTGAAATTTCAGTATGTTTAAGTGTGGTTCTGTACCTAAGTCGTTCCTCCTTTTGTATGACTTGTGGAAATGTTTATACGTAATCATGCATGGAACGTTTGGCGTAATGAAAGGAAAATACTTTCTTGTTATGTTAAAGTGAATTCTGAAATTGTGTGGACTGTTTTGGTATATTTTGGAGTTGAATTGAGGTAAAAATGTGAAGTATACACTTGGTGGGAAATCTTGTCGGTTTGTGACGTCTATGTTGATGTGTGGACTGTTTTGGTATTGTTGGTGTTGTGGGGCAGTAAATTGTATTGTAGTAGGGTGGAATGAAGTTATATGGAAGTATAAAGGAAGGTGGAATGATATACTATGTGTTTGGGATGTTGGATAGTTTTTACTTCCTGTCAAGTAGCTAATTATCGCCTTGTGAACTTGTAATATAATTAGCTTTTAATGTTAGCTTTGTTACGTACTTGTGTTGTAGAGTAACGCTTTAAGGAAGAGATGAATTGTTGTATTCACTTTTTGGAAAGATAAGGTATGTAAGGTTACTCTTTTCCGTATCCTTTGGCCGCACCTATTGTTCACATCGTTACCGAACTTGTTTGCACTCCAAAATGTTTTAAAGTATCTCATTTCAGGTTTGTTAGCAATTGTTATTCACGTGTCTCTTATTTGTTGACTATTTTTCTAAAGCTCCAATAATGTTATGACCACCGATGTAACAATCTCACAAAATATTAAAGAAGTGAAGTAATGCATATCTAGTTGAGTATGGGTGGTAGCTCTGGGGGTAAAAGCCTAGCTCGAGCCGATCCCGATTGATCATTGGATGCAGAGAGTAGCTCTGGGAATGAAAACCTAGCTCGAGCCAACCTGATTGATTATTGGATGCAGAGGGGAGCTCTGGGGATGAAAACCTAGCTCTTGCCGAACCTGATTTATTGATTTATGGGTGGTAGATCTAGGGACATAAGCCTAGCTCGAGCCGATCCCAATGTTATTTACCACTGATCAGTTGGTCCCGGACATTGTATGATGTATATTGATGTAAAGGTAAAAGGAAAGAAATGAATGTAATGTACATGGTTCCACATATCCAATACGGTGGTATATCAGTATTATCTATTCACTTGTATTTGATTCCATTTAAGTTCCTATATTTCATACAGTTACTTATAGCCTTACATGCTCAGTACATTCTTTCGTACTGACGTCCCTTGGGGGACCTACCTTACCTGCTGCAGGAACAGGAGCTAGTAGACCTTCACAGTAGGGTTTGGGTCATCTGCAGGCTATTGGTGAGCTCCAAGTTGATTCGGGACTTTCTGAGTCATTTGTATATATTTTTGGTACTGTGTAGTAGTTGTATAAGGCGAGGACTTATCCCGACCTTATTCATGATTATATATCTTTTAGAGGCTTTGTAGACCTTGTAATGTCAAACGTAGAAATGTCTTACCTTTTTAGACGTTGTGGCCCCAACGACGAAGTCTCGTATCTGTTTTGAACGTCTTTACATGACTTCCGTCATCAATATATTATATCTGCATGTGGTAGAAATTTTGTTCACTTAATGGCATGCATATGAATGTACACGGTCATAGGTTGGTTCTCTCGGGCCTTTACGGCTACGGGTGCTTGTCCGCCCCAATGAAAGGCGTGACAAAAGTGGTATCAGAGCGGGTCGTCCTAGGGTGTCTACAAAGCCGTGTCTGAGTAGATTCTTGCTTATGGATGTGTTGTGCACCACATCTATACGTAAGAGGCTACGGGACATTTAGAAGTTGTTTCTTTTCTTCATTTCCTAGATCGTGCAATAGAGCCAAAGTTGTAGGTGGAGTCATATTTAACCACTGAATTTGTTTTATGTTTTTGTTTCCTCAGTATCGTAAAATGTCGTTTACAAGGAGAAACAAGGGTAAAAGTAAGAAGCTAGACAGGATTTTCGGAGAAGGAACCAGTAAATCACCACGTAAATGAGTTAATCATGGTGAAGCTGAAGATGAGTTTGCATCGCGGGCTTTTTCTACTCTTCCACCTCTCGGAGAGCCAGGAAGAAAAGGAGTAACCCCAGAACCACCTGTTAATGCTACTGAGCAAGATTTAAGGAATGCGGTGCAAATGTTGACTCATATAGTTGCTGCACAAAATCAAGGACAAGCTAGTCCAACTACAAGTAATGACGGTGCGGATAGGGCAGCTAGTCGGCGGACAAAGGATTTTCTTAAATTAGACCCTCCCACATTTATCGGGTCAGATCTTAATGAAGACCCATAAGAATTCATGGACCAAATTAAAAAGGGCGTTAGATGTTATGCATGTATATGGTATAGGAACAGTTGAGCTTGCAGTATATAGATTAAAAGGAGAGTCTATCTTATGGTATGAAGATTGGAAACGATCTAGGGGTATCGGTGCACTTCCAGCTAGTTGGAAAGAATTCAAAGCGACATTCCTTGATCATTACCTTCCATATGAGATCTGAGAGGCTCGTGTAGACCAGTTCTTAAGTCTTCTTCAAGGTAATATGAGCGTCAGAGAGTACAGTCTTTGGTTTAACTCTTTGGCCAGGTATGCTCCTAATGTGGTAACTACTATGGACGATAGAGTTCATCGGTATGTGGATAGATTGGATCCATATTTGGTTAGGGATTGTACTATTGCTGCTTTGAATAGAGACATGGTTATAGCCAGGATACAAGCTTTTGTACAGAAGATGGAGGATCAGAGGCAAAGGAGAAGAGCACAAGAATTTGAAAGAGGACCGTCAAAGAGGGCTAAACCTATGGGACAGTTCATGGAGTCCCAAGGAGAATTTAGGCCTCAGGTTTTTAATAGGCCGTCTAGACCATCATTTTCTTATTCTACAGCAGGTACCCCATCCCTATTTCGTGGGTTTCGAGGCAGTCAAGTTGGGCAAAGTAGTGGGATTCAAGGTTCACAGACAGCAGGGTATCAAGAACAAGGAAGAATGAGCCAATCGAGGTTTTCTCGTTAGCCGTGTCAGCACTGCGGATCCTATTTTATTGCAGCTAAAGGGGAATGTACAATAAGGTTTGACAAATGCTTTTGATCTTACGCAAGAGGGAGTGCTTCAGTGCCAAAGTAGATTATGTGTACCTGATGTAGATGAGCTAAGGAGACGGATTATGACAGAAGCGCATCATTCACGGTATTCTATTCATCCGGGAGCCACCAAAATGTTTCATGATTTGAAAGAAATGTATTGGTGGGGTAACATGAAGAAGAACATTGCAGAATTTGTAGCTTATTATCCAAATTGTCAACAAGTAAAAGTAGAGCATCAGAAGCCTGGAAGTTATATGCAATGTATAAATCTTCCAATCTGGAAGTGGGACATGATCAACATGAATTTCATCACAGGTTTACCTCGTACACTTTAAAAATTTGATTCCATATGGGTAATAGTTGACAGGCTTACCAAGTCAGCACACTTCCTACCGATCAAGACACCTACACAGCTGAAGATTATGTGCGGTTGTATGTTAAAGAGATAGTTCAACTACACAGAATTCCAATATCTATTATATCATAAAGGGGAGCTCAATTTAATGCACACTTTTGGAAGTGTTTTCAGAAGAGTTTGGGAACCCAAGTGAATTTAAGTACGACTTTTCATCCTCAAACAGATGGACAAGCAGAACGTACTATACAAACACTGGAAGATATGCTACGCTTGCACATTGGACTTTAAAGGTAGTTGGGATGATCATTTATCTCTTATTGAATTTGCCTACAATAATAGCTATCATTCAAGTATCAAAGTGGCGCCTTACGAAGCATTATATGAAAGAAAGTGTAGATCACCAATTGGATGGTTTGAAGCGGGTGAAACTGCCTTATTTGGGCTAGATCTTGTTCATCAAGCTATGGAGAAGGTTAAGGTGATACAACAGCGGCTACAAATGGCCCAAAGTCGACACAAATCATATGCCGATGTTTGAAGAAGGGGGCTAGAATTTTCCATAGGTGATTGGGTATTCTTGAAAGTGTCACCAATGAAAGGGGTAATGAGATTTGGAAAGAAAGGAAAGTTAAGTCCGCGTTATATAGGGTCGTATAAGATTGTTTGAAAATTTGGTCAAGTTGCGTATGAATTAGAACTACCCGAAGAACTCTCCACAGTTCATCAAGTGTTTCATGTTTCAATGCTTCAGAAGTGCATAGGAGATCCATCTCATATTGCTTCCACTGAAGATGTACAAGTTACGGAAGATCTCACCTATGAAGAAGTACCTATTGCTATTTTGGATCGACAAGTTAAGAGGTTAAGAAATAAAGAAGTAGCTTCTGTAAAAGTGCTTTGAAAAAATCAGCAAGTAGAAGAAATCACATGGAAGCCGAGGGAATGATGAAGTCTAAGTACCCGCATTTATTTCAAACTGAAGAGAAAGTTCAAGATGCGGAATTGGAGCAATAACAAGTAAGTATATAAGTATTATGTGTATGTGATAATATGAAGAATGAACTTAGACTTGAACTTGTTTAGATTTCATAATGTTACTAAAATTCGAGGACGAATGTTCCTAAGGGGGGAAGGATGTAACACCCCGTACATTTCCAAACTTATTTGACTACCTTAACATTTATGGAATTATTTAAACTTGAGATAGTTGGTGTATTACCCACTAAATTTTTTGGGCTGAATTAATATTATGTTTATGGACCTAATTGAGTCCCAAAATTAAGTAAAAAGACATGGGCCCAAAAAAGGAGATGATCCATTAAAAATGGACCAAGTCTACACATCATTATACTTGAACTTTTTGACTAAAAATTTGGCTAAGGATAGACTTGAGAGAGAGTATTAAGAGGGAGTATTTAAGGCTGAAATGCAGCTCATTTTCAACACAATACACTTGCAAAAAATCAGATTTTCAAAGAAATACTTTTTCCTCTCCCAAACCCTAGCCACCCTAATTTTCTCTAAGGATTTTTGGACAACTCTTCCACTTGCAAGACTTGGTAAGTGTTTAACCTTGTAGATTAATATATTATATGCATAATAGGTTGTGTATATCATGTTGGTTATGTTTAAAAAGTGTTGAGCAATCCACTTATTGTGAAACAGTCCACTTTTGCTAAATCGGTAAAGGATTTGCCTTCTATGTGGTTTAAACATGAAAGGGGACTTAAGGTATTGAAGGAATTGAATTATATGGGTGAAATTTGAGTATTTTTAAGTGTGGTGCTGTACCTAAGTCATTACTCCTTGTGTATGACTTGTGAAAACGTTTATACGTAATTGTGCATGGAACGTTTGGCGTAGTGAAAGAAAAATACTTTCTTGTTATGTTAAAGTGAATTCTGAAACTGTGTGGACTGTTTTGGTATATTGTTATGGAAGGTATTTATGTGACTCGATGGAATAAATATGTGGAGTTGCATTGAGGTAAAAATGTGAAGTATGCACTTGGTGGAAAATCTTGTCGGTTTGTGACGTCTATGTTGATGAGTGGATTGTTTTGGTATTGTTGGTGTTGTGGGGCAGTAAATTGTATTGTAGTAGGGTGGAATGAAGTTATATGGCAGTATAAAGTAAGGTGTAATGATATACCATGTGTTTGGTATGTTGGATAGTTTTTATTTCCCGTGAAGTAGCTAATTATCGCCTTGTGAACTTGTAATGTAATTAGCTTTTAATGTTAGCTTCGTTACGTACTTGTGTTGTAGAGTAACGCTTTAAGGAAGATATGAATTGTTGTAGTCACTTGTTGGAAATATAAGGTATGTAAGGTTACTCTTTTTCGTATCCTTTGGCCGCACCTATTGTTCACATCGTTACCGAACTTTTTTCCACTCCGAAATATTTTAAAGTATCTCATTGCAGGTTTGTTAGCAATTGATATTCACGTGTCTCTTATTTGTTGACTATTTTTCCAAATCTCCAATAATGTTATGACCACCGATGTAACAATCTCACAAAAAATTAAAGAAGTGAAGTAATGCATATTTGGTTGAGTACGGGTGGTAGCTCTGGGGGCGAAAGCCTAGCTCGAGCCGATCCCGATTGATTATTGGATGCAGGGGGTAGCTCTGGGGGTGAAAAACTATCTCGAACCGAACCTGGTTTATTGATTTATGGGTGGTAGCTCTGGGGGAATAAGCCTAGCTCGAGTCGATCCCAATGTTATTTACCATTGATCAGTTGGTCCCGGGCATTGTATGATGTATATTGATGTAAAGATAAAAGGAAAGAAATGAATGTAATGTACATGGTTCCACATATCTAGTACGGTGGTATATCATTATTATCTATTCACTTGTATTTGATTCCATTTGAGTTCCTATATTTCATACAGTTACTTATAGCCTTACATGCTCAGTACACTTTCGTACTGACGTCCCTTGGGGGACCTACCTTACCTGCTGTAGGCACAGGAGCTAGTAGACCTTCACAGTAGGGTTTGGGTCATCTGCAGGCTATTGGTGAGCTCCAGGTTGATTCGGGGATTTCTGAGTCATTTGTATATATTTTTGGTACTGTGTAGTAGTTGTATAAGACGGGGCCTTGTCCCGACCTTAGTCATGGTTATATATCTTTTATAGGGTTTGTAGACCTTGTAAAGTCAAACGTAGAAGTGTCTTACCTTTTTAGACGTTGTGGCCCCAACGGCCAAGTCTTGTATCTGTTTTAAACGTCTTTACATTACTTTCGTCATCGATATATTATATCTGCATGTGGCAGAATTTTTATTCACTTAATGGCATGCATATGAATGTACACGTTCATAGGTTGGTTCTCTCGGGCCTTTACGGCTATGGGTGCTTGTCCGCCCCAATGGGATTTGAGGTTTGACACTAGCATACTCAAAGCCTCTAACCAAAGTATGACTAATCATGAGGTAACTTAACAATGATGCATCTTACAGTAATAGAAAAAGGGAAATCAGAAGCGTACCGACAATCTCAAGTACCAGTCCATAACCATCTTGTCACGAACTAGCCATAATAATTAACAATAAAGTAATCGGCTAGTCCGGACAATCAATAACCTAACCGGGCCCCTATAAGCCTTAAAAGTCCAAGCAATCACTCAACAAACATTAACCATAGTTTATAGCTATACAACCCTTCATAAGACTGATAGATATAAGCGTCAAACAATTATACTGGTGATAGATAATGCATATGAATGAATGAATACAATATAAATCGATAATACCATATCCAATCCGAATGCCATAACATACCAAGTGTATACACCTCTTGTAGCTTGCAAAGGCAGGACCTACGGTGACCATCCTTCTCCGGCACTATGGCTCACGGACAAAGGGGACCATAGGGGACTCGAGATATCCGTATACACTGCTTCATCCTGAACTAGGACTTCCAGTAACCATCATAACCAATCTACTCCATCCAGTACCGGAGAGATATATAAGTGTAATAAGTTCTTGGACTCGAACCGAGACTAACAGAGTATAAATCTATAAATCCATTGCCCTAGATCGAGTTCGAGACTAAATCAGCATAATAGTGTAGAAAGGGTCAGAATATCCCCCGACTAAAGTAAATAGTAGTGGTAAAAGAGTGAATTAATAATAGACCGAAATCAACCTCGGTCAAATTTTCAAAATAACATATTTAGTTTCAAAAGCTCATAATTCATTAAATAAGGTAGTACGATTCCCATTGTAAAAGAATCCATTTTAAAAGTGAAAAGTGGGAATAAATCCCTTTTTAGAAAACAGTAGAAAAATCAAGGTTTTAATTAGAATCGTACCACTAAGTGAGCATAAATACTCCTAAAAGTATGCATGCCATCACCAGTATCCAAAAAAATACAACTATAAGTTCCTAAGCGTTTATACACTAGAATCATGTCCCCTTTAAGGATAAAATACTCACCTGGAGTCTAACTGGTATCGTAACCACGACCTTGGGCCAACAGTACATAACTAGCATGATATTAACATCATAATCCGGGAAGCTACGGTCCAAATCACTAAGTCAAAGGTACACCTTATACTAAAGGATCCTTAACATTAATTTATGGTTAACATATCTATAATCAAGGATAATAGGGTTCTATGGCCATAACGAGTATTATATACTAAGGTTCGGGTCACATTTATATCCCAAATTCCCCAAATAGGATAAGTGATGATATGCTAGTTATAACCCCATCCTATAATCCCTACTAGCATGCAATCTATACAATACACAATCTTATAGAGAAAAGTAGACCGAAGCCTACCTTGATGCCAAACTACAATCTTGAATCGCCCGTGAATCGCTTGTCCTTGCTCCATGATCCTGAAATGTTGCCATACTATCAAAATAATACTCTACATATTAATAGGAGTAAAATGATACACATATTACAATATAAAACTACGGGCCCAAAATCGGGTTAAAAATGGGCCCGTGAGGCCCCCAAACGAAATTCCAAAATTGAATCCATCGCCGAGGTCCCTTGAAGGACAAGGAATGTGTGCTCAAAATTTAAGTACAAATGGAGTACGAATCGGGGCTCAAATCAACCCCTAAAGTTAAGGAATTAAAGACCTAATTTCTAGGAATTAACAAGAAAGAACGAAGTTTAATAGAAAAAAACAATGGGAAATGATAAAGAGGTGTTAAATTAACTTAACTTAGCCTCATTGACGATTTCCCATAATTTTCCTTGGTCTAGGGGTTCCATAATGGAGGATTGGGGTATGGAAAATAAGAGAAGATCACGAAGTTCAGCTATTTGTAGGACCATACATTACCCATCATGATCGCGGGGTTCCCTGGTCAAGAGCGTGATGCACAGTAAAAATGCCCTTCGTAAACGCGGGTAAGGGGACAAGAATGCGGAGACCAGTGCAGATAGACCATCGCGAACGCGGACAACCAGCCGCAATAGCGAAGAAGGAAGTTGACCAGGTCGGGGCTGACCCACATTACGAATGTGAGAGGTGAGACTCGCGATTGTGAAGGTCAAGAACTTGAACCTTCATAAATGCAAACTGAACCTCGTAAACATGAACTGAACCTCACAAACGCAAAGAACAAAAGGGCTGCACCAGATTGCTGGAAAACCAGCAATAGCTTAAGTCTTAATGGACTCCAACTGGGTGTTTGGGATTCGTATAAAACCCCGTGCACGCAAACAAACTATGCTACCATACCAAATTCGGCATTTCAGACTCAATGGAACCATTAAAATTTCCAACAGAGATCGTTTCAACACAAAGTTGGCCCCACACCCATGGTTTCATTTTTCACCAAATCTACCCAATGGCCCAAAATGTATCCTAAATCCTTGGGACTTGGACCAAGAGTCCCTCTAGCCTAAAATTAACATTTCAGAGCTGGCGACACTGTCGGAATTTCCATACAAGTCCGTTAATTAGGAGTTTTTGTCGGAGACCAATTCTTTAGCAACGAAAGCTACAAAACAGGGAAATGAGCCTAAAACCCAAACAAACTGTCCCATAACTGAACCAGTAGTTTTGGAAAGTCATAAATGACCTGTAGCCACTGTGGGAAAGTTCGAAATGCCAAAATGCATGTAAATAAAAAAAAATGACCTGGAGGGTCATTACACTGAATTAGTTATTACACTTGTACGTGTATATGTTAAATGATTTCTCATATCATTAAGATGGTCACACTAATTAGTTATCACTAGATTTTGGCAAGAAATTGGTTCCCGAGATGATAATTAAGTAGCTTGCTCTTGAGTAATTCATGTTACATCTCTGTGTTGAGGTTTGTGTAATGGGATTTTAGTTCATGTTAACCAAGTGCCTATTTTTTAGGTTTTGATGAGAAAAGTATAATATGATGATTACTTTTATGTTACATCTCTGTGTTTAGTTTAAATGAAGAGAGCAACTTCCTTTCTCCTTCTTTAAAGGATGAAATATTTGTGCTAGTAGTTTAATACAAAAAGCAACCACATGAGTACCAAAGCTGCTCTAACCAAGCTCTAATAAGTCCACTATTTCCCTGTATGACAGTTTGACATAAGTTCATTGTGACCGGTTAGCATTCTTTGGTAGTGCATTATTTAGATCCACTTTTTTCCTGAGAGGTACATACAATCTTCCTTTTTTTTTTTTGTCATGAAATGTACATGCAGTAATCCTTGAGTTTAATCAACGGATTATAGTGTCCCATATGTTTATCAATGAGCATTTCTATATCCGCTTCTAATAATAACTACGGGATTGATATTAACTGAAACTAATGGGACCTGAAAATAGTAAGGAATTCACAAGAATAGGGTTGATCAGTTCAGTTTTAACTTAGTCTTCTGCTTGTTGGAATCTGTATGACTATCTTACAACAACTAATGGATGGCTTGTTTGATTGAATGTCATTTCATGTCACACAAGAATTCCAGACAAAACTAAATACAAGTACAATAGTCCCTTTAGCAAAGGTACGACAAAATCCAATTGATTCTTATATTTCCTTCAATTGATTCTTCCAGCAACAAAATCCAATTGGTTGGTTTGCTTAAAAAAAAACTCTTTACTCAAAAAAGAAATATTTATTAAAATAATAAAATCGAATATATATGTTGTAATTTTTTTGAAATACCGACCACGCGTGGTCTGTTTTTAAAAACCTACCAAGGGTGTACTAACCAAGCCTAGTAGTTGGTTTCTTGGTTGGTTTTAGGCCAAAATCGACGACGGGTGGTCGGTTTTCTATGGTTGATTTAGTAGGATTTTGGGCTGAAGCAACTAATACAACTTGTTATTTGGTTGTCATGCTTATGCTCATGTGAGGGATGGAAAACTTGAGCCGAGGGCAAAGAAGTACATATTTCTATTTATAGGGTATGCAATTTGAGTGAAAGGTTACAGGTTATGGTGCACAAATAAAAAGACTTCAGGGTTAATTATTAGTAGGGATGTGACATTCAATGAATCTACCTCACTGGACAGTCAGAAGGAAAAGGCAATAGGAGAAATAGATCATGGTGTCAGTGACCGAATAGAGCTAAAAAATTGAATCTCCACTAGCTAAGCCCAATATTCAGAAGTGGGGGAGGTGCAAAACATTAATCATGATGATAATGTAGATGCACCTGTACAACAACAACCATACAACATTGCAGCAAGCAGGAAAAAAAAAGAGTTATCAACCGACCAAAGAGATTTATGAATGTAGTTGATGAAATTTTTTTTGGATATGCAAATTTTGTGGAATTTGCTTTGTCAGTTACAGAAACCATTGACATGTTTGAGCATAATAGCAATAAAGAAGCTATTTCTAGTTCAGAAGCAGATCGATGGATTGGTGCTATGGGTGAAGAGATTGAGTTACTTTACAAGAATCGAACATGGAAGTTTGGTTCATTGCCAAAGGGACAAAGGGTAGCAAGCTTCAAAGGGGTTGCTGATGTGAATAAAGTGCATACCCACAATAATCTGGTAGATATGATGACCAAGTCAGCCCCGATAATAAAGTTTAGGCATTGCCTATACTTGATTGGTATGTGTAGTACTCAGTGAACCCTTTCGAGGGCAGAAAGCAAGGCCGAGAAACGTTGTTCCTATTGATGAAGGAAATTCAAGCCAAGGGGAAGATTTGTTAATTATGTCTTGAATTTTTTCCCTGTATATTTTAGGAAACTCATAATCCCTATTGTTCTAGGAGACCCTTTGTCCTAATAGATATGGGAAAGAAATATATTGTCCTTCTAGGATTGGGATAACCTTTTCCTTATAGGTTTGTGACTACTTGGGATATATAAATATATATAGGGGATATAGTTGGAGATTCTATGTCACGCCTCAAATCCCATTGGGGTGACACCCGAAGCCGTTAAGGCAAGAGAGAACCAACCTATACATTCATACACCTTCATATTCATAACCCTAAGTGAACAACATTTAGCCATACAAGGACATAAGATATTAATGGAGGAATCCAATAAAATACATTCAAAAAGATATGAAACTTGGCCGTTAGGGCCACCACATCAAAAGGGTTATACATTCCTTCGTTCGACTTATAACGTCTACAAATCCTCTAATAGATACATAACCATGCCTATAGTCGGGACAAGTCCCCGCTTTATACAACTATTATACAGTACCAAAACAAATGTATACATGTGACTCGAAAAGCCCCGAACGAATCTGGAGCTCACCAATAGTCTGTAGATGACCTGTATCTTACTGTGAAGGTCTACTAGATCCTGTGCCTGTAACAACTAAGGTAGGTCCCCCAAGGAGCGTCAGTACGAAAGAATGTACTAAGTATGTAAGGCTATAAGTAACTGCATGAAACATAAGAACTTCAATGGAATTAAATACAAGCGAATGGACAATATTGATAAACCACCGTAATGTATGTGTGGAACCGTGTACATTACCTTCATTACTTTCGTTGTTTATACGTTCATATCCATCAATATCATTCATATAATGCCCGGGTCCCTACTGATCAGTGGGAAATAACATTGGGATCGTCTCTAACTAGGCTTATGCCCCTTTGAGCTACCACCCATAAATCAATAAAGCAGGTTCATCCCAAGCTAGGTTTTCACCCCTTTGGGCTACCCCCTGTATCCAATAATCAATCGGGATCATCTATAGCTAGGCTTTCGCCCCTTTGAGCTACCACCCGTATTCAAACAGTTATGCATTACTCCATTCCTTTACTTTTGTGAGATTGATACATTGGTGGTTATAACATTATTGGAACTTTGGATCAATAGCCAATGAATGAGGACATGTGAATTAAAATTTATAACAAACCTGAAATAAGATACTTTAGAACATTTCGGAGTGGAAACAAGTTCGGTAACAATGAGAACAATAAGTGCTGCCAAAAGATACGGAAAGAGTAACCTTACATACCTTATCTTCCCAATATGTGAATACAACAATTCAACTCCTTCCTTACGTGTTACTCTACAACACAAGTACATAACCAAGCTCACATTAACCACTAACTAAATCACAAGTGCACAAGATGATAATGAGTTACGTGACTGCCCTATAACGTCATTTCACCCTCCTATAATACAATTTACTGCATCACCATACCAACAACACCAAAACATTCCACACATCAACCTAGCTATCATACACTGATGGAATTTCATACCAAGTTTATACTTTACACTTCCTCCTTAAAATATCATCACATTTACGCCATCAAGTCACCCAAATACCTTTCACAACAACACATTAAAAACAATCCACAATTTATACAATTCAAAATGCCTCCGGACTACCCCCTTAGAGCCATCCAAAGGGTACCATAAGTCAATGATTGCATCCAAGAAGGGTAGAGAGGCCTTGGAGGGTCAAAGAGAAGCAAAAACAAGCAAAACGAACTTTTGGAAGGACCGGCGGAGCAACCTGCACCTGCAGGTGGTAAGGTATGGCCGCAGGTGCTCCTTTGGCCCTGTCCAGGGACATCTGCGGTGCCACCTGCGCCCGCAGGTGCCTCACCTGTGAGGGCGGGTGCCCGTTTTGGCTGCCAGGGGTCACTTTTAGGTCCTTTTTTGGTAATAAATGGTACATGGCAATAACTGAGCTTCCCTTTTCATATTTTAGGTCAACTTGATGCTAATAAACAACTATGGTGTCAACATGCACATGAATATCACAAAACTATATTCTCCTTTCAATACACCACCGGTTCCATGCATAATTTCGTAACAACAATTCCACAAGTCATACACAAGGAGAGAGCAAGTTAGGTACATCACCACATCCTAACATGTTGACATCTTATCCATCTAATTGACATCCTTCAAGACCTTGAGTCCCTTTTCAAGTTTAAATCACATAGAAGACAAATCCTTTAACAAAGAAGCAAAAGTGGACTGCTCAACACTTTGTCAACATAACCAACATGATTTACACACCCTCTTATGCATATATATATTAAACCATAAGATTAAACACTTACCCAAGCTTGCAAGGAGATGATCTTGTCCAAAAGAGGTGGTTGCTTAGGGTTTGAAAGAAGAGAGAAATATCTCTTGAAAAAGTCTAGAATTGGCAAATGTCTTTTGGTGAATAAAATATGATTTTTGCCTTATATAGCCCCTTTAAATCACCTCTTTTAATGGTCATCCATTCTTGTGGTCATTAAATGACATGTTTACTTGGTCAACATTTGAATAGGTCATTTTTCTTTTTGGGCCATATCTTTCTTGCTTAATTTTGGGCCTCATTTGAGCCCATTAGCATTGGATTGATTCAGCCCAAGAAGTTTAGTAGATTATTCACCTACTATTTCTAGTTTAAATACTTCCGTCACTGTTAAGGTAGTTGCATAAGTTCGTAAATGCACGGAGTGTTACATCCTTCCCCCCTTATAAACATTCGTCCTCGAATGTTAGTAACAGTGTCCAATTTAAACAAGTGCAAGTCTAAGTTCATTCTGCATATCATCACATAGACATAATGCTTATATATACTTACTTGTTATTGCTCCAATTCCGCATCTTTAACTTTTTCTTCCATTTGAAATAAATGCGGGTACGTAGACCTCATCATTTCCTCGGCTTCCCATGTGACTTCTTCTAATTGTTGATTTTTCCAAAGCACTTTTACAGAAGCTACTTCTTTATTTCTTAACCTCTTCACTTGTCGATCCAGAACGGCAATAGGCACTTCCTCATAGGTGAGATCCTTCGTAACTTGTATATCTTCTATGGGAGCAATGCGAGATGCATCTTCTATGCACTTTCGAAGCATTGAAACATGAAACACTGGATGAACTATGGAGAGTTCTTGGGGTAGTTCTAATTCATACGCAACTTGACCAAATCTACGGACAATCTTATATGGCCCTATATAACGTGGACTCGGCTTTCCTTTCTTTCCAAATCTCAATACCCCTTTCATTGGTGACACTTTCAAGAATACCCAATCACCTATGGCAAATTCCAGCCCCCTTCTTCTAACATCGGTATATGACTTGTGTTGACTTTGGGCCATTTGTAGTCGCTGTTGTATCACCTTAAATTTCTCCATAGCTTGATGAACAAGATCTGGCCCAAATAAGACAGTTTCACCCGCTTTAAACCATCTAATTGGTGATCTACACTTCCTTCCATATAAAGCTTCATAAGACGCCATTTTGATACTTGAATAATAGCTATTATTGTAGGCAAATTCAATAAGAGGTAAATGATCATCCCAACTACCTTCAAAGTCCAATGTGCAAGCTCGTAGCATATCCTCAAGTGTTTGGATAGTACGTTCTGCTTGTCTATCTGTCTGAGGGTGAAAAGCTGTACTTAAATTCACTTGGGTTCCCAAACTCTTCTGAAACAATTTCCAAAAGTGTGCAGTAAATTGAGCTCCCCTGTCTGATATAATAGAGATTGGAACTCCGTGTAGTCGTACTATCTCTTTAATATACAACCTCGCATAATCTTCAGCTATATAGGTGGTCTTGACTGATAGGAAGTGTTAAGCCTGTCAACTATTACCTATATGGAATCAAATTTCCGAAGTGTACGAGGCAAATCTGTGATGAAATCCATGTTGATCATATCCCACTTCCAGACTGGAAGATTTATACATTGCATATAACCTCCAGGCTTCTGATGTTCTACTTTTACTTGTTGACAATTTGGGCATTGGGCTACGAATTCTGCAATGTTCTTCTTCATGTTACCCCACCAATACATTTTTTTCAAGTCATGATACATTTTGGTAGCTCCTGGATGAATAGAATACCGTGAATGATGTGCCTCTATCATAATCCGTCTCCTTAACTCACCTACATCAGGCACACACAATCTACTTTGGCACTGAAGTGCTCCCTCTTGCGTGAGATCAAATGCCTTTGTCAATCCTTGTTGTACATTCTCTTTCAGCTGCCATAAAATAGGGTCCTCATACTATTTCTCTTTCACCTCAGCTACTAATGAAGATTCTACCACATTTTGCACCATAATGCCTTTACTTGGAGTTTTAAGAAGACGAACCCCTAAGCTGGCTAGTTGATGCAGATCCTTGACTATACCTTGTTTCTCCGTGTGTTGGACATCAGTGTTTCCTATTGCTTTGAGACTTAACGCATCGGCCACCACATTTGCTTTCCCCGGATGATATAAAATATCAATGTCATAATCTTTTAATAGTTCCAGCCATCTCCGCTGCCTCAAATTTAGACCCTTCTGCTTAAAGATATACTAGAAACTCTTATGATCAGTATATATATCAACATGAACCCCATACAAGTATTGGCGCCATATCTTTAAAGCAAATATCATAACTGCTAGCTCAAGATCATGTGTTGGATAATTTCTCTCATGTGGCCATAATTGTCTTTAGGCATAAGCTATCACATTACCATGCTGCATCAATACACATCCTAAGCCGACTCCTAAAGCATCAAAATATACCGTATACCCTTCTGTGCCTTCTGGAAGTACCAATACGGGTGCAGAAGTCAACTTATCCTTCAGATCTTGGAAACTTCTTTCACATGCATCATTCCATTGAAACTTGGTTGCCTTATGTGTTAGCTTTGTTGAAGGTGCCGAAATGGAAGAAAACCCTTCAACAAATCTTCTATAATAACCTGCCAACCCGAGAAAACTACGAATCTCTATAGGCATCGTAGGTCTTGGCCAATTCTTCACAACTTCTATCTTTTGTGTATCAACCCTTATTCCTTCATCCGACACAATATGACCCAAGAATGCTACAGATTTTAACCAAAATTCACATTTAGAGAACTTTGCATATAACTTACGATCACGAAGAATCTGTAACACCTTCCGTAAGTGATTAGCATGGTCCTCTTGTGATCTTGAATAAACCAGAATATCATCTATAAACACTATCATGATCACATCTAAAAATGGCTTGAACACCCTATTCATCAAATCCATAAAAACTGCTGGTGCATTTGTTAGCCCAAATGACATAACTGAAAATTGATAATGACCATACCGTGTTTGAAAGGCTGTCTTGGGTATATCTTTTTCTCTAACCCTTACCTGATGATAACCCGATCTCAGGTAAATCTTTGAGAAGCATTTGGCACCCTGTAATTGGTCGAACAAATCATCAATTTTGGGGAGGGGATATTTATTCTTAACTGTTACTTTATTCAGTTGTCGATAATCAATACACATTCTTAATGTGCCATCTTTCTTTCATACAAATAACATTGGTGCTCCCCAAGGAGACATACTAGGCCTTATGAATCCCTTGTCCAGCAAGTCTTTTAATTGCTCCTTCAATTCCTGTAACTCCGCTGGGGACATTCTATACGGAGGAATAGAGATAGGCTGATTACTCGAAATCACATCAATACCAAACTCTATTTCCCTTTCTGGAGGCAAACCTAGAAGATCTTCAAGAAATACATCAAGGAATTCATTTACCACTGGAACCGATTGAAGAGTCGGTGGCTTCACATCAATATCTTGCACTCTTACTAAGTGACATATGTACCCCTTGGATATCATTTTCCTTGCCTTAAGATAAGAAATAAATTTAGCTCTCGGTTCTCCAACATTACCCCTCCATTCAAGGACAGTCTTTTGTGCAAAATGGAAATGTACCTTCTTAGCTCGGCAATCCACCATGGCATAATAAGAAGCCAACCAGTCCATACCCATTATAACATCAAATTCTACCATTTGCAGCTCAATAAGATCATCCAATGTATTATGATCACAAACAGTGACCATACAATTACGATAGACTCTCTTAACTATAATAGACTCACCAATGGGTGTAGATACTTCAAATGGATTAACTAATAATTCTGGCGTTCTCTTGAGTTTTTCAGCAATTAATGGATTAACATATGATAGGGTAGAGCCCGGATCAATCAATGCATATATATTATGTGAAAAGACGGATAATGTACCTGTAACCACATCAGAGAAGCCTCCAAATTCTTCCGATCTGCTAAAGCGTAGGTACGGTCCTGAACTCCACTAGAACCGGCTGTTCCTCTAGCACCTCTACCACGACCAGTAGGCTGTACACCCCTACCTGAGGAAGGAACCAATGATGATGATGATACGGCTGATCCAGTAGGTCGCGCCATACCACTCATGCCCCTTTTTGGGCATTCTCTCACCATGTACCCCGACATACCACACCAGAAGCAAATATTCATCCCAAACCGGCATTCACCTAAATGAAGCCTCCCACAGTGCTGACATGGCTAATGAGAAAACCCCATTGTCTGTGAACCCTGAGTCCCACTACTTTGCCTAACGTGACTGCCTCTAAACCCTCAAAATTGGGATGGAGTACCTGCTGTAGAATAAGAAAATGATGATCTCGGTGGTCTATTAAAAACTCGAGGCCTAAATTCTCCTTGGGACACCATGAACTGTCCCGTAGGTTTAGCCCTCTTTAACGACCCTCTCTCAAATTCTTGCATCCTTCTTCTTTGCCTCTGATCCTCCATTTTTTGTGCAAAAGCTTGTATCCTGGATATATCCATATCCCTATTCAATGCAGCAATAGTACAATCCCTCACCAAATATGGATCCAATCTATCCACATACCGGTGAACTCTGTCGGCCATAGTAGCTACCACATTAGGAGCGTACCTAGCCAAAGAGTTAAACCGAAGACTGTACTCTCTGACACTCATATTCCCTTGACGAAGATTTAAGAACTAATCCGCACAAGCCTCTCGAACCTCATATGGAAGATAGTGATCAAGGAATGCCGCTTTGAATTCCTCCCAACTAGCTGGAGGTGCACCAATACCCCTCGATCTTTTCCAATCTTCATACCACAATATTGCCTCTCCTTTCAATCTATATGCCGCAAGCTCAACTATTTCTATACCAGATACATGCATAACATCTAAATCCCTTTGAATTTGTTCCATGAAATCCTATGGGTCCTCATTAAGATCCGACCGGGTGAATGTGGGAGGGTCTAATTTAAGGAAATCCTGTGTCCTCCGACTAGCTGCCCTATCCACACCGTCATTACTTGTAGTTGGACCTGCTTGTCCTTGACTTTGTGCAACAACTATACGAGTTAACATTTGCACCACATTTCTTAAATCCTTCTCAGTAGCATTAACAGGAGGTTCTGCAGGTACTTCTCTCCTTCTCGGCTCTTCTGGAAATGAAAGAGTAGAAGAAGCCCGCGATGCAAACTCATTTTCATCCCCACCTTGATTATCTTGTTCAGGTGGTGGTCTACTAGTTCCTTCTCCGACAATACGGTCTAGCTTCTTACTTTTACCCTTGTTTCTCCTTGTAAACGTCAAAATAATTTCAATGGTCAGATATGATTCCACCTACAACTTTGGCTCTATTGCACGATCTAGTAAATGAAGAAAAGAAACAACTCCTAAATGCCCCATAGCCTCCTGCTTATAAATGTGGTGCACTACACATCCAAAGCAAGACTCTACTTGGACACGGATTTGTAGACACCCTAGGACAACCTGCTCTGATACCACTTTAGTCACGCCTCAAATCCCATTGGGGCGGACTGGCACCCGAAGCCATTAAGGCCCGAGAGAACCAACCTATACATTCGTACACCTTCATATGCATAACCCTAAGTGAGCAACATTTAGCCAAACATTGACATAAGATATCAATGGCGGAAGCTAATAAAAGACATTCAAATAGATATGAAACTTGACCGTTAGGGCCACCACATCAAAGGGTTATACATTCCTTCATTCGACTTATAACGTCTACAAAGCCTCTAACAGATACATAACCATGTCTATAGTCGGGAAAAGTCCCCTCTTTATTCATCTATTATACAGTACCAAAACAAATGTATACATGTGACTCGAAAAGCCCCGAACCAATCTGGAGCTCACCAATAGTCCGCAGATGACCTGTATCTTACTGTGAAGGTCTACTAGCTCCTCTGCCTGTAGTAAGTAAGGTAGGTCCCCCAAGGGACGTCAGTACGAAAGAATGTACTAAGTATGTAAGGCTATAAGTAACTGCATGAAACATAAGAACTTCAATGGAATCAAATACAAGCGAATGGACAATATTGATAAACCACCGTAATGTATGTGTGGAACCGTGTACTTCATTACTTTCTTTGTTTTTACGTTCATAGCCATCAATATCATTCATATAATGCCCGGACCCCTACTGATCAGTGGAAAATAACATTGGGATCGTCTCTAGCTAGGCTTATGCCCCTTTGAGCTACCACCCATAAATCAATAAAGAAGGTTCTTCCCGAGCTAGGTTTTCACCCCTTTGGCCTACCCCCTGTATCCAATAATCAATCGGGATCGTCTCTAGCTAGGCTTTCGCCCTTTTAAGCTACCACCCGTACTCAAACAGTTATGTATTACTTCATTCCTTTACTTTTGTGAGATTGATACATTGGTGGTTATAACATTATTGGAACTTTGGATCAATAGCCAATGAATGAGAGACATGTGAATAACAATTTATAACAAACCTAAAATAAGATACTTTAGAACATTTCGGAGTGGAAACAAGTTCGGTAACAATGAGAACAATAAATGCTGCCAAAAGATACGGAAAGAGTAACCTTACATACCTTATCTTCCCAATATGTGAATACAACAATTCAGCTCCTTCCTTACGTGTTACTCTACAACACAAGTACATAACCAAGCTCACATTAACCACTAACTAAATCACAAGTGTACAAGATGATAATGAGTTACATTACTGCCCTATAACGTCATTTCACCCTCCTACAATACAATTTACAGCATCACCAAACCAACAACACCAAAATATTCCACACATCAACCTAGCTATCACACATCGATGGAATTTCATACCAAGTTTATACTTTACACTTCCTCCTTAACATATAGTCACATTTACGCTATCAACTCACCCAAATACCTTTCGCAACAACACATTAAAAACAATCCACAATTGATACAATTCAAAATGCCTCCGGACTACCCCCTTAGAGCCATCCAAAGGGTACCATAAGTTGATGATTGCATCCAAGAAGGGTAGAGGGGCCTTGGAGGGTCAAAGAGAAGCAAAAACAAGCGAAACGAACTTCTGGAAGGACCTACGGAGCAACCTGCGCCCGCGGGTGGTTAGGTTCGGCCATAGGTGCCCCCTTGGCCCTATCCAGGGCCACCTACGGTGCCACCTGTGCCCGCAGGTGCCTCACCTACGAGGGCGGGTGCCCGTTTTGGCTGTCGGGGTCACTTTTGGGTCCTTTTTTGGTAATAAATGGTTCATGGCCATAAGTGAGCTTCCCTTTTCATATTTTAGGTCAACTTGATGCTAATAAACAACTATGGTGTCAACATGGACATGAACATCACAAAACTTTATTCTCCTTTCTATACACCACCGGTTCCATACATAATTTCATAACAACAATTCCACAAGTCATACACAAAGAGAGAGAAAGTTAGGTACATAACCACATCCTAACATGTTGACATATCATCCATCTAATTCACATCCTTCAAGACCTTAAGTCCCCTTTCAAGTTTAAACCACATAGAAGACAAATCCTTTAACAAAGAAGCAAAAGTGGACTGCTCAACACTTTGTCAACATAACCAACATGATTTACACACCCTCTTATGCATATAACATATCAAACCATAAGAGTAAAAACTTACCCAAGCTTTCAAGGAGATGATCTTATCCAAAAGAGGTGGTTGCTTAGGGTTTGAAAGAAGAGAGAAATATCTCTTGGAAAAGTCTAGAATTGGCAAGTGTCTTTTGGTGAATAAAATCTGATTTTTGCCTTATATAGTCCCTTTAAGATAGAAGTTGTATCTTAAACCGACTGACCGATGGAGAAGGAGATATTAGGAGAAAGCTACTTACTATCCACTTGCTAGGCCACGGAACCTGCTAACAAAAACATCACCTCTTTTAATGGTCATCCTTAGCCAATCTTGTGGTCATTAAATGACATGTTTACTTGGTCAACATTTGAATGGGTCATTTTTCTTTTTGGGCCATGTCTTTCTTGCTTAATTTTGGGCCTCATTTGAGCCCATTAGCATGGGATTAATTCAGCCCAAGAATTTTAGTAGATGATTCACCTACTATTTCTAGTTTAAATACTTCCATCACTGTTAAGGTAGTCGCATAAGTTCGAAAATGCACGGGGTGTTACATTCTAAAGCATTGTACACTCCTTCTTCTTTGTCATAGTGAAAAACTCTCTTTGCTTTCTTAGAGGATTAGGCCTAGCCGAACCTCATTAAATTCTTGTGTTGTTTTTCTTCTCTATTTTCTTTGCTTTTGGTTGTGTGCTAGTTAACCCATGATAGTTCCGCAATAATAAACATGATGATTGTTCGATATTAAGAGATCTGTAGATATTAACAAATGTTTATTAGATGTTTTTGGGCTTAATACACCAACGCCCCCTTAGACTTGTCAGTAAATTTTATTTAGATATTCGAAATGTGATTGTTTTGATCAAATAGTAGATTTGGAATTTTGGCTTGCGTGTGTTCTCAAAAGTCATTAATTACATAAATAAGTTAACTTTTGGCTTGCGTGAAATTATCCCTCTTGATTGTTGTTTTCAATTTTGTCCCTATAATCCTTAAAAATGAGAGGATTGAAGATGAAAAAATATAATAAAAACTTTTAGTCTTTCTCAAGTAAGATTGCTTTCTCTACTATCATTATAGGATGTAGTGCAGCGAATGAGGCTGCTCCTTCTTTAACCACAGATTTCAATTTCGAATTTTGAGTATAAAAAATCCTTGGTAGGGAGCAATTTCCGCGAATGGGATCTGTAAGGCTCGAATTTGAATTAGTCAGGCTTCAATACGGATATCGTACATCAGACGGGATAAAAATTCTCCTCTACAACGTAAATTTACAAATATAACTCAATAAGTGAAATTGATAGATCTTCAGAAGAAAACAACATTTTCCTTAGTTTGTTTTGAGAACATGCAATTCCATAAAATAAAGACACTTGTTGCATTCAAGTATAACAGATAAACAATATTCAAACAATTGTTTCATGTTTCTTTTTTTTTTTTTTTGCTAGAACATTTAGGTTTGCAAGTTTGCTTTTTTTGCTAAATTTCTACTTTGTTTCATCTTACGGAAGAGAACAAAGTTAGTTTAGTTGATTTGTATCCATCACTATTCCTTTCTATTGGGTGTTCGAACAAAGTCCCACATTGGTAGCTGAAAGAATTGAGAAGCTACATATAAGGTGTAGGATCTCTTAATGATGTGAGGCCTTTTAGGGAAAATCATGCGGGTTTGGCCTAAAGAGGATATTATGACACCATGTAAGAATATCTTTGAGCCGTCTGAACCCAATAATTGATATCAAATCTCAGGTTTAGCGGGATGAGTATGGAGATGTGGTAGAGTGATGGGGTTGCGAGGCTCAGTTTGCTTTACCTTATAAGCTTAGAGATGCACCCACAAGAAGAAGCTAGTTGCGGGCTTTGATTGCCATAAAATACTCAAAAATGATGTGGGTGGCATGCAGTGAATCTCGGTGACCAGTGGATCGTGGCAATAGGCCATGTGAAACTTAGTTAGAGGGGGAGATTATTTGGGTATCTCGGTGACCCATGGATCGTAGTAATGGGCCACGTGGAACTTAGCTCGAGGGGGAGATTGTTAGGTGTGTGAACAAAGACCCACATTAGTAGCTGAAAGAATTGAGAAACTACATATAAAAAAGAATTGAGAAACTACATATAAGGTGTAGGATCTCTTAATGGTGTGAGGCTTTTTAGGGAAAACCGTGTGGACTTGGCCCAAAGCGCAGTGGCATAAGTAGGAATATTTGTAAGCAGTGTCGACATTTAAAGAAGTGAACTGAAAAATATTTAAATACCTTTTTGTAATCCAGGGTATAAATAGTTATTGGGCATAGAGAGGCTGAAAATTAGACGAGGGAGTTTTGAGACCAATGAAAGTTGTAGCAAAGAACTGAAATTTTTTTAAACAAAAGGAGAAAAACATGTTGCTTAGCAGGTTTCAAACCCCTGACCTTGCTAGAATCTTACTTGTGCGATGAACCAGCAGAGCTAGAAGACATCTGTGTCAATTAGTGTCACTGTATATTATTTGTAACTTTTTGTAGTTTTTTTTATTTTAATTAAATATGTATATTTAGCACATTTTTCCGGCGAAGGGATGTCGGATGATGCCCCTTATCCTACGTGGGTCCATCCCTGCCAAAGCCAATAATATCACACCATGTAAGAGTGTCTTTGAGTTGCCCAAGCCTAACACTTTCCTCCACCAATAAAGGTTCATCCCGAATCACGAGAGAAATCTCTTTTTATTTTTATTTTTTATTTTCGTTGATTTGTCTTTTTTATGTACCTCGTTTTATTCACCAAGTTATTTTGCAACCAAACAAATCAGGAAAACCCCTTTGATTGAACTTCTATGCATCAAATTTGTTTTATTGTGGTGTTTGTATATTCACCTCGATTAATACAACAGAGTTCTTGTTAAATTAACCCAAAGAAGTGAGTTCACTATCTCAAATCAAAATTAAGAAACCTTACAAGTTAAAGTATAGAATTAGTTTTATATGTCACTTATGTTTTTTTTTCCTAGTTTTATGGCCTTTTATAAGAGACCATCATTTTTACAAATAGGAGATATGAAAAAGTCATTTTCTTCGATTGAATTTGTAAGTGCCAATAGATCTTATTTCCTCGTGCTGAAAGAGGTCGGAGTTGGGGCTAAAACCAGAAAAAATTAGGTCCAAAGCCAATCACTCAATGGCCTTAATAGAACTTCCCAAGAGAGTTCACCATCGTAAATTACAAGAAGAAACTTAATGAATTGAAAATATGCAAGATGTCAAATCCTCACCCATGAAAACTGCGCAAAATAGAAATCACAGACATGATCAAACTGTGCCAGAACAAGAAAAATACATAGGCATCATTGAATCATAATTGATGATACTAAGTTTTTATCAATTAATATTCTCACTTTAATTTGTAGCACTTAATTAAGGTTAAAACATTTGGTTTAATGTAAACACTAAATTCATATAAGTAACTTTCAAATGCTACTAAGCAGTTAACACACTTCAACTCAATGTGAAATCAGCAATCCTTCACTTTGGAGTCTAGAATTAGCATACATGCATTTGTTCGAATGTTAAAAGTCTAACTTCACATTCTTAGTATATCTTAGTAAAAACCTTTAAATCTTAAGCTCCTTCATTTCTTTCTTCCTTCGGCATGCAGCATATATAAAACACATTGTCTGCTTAACCAAAAAATATAGACAAAAGGGATAGAAGAAGTTTCGACCTCCCATTTTGCATTATATATATATATATATATATATATATATATGCCTTTCAAACATGACATTAATGAGCTGCTTCTTGGACACCTCCCTTTTCTCTTCATCAATCTTTCAACTATAAATAATTTTCAGTTTACAATGAAATGAAAGGGGTTCCTCTTGCAAGAAGTATGTTTCAGTACCCGATATTTTTTACATTGAATTTTTCCAACTAGTTACACTGAAGACCAAAGAGAATGTTCAAAGTTTCAAATTTTATAAAGAAAAAAACATGTGCATTCAAATTCATAAACTATAAGCAAGTAACTGGATATACTACTTAAAGACTTAACAAGAAAACGGAAAAAAAAAAAAAAAAAGAATCCTACAGGTAAATGATCTCAGGAGTCGTAATGAGCCAGCATGCAGAGGTGATTAATTTATGGGCTTAGCACTATGCACAGTTCGGCAATGTAAGAAGAAGAAACAAGCAAAGCTAAGAAGCTGAAGTTAAAAAAATAGGAAGAAAAAGAAAAGAAAAGAAAAGAAATCATTTGGACTATGACAAAAATGGAGCCCTTTATATGTGCACCTTCACAAGAACAGCACCTCATAGCCCATTAATCCACTAAAAAGAAACTGAAAAAGGAAAGCAATTATATACTTAAGAAGGTCCAAAAGTTACTTAAGAAATAAACTTTAAAATACAGTATCAGTCAAATGTTTTAACAGTATCTCTTTCTTGATCTGGTAAACCTATAGAAGTATCAAAAATCATGGCCAAACGTCCATTTGGATGCTGGATTCATTGTCTTCTTCATCTATACTACTCTACCATTGATAATCAAACAAGGAGGGTTGGAGCTAAAACTACTGAAAGAACCAAAATTACTTGATCATAGGCTGGAAGTCCTCGGCAGCAACCAAGCTTGTTTCTCTCTTGGCTTCAATGCTACTTGCTTCCGCCTTCTCCTTCTTCTTTCTTGAATATGTCACTATGGGTTGTAGACAACACTCATGGTATCTTCGGGAGTCTCTACGCCCTTTGTCATATTGCTGTTTCCAACCACATAGAACTTCTCCTTCTCTTTGCTTTCACCATATGTCCTTTCCAAGTTTGAAGTATCTGCAACTTTTCCATGAGCCTTTATTTTAGCATCTGTAATGACTTCAAGAAGTTCTAAGGGCAGGACTGCAGGATCCAACTCCCAGCAACCAGTGGGAGTATTTGTCTCTTCTTGTCCTGTGAGAAAATATAAAGGGACCTGATGAGAGAAGAGAAGCATCTCTTTTGTTGGAATATGGAGAAGATATTTAGGGTCCAAATGCCGATGGAATAGTGACGTGAAGCCGGCTACGTTCACTGATGGAGCAACTGTGACACCTTCCTTCTTAGTGTAGTCACCAAGCACTTCCATCATATCATAGCTATGTAGCATATCATCTGGAGTTAGCTCATTCTATTTAGGAGACCAATGCCTATACAGAGTCCAAATATCCCCTTTTCTGGGGAAAATTTGGTTAACACCTCTAGCCTCTTTCACCCACTAGACCTTGTGGGAGAAACAATTGAGTGCCTTATTGATTTCACGCTTGTCTATCCTAAAATCTCCACTTTTCTTGAGGAAGCCAGAACCAACCCAATTAATTGGGCCGATCCAGAGTTGTTTTTGGCTTCTACCAGCTCAATCCCACTTTCAATGGCTTTCTAGATATCACTCTACGAATCAGAGCATAATAGCATAACATGCCATCAATAGCATCATAAGCAGCCTAGACTTGATTATCATCACCATTCTGTCCTTGTCAAAATTATGAAAGTTCGGATAAGGAACAGTCATTGACTTAGTTTCTGATTTTAAATCAATAGGAGCACTAAAGAGAGGAAAATTTTCCTGCTCGCATAATATTTTTGATCCGCCACAACATAAAGAGCAGTTTTATCCCTTCTTAGATCATTTTTGATAATTTACTTCTTCTTTTTCCTTCTTAGATGAAGTTCGAGAAGCAACAGTTGTGCTCTATTTTTTAAGGTTCTTGTTGATCTCCATCCTAGCCTTTTTCACCAACATATTTTGAATTTCTAATTTTGATAACTCCTGTGAACTCCTACGTTTGTTACGTTCCTGTCACGACCCAAGACTAGGCCCTGGAAGTAACAGGCACCTAAAACCAATTAAGGCCCGAGAGAACCTCTTAGCATTCAATATGAGCGTTCAATTAAAATTTGCGGAAGAAAACACTTATATGAGAACTACGTCAAACTGTCTGAAAGCTATTAATACATTTATAAATCTCAAACAATAGGGAAATACCAAATTTCTATCCAACAATAACATCCATCTATGAAGCCTCTAAACCATAAAGAAACTGTCCTCGGTGATACCATAAAATGAAATACCGAAATGTCTGAAATAAAATATGCCTTCCGAATAATGGAAGGCTTACCAAAGCTGATGCTATTTCGAATGAAACTAGTGCTGCACATAACTATGAGAATGTGTCTCCGAACCTACATCATGAAATGATGTAGTGCACGGGGACGGTCAATACATGGAATGTATTGATATGTAGAACTGATAGTCTGCACGACCTAGTTTAGTTACTCTTACTTCACAGTTTCCTATGTATGCAACAAGTTACCTAATGTGTTCCAACAAGCAGTAAACACAATATTTTTATGTGGAAAACATCCAGCTCAAAAAAGGTGTAAACAACCATGACTTGTACCTCTACAGAATTTACCCCAATTTCACTAAATCACAATGAGCCTTTAAACAAAAGATTACAAGTCTATGTAACCTAAGGAATTATAAACTCTAATTCCTAAACAACTCAGAAACCTCCCAAGTTATGTGATCCCAAGTCTTCGAGTTTGCCCAACTTAAAGACAACAATCCTAAATCGGTTTATAACTAACTGAACTAAGATTACATCAACATTACACCACAATAACCAAATCCTAATACATAAAGACTAAGACTCTTTAGCTAACTTTGTACTAGGACCTGGTTCTTTGATATGTTTCTTCAGTATACAAGTAGCACGCTGCCAAGTCAATTTGCCAATTGCCTTTTTTCTTTGTAAGTGCATGAGTCATTGTGAACAATACCTCTTCTATTTAAGCACAATTCTCAAAGAGTTATTCTTCAAATCAAACTCCTCCTTGTTTAGAGTTCTACTTCAAGTAAGACTCCTTCTTGAATTCAAACTCGTGCCTCTTAAGTGTTGCAGTCAAACTTTAACTCTTTAATTCAACACATTGTTTATTCCTTTGAGTTGATCAGAAGCAGGCATTATACTTTCCTTGATTCTTGCACCTTTGTCTTTAAGCATTAGTGATATTGCTATGAGTTTAGCTGCTTGTGATTGTGTATCTATGAACCATCTTAACTGACATGTTTCATTCGCATTGTCAATCATCAAAACTGTATAGAACCCAACAAATTTCCCTTTTTTAAAGATTATAAACCTCTTGTCATTGTGCATTCAGACATTTTTACTTGTAGACACTGAAGCATGAAACACTAGAATGAAACAGGTTAGTCAATGAGTTATAAACACTACACAACCCTTATCTTCTCCCTTTTGGCATTATCGAAAAGATGATCCAAGATAATATATTTGCCAAGATCCAGTGTTAGACTATTCATGGCCACTGGGTCTATCACCAAAACAATCAGAGTAAGACACAACTTCAATATAATAAAGTATTAAAAAGAGCAACAATATGAGCTAGTTTGACAAAATGAGAACCATTCCATTAAACTTTTACATAAATTTGCCATATAAGATCAAAGACAATACTGATTAAAGCAAAACAATGTGAGCGCTTAAACAAAAAAAGAAAAGACACAAGACATAAATACACTAGATCTAAGGGCACTAAGAATTAGAAGCAGAGGTGGTAGATAAAACAGGTGGGATCAACTGTGTCAGGCGACAAATGGATTCCATATGTTCACGATCAAGGTCAGTCTATAGTGCAAAGATCTGAGTTTGAAAAGCCTCCTTTTCTATCTCACGAGCTACTTGAGCAACCTCTAGTTCAGTAGTCTTCTATGCTAAGGCATTCCTTAGCTTTTTTAATCGAGCGTCTTCCCTCCTTATTGAAGCAGGTAGAGCTACATGGTTCACTCGACCAAGCACATCCTTTGTTGTATAAATTGTCCAAACATGTACAAGAATAAAGTAGTCTTCAAACACCTGAGCTAACTAGAACCCATAAGAAAAAGAATGACCTTGTTCATCCTTCAGAAACACCCGATACATATGCTTGATAATCAAGCTGGGCAAGTCTATCTTGACTTTAGTGTCAAGAAGCTCCATTATCGTCATGTCTAGATAGCTTTACTTAGTGCATCTCTCCTTTCTTGGGGTAATGATTTTGTGTAATACATCAAAGTACAACTTATGCAGAGGTAACATTTCTCGTTTGAATACCCAACGATGCTGAAGGAGATGTGGGTTGCCAGAAAACTTCCTTGTGATAGCAAGTGCAGAGTCCATGTTGTCCAAGGGAGGCTACTCAAATTTGACATAATGATGCCATCCTTCAATGGGAACATTTAGAATCCTAGAAAGATCTTTAGCCACTATTAACACCTCTCACAGTAGTAGAAAATAGGTTCCCATTCTCAGAAAAATTGGTGTAGAATTTATAAACCTCAGGTCTGCCAAATTTTATCTGGGTGTAACCTTGGAGAAATAAATGAGATCAACCTTGAACCTCCAATTTTTCTAGAAGAGTAGTTATTTCAGGACCACCAAAACCAGTCACAACTCTTACCTGAACAAAAGATATTTTTTGGAAATATAGGAAGTGTTGCAACTTAGGATCAGAAACATCAGAGGTCTCAACCTACACTGGTGCATCATCCTCAGTTGATTCAAAGTTAGAATTTTTTGATGGAACAAGTTTGGAGACTCATTTTGAAGCACGAGGTTTAAGAGCAGCTTTGGACTTGGATGAGGATTTGGACGGAGTGGATGATTTTTTCTTTGGTACATACTTTGAGGAAGGTGATGCTTGAGTTGGACGAAGGGAAGTGGGTTTTGGAATGGAACACTTAACCAACTTACCACGATGAAATTTGTGAAGTAGCAAGTCATCATCAGAAGGAATGTCCCATGGAGAGGGAGTACCATGTAAGGATTTCTTCTTCTTACTGGCATGAAGAGCCTTTTCAAGAGTGGTATCTTCTTGACGCTTATGATTTCTAGTGTGAGGAGTCCTAGGTAGACCAAGAGGAGTAGGCGTTTCAAGAATAAATTCGTCTTCAGGGACAGGAATTGATGACCTAGACTTCTTTCTTAGATGAGATTTGACCTTTTTAGGTATCTAATAAAGAATGTGGTCATCTTCAAGAGGAGCAATTTAAAGAGTGGCAAGATTGTGAACAGGGATGTACAGATTGTGGGCGAAGGGAATTGAATGAGAGAAGGTGGAGAATTAATTTTGGAATTCATCAAGCAGCAAAATTAGACATTTTAAATAAAAGTGAGGGATGAATTTCTGGGGTTTGCACAACACTTTCGTGGATGACCATTTCTAGGGATTCAAAGGGAGATTTGTCTGACACAGTTGGTGTTTTGATAGAAGATAAAGAAAAATAATCCATTGCTTTGACAGAAGGAGGGTAAACAAAAATACATAAAGAATTTTTCAAGAGGGTTTGATAGTTAAGGTTTGAATGAAAAAATTCAAGTAAGAATCTGCGTGTTTATAAAGAGAGAATAGAAGTTGAAACATGTGGGAGTGGAACTGTTTCAATGGTGGTGAACAAATGAGAGTAGGGGAAGTGACACTGATGTGAAGGTGGTGGCAGCTTTTTGAAAGGAGAGGGACTCTGGAGTTTTAGCGGTTAAAAAAAGCTAATGCATTAGAACTAATCAACACATGAAACATAAGTGCTCAGTTGTTTCAACTTTAAGCTATATTAACCTTAAATCATTGTAGAACATACTTGCCAAGATGAAATTTTATGGTCAACAGTGCCTATTTGTACTTGTTTCTCTACACAATCTAATACAAAATTAGATAAACAAGGTCAATAATCTGGAATTGAGACACACAACTAATTGTGCAAGACTGAATTGACTAATAATTTGGCTAATATTAGAATAAAAATGAGTCATTCTAGCCAATTATTGAGGGGAGTTATGCAATCTTAATCATTCCCAAGTCTAACCTATTCTTTTCAAAATGCTCCCTACTTAGTGCCTTAGTAAAAATATCAGCAATTTGTTCCTCAGTAGAACAAAACATTATGGAGATATGACCTTTTTCAACATTGTCTCTTAGAAAATGTTGTCTTATGTCAATATGCTTGGTTCTTTTATGTTGCACAAGATTCTTAGCAATATTTAAGACACTAGTATAGTCACAATAAATAGAAACACAACCAACATTCATACCAAAGTCCATCAATTGTTGTTTTATCTATAGTAATTGAGCTCAACATGATCCAACAACTACATACTCAACCTCAGCAATAGATAAGGCTACAAAGTTTTGTTTCTTAGTGGACTAGGAGATCAAACATAATCCAAGGAAGTGTTCCATACCTGTGGTACTTTTTATGTCTACTAGATAGACTACATAATTAGCATCTACATATCCCACAATATTGAAATTGATTTCTTTAGGATACCATAGACCCAAATTAGTGGTTCCCTTGAGATCCTTAGAATCCTCTTGACAACCTTGAGATGAGACTCCTTGGGATTTGGTTGAAACCTTGCACAAAGTCCAAAACTAAAGACAATGTGAGGTCTTCTTGTAGTGAGATATAAGAGAGACCTAATCATTCCTCTATACAACTTCTGCTCCATAGATGGACCTATTTAATCAAGGTCTAACTTTATGGCAGTGGCAATAGGAGTGTCAATTTCCTTTGCTTTTTCCATTTTAAATCTTTTGAGTAACTCATTCACATACTTCTGTTGATGAATCAAGGTTTTAGTTGAAGTCTACTTGATTTACAGACCTAGGAAGAAATTTTGTTCTCCCATCATGCTCATCTCAATTCACTATTCATTAGCTTTGCAAACTCCCGAGTCATGTTGCCATCAGAATATCCAAAAATGATATCACCTACATATACCTGCACGATCAACATATCTTTGACATTAGTTTTCAAAAAGAGAATATTGTTAATTTTACCTCTTGTATGCCTATGTTCCAGTAGGAATTTTGATAATCTTTTATACAAGCCCTTGGGTCTTGTTTGAACACATACAAGGCTTTGTCTAACTTGTAGACATGATCAGGGAACTCGGTGCTTTCAAATCTAGGGGTTTGCTTCACATAGACTTCTTCTTTTAAGTTCCCTTTAAAGAATTCAATTTTTACATCCATTTGATATAGCATAAATTCCTTGAAGGCTGCAAAGGATATCGACAACCTGATTTCTTCAAGCCTTGCTATTGGTGCAAAAGTCTCATCATAGTCTATCCCTTCTTCTTGGTTAGATCCTTGGACCACCAGTCTTGTCTTATTCCTCGTAACTGTTCCATTCTCATCTTGCTTGTTTCTATACACCCACTTTGTACCAATCATAATTTTGTCTTTTGGTGGAGAAACCAGGTACCATACCTTGCTTCTTTCAAACTGATTAAGCTCCTCTTGCATGGTCATTATCCAATCTTCATCAAGAAGGGCCTCCTTCACCTTTTTAGGTTCAATCATTGAAAAAAAGGCTTTGAAGGCACACAAGTTCTTCAATCCTAATCTGGTAGTGATTTTAGATATTAGATCAGTGAGAACATTGTCAATTGGATGATAACCTTTATACTTGTAATTTTTTAGCACCAATCCTAGTGAAATACCATCAAAACTATCAGTAGCTTGTGTTGCTGTTGTAGGTGAATCAATTTCTTGATTTGCTATTCTTCTATCAATGCGCCCACAATTCGCTCAACAGTTGGACCAAGTTGTACAAATTGTTCCTGTGCATGCTCTCCAGTTTCACTTTCATCCTATATGTTAGTCTCAAGCATAATACTAGATTCATCAAAAATGACATGCACACTTTCTTCAACACAATTTGTTCTTTTGTTTAAAACCCTATATGCTTTACTATGTTGAGAATACCCTAAGAAGATTCCCTCATCACTCCTTACATCAACTTTCCCAAATTATCTTTTATATTATTTTGAATGAAATATTTGCAGCCAAAGATCCTAAAATAAGCAAGGTTAGGTTTTCTATATTTGAGCAATCCATAGGGAGTCTTCTCTAAGAGAGTTCTAGTAATGCATCTATTCATAATGTAGCAGACAATGCTTATGGCCTCAGCCCAAATATTTTTTGCAAGATTTCCTGCAATCATCATTGTTCTAGTCATATCTTCTTAAGTCCTATTTTTTGTTTCTGCTAATTGATTTTTCTGTGGTGTTCTAGGAAAATAGTAGTTATGATCTATTCCATTAGATGAATAGAATTCTAGGAATTTTGCATTTTCAAATTCTGTTCCATGGGCAAGTCTGATGGAAATTAAGGAGGTACCTAGTTTCTTTTCCATTTTCTTGACAAAAATAGAAAAGAAATCAAAGGCAACTTCTTTAGAAGCTAAAAAAAGGGCAAGTAAACTTGAAATAATCATCCACAATTATATCAACATACATTTTGTCTCATCTACTTCTTACCCTCATTGGTCAATAAAGATCCATATGGACTAGGTCAGGGCACTTGGTTGTACTTACTTGGTTCTTTGTCTTGAAAGAGGATCTCACTTGCTTCCTCCTTACACAGTCACTACAAACCTTGTCATCTTTGAACTTAGTTCTGGGCATGCCTATAACCATGTCCTTTGAAGAAAGTTTGTTTGGTTGTTTTAGACTTGCATGTCCAAGTTTGTTTGGTTGTTTTAGACTTGCATGTCAGCCTTGTACATATTTTTATGTTTTTTGGTAGTCAAAACAATCTCTTTTGTATCTAGCTTCCTAACCTTGCAACCTACAGAAGTAAAAATTACCTTGTTTCCTTTATCAAAAAGCTGAGAGATGTTGAGCAAATTGTGCTTCAATCCATAAACATGATATACTTCTTCCAGAGCTTTTGTTTCAGATCTTCCAATCTTTCAAACACCAGTAACTGTACCCTTTTTACCATCTCCAAATGACACTTTCCCCCCTTTGAATGAGCTGAGTGAAAGAAAATTTTGTTTGTCTCCAGTCATATTCCTTGAGCTAGAACTATCCATCTACCAATGTCTCTTTATTCCTTTCAATTTCACCTATAAAACAATTTAGGGGTTAGTCTTAGGAACCCAGATAAGCTTGGGTCTTTTCTTATGATCAACAGGGTGAATCAGATTTCTTCTTGCCCATCTAGGCAACAGATTAGTGGACCTATTCCTGTGCACCTATTTAACACTGTTTCCTCTAGCCAGTTTTGTATTCTTATTTCTAAACCTAGCTGCCACTGGACATTCAGTAGTGGGATGTTCAAGTTGTCCACAAATATAACAAAAATCATTAGTGACAACTATTTCCTTATGAAATCCTAGACCTGCCTTTTCATTATGAGTTCTTCCACTTAGTTTCTTGACAATTATATAAGAGTCAGACCATCTATTTTCTCTTTCAAGGTCCAATTTTAATCTAGACACTTCTTGAGTTAGTTTTTTCACCTTTTCTAGTCCACACAAAAATTATTTTTGTACTACTTAAGGTCTGACTCAATCCTTTTCTGATCTTCACTCATGAATCCTTTTGACTTTTTAATAGTTTTCAGTTTTAAAATTTCAAACTTAAGATTCAGATTTGATGAATCAAGTTTGCCAACCTAGCCCTTTAGGGTACTGTTTGCCTTTTCAGTGTCATTCTTGCACGTTTCAAAATCAATATAATCAAACTTTAGTCTTGCAAAAACACTGAAAAGCTGATCCCTATCAGAGGTTTGTTCTTGAAAATCATCAATCAAAGCACTCATTAGGGAAACAAGTTTTCTTTTAGAGAAGAAATGCAGTTTTTCTTTTAAGTCAAGAATACTTACCTCAGAGTTTGCTTCCTCTTCCTCCATTTCTGAATCTTCAATAGCCATGAATGTAGTCTCTTCTGCATCTTCATCATTAAATTTTTCATAGCCTGAGCCCCAAGTAGCCATCATGGCATATTCTTCCTTTTCATTTTTATTTACCTTCTCCTTCAGTTCTTTTTCAGCTCTTTCTTTCTTCCCTCAATTTCCCATAGTGGACAGTACTTGATCATGTGATTATTCTTGTCATATTTGTAGCATCTAGCCTATGATCTGTTATTGGACCATTTATTGCTACTTGTTCCTTTCTTTTCAGATCTCTTTCCTTTCTCGAACAACTTCTTCAAATTCTTGGCTAGAAATGCTACTTATCCTTTATCACGGCCAGACTCTTCACTGGAAGATGCTTCTAAAGCTAGTGATTTTTCCTTTGTCATTTCTTCCTTTTTGAGATCTTCCATATTCATCTCATAGGTTTTGAAGTTGCCAACTAATTCATCAAGAGTCATATGGGTGAGATCCTTAACTTTTCTTATGGATGTGACCTTCACATCCCATTTGGCCTTTGGTAGAACTCTTAGAATTTTCTTAACTTGTTCCTTAGTGGTGAGAACTTTTCACAAGGATGACTATTCATTGACTAAAGATGTCAGTCTAGTGATCATTTCCTGCAATGATTCATTTTCCTTCATCTTGAAAGCTTCATATTCAGTGAGTAGCAATGCAATCCTAAATTTTCTCACTTGACTAGTCCCTTCATGAGCCTTCACTAAGGTATCCCATGTCTGCTTGGCAGTGGTGCAATTTGAAACCCTATTGTACTCATCTGGACTTAGGCCACACACAAGGATGTTCTTGACCTTTGCCTTTTTCTTCAGTGCAACAAGGCCGTCTGGCGTGAAATCACTTCTTACTTTCTTCACCTGCTCTCCATCCATTGTTTTCATAGGAATTGTTGGTCCATCAGTGACTTTGTCCCACAATTCATAATCCTCACCTTGAATATACATTTCCATTCGTCCTTTCCATCAAATGAAATGAGATCCACTGAAAAGTGGAGGTCGAGTTGTTGGTTGTCCTTCACTGTGTCCAATAGGTGGTATAGAGTTAATCATGATCTTATCTTAGGTGTTAGACTTTGTAAGATAACCTTCTCTAATACCAATTTATAGTCTGGGACTTAGTTTTTGAAATCTTGTGATTTCTTGAACTTTGAGAGGATGAGAGGAGAGATTTTAATTGATTTAGGGTAATTGGAAGAGTAGGGGATGCTTTAGAAGGGTGGGGGATGGTTTAGGTTAAGGAAAAGACTAAAAAGCCCCTAATAACAACGCTGGAGAAAAATTCCTGTCAGGCCTTTTGCAGACATAAATAGTGGTAAAATAGTCAGTTAGTTGGCTACCTTTGGCAAAATAGTCATAACTTTTTACTCCAAATTTGGATTAATAAACAGTTAGTTGTGTTGAAAAGAAGACTCAAAGACATTTCATTTGGTGGGTCTTGGGGAACAAAACTCTTCATAGTCTAGGAGTTATGCTCGTTTGAAGTTAACCCCAATAAAATCTCATATCATACTAAAACTTGATTGATCAAAATGCTCTCAACTACTTTGCGCTAAATTTATCTTATGACCATGATTCACATCAAAAACACTCACCATACTAGGAAATTGGTCATAAAACTTATATTTAATTAGAAATCATCGAGTTTGGGGCCTATATGGGTACGAAGAATGGTTTCAATCCTTGTTGAAAGTTCGGAGCATTACATTCCCACAATGGCAACCCTCCCAGCTCTCGAAATGCCATTCTCATTTCCACCTTTTGCAGCTAATCCATCTACCTTGAAATTTGACTTCAGCTTAGCTATGCGTCTCTTTTTATTAGCCTATCAACTTTTGAACATGTGGAAACTGAATCAGGAAACAAACCTGCATCAATTTTCATGAACGAATTGCTTTTCTTCAGAAAAGCTTCCTGGTTCAGTGACTCATAGCTGTTTCTGCATGAGCTCTCTTCAAGATTCCACCAGTTGGTTGACTGCAGCTTGCCTAGTTGTAGTGGCGAAGGACTACACACCATTTGTATCTCTCTTCTTAAAAATTTGATCCTATTTTTAGGCCAAACATTTAGCAGGATCAAGTTTTAAGAAGAGAAATGCAAATGGTGGCAGCTTGCCTAGTTGTAGGTGCTCAAATCTTTGTCTAGACTAAGCTGATAGCTAATTTCTACAGCTTGTTTAGGTGATTAATATACAGTTAGTTACCTAAAAAAAAGATCAAACTCAAGGGATATCTACCTATCACCCCCCATTTCCTTTATCCCACCCCACCCCCACCCTCCTTAGTAGCCAAAATGCACCTACATCCATAAGCAAACAAAATAAGTTTGCAGACACAGAGGACATAGCAAATGAAAACATGCAGCAACTGCAGAAAAAAACTTCGAATTCTGTGTAATCCAGCTTCCCAACCATGCCAAGAATGCACCTAGAAAGATATATATACAAACGAGAAAGAATAAAGGAAATCAAAGAAAAGAAGATTTGATTGAAATAAATAGAGATTTTCAGCCAATGAATCTTTAGACCCAATAAATGTTGGACAATGGAACTAATAACACCTACAACCAGGTTTAATCGGGCCTTGCTCATTATGAAGAAAGAAAAATTAACTGCAAAATAGTTTGCACACATAGTGAAAAATTAACTGCAAAACAGTTTGTACACATAATCTATTTCATTAGAGTCCAATTTTCAACATCATAACAACCACAAGTAACTCCACTAATGCACAGTAAAACTCAGGCCTAGCTGAAAAACCAAGTATTTAACCTGAATTAAAGATAGAAAATCCAAATGCACAGTTATTTCACCAACCTCCTTTAGCTATCCTCTAAGAATCTAAAATTCTACCTCCAAGTTTGCCCTTATCCATTTCCAGGGAAAAAACTCAACCTAAATTTTCCAAACAAGTAAGAGTAAGTGATAACACATAAAGTTAGCCAAAGGTGAAAGTGCCCAAGAATTCCATCTGGGACAATAACACCTAGACAAAAAGAATAAGGCGATGCATTTTGGTTCCAGAATAAACAATATCAAGCATAGCTAATCAACAAAATTAGGCCTAGATGATCATATGAATCAAAAGGGATCAGGATTTGGCCAAGGACCTTGAAACAATGGTTCCTCAATCAACTAGTACACTTAACAATATAACGACACTAAAAAGAGTACCGAGAAATCCTCTAGCTGGCAGAGCTAGGCAATTATCTAGCAAAGATAGAAGCATTGTCATGAGGGAATGAGGTAGGGTACTATAAAACTTGCATCACCATACATAATGCTAAATTGCACTGGCGCTAATTGATAAAAAGTTCAAACCCAAAAAGCATTAGAAGTGTCTATGCCATAAGAAAATTGGGATATGATCGAGGACATGTAGCTGTTAACAAATTGTTACTAGCGGAGTTCCTAAAGCTCTAGACTGATTTCATGAGACCTGAAAAATATGCAACAAGTGGTCACAAGGATAGGTGAAGATGAGATGGATGTAGAAACCTAGTTGATCAATAACTGGCATGTTCCAATTTATGGGTATACACGTGACAGGCACCTAATGCCACTAACAAGGATCGAGCGGATCACTATGACCATATACCCCTTTCATGAACTATATGATAAGATAATTTTTATTACATTTAAATTCCTTCTGATAAAATGTACACAAGATTCTTAACTTTAAAACTGAATGAATATGTTTAACACTAGACCATAACGGTAATGGCAATGAAGTCTTATGCATGCAAACTAGATATCCCATAATGTATGTCATGGAACCCTTAACGATATACATAAGAATGAACAACTATAAAGTAGCTTTCATGATGAAGATGTGGAGCTCATCATAAGTAATGAAATAGGAGTGGAGGAACCTAACTCAGTTTTGCAACCACCAAAAGCAAGGTATCTGTAATGTCACATGATGTGCACAAAATCAGGACCAAGTACCATATAAATAGTTGTACCCCATAAGTATCATTGACTCCTTCCAATAAGATTGGAATGATAAGTTAGGGATACATAAAATACGTGAAATACGATAACTGTGAAATTTCATAAAATCAATAATGAAAAGAAATAAACATTAAAAGCACTTTCATGTGATATGTTTGGCATTTCAGAATATTAAATCATTTCTACATACATCTTTCGATAAATTGTAAAATAATTCCTAGCCATTTCGATAAACTATTCAATGGGGAGTTCCAATACTCAATGACTGTATGTTGAGCATCCTCCAGTAAACCTTGGAGTCTCACCAAAAGGATATTGACTATAGTGACCATCACCTGGTCATGAGGCCGCCTCACCCGATATTGTGGGATAATTGATGATAGAGCTAGCATGGTAAGTCATCTCTATGGACAAAATATGATATACACAAAAGATAATTTCCTTAAACTGCATGACCCATAGGTCTCATAAACATTTTCAATGATTAGATCGTAACACCCATAGCTCAATTCTATACTTTGAAACCAATAAAGCTCCTTGGGCTTCGATAAAACAATAACTTTTGAAAACATTTTGACAAGTTTGAAAATCAAAAGATAATGATTTTCAACATTTCCTATAACAATTTGATTCAAACCAAGAGGAAAAAATTGGTATAAAGTATGTTGATGGTACAAAAGTCATATAATGACAAATTTATGCGTATACGATACCATAAGATAGCAAAAAATATTTATAATGTTAAGAACATGGATGGTAAAGTTCGTTCACTCAAAATAATCCAAACCAACATTTAAAGAAACATTAGTAAACTTTAGAATTAATGGAATTCGTCAATTAAACATTAAGGGAAGGTACATCTTGACTTACCTCACTTAGCTTTCCCAAACAAGCTCAAAATTGCACAACATGTCCAATTCAACTCAATCTACACAAATTATAGCTGATTTCCATTAATTCGTATTCAGGGAAATCAAGCTCAGCTCAATTCAAGTCCATATAGTGTCTACAAATGTCCATTCAATCCAAATTCTCATTCCTTTCATAAATTGAGTTTAGCAATTCAATAAATAGTATTCTTGAGCTCATCAAAATAATTATTTAACTCATACCCTGGCTGTAATTTACTAATCACTATCTTCTTCCCCAAATGCTGCTATTCAAGAGTATTCTTAATCCACACTTTAATGGTGTTTCAACTTCTAAATACCTTCATAATACTCATATTTTCATCATAGTTGAAGAAGAAGGCTAGAAATTACCTTTTGAAGAAACTCCAGAAATTCTTCCACTTCACCATAAGTCTTTTTCTCATGAGCAACAAAAACATTCACCACCTCAGGAATTGAGAAAGACTGTCAAGGCCTAAAAACAATTTTTGAGCCTACAAAGAAAATCGTTGAGCTCCAGCAATTTCCTTCTAAGTTAATTTTAGCTCAGCAATTTCTTTGGCCTTAACAACTTCATCTTCATTAGATTCCATTCGCCTACAATTTTGGCAGGCCGCAAATAAAAGAAAACTTTATTGTCTCCTTCAGATTCAACCAACAAATGGAGCAACACCTGAAGACCTGATTGTTTCGTGAAGTTTATTTGCATAAATACTATGGAGAAGAGCTGTCTTTCACTCTTCAAGCCCTAGAAAAAGACATTACAAGAAAAACAAGCCAGGTGAGTGTGAAACTACAAGTTTGATTACAAATTTCTTGGTGATATCATGAATTAATGTACTATCTATAGTTTAGTGTTGTGACTTGAAATTGTGAACTTGTTTCTTGAAAATGGTAAGTGTAGTGACTTGAAATTGTGAACTTGTTTCTTGAAATGGTTAAGCGTAGTTTCCACGAACAGCAGAAAAGCACTAACAAGAACCCATGAAAGATTCTAAACTTCACGAAAACTAAACATAATTAGCAATAAGACAAGGGTATTAATATAATAGATAGAAACTTATAATGCTGAATAAGGTTATAAATGGGCTGGTTGGGCTAAAATTGGAGTTATTAAAATGGGTTGAGTTAGAAATTGGGTTGGGTCATGATCAATTCAAATTTACTTTGGGTTCAAATGAATTGGGCTTAAATGGACTTAAAACTGGGTTGGATCTTGACACATCCAGTTTGACCCACTTGATCTAAAGAATATTAATATAGTGATATTTACCACTTGTAGCATTACTGAATATTGTCTTTTGCAAAACCTCCTATACTGCTAAATGTTAAAGCTACTATCTCTTAACATTCCTTGCTAAATTTTGTTTGATCTTTTAAACCATTTTGGAAGAAAAGCTTTGAATTTATGACTATAATTATATGTCTTTGAATAGATAGGAATTCATATCTGACTTCATCATGATATCTAAAATTTATTTCAGATTTAGTTTACTTTGACTTTTGTCCTAAAAGAACATAAATAAGGAAAAAAATTGAGTGTTGAAGTGTAACGACCCTTTCCGTCGTTACGAGTGAGTCTACTGTACAAAAATCTAGGTTAAAGTTTTTCCTGAATTGGGAGTTAGAAATTTCAGGCTAGGCTAGTCTTGGATGAAATCCAAGCGAGGTATGGTCTAGGACAATCCGGGAATGGATTGGGTAAATGTGAAGGGATTTAATATGTTTTTATGTTAGCTAAGACAATAATAAATCCGTAGGATCTTTTGGAAGTACATTCAGGTAATTAGAACTCCTGATATCAAACTTGGTGTAAAAGGGTTAGTACGAAATGTCATGGTTTGACAGTGCATTGTGAAAAAGACAAAACTAGGAGCAGTCCTTAGTTTGTACCTCACCACACCCTCTATAGCAGGTGGTAGGCCGATATGACTGTGCTGCTATAGCAGAAAAAAATTCCTCTAGAACGGGGGTCAACATTGGTCAATCCAGCCATAGCAGGCGGATTCTGCTATAGTGATGCCGTTATAGTGGGATAGGGCTGCAATAGCAGGATATGCATGGATTTATGCAGAAAATACCCCAAAATATTTCATTATTTCATAACTCATTTTGGGAAGGGCTTAGGTGATTTTGGGCAAATTCCACTCAATTTTCATCCAAACTCTCCATAAAGGTAAGTGATTCCTTTCGTTAACTTGTAGTTCAATTGTTAACTAATAGAATTACTAGTTTTTGAATTTTTGGGGATGATTTGACTTAAGATAGCAAAATTTTCTGATCCAATTAAGTGAATGGGATAGAAAACCCTTGGGTTTTGGTTAAAGATTGCTAATTTACTTTTGCATGTTGATAATTCTCTATTGTAGCCATGAAATTGATAGGATTAAGGTGGAATTATGGTAGAAAACCCTAGAATGGGGAGAATGATCATGAAATTGGCCTTGAGGTTTGGGGATTAGGTTATAATCCTTGATATTGTTAGGTCATTTGGTTGATTATGTGTTATATTCATGTTTTAAGATCACAATCAAGCAAAGGTTGCAAGAAAAGGAAAAACTCAAGTTTGTCATAGAGCATTTCAGGCTTGGATTAAGGTAGGTGATGGTTTAATATAGTTGAAACCCAACTTTTTTTACGTGTGCATGATAACTATTCCTTCGTATTACTTGTTATAATGCATGTCCAAGGAAAGTGAATGACTATTTGATATCCTAAGTGTTAATCACATGCAATGAACTTATATGAAAAGCTTGTTGGTGTTTACAAGTGTTGTTTCTGTTATCATTGTTCTTGTGATATTTGTCATTCTTGTGAGATAAACCGATATTTGGACAACGTACTCTTCTTTTGTTCAGTGCAGAGCATATTCCAGAGACTTTTTTGAGACCTCATTTTTAGAGCAGATAGCATTCGAACTGAAGGGTGAGCTATATCTTCTGGGCTGCCATGAGTTTTCACTTAGTTTTTGGTCCATTATTTTGGAACTGGATATTTCTGTTGTTTTTGGGGTTGAACCCTTTCTTAGATATCATAGTGTTTTGGTGCAATGAATTATAGGTTCTAGAGGATAGTTAGCTTTTGTTATTTTCCACAATGATTTTTCATTGGATTTCAGTACTTTTTTAATGCAAAACAGCTAGTTCGCCTTATTTTTGCCTAAGTGTTAGGTTTGTATATTTGGGGTTGGTTGGTTCTCCCACCGAGAGTTAGTATGGGTGGCACTCACAGTGGGCTGGGTCTGATAAAGTTGGAATCAGAGCCCTAGGTTCGTTGATCTCATTGTACCAAAACGGGTCTAGTAGAGTCTTGCAGAATGGTATAGAGACATCTATATTTTTATTCGAGAGGCTATAGGACTTTAGGAAACTATCATTTCTTTCTTCTTTCTTGATAAAACTTGATTTTAATTGATATCTGGTGATACAAATTGGTATCTGACCTTTGTCATTCTTTTGTGCTCAGATGGTGAATACTAGATCGAACATAGCAAGAGCCACAAACCCCTTACTAGTAGCTCTAGTTGTGGAATCAGCTATTCGAGAATAAGGACAAGGAAGGGGTAGGGGAAGGGGAAGAGGAAGAGCCACACCCACCATGGGTGGAGCTCAGGTAGTAGCTGACCAGGCCCGTCATAGGTTAGCAACACCTCCCCTACCCAAGGATCATTATGAGGAGGTTGAAGAGATGAATGAGGATATTGTAGAGTAGGATAAGGCGGCACCTGTTAGGGGTACATCTCTTCCCACGATGTCTTCTGATATGATTCAGCATGTGCTTTCTTTTCGGAGTGGCTTATCCGATACTGGGGCCACTCCTGCTATGCCTGCTTATAAGTTTTCATGTGTCCAACTGACTGTTTTTCGGCCTATGTTTTTCCCTTGCCCATTGTTAGGTCTTATCATGACTGGGACTGTGCATGACATGCTGATTAAGTTTCTGAAGATGAAACCTCCTACTTTTTTGGCTTAAAGACGGAGGATGCATTTGAGTTCATTGTTGACTGTTATGAAAGGCTAATAAAATGGGTATTGTTGAGAAACACGCTATTGGTTTTGTTACTTTCTATCTGCAAGGTGATTCCAAGTAGTGGTGGTTAGAGTATTTGGAGTTTCGGTCACCAGCTTTGCCTCCATTGACATAGGCTCAGTTTCATACCCTATTTTTAAAGAAGTATGTACCCCGTAATCTTTGTGATCATAAGAAGGATGAGTTCTTAGCCTTTGAGCAGGGTAATATGTCTGTTGCGGCCTATGAGGCCAAGTTTCATGCTTTGTCTCGTGAGGAGAGGATTCAGTTGTTTGTGAAGGGACTGAACACTGACTTGTAGTTTTTGACTATTCATATGAATTATACCAGAAAGACCTTTAATGATGTTTATGATTATGTGAAAAAGGTGGATGTGGTGAAGTAAGTTGGTCAGGCAAAGGTGTTAGCAAAGAAGTCCCAAAATATAGGTAACTTGGCAATTCTTATTCCAGGGGTCATACCCAACAGGCCTATTCGGCCCGCCTTATTCCAAGATTCATACCCAACAACCCTCAGTTGCTAAAAGCCAAAGGGATTCTTATTCTTTGACCAACAGGACTTCTCTTGAACAAGGTTGTTATACTTGTGGTGTTGTACGACAACTCAAGAGAGAGTATCCGCAGAGATAGGCTAGGTTTCAATGCCAGTAGCAGGCTAAGGCTATGATTTTTACATGTGGAGGTAATCATAAGGGTCGTCCATAGGTGGGTGGGGTAATAATTAGGGAGGTCATGGTGGAAACTGAGATAATGGTAATACAAGGAAGGGTGGAGCCCAACCTGCTTGCGAGGCCCAACTTTATGATAAAGCCAACTGTTATGCCTTCCCAGGCAAGATCGAGGCTGAGGCATCTGATGCTGTCATTATAGGTACTATTCTTGTCTATGACCAGTTGGCTACTATTTTTGTTTGATCGAAGTTCCACTTATTCTTATGTATCTGTTAGATTTGCCTTGGGATAGGACTTGATTTGTGATATACTTGACTCTCCTGTTTATGTGTCTACTCCAGTTGGAGACTCTGTGGTAGTGACCCATGTGTATCGTGCATGTTCTTGTTTTTTCATGGGTTTCCAAACTTGGGTAGATTTGATTATCTTGGTTATGCTTGACTTTGACATTATCCTGGGTATGACTTGGCTATCTCCGTATCATGTTATTTTAAATTGTTATGCTATGATCGTGACTTTAGAGGTGCTCAAAATGGATATGTTAGAGTGGGAAGGTGTGTATAAGCCTAAGCATGTGAAAATTATATATTTTATTCAGGCTAAGAAGTTAGTTGGAAGAAGGTGTTTGTCCTTTCTAGCACATATCTAGGATATTAGTGCAGGATCTCCTTCTATTAAGTCAGTCCCTGTGGTATAGGAATTTCAGGAGGTATTTCCCACATATTTGCATAGTATGCCTCCGAATCAGGGCATTGACTTCTGTATTGATTTGGAGCCGAGCACTGGCCCCATTTCTATTCCTCCCTATCAATGGCTTTGACTGAGTTGCGAGAAGTCATGACTCAGTTGTAGAAGTTACTGGATAATGGGTTCATTCATCCTAGTGTTTCTCCTTAGGGTGCTCCAGTGCTATTCATTAAGAAAAAGGATGGTAGCCTAAGAATATGCGTTGACTATAGGCAGTTGAATAAAGTTACCATCACGAATAAGTATCCCTTATCTCAGATAGACGATCCCTTTGATAAGTTACACGGTGCTTCTATTTTCTCCAAGATAGACTTGAGATTGGGTTATCACCAGTTAAAGATTCGACTGGAGGATATACCCAAGACAATTTTTAGGACTCAGTATGGGTATTATTTATTCTTAGTGATGTCATTTAGGTTGACTAATGTGCCAGAAGCCTTCATGAGCTTGATGAACGGTATCTTTAAGTCATTCTTTGATTCCTCTGTTATTGTGTTTATTGATGATATTCTAATTTACTCCAAGAGTAAGGAGGAACATGTAGGTTATCTTTACATTGTTTTGGGGATTTTGAAGGAGAAATAGTTGTATGCTAAGTTCTTGAAATGCGATTTTTGGTTGTCTTTGTTTTGTGAGTCTTGCTATTTACTATCAAATGTTTGTCAAAATTTTGGCATCTATTTCTGCTCACTTGACAATGTTAACCCAGAAGGAGGTACCATTTGTTTGGTCGGATAAGTGCGAGGGGAGCTTTCAAAAGCTCAAGGCACTTTTGACGACAACTCCCATTCTTTCCTTGTTAGTTAAAGGTAAGGATTTTATTATATTTTCTGATGCTTCACTCTCTGGTGCTGTGTTGATGTAGGATAGGAATGTGGCTGCCTATGCTTCAAGGAAATTAAAGCCTTATGAGAAGAATTACCCAATCCATGACTTGGAGTTGGCGGCACTGGTTTTTGCACATAAGATTGGAGACACTATCTTTATGGTGTCAAGTGTCAAGTGTTCATGGATCATCGCAGTTTACAATATTTTTTCACTCAAAGGGATCTGAATTTGAGGCAGAGAAAGTGGATAAAGTTACTGAAGGATTATGATGTGACCATCCAATACCATCTGGGTAGGGCTAATATGGTGGCAGACAGATTGAGTCAGAAAGCTGTAAGTATGGGTAGTGTATACTATTTGAGAGTGTCGAGGCAACCTCTGGCAAGGGAGGTTTAGACTCTAGAATCATAGTTTATACAGTTTGGTGTTTCTGAATGGGGTATAGTGTTGATTGGTATTGAGGTAAGGTTAACATTCCTTGATCAAATCAAGGCCAAACAGTTTGAAGATGAGAAGTTGAACAAACTTTGGAACAAGGTGGTATATAGTGAGACTTCTTATGCCACACTGATGTGTGTGGGGTGTTGATAGGGAGGGGACACGTGTGCGCACCATGGGTTGGTTATTTGATTCAGATTTTGCTTGTAGAAGCTCATGGTTCTTGATACTTTATTCAGCTGAGTACAACCAAGATGTATAGTGACCTAAGACAACTCTATTGGTGGCCTGAGATGAAAAGGAATATAGTGGAGTATGTGTCTAAATGCCACAATTATCAGCAGGTGAAGTATGAGCATCAAAAGCCTGCAGATTTACTTCAAAGAATGCCCATTCCTGAGTGAAAATGGGAGAAGATAGCTATGAACTTCGTGGTGGGTCTTCCTGAAACCTTGGGGCAACATGAATCGATTTGGGTCATAGTAGATAGGCTGACCAATTTAGTTCATTTCATCCTAGTTAGAGTGAATTACAACTCAAAACAGTTAGCCAAGGTTTATGTGTAATGACCCAAAAATGTTGTTATGCTGGAAAACATTCCAAAAACATTTTATGACAACTAAAATCCTCCTATTCGGCCTGATGAAATTTAATTGGTGGGGAGAAATGGGGAGCAATATACTTGGCTAAAAATCTAAAACAAATTGGGCCGGCCTGCTGCCTATCTCTGCAGCGGTAAACTTACCGCTACAGCGGTACAGCTGCAGTGGTAAATTCAACCTCTGAAGCGGAACCCTGCAGTGGCGAGCCTGACCTCCCCCTTAATGCCATTTCTATTTTAACTCTCATAGGTCAACCCTTTCCTTCAAAAACACCCTGAGTAAATCCTACCTCCACAACTATGTGCTTTTAAAGGCCAAGCTTCATAAGGGTGGTTTAGAGGCACACCAGGTGAGAACCCGACATGGGACGATGCTTAGCACGTGCGTGAAAATATCTCCTCCCAGTAACAGAATAATTCATCTATGAGGTAGGTTATGGTTCAAATTATAATAGACATGGTCTAGATTCATGTAATATTGATAGTAATGTCAGGAGTTTTCATACATTAGGCCTTGGGGCACAATGTTTGGATGGACGAAAATGATAAAAATTCGGTTAGCCTTTAATAATGTTGTAAATTATTGTTGTACTCCATTGGTGTGATATTCATGGCATGAAATGGGTCAAATCTTGTGAGAATTATGACTAGTTGAATAAACACAATGGCATATAAGTTTGGTGGGGTTAAATATGGTAAAAAGGGAGAGCAAGAGGTAAGTTAAGTTTGATTGAAAGTGCTCTTAGTAATCTAGATAAGTGTGACTTTCATTATGGAAGGTTAGGAAATGTAAGTATAGAGAAAAAGGATAATAGTTATATTAATTGAGTTTTAAGTAACCTATGAGTGTAATTGAATAGACGGGAGATCTTGGAGGACAACCTAGTGGCAAGGCATGTAGCAGAGTAGGTAATTTTGTAAGGGTGGTAGAATAACAAGGTTAAAGATAGTAAGGCCGAGTATGAGTATCTTGATTTAGGTATTGGGAAAGAAATAAGAATGATATTAGGAACTAGAGTGTTGGTCGTAGATAGAGAGAGTTAGTGGTGGCACCTTAATAGAACCATCATAGTCTCATAGGAGGTGTGGGTGTACACAAGTACATGGATATATGTACCTATGTATATGTACAAAAATAATATTGATGTCTCTGTGCTTATATGTGAACCAAAGAATTTAATCTCCATTAGGCACTCTGTGTGATTGTTAATTACATATGCATATTCATACATGTTGATGATGATGGGTTGGTGATTGTGTTGTTGATATTGAAATAATACATTCATGATGTTGTTGTTGATGAGTTATGATGATGATGGTGATATTGATATCGATCATAATGTTCATGATGCTGAAAATGATGTTGATGAGATTGAGAAAAGAAAGAAATGATGCGCACATCTTGCATACATACATTCATTCACATGCATTGAATGTTTGGTTATATTTATATGTTGTTGCTTGTTCATTGAGTGGACCGGCCTTATTGATAAGGGTGATTATGCATGGTAGTGAAGCGTGAATTCAAGGTACGTCCAGGCTTATGTATAATTCTTATTCCCTTATTTATATAGTTGTATAGATGAAGTATATTGTAGTGTCCCTTCCCTCTGGGTTGTTGATGTTGCAAACATCTTGGTTGCTGTGAATCCTATAGTGCATTTCCTTAGTTTAGTACCAAAGGTATCCAGTCCAGTAGTGCGGTGCCTTCAGATGTCCTAATTTAGTAAACTCTCTTGAATAACGAGTTAGGAAAGATTTAGAGGATGTAAGTTAGAGTGGATTGTCAAAGGACAAAGATATAGGAAAATGTTAAATGACAGGAAGGTCATAGAGATACTAAAAGTTAAGTGTTAATAATATCATAATTTGAGAGTTAGAACCCGAACTTTACTTGATGCTATGATTTCTTCCTATTTACTATTATTATTATGTATTTCTAACCCTGGTCGACCGATGATGCTTACCAGTATGTGTGGTTGTACTGATGCTACACTTATTATATCTCCACCTGGGGGTATAGCCGTGGTGCAAGTCAATTGGGGTTTCTGTTACCGCAACAACGATCACTCTGTAGGAGCTCCTATCCTCTCAATCTTACATGGATGCTGGGTCTTGGAGTTTCCTGTTTCTTGTCTAGTGCTCTTGTACCAGTTTAGGCTAGTTTCTGGGGACTCACTTTTGATTGCTCTCCGTATTACTTTTACGTATCAACTGTATTGAATAGATGGTGTATGAGTCCACTGAATTAAAAAATGTTTTGAAATAAGAATTATTTCACTTCCACATGAAAAAAAAGATTGGGTCGTAAGGGTTTTCTATCTAGGGTAGAGTTTGAAAGGTTCCCGCATAATCCGTGGCTTGGGTCGTGACAATATGGTATCAGATCCCAGGTTACCGATCTCCTAGTAAAAGAACAAATGTTAAGTCCTCTGAATAGGTGTATTAATGTCCATATCCAATCTGTGGGAGGCTACAAGGCATCTAGAAATCTGTTTTACTTTCTTATCTCCTATCATGCTATCTCAGCGTTGTCTCTCGAGTTGAGTCCAATTGGTATCTGGCATATTCTAATTGGTATCTTGACCATCACAATTGGGACTGGTCGGCCCTAATTGGTATCTCTTTAATATTTGAAAGGTTGGAACAAGACATTGCAATCCGTGGAGGTCAACAAGAATGCATAGGAGATGACCGATTATGTTTTGCAGTATGATTGATATGGTGTAAAGTACTTGTTGCATGGGAATAATATGTTTTGAATATATATGGGATTGTTATCCTTGCTGGTATATAGTGACATACTCTCTGTGATGATTAAAACCTCTTAAGTACAAATATTTGTTATGCGTGTTGATTCACATGATGTGTGGACCAGGGACCCAGGGATCATGAGGACCGGTGTGATCTCAGGGTGTATCTTTATTTCTGCAACTTGAGGCATGCCTCATCTCTCCGTGATTTAAAGTATTCCTTAATTTCTATCTGAATCCTAATGAACTACCCAGGTTCTAACTGTTCTATTGGGGAAATATTTTTTGTGTGACTAATTGGGTAAGTAGAAGTGGGAAGAATAGTGTTATACCTATCGAAATTATGAATTTGAATTGTGTTAGTAATGACTCATGATTATAAAATAAGTATTAAGGTCAGGAATTTGCTTAGACAAAAGAGTAATAAATAATAGGAGTATTCATTGGGTAGTATTGTGTAGAAAAATGGCCTGGGATTGATTAGATGAATAAAAAGTGAAACCACTGGAGGTTACCACTGCAACGATAGTTTTACCATTGCAGCAGTAAATTAACCGCTACAGCGGTTCCAGGCAATAAGCTGCCAGGGAATGTTTTCCTATTTTATGATTTTGCAATCGTCGCAAAAATGACTCTGTATTTGCAATTAACTAAAGATAAAATCTTTTTCCGACACGCATAGTAATCTTAAGCAGTTATAATTAAAGGTGCGGTAATGATAAATGTCATAAAAATGCAAAGAAAATAAAAAGAGTAATTGTTTGTTACAATCCCCAAAGGGGGGCAACCCAAATTCATTAATAATATAAAATAAGGGGGGGAGAGGTATCTAGCTGGTGGCGTCATCTCCGAGGCTCGAGGAATTTGAACCCTCCTCCTTCATTCTACTTAGGAAGGAGAACTCTTCTACATCCTTCCTTTTCAGCTTTGAGAGATTTTTGGTAGGGAGGGACACTTGAAAATTTCCTGCACAGCCTTCCACATCCTCACCAGCATGCGGTCTCGGGAGCGACGCTTCTTCTCCTCCTCATCTAGCTCCCTTCAAAGCTCAACATAGGATTGGGCTGAATTCGATGGGGTAGTCGAGCTTAAGGGAGCCACTCCAGGTGGAGGTAGCTAAATCTCAAAGTAACCCCACATCACGATAAAAACAGCCTCCTAACCAGTAAGAGATGTGGGAGCCTGATAGTAGTAGGAGTTCCAGACTCCTCTCCCCCGCCGACTCTATTACTTTCACCCTCCTCTCCCACCTCCCTTTTATTCTTGCTTCCTCCCCATGTACCCCTGGCCCTTAGAGGGTTAAATGGCATGTCACACTCGGTATCACGATCCTCCGTGGGCACGTCCACTCTCTTCTGGTGATCAAGGAAGGTAAGAAAAGATCCCTCACTGACCTCTCCCTAGAATAGAAGTACTGCCATACGTCGATAATATGAAAAACCACATTCATATCGATCCTTGCAAGCGCACAAGCCACCACCATAGCCCAGAGAAAGACCATGTCAGTTATATTTCCCAAAGGATGAATCTTCAGGGACACCAGGTATAACTACACTCTAGCCTCTGCTGAGAAGTAGGTGCTCTTGGTCCCTTTTAGACCGAACCATCTCACCTTCCGCTCCTGACCCTCCGAGGCTAAGATCCTAGCCACCCACTTTAAGTCTAACTCTCAGAACTTTGCCTCAAAATCAGCATTGGAGGGGTATGGGATCCCTATGGCATCATTGATAGTGGTAACATCCACTAGAACCTTCTTTCCTCGTATGCGGATAGTGGGAAGGGGTACGAACAAATCTACGGTCAAGAGGATGGCATAAAACTCCCAAACTAACTCCAGGTTTAATCTTGGGATAGACTCAATCAGCATACCCCACCCAAATACCCTCAGTTGGTTGTAGAGCTCGGGTACCTCATCCTCCACATCCTTCATTATAAAACCCCATTCATGGAGGAAAACCCTCGTATTCAAGCCCTCCTCATAACAGTCGCAGCTAGCAGTATTGGGAAACCTTAGATATTAGGGTTGGTGCTATATGATAGCCCTACAATGTAATGGAAATTTTAGTATTAGAAGCCAAGTCAGAGTACGACGGGAGGGAAGAGTTTTAAAATTTCACAAAAAAATAAAACGCTGGAAGTTACTGCCAGTTACCGCTACAGTGGTAAACTAACCGCTGTAGTGGTACCTCTGTAGCGGTAACTTATAGCTGCAGCGATATTGTTACGGCAGAAAAGTTATCGCTGCAGTGGTTCCATTATCTCCAACCGTCAACCTCTCCTCTCATAGCGGAGTTTTGACTTTTCTCCGTATTTTCAAGATTTAAGGGTAGATCAGGCTTAGGGAAGTTTGTATGAACCTTTTTACACTAAAATGGGAGTGAATAACACTCGAATTCACCCTTAAATCACTGAAATTAGTTAGGGAAGATAACCTCTCACCTCCAACTTTGTTCATGGCTAAAATTCTCCATAAATTACGTCAATCTTACGCCCATGATGCTGTAGAAGCATTGCAGACATTAGGGAAACAAAAATGTTCATCATTTAGATTGAAAACATTACCAAAATTCAAAACCCAATGTCGTGCCCAAAATCCTTTCAAAAGTTTTGAGTTCTAACAAGTTCCTACTATTCTACAATGACAAAAACAAAATAAAGTACTAGGGATGAGAAGTTGCCTAAAAGAATTAACGCAGGGGGACGATTACACAGAGAGAATTGAGAGAGTTTTGAGTAAGGGGAGTGAAAATTGGGAAAAGTTCATTTCCCCCTATTTTGAAACCACCACGAACTGCTGCTGCAGTAAATTATCATTGTAGTACTACCACTATAGTGGTAATTTAACCATTGCAGCAGTAGCGTTTCCCCAAGCCCGAGTTTCAGTTTTCATCCCGAGTTTTCATGTGTTACGGTATTTTTTCCATATTTGAATGTTTTTCAGATAACCTATTACATAATCATTATAGTGGAATTTTACCCATAGTTGATGGAAATTTGGGCTAATAATTCAAACAATGCGGGGATTTACTAATGATATGTGGATCAGTTACGTTGGCTTCGGGATTAATTAACAAAGCTTAGAATAGGTGAGCGAGTAAGAAATTATGAGGCCCTTCTGCCCTTAATACATTGCAAATTTGAATAGGTAAGTCCTTCCTAAAACCCTCGATTCTGACTCTTTGGCCATTCGGGGATGAACGATGGGTAAATTGGTATCTAATGTAATGACCCAAAAATTTTGTTACGTTGAAAAACATTTCAAAAATTTTTATGATGACTAAAATCCTCCTATTGGGCCTGATGGAATTTAAATCGTGGGAAGAAATGGGGACCAACATAATTGGGCTTCCTACCACTGCAGTAGTATCGCTGTAGTGATAAATTCAACCGCTGCAGCAAAACCTGGCAGTGGCCAGCCTGACCTCCCCTTAAAACCCTTTCTATTTTAACTGTCATGGGTTGTCCATTTCCACCAAAAAAACCTTGAGTAATCCCCACCTCCATAACTATGAGATTTTAAAGGCCAAGTTTCAAAAAGGCAATTTTGAGGCACACCCGACAGGAACTCGACATGAGAAGATGCTTAGCATTTGCGGGACAACTCTCTCCTCTTAGTAGTAGCACGATTCATGTACGAGGTAGGTTATAGTTTAAATTGCAATATACTTGGGTTAGATTCATATAATATTAATAGTAATGTCAGGAATTTTCATACATTAGGCATTCAGGCATGGTGTTTAGATGGACAAAAATAATAAAAAATCTAGTAAGGCTTTAATAATGTTTTAAATTGTTGTTGTACTCCATTGGTGTGATGTTCATGGCATGAAATGGGTCGAGTCTTGTGAGACTTATGACTAGTTGAATGAATACCACCTGGCGAGAACCCGACATGGGACAATGCTTAGCACGTGCATGAAAATATCTCCTCCCAGTAACAGAATGAATCATCTACGAGGTAGGTTATAGTTCAAATTTCAATAGACATGGGCTAGATTCATGTAATATTGATAGTAATGTTGGGAGTTTTCATACATTAGGCCTTCGGGCACAATGTTTGGATGGACGAAATTGATAAAAATCCGGTTAGCCTTTAATAATGTTGTAAATTATTGTTGTACTCCATTGGTGTGATATTCGTGGCATGAAATGGGTCAAATCTTGTGAGAATTATGACTAGTTGAATAAACACCATGGATTATAGGTATGGTGGGGTTAAATATGGTAAAAAGGGAGGGCAAGAGGTAAGTTAAGGTTGATTGAAAGTGCTTTAAGGTTGATTGAAAGTGCTCTTAGTAATCTAGATAAGTGTGACTTTCATTAAGAAAGGTTAGGAAACATAAGTGTGGAGAAAAAGGATAATAGTTATATTAATTGAGTTTTAAGCGACCTATGAGTGTAATTGAATAGACGAGACAACTTGGGGAACAACCTAGTGGGAAGGTATGTAGCAGAGTAGGTAAAGGGTCGTAGAATAACAAGGGTAAGGATAGTAAGGTCGAGTATGAGTATCTTGATTTAGGTATTGGGAAAGAAATAAGAATGATGTTGGGAACACGAGTGTGGGTCATAGATAGACAGAGTCAGCGTTGGCATCTCGATAGAACTATCGTAGTCTCATAGGAGGTGTAGGTGTACATAATTATATGGATATATGTACCTATGTATATGTACGAAAATAAGATTGATTTCTCTGTGCTTATATGTGAACCAAAGAATTATAATCGCCTTTGGGCACTCTTTGTGATTATTGATTTCATATGCATATTCATACATGTTGATGATGATGGGTTGGTGATTGTGATGTTGATATTGAAATTATGATTTTCATAATGTCGTTTTTGAGTAGTGATAATAATGACAATGATATTGATATTGATCATGATGTTCATAATGCTGAAAATAATGTTTATGAGATTGAGAAAAAAATGAGATGATGTGCATATCCTGCATACATACATTCATTCATATGCATTGAATGTTTGGTTATATTTATATATTGCAGTTTTTTCCTTGAGTGGATTGGCCTTATTGATAAGGGTGATTATGCATGGTAGCGAAACATGAATGCAAGGTACGTCTAGGCTTATGTATAATACTTATTCCCTTATGTATATTGTTGTATAGGTGAGGTATATCATTGTGTCCCTTCCTGTAGGGTTGTTGATGTTGTAAACTTCTTGGTTGTTGTGAATCCTTTAGTGAATTACCTTAGTTGAGTACCAAGGGGATTCGGTCCAGTAGTGCAGTGCCCTTAGATGGCCTAATTTAGTGAAGTCTGTAGGTTGGTCTAAAGTGAGTTAGGAATTATAGAAAATAGAATAACGATTTAGGGAAGATTTAGTGGATGTAAGTTAGAGTGGATTGTCAAAGGAAAAAGATATATGAAAATGTTAAATGGCAGGTAGGTCATAGAGATGCTAAAAATGATGTGTTAATAATTACTTTATTTGGGGGTTAGAATCGTAAATTTACTTGATGCTATGATTTCTTCCTATTTATTATTATTATGATGCATTTCTAACCCTGGTTGGCCAGTTATGCTTAACAGTACACGTGGTTGTACTAATGCTACACTTACTATACCTCTATCTGGGGGCATAGCCATGGTGCAGGTCAGTTGGGGTTTTTATAGATGTGATGGTGACCAATTTACAGCAACTCCTATCTTTTCGATCTTATATGGATTCTGGGTCTTGGAGTTTCTTATTTCTTGTCTAGTGCTCTTGTACCGGTTTATGTTAGTTTCTAGGGATTTACTTTTGATTGTTTTTCGCATTACTTTTACGTATCAAATGTATTGAATAGATAGTGTATGAGTCTGCTGAATTAAAATATATTTTGAAATAAGAATTATTTCACTTTCATATGAAATAAATGATTGGGTGGTAAGGGTTCTCCTATCTAGGGTAGAGTTAGGTAGGGAGTTATGCGGTTTGTCAAGATGGATATGCTTAGCCCTCAGTATATTGGTCTATTTAAGGTTCTTGAGGACGTGGGTCCTGTAGCGTACAGGTTGGCATTGTCACCAAGCATGTCAGGGGTCCATCCGATTTTCCACGTGTCTATGGTTAAGAAATAACATGGGGATGGGGATTACATTATTAAATGGGATTTGATTTTGCATGATAAAATCTTTCCTTTGAGGATGAGCCTATTGCAATTCTTGATCGGTACAACTGGATGTTAATAATGAAGGAAATTCAATCGGTAAAGGTCCAATAGAAGCATCATCCGGTTAAGGAAGCTACTTGGGAAACCAAGAGGGATATGTGGTACAAGTACCCTCACTTGTTTGAGGATACATGTACTTTTTTTTCTCTCTTACTTGCCTCATTTTCTTGTTTGGTCATTCGGGGACAAACAACGGGTAAATTGGTATATGTTGTAATGACTGTTTCAATTGTTATTGGTGAGTATAGCATACAAAAATTTAGTTAAGGGTTTTCGCCGAATTGGAAGTTAGAAATTTCAGGCTAGGCTAGTCTTGGATAAAATTTGAGCGAGGTATGATCTAGGGAAATTCGGGAATGGGTTGGGTAAATGTAAAGGGATTTAATACATTTTTATGTTAGCTAAGACGATAAGGAATTCATAGGATCTTTTGGACGTGCATTTGGGAAAGTTGAACTCCCGATATTGAACTTGATGTAAAGGGGTTAGTTTGGAATATCATGATTTGAGGGTACGTTGCAAAAAAGATAAAACTGGGAGAATTATCAATTTTCTGCTTTGCCACAACCGCTATAGCGGGTGGTAGGCCACTATGACTGCACCGCTATAACAGAAAAATTCCCACTATAGCGAGAGTCAACGAAGGTCAATCTCGCCATTGCAGGCAGATTCTGCTATAGCGGCATAGGGCTGCTATAGTGGGAAATGAGTGGATTTTGCTGAAAAATACTCCAAAACATTTCATTATTTCAAAACTCATTTTGGGAAGGGCTTAGGTGATTTTGGGTGAATTCTACTCAATTTTCATCCAAAGTCTTCGTAAAGGTAAGTGATTCCTTCCATTAACTCGTAGTTTGATTTTTAACAACTAGAATCACTAATTTTTGGGGTTTTAGGGATGATTTGACTTAACCTAGCAAATTTACTGGTGCAATTAGGTGAATGGGTGGAAAACCTTTGGGTTTTGGTTAAATATTTCTAATTTACTCTTGCATGTTGATAATTCACTATTGTAGCCATGAAATTGGTAGGATTTAGGTGGAATTATGGTAGGAAACCCTAAAATGGGGGGAATGATCATGAAATTGGTCTTGGGGTTTTGGAATTAGGTTATAATTCTTGATATTATCAGGTTATTTGGTTGATTATGTGTTATATTCATGTTTTTAAACCACAATCAAACCGAGGTTGCAAGAAAAGGAAAAGCTCAAGTTCGTTAGAGCATTTCAGGCTCGGATTGAGGTAGGTGATGGTTTAATGTAGTTGAAACACTTCTTGTTTTATGTGTGCATGATAACTATTCCTTCGTATTGCTTGTTACAATGCATGTTCAAGGAAAGTGAATGACTATTTAATATCCTAAGTGTTAATTGCATGCAATAAACTTATATGAAAAGCTTATTGGTGTTTACAAGTGTTGTTTCTATTATCATTGTGGTTGTGATTATTGCAATATCTGTCATTATTGTGAGACGTACTGGTGTTTAGATATCTTCACAGGATTTGGTTGATATAAGGTTGGTAGACACTTGATGTCTGAGATTTGGTACATGGACAAGAGCTCGTCCCCTACAAGTCATGGCTAGTGGACGACCATAAGACCATAAGCATGTATGTACAAGGTACAGGTGAGTGTGATGGCTCCTTAAGTGAACCAGGCTTAAGTGTTGACTTGTTATATTGGTTCCTTGAGTGAACCAGGTTTATGTGTTACTTGCTGTATTTGGTTTCTTGATGTAAATCGGGATTCATAATTATTGCCATAGTTGTTATTGGAATGGATACTTGAGTGGTATGGGTTTATTTGCAAGATTGGCATAACTCTATATTGTCTATTTACTTGTGTAATTGAGACATGGTTGATATAATTGTTTGAGTCATGGTTGTTGACTTGGAGTCTTGTTGGTAGTCATGGTCCTGACTTGACTTGTTATCCATGTTTACAAATATTGACTAAACTCTATAATGTTGTTGTATAAGGATAAGTGTTATGAACTTAAGGTAAGGTTACATGGTAGGTTTTCATAGTTGTCTTGACTTACTAAATTATGGTTACTTGTTCATATTTCTCATTTTGGGTTGACCGATGACCCTAACAGTACACTATTGTTTCTTTTGTACAGATACTACACGTGCTCTTCTTTTTACTGAGTGCAAAGCATTTTCCAGAGACTGTTTGGAGACCTTAGCTGTAGAACGGATAGCATTCGAACTCAAGGGTGAGCTACATCTTCCGAGTTGTCATGAGTTCTTCACTTAGTTTCTGGTCCATTATTTCGGACTTAGATATTTCTGTTGTTTTTGGGGTTGAACCCTTTCTTGGATATCATAGTGTTTTGGTATAATGACTTTCAAGTTCTAAGGGATTGTTAGATTTTGTTATTTTTTGCAATGTTTTTTCAATGAATTATGGATTTTAGTACTTATTTAATGCAAAACAACTAATTCGCCTTATTTTTGGCTAAGTGTTGGGTTTGCACATTTGAGGTTGGTTGGTTCTCCCATCGGGAGTTAGTATGGGTGCCACTCATGGCGGGTTGGGTCGTAACATGAAGATTTTGATTCTTGATTTTTTGGTGAAGGTGCAAATACTAATTATACTTCCTTTAATAGATAGCAATTTCTCGTTACCAATAATATGTGGAAGTATCGATGTAAATTCATCATCATTCCATCTGAAATTCATATTTGACTTCATTATAATATCTAAAATCTATTTTAGGTTTAGTTAACATTGACTTTTGTCCTAAAAGAACACAAGTAAATAAGGAAAAAAAATTTAGTGTTGAAGATTTTGATTCTTGGTTTTTTAGTGAAGGTGCAAATTTGATATTCAGATCACCATATACTAACTTCCTCTTCTATGTTTTGAATATCAAATTGAAAATACTACTTATGAAGTTTTTCTTTTTCCTCCTTTTTCAAGAATGAAGTCCTTTGTCTTCATCTCCTTTAACTTTTTCAACCAACATACTGACAATGAAGTTAGCAATAGTTGATGATTAAGAATCTGTTTTGACTAGATGCAAATTTTTTAAAAAATAAAGAAGACTTCTAAATCTAATAGACCTAAACTAAATATATGTAGAATGTGTCTTTAATCTTGTGATCTTAAACATCTTAAACATGTCATGTGGAAATTTATAATTAAAGAGTTGCCAAAAACGAAAGCGGACTAAAAAGGATATTAAGACAAACAAATTGCAACGGAGGGAGTATTCATGTAGTTTTTATGTTTCCAAGAATGAAGTCCTTAGTTTTCATTTAACTTAACATTTTCAACTAACATAGTGACAATAAAGTTAGCACTGAGTTGATGATTAAGATCTGGTGTAAAGTTTTGGTTAAAGTTTTAATGACTGATATAAGATTTAGTCATGTTTTGCTACTACTGAACAATGAGTTGGGCTATATGCATTAATTGTAATTTTTTTGAGACTGGTACTATTAACATTAACTATAATTTTCTTTGCTAAATTTTGTTCGTTATATTTTCTTCGGTGTTTTAAATCACATCCTGAAAAAAGTTTTAAATTCCTAATTATAATTTTACTTTATTGAATCGATAGAAATTCATATTTGACTTGGGATGCCTGTCAAAATTAGAAAAGATATAGAAGGCTATTTATGTCCAATTCAAATTTTCTTGAATTTTATGATGTAGTAGGTGTTATTTTAAGTTAAATAAAATCTGTATTCAAGAATAAGAACTTCAACAATAAGTTCAAAACAACTTACGAACAATAAATTGAAGTTCAAACTATTTCTGGAAAATAGTAAAACAAACTTAGAAAAAGATGAAGATTAGAAGAATCAAGTCCACTGAATTCACAGTGTATTCTTAAGGAAATTATTCTCCTTAAGTATCCGATGTTATGGAATATATCCTCCCAGGATAAAATGATTTACTTCAGCAGAATAGTTGTACCTCAAATTCTGTCGAACAACTAACTCACTCAACGGTAACAAATCTCACTTGAGTTTTTTTGTAAGAAAGAGGAGTTTTTAACTTTAAAATTTCAAACCAATATCTTAGAAAAACATAGGTATTTATAGCCAAAAGGTGTTGCTCCAGAAAAGAAGCAATGATTCTAAAAAAATTACATTGTTTCGGATCAACGGCCCATTTGTGAAGCCATGTGCTAAGTACAAAATAGAAATTTGAGATGTAATTTGTACTGGCATTTACATTGGCATCTACTCCGCAGATGACCAAATGCGCCCGTACATCACTTAACGTCATCAAAATAGTGAACTAAAAGATCGCATCCCTGCAATTTTCATTGAAAATACGTTTGAATATGTCCATTTGCATCCGCAAATGGAGGAATTGTTTTAGATTAGATTTTTGGATTAAATAATTATTAACAATTAAGTTTCAAATGAATTTTATCCAAAAAGATAGTCTCTCGATCGATCCAAATCCAAAGCCCAAGCCATAGCCGAGCCGAGCACCAATGGTGACGACGGTGCAAGGGTTGTCTTCTTCTTACCTCCTAACAACTTGGAGTAATTCTTGTATACTTAAACATAAGAAATTTTCTTTCTCCCACTAATGTGGGAGAATACTTCTATTATAATGTGAAAATACAATTCACTTTGTTCCCTCCATTTTCCATTCATATTTCTACTAGAACCCAACAATGCTCCAGATGAATGGAGAATGACTAAAAGATCAAAAAATATACAGACAAGTGTGTAATTTACAAGCAAAGACTAATTGCATCAGGATAAGTAGGTTTTCCTTTGAACTTTTCATAGTGAACTTATATCAGATTCACTCGTTCAATCGGTAGATACGAGATCTTTAAACCGTTGAACTTTGTTGAACACCTAGATAATACAAGTCACCAAACTAGCCTTTTACCATTTATGGTTCTCACAATTTTGTTTGTTTCAACTATGAACACTACCTGGTTTCATGATAGCTTAGAAAATAGGACTTTACTATCATTCTCCTTGAAGCGGCTTCCACTTCGCACTCACATAGGTGATTCCTAAATGTTTAATCCTGTATATAAACTATTTGGTCATACCTATAAAAATTAGAAACCATTAAAAAGCTTCAAACCTTAGGCCTTATCCTTGTTTCCTGAACATTATCTTCATCATGAGAATAGGTTGAGTTATTTGACAACGTTGAACCGTTAGTCACAATTTTGTTTAAACTCTTTGAACCTAGCTCTCGGGATCTCCAATCTTCTAGGTAAAGTTACCGCTGTGTTGACTTGTCCGGCCTTAAACCTATTCCCTTTGATGATCTCTGAACTCCCTCTCTAGTTGCGCCTTTGGTAAATGGATCCAACACATTATCCTTTGCTAGTCAATCGTGAGAATTCCACTAGAGAGTAGTTGTCTAATAGTATTATGTCTCTGTCGTTTGTAATGAGATTTTTTGTTATACATAGTGCTCCTTATCCTACCTATTGCAGCTTGACTATCACAGTGTATGCATATAGGTAACAAATGTTTGGGCCAAAAAGGAATATCTTCCATGAAATTCCGGAGCCATTCAACTTCTTCACCGGCCTTATCTAAAGCACTAAATTTAGATTCCATCATAAAGCGAGTGATGCTTATCTATTTGGATGATTTCCAAGTGACCGCTCCTCCACCAAGAGTAAATACATGCCCACTTGTGGATTTTACTTCATTTGACCCGGTGATCCAATTTGCATCATTATATCCTTCAATTGCTGCTGGATATTTGTTATAATTCAAAGCATAGTTTTGAGTATGTTTTAGATACCCCAAAACTCTTTCCATTGTCATCCATTGAGTTTGATTTAGATTACCTGAGAACTGACTCAAATTATTAATAGCACATGTTATATCTGGTCACGTACAATTCATGATATATATCAAATTTCCCAACACTCTTGCATAGTCTAATTGTGAGACACTTTTACCTTCATTGTTTTGAAGTGCAAAGCTCACATCTGTTGATGTCTTGGCAATATTTAAATCCAAATACTTGAACTTATCAAGTACCTTTTCAATGTAATAAGACTGTGAAAATGTTAAATTTGGTGGAGTTCTATGAATTCTTATCCAAAAGATTACATCAACAACTCCTAGGTCTTTCATATCAAATTTACAAGCTAGTATTTTCTTAGTAGAATTTATGTCAGAAATATCTCTACTGATGATCAACATGTCATCAAAATGCAAAAAAATAATGACTTTGTGATTTGGTGTGTTTTTAATGTAAACACATTTGTTACACTCATTAATCTTAAATCCATTTGCCACATGGTTTGGTCAAAATTTGCATGCCACTATTTGGGTACTTGCTTTAGTCCATAAAGTGACTTAACAAGTTTGCACACTTTCCTGTCTTTACCTGTAACCACAAAACTCTCGGGTTGTTCCATGTAAATTTCTTCCTCCTAGTCTCCACTAAAAAAGTTTTTTTCACTTTTATTTGATGGATTTCAAGACCATATGTCGCTGCTAGTGTAACAAAAATTTGAATGGATGTTATCCTTGTTACTGGTGAGTATGTATCAAAATAATCATGGCCTTCCTTTTGTCTAAAGCTTTTAATGACAAATTTTGCCTTGTATTTGTCAAAAGTCCTATTAGCTTTCATTTTAATCTTAAAGATCCATTTTAAATCTAAAGGATTATTTTCTAGAGGAAGATCAACCAACTCTCAAGTATGGTTGTTCAATATCAAATTAATCTCACTATTGACAACCTCTTTCCTAAAGGATGCTTGACTTCTTTGAATGTTTGATTTTCAAGAAGCAATGTTACAAAATCAGATCCAAAGGAAATAGATGTCCTTTAATGCTTACTATGCCTTAGATTCTCTTTATTAAGTACATTCTTCACTGGTTCTTCCCGAGGTCATTTAGACCCTTCCCTAGACAACTCATATCTAGTTTTATATGGATAAATGTGTTCGAAGAACTCAATAATAGCTGATTCAATTTTTACATTGTCATGAATATTCATATGTTCAGATTTGTGAACCAAAAATTGACATGCTTTACTATTTGTAGCATATCCAATGAAAACACAGTCCACAGTCTTTTATCCTATTTTGACCCTTTCGGGTATAGAAACTTGGACTTTGTCTAGACACCCCCACACTTTGAAATATTTCAAGTTGGGTTTTCTTCCTTTCCATTTCTCATATAGAATAGATTGTGTCTTGATATGGGGCACTCTATTGAGTATTCGGTTTACTGCAAGGATAGTTTTTTCCCACAAGTTTTGTAGTAAACTTGAACTTATAAGTAAGGCATTCATTATTTCCTTCAACATTTGGTTTTTCCCTTCTACAATTCCATTAGTTTGAGGTGAGTAACGAGTAGTAGTTTGATGGACAATTCCATTTTCCAAACATATCTCTTCAGAAGGGAATTCATATTCTCCACCCCTATTACCTATCATTTTTATCTTTTTATCCAACTGATTTCCAACTTCAATTTTATATTGTCTAAATGCTTAAATCACTTCATCCTTACAGTTCGACAAATAAACATAACACTATCTAGTGAAATCGTCAATAAAAGTTATGAAATACTTTTTCCGACTATGAGATGGTGTTGAATTCATATCACAAATATCTGTGTGAATCATCTCTAATGGATTGAAATTCCTTGCAACAGATTTTTAAGGATGCTTAGCATACTTAGATTTAACAGATGTGTGACATTGTGATTTATTGCACTCAATGTTAAGCAAAACTTCTAAACTAATCAGTTTTTGCTAGGTCTTGTAATTGACATGTCCTAAACGTTCATGCCATAATTCATTTGACCCAAGTAACTAAGATGAAACAGAACTTTTATTCATCTCAATTGTAATTACATTGATCTTAAAAAGGCCCTCAGTAAGGTAACTTTTCCCTACATACACTTCATTTCTTACTAATTACAACTTTGTCAGAAATAAAGACACATTTGAATTCGTTCTTAGTCAGAAGTGATGTTGAAACTAAGTTCTTTTGCAACTCTAAAATATGAAGGACATTGTTTAGTGTTACCACCTTGCCTGATTTCATCTTCAAGCAAATCTTGCCTATTCTTTCAACTTTTATAGTGGCGTAGTTTGCCATGAATATCTTCTCATCAGATTGAGCAGGAGCGTGTGATGCAAAGAGCTCCTTGTTGGCACAAATGTGATGGGAGACACCGTAATCCATCCACCATTCTATTGGATTACTAACCAAATTGTATTCAGAAAGCATGGCACAAAAGGTTGTCTATTTCTTCTTTGGATTCAACCACATATGCTTGATCCTTTTTCTTTCCTTTCGTCATGACCTAGAACCATCACATGTGGCACCCACAATATCCCTCCGATGGGACAACCATTTAACCCAATTACCCAACTATTACACTTAATAGACTCCAAATGAAACTAGCCATTCCATTAAATATACCAATACTGTCAAAATATTCTAGCAATTATGCCAAATGCGAATAGTGTACGAATGTCTAAAATACCCCCAAGAACTGAAAGTCATTGTACTAAAAATAGTAACAAATGTAAACAATGGGTACAACCCAAAATTAAATTATAAATATCCATGTCTGAAACAACTGTACAAGAACCAAAGAGAGATGACTCATGGATGCCGCCTAGAAGATGTAGTTCACCCTTGAGTCAATACGCATAATGGTCTAAAACTGAGGTCTCGATGTAGTCACTAGAAGATGCTCTCCATTCAACAAAAAGACGAGTACAGGTAGTATCAGTACAAAACCACTATGTACTAGTAGGGTCACTGTCCAACCCAAAATAATAAATATGAACAAATAACCATAACCATGTTAACAAGTACAACCATGGACACTTAGCAATTACTTTTACTTAAACACGTTTCCACTTAACCTTTTACAACAACACCAAATAGATGCAAATAAGTGTAAGTCAATATAAATACATAGCAAGTCAATAATCATGACAGTCAATAACAAGTTCCACCTGGTCTCAATTACTTCTTTAAATAAACTTCAATGGAAATTATACCTTTCAACCATGTCAATAACCCGGATCACACAAGGATCCAATATAACAACAATAATATCCTCCAATTAACTCAAAGAAACAAATATATATCAATTACTAAATAAACCCGATCCACTCAAGGTATCGTCAAACTCACCAATCCTTGTACACACATGCTAAGGGTCTTATTGTCGCCCACTAACCATGACCTCTAGGGGACGGGCTTAGTCCATGTACCAAATAATCCTAGACATCTAGTGTCTGCCACCATTATCCAAAACAAATGTGATGCCACCCTTATTATAACATCCCCACCTATATAACCCTTGAGTTTCACCAATCCCGTGACGATGACCATTACCGGTTTACAGTAATTTATATATCACAACAAGCATAATCACAAATGCGAATAACACAATTAAAGTTGTACAACCAATAGGTCTTTTATACAACCTCATTAGATATGATTAGATACTTAGGATATTATTCAACAATTACACCTCTTAAACATGCATTGTAACAAGTGCACAAAGAGATAGTTAATACACAGCTATAAACCAAATTGGGTTTCCAACTAAATATAACAATCATCTACCTCAATCTATGTCTTGTACCGCTCTAACGAACTTAAGCTTTACCTTTTCTTGCAATATCAACTTGGTTGGGTTCTAAAAATAACAATGCAATCATAATTCAAACAATGACCTAACAAATTCAAGGATTACAGCCTAATCACATAACCCCAAGGTCAAATTCATGTTTATAAGAATGAATTCTATGCATGAAATCATAAATCATCCACCCTTGATCAAAACCTAAGGATTATACCTTTTTCACTAAAGTAAACTAGAAAATTATTTTGGATCAAGTTAAATCCTCCCCCATGATCAAAACCTAGTGATTCTAAGGATTAATCATCGAAAAACTAGTTAGACGGGTAGGATTACGAGGTATTTTGGTTGAAAATTGATTAAAATTACCCACAACTGCTCTCTCCAGCCCTTGAACGTATTTTTAAAGAAAAATGTGTTTTTGGGCTATTTCTGCATTAATCAGCACTTATCCCGCTATAGCAGGACAATTCTCGCTATAGTGGCATCGCTATAGTGGGATTCTCCCTCTATGGTGGGATTGACCGACTCTGAATCTAGCTATAGCGAGCCAGTGGCAATGGCCTTCCTCTCACTATAGCGGCCTAGGCGAAGGCAAAAATTCCATCATCCCCTGAAATTTTCCCATTTCACAACACACTTTCGAATATAAACATCCGCAACTATCCCGTTTACATCAAATACGATAACCGAAATTCGCTTACAAAAGTTTCTATAGATTCCTTATCGCCTTAGCTATCACAAAATAACCCCAAATCACCTAACATCAACTAATCCATTCCCGGATTATCCTAGACCATACCAAACGTAGATTTCATACAAGACTAGCTTAGCCTGAAATTTCTAACTCTTTATTCAGGGAAAATCTTAACCCAAATTTTGGTACACTAGACTTTACTATAGTGATGGAAAGGGTTGTTACAATAAATACCAATTTACCCATCGTTCATCAGCGAACGATCAAATAAAAACAATGAGATGAGAAAGAAATAACAAAGTATCTGAATCCTCAAATAAGTGAGGGTACTTATCTCGCATATCCTTCTTAGTTTCTCAAGTGGACTCCTAAATAGGATGGTGCTTCATAGAAATTTCACAGACCAGATCTCCTTAGTTCTCAACATCCGAACATCCCGACCAAGAATTGCAAAGGGCTCCTCTTCATACGAAAGATTTTTTTCAAGAAAAACTGAGTCCTATTGGATTATATAATCACCATCCTTATAGTATTTCTTGTGGATAGAAATATGAAATACCAGGTGGACTCCTGATAGGCTTGGTGGCAAGACCAGCCTGTAAGCCATCAGACTAATATTATCAATAAAAACAATCACAACTGAATCCAAGAAAGATTGAAAATACTATTCATCAAACTCATGAATGTTGCTGATAGATCAGTTAATCCAAAAGACATCACTAAGAACTTGTAATGCCCATATGTAGTCCTAAAAGTTGTCTTGGGTATATCATTAGGTCAAATCTTTACCCGGTGATACCTTGACCTCAATTCTATCTTGGAGAAAACTGAAGCACCCTAAAACTAGTCAAAAGGATTATCTATTCGGGGCAATAGGTACTTATTCCTTATGTGTAACCTTATTCAACTACCTGTAGTCAATACACATTCTCATGCTACTATTATTTTTCTTAATGAAAAACATCGAATCACCCCCAAGGTGAACCACTAGGATGAATGAATCCCTTCTTAAGTAACTCCTGTAACTGAGTCTTGAGTTCTCTCAACTCAATTGGAGCCATTCGATAAGGAGGAATGGATATTGGGAGAGTTCCCGACTCTAAATCACTACAAAAGTCAATGTCCTGATCTGGAGGCATACCAGGCATGTCGGTGGGAGATACCTCCTAAAACTCTAACACTATAGAAACTAACTCAATAAAAGGGACCTCTGCACTAACATCCCGAATATGTACCAGAAAGGCCAAAAATCCTCTCCCAACTAGCTTCTTAGCTCGAATAAAAGATAAAATTTTCACAGGTCCAGACTTATATACACTTACCTATTCTAACTTATCCATCCCAGGCATCTCTAATATCACAGTCTTAGCATAACAGTTTTGAACAACATGATACAGAGATAGACAAGTCATACCCAGGATGATATCAAAATCAAGCATATAAAAAATTATCAAATCTACCCAAGTCTGAAAATTCATAAACATAATGGAGCAAGCACGATACACTTGATTCAAACCCACAGAGTCTCAAATCAGAGTAGATAAATACATAGGTGAGTTAAGCATATCATAATCCATGTCTAATCCCAAGGCAAATTTAACAGATACATAAGAATAAGTGGAACTCGGATCAAATAAGATTGTAGCCATAAGGTCAAAAACGAGAATAACACCTATAATAATAGCATCCAAAGCCTTTGCCTTATATTTGCCTGGGAAGGCATAACAGTAAGATCGATTGTCAATCTAGGCAAACCTTTTAACAGGAAGCACACTGCCTCTCCCTGTATTAGCACCACCTTAATTTCCACTATGTCCACCCTGATGATTACCTCACCCACCCTGTGGACGACCGCTACCATTTTATCTACCACCTCTACCCACAGGAACCACAACTTTGGCCTGTTTCTACCTATGAAAATTAGCCTATCTATGAGGACACTCTCTCTTGATATGCCCCACAACACCATAATTATCACAACCTCAATCTAGGAAGGCTTGATAGCAGAAGAATACAAAGCCCATTGGCTTATCACAACTGAGGACTGTTGAGTGGTCTCTGATAGACCCACTGTAGATATTGGTAAAGCTGACTGAATAGGGCGAGCTGGATAAGCATGATGACAATAAACCTTAAGGTAGGAACCGCCAAAGTTACCTACATTCTGGGATTTCTTTGCTACAACCTTGGCCTGGCCAACCTATTTGACTCCTTCCACCCTTTTCACATAATCAGAAACCTCATTAAAGGTCTTTCTAACAGAAGTCATCTGCACAACCAAAACCTGTAATTTAGTGTTCAAATATTTTACAAAAGTAGGATCCTCTCCTCTTCGGTGCCAAGCAACTACGTAGCATAATGGGACAGTGCATAAAACTTAGCCTCATAGGCTGCAACAGACATGTTGCCCTTCTCAAGGGAAAAAAACTCATCCTTCTTATGATCATGAAGGGCACGGGCTTCACCTTTAAGAGTCAGAAACAACTAATGTTTGCACGCAATGTTATAAAAATACTGCAAAAAAGTAAATTGGGATTTTTTAAAAAACATTTTGTAATCAACAATATTAATCGTAGTTTGAGATGCAAAGTATGAGCAATAGAGAGTTGTAATCAAATATAAAAAGGACTTGGGGTTATACTATCTTACGAGTGAGTATATGCATGGGTAGTTGAGTATATTCCTAAGTTCGATTAATAGCTATGGGTAGGCTAGATTATAGGTCTTTGGTGCTAATCTTTCAATCAAACACCAAAATATCACAAATGGGTTCTTTCGAACACCTCACAAGTGTAACAATATAACCAATCTAATACCCAATTAGTATCCGTACGTCTAAGAGACACTATTTATTGATAATCATCAAGTTATTGTTAACTATTACTACTCACCCTTATCCTCTTTTTCAAGGATGATAAGGGTTCTAGTGTTAACTAGAGTTTGCAACCTCTAATTATAGGTTAATAACATGGAGTAGAAGTAAAACCCATAACAATTAACTAACTTGAAAGACAAATAAACAACACCCATACAATTATCACTACTAATTCAAGCATAACCCCAGGTTGAGAAATTAGCTACTCATAGAGAGAGAGAGGAAATATACCCAAATTCTCATTCCAATTTTCCATCAAATCCAAGATATCCACAAGAAATGGTGTTGACACCTAATTTTTGCCCTCCCCGACTAAATTTAATATTGAGTTTTCTTCGATTTTAAATAAACTCAAAATATTTGTTTTATCTGAATAAATGCTTTCTAAAATATTTATTTAAGTTAAAATTGTCATTTAAGTGATGAATTATACATTTTTGTACACATTTATATGGGATCGTATAATTTTGGTTGCTTAAATAATTATTTTGTCAAAAATCAAATTTTAATCAAGAACTATCTTGGGAATTAATTCAAAATGGATAAAGTCTTGACTTAAACATAATTTTTTCTTACAATGATTTATTTGGAAAATATTTATTTAAATTTATTAAATCAAGAAGCTCGGGGTTAAATCGATTATTGATTTGTTTTAAATTTTAATTTAATTTGGTCGATCTATTAAATTTGGTCATAATCAAAATCAAATTGGCCATAATTGCAATACAATTGACCAAATGATTTTGATTTGGTCTAAAATTTAAATGACATTGGCTAAATTTTAATCTAATTGGTCATTTATTAAATGGCCTAATTTCTACCCTCCCTCTTTCAATTTTAATAACATAATCTCTACCCTTTTCCTATTTTTTTTTCTTTTAACCAGGCCCACTATTTAATCACACAGTGCGGCCCAACACCTGCAAATCGACCCGGCCCACACCCTTATCACCCATCTTCTCTACACCAACATCAACCATCGACAACAACAACAACTCCTTAGCTCCATAAAACGACCAGCCAAACGACTCCAATAGCCTCAACATTTCGTCAGTTTTCCTCTACTATCTCACGTTCGTACTATCCATGCGCTGTCCATTCAAGAAGCATTAAGAAATTGGATAGGTGGCAATTGCAACGGGTATATTCCCTTCAAATCCGACGAGAATTTTTTGATTTCGTACAATGAAGGTACAGTGTTGTGCCTTTACGATTGGCCATATAAGGATTTTGGTTTTCCCCCCCAAAATCCCAAACGAATTTGACCCTATTTTTGGTCAGGTTCATCAATTTCAAAAGATGGAAAACTCAATTCTTATCCACAAATTCAAATTTCAAAATCCAATTCGTTTTTCCCTTTTTACACCTCTGTTTTCCCCCCAAAACAGCCCCGATTCTTTCTATAAATAAAGAATGTGGGTTGAGAGTGAAGTAGGGGATTTTTGTGGAAAAATTTGAGGATTCAGGAGGCACATGCTTCTAATCCTACGTAACCAAAAATCCAAGAAGAATACACTCGAAATAAACCAAATTCCGACGAACTCATTAGAATTCCGACGAGTAAAGTTCGAACTCCGGCAGAAGTAACTATAAATTCTGGTGGAAGTTGTCTCCGATTGTAGCTTGTTGTCTCAGTTCCTGCTCCAAAACAAGTAATACTCTCTTCATTTTGTCTTAATTATGTAGTTTGTTCAACTTCTGTGAAGGTTCATGTGCAATGATTTTTATATGATGGTTGGAATGTTTGATTGAGTCGATAAGAAGTCATAATGGTGAGGATATCGTGTTTAGCAATAAGATTAGATTGCGTCATTGTATGACCAATTTTTTTTAATTTATTAGTATTATTTTTTTATAGCATTTCTTGCTTCTGTGAAAGCCTGCCTAACAGTGGTGCAAGGTTGTACCTTTTCTTTGATTATCATGTCTTGATTTGTATGGATTAGAGGAGTCTGGTAGATATGTTTGTGTGGTAGCTTAAAGTTGTGTTTCCTTATTAATGAAATGGTGTGGTTTCTGGATGTTCGTCTTCCTTTTCTCAACTTCGTTTGGCTCAATGGAGAATGAGTAGATTCTAGGTTCAATTCGAGCTCTAGTTAAGACCTTGAGTTGATCAATTTGGCTTTCTACTTAGTGCTCTTGAATTGGGAATCTTCATGCCCTCTATTGTTTGCCTCAAAGCTACTTGAATAAGATTAATGGTGTCAATTTGCTTATCTGCCATGGATTTTTGAAAATGAAAGTGGCTACTTTGTTTAATTATATAGGTCAAAAATCGTCTTGGTGATAAAATGGCATCTTGTTCTTTTTGATGTTTTACTCCAATTCTTTTCTTTTTCTCCTACTTAATTTGGTTCATGATTAAATGCTAAGACCAAAGAACTGGATGTTAAATTGAAGTGTCCTTAAATTCCTCTTAATCCAAACGAACGTGACTAAGTCTATATAGAATTGGTTGGGGTCTTTCCTACCAAGGTGTTTCCTTTTGTTCCATTTTCTCGAATGAATGCCAATCTTTCTTCTTTTTTTATCTCGACCATGATCATATTTACCTTTTTTACTGTCTTGGTTTCAGAATTCAAATATGTGGTTCATATAGGTGTCTTGGTTATCTGGTTGTGACATGTTGGATTTGTTCATAATATTTTACTCCTCTTATTATTATAATTTCCATCAATTGAGGAATATTACTTAGTCTTTGGCTAATGTCTAATACTTGTTCTATGATCATGTATATATCATTGCTTGTCCTACTTCTTTTTTTGAATTCTTAGTTAGACTAACCTGGTAGTTGTGTCAAATGGGATAAAGTCATGGAATTATTGTTGTTTATTTCCTTTCTCTTGTAACTTTGGCAATTCCTTAAGCATTTTAAATTGGTTGCATCATAAAGATATTAGAAATACTAGTGGTGATTTCCCATAGATAATCCTGTGGTTATGGAAATTTGTAGTCATGTACTAATCTTTGACCTTATTTAATTGCATGAACCTAATTGGAGTCTTTTCTTGGACTCTATCCTCATTCCTGCATTTCGATGGGCCAACGAGGCCCAAGGCCATCAAGTCATATCTCAAGGCCCAAAAATGGGTAAAAATTGAAGAGAAAGTATAGCCAAAGGCTACATAAGGAAGCTAGTATACAAGGATGAAGACGGTGAAAAATTGAAATAGGCTAAAAGCCTATGAAAAATTGAGGATTAAAGCCGGGCATGTCCAAACGGGTCCAAAACCCATTTTTTCTCAACTTTTCTCCTTTTATTTATTCACTTGTAATTCATGTTTGATTATTTGATTGTATTAAACTCTTAAATTTGGTTAATCTAAAATAATTTCCCTTTCAAGTTGTTATTTTATTTTATCTTTGCATTTTTCTTTACTTTTCGCTTTGTCACATAGCTTAATCAATAAAAAATGAGTTCTCTCTTAGAATGAATCTTAAAAAAATCAAAATGGCATATTTTTTTTATTCATGTGTTAGATTGGTTTATTTAAGTTAAAGAAAATTCTCTCCAACATAAAATCATTTTTCCTCGTAAAAATCGAAACCCTTTTACAATCAGTTAGATTTCATAGCTTGTTTAAAATTGGTGTTTTCTTTAAAAATTTCCATTGTTCAAAAATTGATATTCAAAATCATTTTCTTTCTTCTTTTATGAAAATAATTGATTTTATCTTAATTCGGTAAAGAAATCAAATTTATTTTTCTTATTAGGAGAATTTTTTCTTTAAATTAAATAAACTATTTTTCACCTAAATGGAATAAGTGTCATGTTTGTAAATCAGTTTAAGATTTTACTAAGTTAGTCATGTTTTCAAAATTGGTCATTTTTATAAATCAGTCAAATTATCGTTTGATCAACCATATTTTAACGGACGCTTCTTGAGTGCCTTAAAAGCCTTCTCAAGGCATTACCAGAATCCTTACCTATTTTCTTTAATTTTAAAGATTTGTTTCTGTTTTCGAGTCTTTAAAATTCTTTAAGTTTTTCTTGATGTTTTCTATGAAAAATATAGTGGCGACTCTGCATTTTCTTAAATTGTTTCAAAATTTTCTTGAAAATTTTGAAATAGTTCGAAAAGTCAAAAACCAATATTTTCCAACCCTTCGAGCCTCAAAAGGGAATAAAACAGAAATGACGACTCTACTGGGGATTTAGACCAAGATTCTAACCAAATTTTAGATTGTTTGATTGATTTATTTGACCTTATTTGAATAACTGTGTTAATTTAGTAATATCTTGTGATAATATCTATCGATTGCATTCATGGCATACTTCCTCATTGATATTTAACTGTTTGGGATTTTGCGGTTGTCGCGGACTCTATTGATCAATTTCAAATGAAAGTGTTAGAAATACAACAGTTTATTGGTACGTTAGGCATCCAATGGCTGTTTGTATTTCCAAACCCAAGTTGTCCACTTGGGAACCTGGTCAAAGCCCACTCTAGATACCTAGGATAAAGGGAAACCAAAATCTTTTTAGGCATGAGCCTAGGACGACCCAATACCTGAGGGGGTATTGGGCCCATTAGCAAACCTATCCTGCGTCTATTGACGACAAGTCAATCACAGACGAATCATGCTTATGTGTTGAAGGAGTATACGCCAATTAATCTAATCCATTATCATTCGGGGTGGGGGAGGGGAAAGGCATACTTTGTTTGCTTTTGTGTAGGAATGGCTCAACCACTCCCCATTAGAAGATTCAAAATGGTTACCAAACCATATGATTTCCTAAAGGTTTGGTGGGTATACATGAGTCCAGAAGATAAGAAGACTATTAAGACGCATATCGGTCACCTTCCTTCACTTCTAGATATGGATATTTGGCCTAATATGATTCATGTGTTGACAGAATTCTGGGATGATGACAATATGGTATTTCGCTTTGGTGGAGTTGAATTGACCCCTACTATCGAAGAAGTGGTAGTTAGCTATGAAAGCATCCACATGTGCAACAAAAGGAAAAAGACACCGGACAACAATGTTTTAGTCCCGGACATATGGAACCGTCAAAAGATCAAGAATGCCTTTTTGATCGAGGATGATACTCGGCTAGGAAAGCTTGATGGGCAAAATATTCCTTTTCGTGAGTTGTACTACAGGTTTGAAAGATTCAATTCTTTCCAAAAGTTTGGGCATGAAGTCGTGTCTGAGTCAAAATGGAGTGGGCATTTGCTTTCGCGGTGAGTCTACTTGGAACCATGGTATTTCCTCAAGGATCGAATGGTATTATTCATCCAAGCGTCGTTATGGTAACACATGCCCTCTTCTATGGGTTGGAGTATGGAACTTCTAAGGTATTCCATACTTTAGCTCCTATGATCGTCGCAGAAATGTACCGGGCTTTGGGAAATTGCCAAAAAGGGGCCCGTTTCTTCCAAGAATGCAATCTTATTTTGCAATGGTGGATGATGAAACATTTGTTGAAAGATCCTAGAATTGAGAAAAAGGACCATCTGACAAGGTACGATCTTCTTTTATCCCATAGCATGTGGTTGACTATAAACAGATTTAAGAGGGAAAGAACTCTGGAATTTTGGTTCAAGCAATTCGGGGAATTGAGAGACGACAATGTTCAATGGTCAATCAAATACCTCAATCCAGGGAAATACACAATTCGAGGAAATAAATAGCCTTTTTTAGTACTCGCCGACCTTAGAGGGACTTGTCCTTATATTCCCGCCAGAATTCTCAGACAGTTTGAAATCAAGCAGGAGACACCACAAACAGAGCCCATGGCTAGATTCATCACCAAATACGGGGAAGGCAAGACGCCACTCAAAGACTATTATACGAGAATGGAAGGAAAGAAAGACCAGAGAAATCTCTTGTAGTACTGGGTTTGATCCTGAGGTTAGTGATACTCACAAAGAATGGTTGAAGAAGAACCTCGCAGGAACATTGATACCTGGTCTGAATATGCCCACACAAAATGTTGATGTAGAATCAGAGCATCAGATTCAGCTTCACAAGGTTCAAGATAGGTTCTAAACAAGTGATATTGCTCATCAGCGGCAACATAGGGAGGATATGTCAACTATACATCAATTGAGGGACAAGCTAAAGTAAGACAGACAAGAGATGGGTGATGCCAGACAGTGTTTGATCAATTTGGACGATTGTATGACTTCCCAAATTGATAGCATAGGCAAAATGACCTACGAGAGTAGAGCGCAATTATGTGGAAGTGACTTGATCGCCAATCGATTTAGCATATGGCATGAGGTGGACAAAGCCAAAAAGGCGAAGGCCGATGAGGGATCATCCGGATGCGAGTATCTTCATTTATTATACCCTGCGTGAGACTGTCTTTCTTGCACTATTATTTCCCTTTCCCTAAAGATTGTATCCCTCATTTTTCTACTTTGTAGGCATTTATGCCCTTTTGGATATTTATGAAAACGTTATTTTGGGGATAATGGATTTGTTTTTAAAAGGCATATACTTCCTTCAAACTCGTTACGCCAACCCTTGGCTCAAAAGGGTCACCCAATTAGGATACGCGTTTATTATAATATGCTTGTGTGCGGTAACTGTCTTACGTGTTTATGTGCGTATTTTGAATCAAAGGAAAATTGATCCATTCTTATTTTCTAACAAGTTATAGATCACCTCAAGGAAGAAATATACACCCACTAAACAAAATTCCGACCAAACACTCTGGGTATCCCAAGTTTCCTAAAAAAAAAAATAATAAAAAAATCAAACATTCTTTATTAACTTTCTAAGATCTGCTACTACTCTTTTAGGAAGATTGATCATGGACTCAAGAGCCGTTAAATTTAAAAGACAGATAGTGGAGTTAGCCCTAGTGAAGAGGTGCTAAAGGAATAAACCAAGAGAGTGGTTAGGAAGATCAATCAGACTGATAGGGAAATTGTTAAGTCAAACAGTTGATCGCGCAAGAAAAAGAGTCTGCTAAGTATAAGGTTGAAGATTTGACTAAGAGCCATGAGAAAGAAAACATGTTGCAAGTCCTGTTTCCAAAATTAAGAGATAACTATTGGGCTAGGCTTAAAGGAAACACTATTTGGCCAACTAGGATTAGGACAGGAAGTGAAAAGATCATCCTTAGAGCTCACTTTAGAGGATCCTCTAAGAGCCCCAAGGTCATGACGTTCTCGGAAGTTTATCAGACTCTAAGAGATATGGGAATTCTCCAACCTTACCAAAAAGAAGGATTTGGCTGCCTTCCCAGAGATGCCCACAGGAAATGCTCATACCATCCACAATAACCTAGCCATACCACCGATGAATGCAATTCTCTGAAAGCCAGAATTTACAGCATGATCTACAATGGTAAGATAAGTAGCCTGTGGGGGTCACAGACCATTCTCGCATATGACCATGTCAATCCAGGCATGCCTATCACTGAAGAGGTGCAGATTTACAAATATGACTTCACAAAGTTCAAAGAAGCCTATCATGATATTTATTCAAAGCTTATCCATGCCAAGATCTTAGAGCCAGTAGAAAGAAAGCCGAACATGATGTCAAAGGCTTGGAAAAAATTCAAGGAAGTTTGTCACTATCATAGAGGGAGAGGGGGCATGACTTAGAGACTTGTCATGCTTTCAAAATGGAGTTAGAACTCCTGGTGGAAGTTGGAAGGGTCGAGTTGGAATTATCGCCATTTCACTCATAGAAGATCAATTGATGGAAGGAGTAGAATGAAGCGGGAATGCTCGCACTTATCTAGAAGCTAGTTGTTAAGTTTTTCCTTTAGATGTTGTTTTGTTTTCATGTTTTCCTAAATGTAATGATTCCCAACAAGAGTTTAATGAAATGAAGATTTCCCTCAACTTTTCAAACTACGTAGGGCCTGATTTCCCCTTCGTGGGATATGTAGGCATCCTTCTGGCTAGGTCTTTATCTTCAAAAAGTTTTGTTTCCCCTTACTCTAGGGAAAGAGGCAAAAGAATGAAAAAGAAGAAGGCTTATGATGAAAATGACTTTATGTGTTTAATTTCCACCTAATTATCTTGAATTATTCATTACTAATGGGATCTAACACATCGGCCTTTGAGTTGTTTTTATTTTACAGATAATAGAAACTACTCTGTGTTGTCATAAATTAGCTGAACATCCTTACTTCACCCGATCAAAAACTCACAAAATCCAATCTCCTAGACATTATTCGAATATGAATGGAAGTGATGACGATAACGCATTGGCCATCAGGGACAATGTTATAGCAGAACAAAGCGAGATGATTACTGAACTCGTAAGAAAGCTAGAAATGCTTTAAGAGGAGGTGAATCGTACTAGAGACTTAGCAAATTTGGCCATCACCGCTAATGCTCCTATCCCGAGAGGGCACGATATTCCACTCTAAACCCCTTCTCTCAACACGCTTGACCTCGGGAATCATCCGAATAACGTTTCATCCGCTTCCACCTTTCAACTTCCCACAGACCCAATCATCAATAATCTACCGGTTCACCAAACTCACACTCTACCCATTCAAAACACCAACCATGACAATAACCCAGATGCTTACCATCCACAAAATCCTTCACTGACTCCACAAATCCATCCTCAAATCCCACCGAACCACTCTCAAACTCCACAAAACACCTTTAACCCCCAAAATTTCGTTCCTGCCTACAACCCAACTTCCGTTCATCCTCAAAATCATACTTCAGCATACCAAAACCTTTCTGCCACTATCCTAAATCCATCTCACATACGACCTATACCCCCAACTACTTTCCATGTCGTCACATCTCCCAATCTCTATAACCCTTTTTCGAATCCTGAGGTAGACTATTATGAGGAGAAAGAAAAAAAATGGAGGATCGAGCATAAAAAAAAGTTTCTTACAATGAATGAAGAGATTATAAGGATCAAAAAGTCTCATGGAGCAGGGGATAATGATGGCCTTGGTTATGATGATTTGTGCGTCCACCCCGGTGTAGACCTACCAGAGGGATACAAGGTCCCCAAATTTGAAACATTTGGTGGTATTGTAAATCCCATGGCTCACTTAAGGAGATACTGTGATCAAATTGTTGGACTTGAAAGGAAGGAGGCGCTGCTAATGCGTTTATTTATCTGAAGTTTAAGCGGCAAGGCTTTGGATTGGTTCACATCCCAGGAACTGATAAAATGGTCCGGCTGGAGGGCCTTGGCCAAAGACTTTATTGATAGGTTCGCTTATAATATAGAAATAGCTACCGATCGACATTCACTAAATAGGATCAAGTAAAAGAGAGGCAAATACATTCGAGATTATGCCTATCACTGTAGAAAGGAAGCTGCTAAGGTACAACCTCCTATGAATGAGGAGGAAATGATAGCGGTATTTTCCCGTGCTCAAGAAGAAGAGTTCTATACTAGAATGGTGTCTGCAATTCAAACAAATTTTGCAAATTTGGTAAAGATTGGTGAATCACTCGAAGAAGGCATTCAAACAGGGAAAATTATTCAGACTCCAACATCAGTTGGGTCCTCTGGGTTCCCTAGGAAGAAAAGAGAAGACGTGACTGCGGTATCCACTGATTCTATTGCTAAATTAAAAAGGAAATTCAGACCCAGGAATACCCTTTTTTCTCTCTATCTGTCTTCTACGCTCAACCTCAATACCAAGATGCATAGCCAAATGTCCTACCTTAATACCAATCTCCACAACCAAATGTCCTACCTCAATACCAAGCTCCAAAACCCAATGTCCTACCATAATATCAAACTCCATTGCCAAATTATTAGCCTAATGTCCAAACCACCATCCCAAATCACCAAGCTAACATCCATGTAGCTCTAAATTATCATCAAGTACCACCTCCCGCTAATCAAAATAACCTTCCTCATCCAAACCTTGAAATGAAACCTCCTCAAAAATTCACACCGTTGGCTGAAAGTTGCACTCAACTTTTTGAAAGATTAAGAGCAGCCGACTATCTCCAGCCTATTCAACCAAAACCCACCAATACAAATTCCCGATTTTACCACGTTGATCAAAATTGTGCCTATCATTCTGGAGGAGTCGGCCATAGTACCAAAGTTTGGATTAATTTAAAACATAAGATCCAGGACCTGATTGATCATAAAGTCATTACTCTTCAAACACCAGTTCTAAATGTCAACAGTAATCCATTGGCTAACCATGGAGGGGCTACAGTTAACATGATTGAAATAGAGGATGAATGGGCAGTTAGTAAGACTATCACTAAGGTTGATTCGGAGAAGCCCAAGAAGAAGGAAGAAGTAGAGAAATTTATGGCTGCTTTAAGTGTTAATGAAAGGCTCCCATTTATGGTGATGGCAGCCCCGACTCAGGCATATGCTCTAGCATCGGCCAGAAGAGAGTTTATTATAGAGACTGTCGCTGCTCATGGGATGAATCGGTCTGAATGATACTATGTTCCCGAGAATTTAGCTAACGACTCTTACAAGAAGGTTTCACAAAAGAGGTCGATAACTGAAGGAGAGGCCGAAGAGTTTTGGGGGCGTATGCAACCAAAAGAATATTCAATTGTCAAGCATCTGGAAAAGACCCCAGCACAGATCTCTATGTGGGCACTGCTAATGAGTTCTCAATACCACCGACAATCTCTGTTGAAAGTCTTAGATGAAGCATATGTGCCCATTGGCACGAGTGTTAAAAATCTGGCCGCAATGATAGGTAATGTTGTAGGAAGTCATCGCATATCATTAGTGAAGAAGAGTTACCATTTGAAGGCATAATGCATAACAAAGCGTTGCACATTTTTGTTATTTTTCATGACCATGTGATTAATCAGGTTTTGATAGATGACGGATCTGGTATGAACATTTGTCCCCTTTCCACATTGACTCAAATGGGTTACGATTTGGAAAAGGTTCGTCAAAGCCATGTTAATGTGCGAGCTTTCGTTGGAGGACAGAGGGACACTATAGGAGAAGTTGATTTGTACATCCAAATGGGACCCCCCAGTTCAAAACTAAATTTCATGTCATGGATATTAATCCTAGTTACAATCTGCTCCTCGGGAAGTCATGGATCCATGGTACAAGGGTTGTTTCATCACCTCTTCATCAATTATTGAAATTCATTTGGGGAGACCACGAGGTAGTCATTCAAGGCTAAGGGAGTCACTTGAGCCACCCCAATAATTTTGTACATATGATTGAAGATATTCCAAAGGGCAGTAACTTTTATACGATGGAAATCGTGAATGCTGCTGAAGAGGACCCAATATCCCAGACGCCCATGTCTTCTATATATAATATGATGGCAACTGTGATGCTAAGAAATGGATTCGAGCCTAGTCGAGGCCTAGGAAAGAACTTGGATGGTATCAGTGAGCCGATAGTGATTTCGAAAAGTGCCTTCAAATATGGACTATGATATAAGCCGACAAAGAAGGACAAGGATGAGAAAAGGACAGAGATACGTCTGCCCAAGTCATTGCCACTTCTGTATCAGTCATTTCCTGTACGCGAGATATCGATGGATAATGGTCTGGGGGATGAGATAGGAATTCTATTTGAAGGATGCAATGCTATAATAGAAGATTTCTCGAAAACTAGTGAAGTGAGGAAGGCTGCACCTGGAGAAGCTTTGCAAAATTGGACATCTACTACGCTCATGACTCCTCGCCCTATGTGGTAGATGAAAGGGCAAATTTCTAGTTTTTAAAAATCAATGATGATCCAGAGGAGGCCCCACGATCCACCTTTTTATCTTTCAAATCCTCTTTTGCATGTTTACTGCTTTCAAAACGGCATGGGCCTATACTCGTGCAGGTCATGAGCCATAGTTTGTAAATATTTCCCAATTTTCAATGAAAAGGTCTCCCTTTATCTAGAAAACTATTTTGATTTATGTTATTCTTATTTCCCTATTTCTATGTTATCTTGCTATTATCTGACTTGGTTTGTTTGTTTCTTTCAGTAATAATAACTTAAAACCTGCCAATGTCATGTCATGTCAAGAGCTAAACAAACGGAGTGATGCAAATGACAATGAATGGGAAAATTATGATGAGGAACAACTAACAGAGGATTTGGAAGAATTTGAAAATCGTGAGAAGCCTAACCTGGAAGAAACTGAAGTGGTCAATTTAGAGGGCCATTATGATGTTAAAGAAACAAGAATTAGTGCTCACCTGATAGAAGCACAGAAAAGAGAACTCATCCGTTTGTTATGAGAATACATTGATGTATTCTCTTGGTCCTACGATGACATGTGGGTTTAAGCACCAACATCGTGTCACATAAGTGGCCAATTGTTCTTGAGTTCAATCCAAAGAAATGGAAAATCGATCCTTCCCTCATCGAGATAAGCACAAAAGGAAATTTACACCAAGTTGATGGAAGCATCATGGTTTTGCTCGAAGTGGACAACCAAGAGTAGCCGAAATCAATCAACTCCGATGCGGTGAAAAGATACTATGCCTGAAGATAGTATTTTCTCTATGTTTCCTTTATTTGTAATCGCACTCTTATGAATGTAATTATTGAAGGATTCGTAATCGCTTAGAATTTATCCTTTCCCTCTTATGTATGAACTACATTTGACCTGAATTCTCAAGAATGAGATACGTAGGTTGCCTATGTCGGCTTTGGTCTACCCCTTAGGAAAATCTATCTTTCCCTTTTATGTATGAACTACGTGATGACCTGAATTCTCAAGAATGAGATACGTAGGAGGCCCTATGTCGGCTTCAGTCAACCCTTTAGATTTTTTCTATATCCCTTTAGCGAAGTCTTGAACTATGTTTGAACTGATTCCTGCTTCAATGGGATACGTAGGCACTCCAATAGCTCGGTCATATCACCCCAGGAAATGGAAACTAGGGCAGAATTTTTGAGAAGGAACCTAAAAAATTCCAAAAAAGAATATCATCTTTTGGCAAAAGAGAATGGAGACCAGCAAATATTTTGGGAGAAAGTCTCGAATTCCCCAAAAGTCGAGATCATCTCAAATAGTATCTAACTGGGGTAGAAATTTTAAGGAAATCTTTAAAATTTCCACTAATACTTTAGAATGAATTCCAAATTCCCTAACACCAAGAGCTCAAGAAAAACTTCGGAGATCAGCCGCTGTGACAAAGTCTAAATAGACTAAATTCCTAGCTATGACAAGCCTCTGCAAAACTACTATATTAAACTCCCCAGTGACAACAATGAGCTTTTAGGGATCTTCCATGGGATCTCAGACATAGACAGGCCTCAAGCGGGAGATGTTCGTTGACTTAGCATATGACATGACAGGCAGAGTTTTCTAAAAAAATTTTACACAAGTTTTTCAAATCTATGTTTTCAAAACCCTAACTACTTTTGAAAATCTATAAATATTTTCTACTTGACTAGTTTTGCCTTGCATCTATTTAAACGGGGAGTCAGAGCGGAAGTCCAAACACAACAGAGCACCCGAAAGATGGCAAGGATCAAACCAGAGATCTAAGGAGGTCAACGCGGAGTAGTTTCACCCAAAATTAACAATTTTCTGTAGATGCAAGGATCACCGCACATAAATAAGGTCTCTTTCAAAATCCCCTGAGCAAATCAAGAACTGCACCAAAAGTACATAATGCTCAAGAACGGTATTCTTGGACAACTCCAAAGATGGGTTGAATAACTCATTCAGGATCAAGGGCTTCTTGATTTGTCTATCCGGCTTCAAAATAGGTGGATGTCAAACAAAAATGTCTTATCCTTGTTATGAATATTTTATTCAAGACTTTTCATAATAGCAGTCGCTAACAAAAGCGAATCTGTGTCTACTAATTGTTTACCTTGAGCGCAGGTATACTCCAAGGAGTTGGTACAACAATGGAATGATATCACCAAATAAGGAGAAGAGAAAAGATGTCCTCCTCAAGATTTTTCGTAAGGCAAAACAAATGTATCACATTTGTAAGCGATATTCAAACTTCCCCTAAAAGGGATTGCAGACACTTGTTCACATTCAAAGGACTTATTTTTATGGTATCCCTTCGAAGGGAAGAGATCAATAATAGACTAAGTCGTTCGAATTAAGATCTAAATATTTGTCTTTTAAACTTTCATAAAGTTTGACTATAGTCGCTAAAAAGAGCGACACTGTGGATACAAACCATTTACCTTGAGTACAGGTACATGCAAAAGCCAACAAGCTAACAAATGAACTCAAGTAAATCTTCTCTTAAACACCGCCGAGAGGGCCATGTCAAGAGGCATATTTCATCCATTTTGCATATCATTGCCCAGAGGGCCATGCCGAGAGGGCTATTTCATTCAATCATATATCATGCTGAGAGGGCCATTTCATCCATTTTGCATATCATTACCAAGAGGGCCATGCCAAGAGGGCCATTTCATCCATTTGCATACAATTACCGAGAAGGCCATGCTAAGAGGGCCATTTCATTCCATCACATAACATGCCGAGAGGGCCATTTCATTCTATCATATGTCATCGCCGAGAGGACCATGCCGAGAGGGCCATTTCATACCATACATACCATCGCCAAAGAGGGACATCATGCCATTCAAACAGTCTCTGCAACCGCTCACCATGAAAGATAATAAGGTCTGGCTTTGGAAGATTCTTTGAAGCACCTATATCCGTTGACCACGCGAAGATAACACAATCTGGTGTCGAGGATAACTCAGCATTTTATATCTGTTGACCACGCAAAAGGCGATGTATCCGGCGTCGAGGATATTTCAACATTTTATGTACCATAATTAGGATGCATCAACATATCAAAGTTGAAGAAGTATATGATCTGAAAGGACGTCTTTAAGTCGTTATCTAGAGATGGACGACAAACTGGACTTCCTAGAAATTGACAATCTAGAAGTCATCTGTAAGTCACAATATTCGAGACCGGTCAGTGTATGAGATTTCCTATGATTTGATAGTCCATGGGGCATCCGTAAGTCGCAACGACATCCTAACTGGATAGTATACAAGATTACCCAAAAATTGACAGCTCAAAGGTTCACTATAAGACACAACTAAATCCTTACCGGAGAATATACGAGATTACCAAATTGTTAGATACAAAGGTTCTCTATGAGCCGCGCCATATTCAAGATCGATTATGTAACACCCCGTATGTTTCTGAGTTCAGTCGACAACCGTAACATTTAAGAAAAAATGGAAACATGAGAGAATTGATGAATTGTGTGTCCATATGTGGGCATTTAAAAGTCTTGCATAGTTGGGCCCAAATATGAAGCCCAAAAATGAACAAGAAGACATGGCCCAATATGACAAGTTGATCCATTCTTCCAATCTTCCATTTGACCAAATCAACCATGCATTTAATGCCAAGAGATGGATAAGAGTGACTTGAAGGATAATATATGTATATATATATATATATATATATATATGAGGAATTATTCACTTGGTGGGCTCAATTAACAAATTGTCAATGAATTAAAAGAGGCCCAAATATTAGCATGCAAGACATGGCCCAAAAAGGGCATTCTTGACCCATTCTTGACTTCTTCTTGCAAGAACAAGTACCTACATTATTATTGGACCAAGTGGTTGGATAAAGAGGGACTTAAAGGGGCTATAAATAGATCCAAATATCAGATTTTAATTCATTTGGACACCATGCCTTTTCTAGAATTTTCTCCATATTTCCACAAACCCTAAGCCCTCATCCTTTTGGCCAAAGATCATCACTTGGTGAGTATGGGTAAGTGTTTATTATTATGGTTTAATATATTTTATGCATGTAATATGTTATATCTCATGTTGGTTATGTTGGTGAAGTGTGAGAAGTTCACCATGTGTGTAAAGTTACATGTTTGCTAAATCGGAGGGTGGTTTTGCCTTGTGAACTTGATTATGGACTTGTGATCTTGAAGGAAATGAATTTGATGGATTCAATATTGATATGTGAGATGTTATTACAGCCTTGAATTGTTTTATTCTTGTGTATAATGTTTGGAAAAGTTATTGTGAAATTGGTTATGGTTTTGGTGGCGGATTGGCCATAAAGTGTCATTTTGGTGTTGTTAGGTGTGTTGTGAGACCATGGATGATTGTTGGTATGTTATATGATTAAAAATATGTTCAAATATGTTTGTTTATGATCATTGACCATTCATGGCATTAAAAGACCCAAAAAGAAGCCATTTCAGACCATCCGCCCCCGCAGACGGAGCCACCTGCGGGCGCAGATGCCAACACAGATGCCACTGGCTGCTGCCAGAGGGAATATGCGCGCGCACCTTGTCCACCTGCGGGCACAGGTGGAAGCACAGGTCACTTCCATATTTCAGTTTCGTATGTTTTCGTACCTAGTTGATCCCCGAAGGCCCCGATACCTTTTATGGATGTAATTAGCAATTTGTGATGTCATTTCAATGACTTTAAAGTGTCGTATGAAGGCATGTTGGACTGTATTAAATTTGGATGGTTTTTTATATGTTGTTATGAGGCAAATTGATAAGCGTAAATGTGACGGAATGGAAATGAGAAGGCGTAAAGGGTAAGTTTGATGCGAAATGATATTGTTGAATAAAATCTTGGTCAATGAGTGGAATTTTATGGTAGTGTTGGCATGTTGATGCAATAAATGACATTGTAAGAAGGCGAAATGACGTTCTAAAGTAACTATGTGATTCATGGTCATCTTGTGCACTTGTACGGTAGTTGGTTGCTAATATAAGCTTCGTTATGTATTTGTGATATAGAGTGAAATGTAAGGAAAGAGTTGGACTATTGTATTCCCATCTAAGCTTGTGCATTCATAGTAAGACGACAAGGTATGTAAGGTTACTCTTTTCGTATCCTTCTGCAACATGTTGTTCATATTGACATTGGGCTTGTTCTATTCCTAAAGGTTGTGAAGTACATCAATTCAGGTTGACATATATTGTTATCCATATATGTCCTATTCTTAGATGAACTATGATTTACTTATCTCTTAACCGTTGACTATTCATTGACTGAAGTTCCAAGGATGTCATAATGTTGTGAGTCCTAAAAGGACTATCTCAAGAGAGAGTAGGGTATAACGAGAATCTATTAATGCCTGCTTAGCATGTCTAATCATGTCATGATTCCAAAGTCTCATAGTTTGATGATTGTTCTTATAGCAATCTTTCATAAGTAGAAGTACCGATCTTATAAGGGCAATGAAGGAAGTAATATGTGAGCTAGCTTAACCATCCCTCATAAGTTAAGATATAGATCTCATGACGTATAGAAGTGAGGTAATATATATATAGGTGTGCTTCAAATAGTGTCTTGATCCTCAGTATGTAAATTCTCAATAGATGAAGTATGTATCTCTCTCATAAGAAGATGTGTGCTAGTGATCTCATGAAGTGAAGGGGTAAAGTGAAATGTGTATATAAGTGTGTGCCTTAATGTCATGATCCTTAACGTGTCATTTTCATAACCTAGTGAAGGGTATAAGATTGTAAAGGAGTAATGCGCGTGGTTGTTATATGTTTCATTGAGTATGGGTCGCAAGCTAAAGGGTATAAGTTCAATATAGAATAATCCCAATATTGTGGTATGTCATCTATTATAGCCCACCAAAGGTGGAGGTCCGGTATCATATACTTACTTATGTAAGATCTCATAGGATTAGTGAAGGAGGTGAAGTGTGAGCTAATTTATCTATCCCTCATAAGTTAAGGCGTTAATCTCATGAAGTATAAGAGTAAGGTAAAGCATATTTGTGTGTTTCAATTAGTGTCATGATCCTTGATGTATTAATCTTTCATAAGTTGATATATCAATTTCTCCCACCATGAGAGTATATGTATGTTGCCCTACCATGAGAGTGGATGTATGTTACCCCACCATGAGAGTGGATGTATGGCTCCCCACCATGAGAGTGGATGTATGTTCTCCCACCATGAGAGTGGATGTATGTTGCCCCACCATGAGAGTGGATGTATGTTACCCTACCATGAGAGTGGATGTATGTCTCCTCACCACGAAAGTGGATGTAGGTTACCCCACCATGAGAGTGGATGTATGTCATGTAGGTTACTCCACCATGAGAGTGGATGTATGTCATGTATGTTCTCCCACCATGAGAGTGGATGTATGTCATGTATGTTGCCCCACCAATAGAGTGGATATAGGTTAAAACTACCAATAGAGTGGATGTACGTCAATCGAATAGATGTATGTTATATTATTACCCCCACCACTAGAGTGGATGTATATGGATGAGTGTCATTCTTTCTAACCAAGTAGATGAACACTAGTGGTAATGAACCTAGAAGCAAGAAAGAATCTCTTGTATATAGAAGAAGCTATTGGAGGCAAGTTTCTTGAGTAAAGGTACTTTCCCTTGAAGGAAAGTAATTAGAAATGATATTATCTAAAATGATGGCTTATCCCCATGGACTATTCTCTCATATTTTATTCTATTGACGTTCTCATGTATGATGTTATTTATTATGAGCCTTACATACTTAGTACATTCTTCGTACTGACCCCTCTTGGGGACTTACCTTACATGTTGTAGGTGCAGGCATTAGTAGACCTCTTCAGTAGGCGGCAGATCATATACAGGTCTCTGGTAAGCTCCAGTTGCTTCGGGGCTTCCAAAGTCACACGTGAACACTAGATGTTGGTATTATGTAAACATTGTATAGACATGGTCATGTATCTGTAGAGCCTTTGTAGACAGTTGTGGGAAGACAAATGTAGGAGGCGTATGTCCACGATGACTTGATGGTCCTGTCGGCCATGTTTCACATATGTATATATTTTGCACATGTTTTATGAATTCCGTGATTAGCATAATAAGTTCCTACATAACAATTGTAATTCTTATGGCATGCATATGACCGAACATAAGCAAAGGTTGGTTCTCTCGGGCCTTATCGGCTTCGGGTGCCAATCACGCCTCGTTGGGATTTGGGGTGTGATAGATTATGCGTAGGATTACCCTAAGACCGATAATTTGAGAGATATCTAAAATCCATATTATATCCAAGGATGGATGACGTGCAGGATTGCCTGAAAGCTAGCGATTCAAGGGATATCTATAAGACATCTCTTATCCGAGGTCGGATAATGTGCAGAATCACCCAAGAGCTAGCAACTCAAAGGATAACTATAAACCGCCTCATACCCAACATCGAATGATGCACGAGATTACCCAAAGATTGATGATTTAAGGGATATATATAAGTCGTATCGATACTAAGGATGCGCAGTACTTTCCCGAGGTCATATACAAAGTCATACCAGTAGCCGAGAATGTTATCAAACAAAAGATCAAACGGTTGAAAGGACCGTTCTACCCAAAATATCATCGGTGGCCAAGAGAGTCACCCCATTTTGAAGAAAGAATTAATTGCCAAAGGTCCATAATATACAACAACTGAGATGGTTGTTGTACATATACTGTTGTGGAAAGCGTTGTCTTCAAAAAATAGGGTCAGGAAAGGACGGTACTACTGATTGGAAATAATTCATGCAGGAATATGGTAAAAGACTCTACCACTTAGTGAATTATGTTTATCGCTAACAATTTTTGTTTGAGATGTTGTCGAGCATCTGAGAGGGTGAAGATCTCAAACCAAAACCACAGGTGCAGATGACTCCAAAAAGGACGCAGCACAATGTGGAACTATTTCTTAGCAGCGAACTGGACATAGTCCGAAGTGGAATATCAAACTCTTTGGGCGCGAGCTAAAGGACACTTCCACCGCCATCAAACCACATCCCTATCAGAAGGCATGTGGGTATTTTGGGATTTTTTGTTTCAGTTTAACTTCTGAAGTACTTCTAAACTCACACCGGAAGTAACTTTCCATTTCCTTCAAATTCGGGTGACCATATACCCAGAACATTGGGAATTATATCCATGTAGCTCAGACTTACAGGTGTGAGGGCCCCATATTTGTAATTGAAATAATTACAAGCCTTTTCTCCCAAGCTCAACTGTTCGTCACCCATATTGAGCCAAAGGTCATCTCAAATAAAACACTACCTTTTCTATCGATCGAGTCTAACTATAAGCAGTCTGATTCCCTGAACCCCTGGGATATGTAGGCTGGGCTCTTTGTTAAAAACTCGACTGCATTCCAACCTCCCCTCACATCCTCTTATTCCCCAGCTTTTAGATTTCACCAAAATTTGAAACCAAGATAGTTTGTGAATTCTTTGAAAATCGTGCTTAAAATCGAGCGTTATGAACTACAAGTGGCCTAAATTCTCATGTAACCTGAGATATGTAGGAAACCCAATACCAGGGTTTGGCCATGACTCTTTGAAAGTTCATGCGAAAACAAAGTGCTTTCGAGAGATGATTTTGTGGTCGAACAAAATTAGGAACGTCAAACTCCCTTTGCCCAGGGTTACTTGCATCCGCCCTACCCAAAGGCAGGGGGCAGTTGTTGACACCTAATTTTTCCCTCCCCGATTAAATTTAATCCTGAGTTTCTTCGATTTTAAATAAAATCAAAATATTTATTTTATCCGAATAAATGCTTTCTAAATATTTATTTGAGTTAAAATTTTCATCTAAGTGATGAATTATACATTTTTGTACTCATTTATATGGGATCATATAATTTTGGTTGCTTAAATAATTATTTTATCAAAAATCAAATTTTAATCAAGAACTATCTTGGGAATTAATTCAAAATGGATAAAGTCTTGACTTAGACATAATTTTTTCTTAAAATGATTTATTTGGAAAATATTTATTTAAATTTATTAAATCAAGAAGCTCGGGGTTAAATCGATTATTGATTTTGTTTTAAATTTTGATTTAATTTGGCCGATCTATTAAATTTGGTCATAATCAAAATCAAATTGGCCATAATTGCAATACAATTGACCAAATGATTTTGATTTGGTCTAAAATTTAAATGACTTTGGCTTAATTTTAATCTAATTGGTCATTTATTAAATGGCCTAATTTCTACCCTCCCTCTTTCAATTTTAATAACCTAATCTCTACCCTTTTCCTAATTTTTTTTATTCTACCCAGGCCACTATTTAATCACCCAACAGCTGCAAACCGACTCGGCCCACACCCTTATAACCCCTCTTCTCCACACCAACAACAACCATCGACAACAACAACAACTCCTCAGCTCCGTAAAACGACTAGCCAAACGACTCCAATAGCCTCAACATTCCGTCATTTTTCTCCGTTATCTCACGTTTGTACTATCAATGCACTGTCCATTCTAGAAGCATTAAGAATTGGATAGGTGGCAATTGCAACAGGCACATTCCCTTCAAATCCGACGAGAATTTGTTGATTTCGTATAATGAAGGTACAGTGTTGTGCCTTTACGATTGTCCATATAAGGATTCTGTTTTTTCCCCCCAAAATCCCAAACAAATTTGACCCTATTTTTGGTCAGGTTCATCAATTTCAAGAGCTGGAAAACTCAATTCTTATCCACAAATTCGAATTTCAAAATCCAATTCATTTTTCCCTTTTTACCACTCCGTTTCCCCCCCCCCCCCCCCAAAAAAAAAAAACAGCCCCGATTCTTTCTATAAATAGAGAATGTGGGTTGAGGGTGAAGTAGGGGATTTTAGGGGGAAAATTTGAGGATTCGGGAGACACATGCTTCTAATCCTACGTAACCAAAAATCCAAGAAGATTACACTCAAAATAAACCAAATTCTGACGAACTCATTAGAATTTCGACGAGTAAAGTTCAAACTCCGACAGAAGTAACTATAAATTCTGGTGGAAGTTGTCTCCGATTGTAGCTTGTTGTCTCAGCTCTTGCTCCAAAATAGGCAATACTCGTTTCATTTTGTCTTATTTCTGTAGTTTGTTCAACTTCTGTGAAGGTTCATGTGCAATTATTTTTATATGATGGTTGGAATGTTTGATTGAGTCGATAAGAAGTCTTAATGTTGAGGATATCGTGTTCAAAAATAAGATTAGATTGCATCATTGTATAACCAGTTTTATTTTTTTTTTAATCATCAGTATTATTTTTTTGTAGCATTTCTTGCTTCTGTGAAAGCCTGCCTAACGGTGGTGCAGGGTTGTACCTTTTCTTTGATTATCGTGTCTTGATTTGTATGTATTAGAGGAGTCTGGTAGATATGTTTGTGTGGTAGCTTAAAGTTTTGTTTCCATATTCATGAAATGGTGTGATTTCTGGATGTTCGTCTACCTTTTCTCGACTTCGTTTGGCTCAATGGAGAATGAGTAGATTTTAGGTTCAATTTGAGCTCTAGTTAAGACCTTGAGTTGATCAATTTGGCTTTCTACTTAGTGCTCTTGAATTGGGAATCTCCATGCCCTCTATTGTTTGCCTCAAAGCTACTTGAATAAGATTAATGGTGTCAATTTGCTTATCTGCGATGGATTTTTGAAAATAAAAGTGGATACTTTGTTTAATTATATAGGTCAAAAATCGTCTTGGTGATCAAATGGCATCTTGTTCTTTTTGATGTTTTACTCCAATTCTTTTCTTTTTCTCCTACTTAATTTGGTTCATGATTAAATGCTAAGACCAAAGAACTGGATGTTAAATTGAAGTGTCCTTAAATTCCTCGTAATCCAAACGAACGTGACTAAGTCTATATAGAATTGGTTGGGGTCTTTCCCACCAAGGTGTTTCCTTTTGTTCCATTTTCTCGAATGAATGCTAATCTTTCTTCTTTTTTATCTCTACCATGATCATATTTACCTTTTTTACTGTCTTGGTATCAGAATTCAAATATGTTGTTCCTATAGGTGTCTTGGTTATCTGGTTGTGACATGTTGGATTTGTTCATAATATTTTACTCCTCTTATTATTACAATTGCCATCAATTGAGGAATATTACTTAGCCTTTAGCTAATGTCTAATACTTGTTGTACGATCATGTATATATCATTGCTTGTCCTACATGTTGTTTTGAATTCTTAGTTAGACTAACCTGGTAGTTGTGTCAAATGGGATAAGGTCATGGAATTATTGTTGTTTATTTCCTTTCTCTTGTAACTTTGGCAATTCCTTAAGCATTTTAAATTGGTTGCATCATAAAGATATTAGAAATACTAGTGGTGATTTCCCATAGATTATCCTGTGGTTATGGAAATTTGTAGTCATGTACTAATCTTTGCCCTTATTTAATTGCATGAACCTACTTGGAGTCCTTTCTTGGACTCTATCCTTATTCCTGCATTTCGATGGGCCAACGAGGCCCAAGGCCATCAAGTCATATCTCAAGGCCCAAAAATGGGTAAAAATTGAAGAGAAAGTATAGCCAAAAGCTACATAAGGAGGCTAGTATACAAGGATGAAGACGGTGAAAAATTGAAATAGGCTAAAAGCCTATGAAAAATTGAGGATTAAAGCCGGACAGGTCCAAACGGGTCCAAAACCCATTTTTTCTCAACCTTTCTCCTTTTATTTATTTACTTGTAATTCATGTTTGATTATTTGATTGTATTAAACTCTTAAATTTGGTTAATCTAAAATAATTTCCCTTTCAAGTTGTTATTTTATTTTATCTTTGCATTTTTCTTTACTTATCGCTTTGTCACACAGCTTAATCAATAAAATATGAGTTTTCTCTTAGAATGAATCTTAAAAAAATCACAATGGCATTTTTTTTTTATTCATGTGTTAGATTGGTTTATTTAAGTAAAAGAAAATTCTCTCCAACATAAAATCATTTTTCCTCGTAAAAATCAAAACCCTTTTCAATTAGTTAGATTTCATAACTTGTTTAAAATTGGTGTTTTCTTTAAAAATTTCCATTGTTCAAAAATTGATATTCAAAATCACTTTCTTTCTTCTTTTATGAAAATAATTGATTTTATCTTAATTCGGTAAAGAAATCAAATTTATTTTTCTTATTAGGAGAATTTTTCCTTTAAATTAAATAAACTATTTTTCACCTAAATGGAATAAGTGCCATGTTTGTAAATCAGTTTAAGATTTTACTAAGTTAGTCATGTTTTTAAAATTGGTCATTTTTATAAAACAGTTAAATTGTCTTTTGGTCAACCGTATTTTAACGGACGCTTCTTGAATGCCTTAAAAACCTTCTCAAGGCGTTACCAGAATCCTTACCCATTTTCTCTAGTTTTAAGGATTTATTTCTGTTTTCGAGTCTTTAAAATTCTTTAAGTTTTTCTTGATGTTTTCTATGAAAAATCAAGTGGCGACTCTGTATTTTCTTAAATTGTTTCGAAATTTTCTTTAATGTTTTGAAATAGTTCGAAAAGTCAAAAATCAATGTTTTCCAACCCTTCGAACCTCAAAAGGGGATAAAACAAATGGAATCCAAATTCAATGGGAAGCACAAGAAAGAAACCTATTTCACACTAGGGTATCAACTCTTTGTTTCTAAAGCTAAAAAGTTACAAAGATGGAGTTTTAGATCTGAAAAATCCCCTTTAAATCTCAAAAATTACATTTCACCTAATTATAAAAATGCCACCGCGCTGGTCATATGCTGGTACACATGCCAGTGCAGGTGGGCACCTACGTGCATAGGTTAGCTATGCAGGTCAGCTCTTAGCCTCTTTCCAGTTTGCTATTTTGGCCATGTGCGGCCTCATCTGCGTATGGATTTCCTCACCTACGTGTGCAGGTGACCAATTTTCGATCCTTGCATCATTTTAAGCTCCTTTGCTTCATTTTTGCACTCTAATTAATTTGTATGGTTAGCTCGACCTCAAATTCATCAATTACCTACACAAACAAGCAATTTAACATGAGATACACTTTGAATCAAAGGAAACTAGATGATAATTCAAGCTTAAATGACTAAAAAGTTGGCAAATTGCCAACTTATCAACCCCCCAAACTTAAACTATTGCTTTCCTTCAAGAAATCAAGGATCTTCCCTATGAAAAGGATATTCATGACTCTAAAACAAACACAACATGCTACGCTAAATAACCAAAATCACAAAGTTCAATCGATTCTCCCAATTAGTCATGTCAACTTAGCAACTAGAACTTCTTCTTTAGAAATACAAATATTTTCTTGGGAACATCAAAGGGTAAGAGTTTTGAAACAAAGAAATTCTCAAATCTTGACACTAGACTTTCAAAACATGCCTCAAACTCACTTCATGGCTTGTCTTGCTTGCTTACCCCTAATTGAAAGTACGACATCACTCTCCACTTCAAGGTGTAGATACCACTTACATGCAAGAGTTTGTTCCACTCACATAGTGCAATTGCAATTCACAAGGAAAATAGTGATCGAAAGAATTTCCGCTCACTCTCATAAAGAAATTCAAGTACAACAAGTAGAACCATAGGCTTTTCCTTCGTGTCATTCGCCACTAATATAGACCTACAAGGTTTGAAATCACTAAGGACTTGTGGGAATTGATGAAGGTTAGGGTGAAGGAAGGGACTTATGGATCAAGTGACTCGAAAAGCCTCCCTAAACACAATCGCTTTAAAACTTCTTAGGCCTAAATATTTCAAGTTCTCCACTGTATTCACCCTCTTTTCTTTTATTTTGTTTCCCCAAATCTATATCATCCCTTTTCCAATCACACTTATAAGCTTTTCCTCTTCATTCATTTTCTTCGGTTCTTTCAAGAGATTTTCTACTAACTAGCCATTCGTTCCCACTTTTCTCAAGCTTTTTCACTTATTCAATTCATTTTCTATGGGCTAGGCTTTTTGATTTTATTTTCAAGCTCATCTCTTGTCTTATGAAGCATTAGCTGGGAAAACCAAGCATACACCTCTCATAAACAATCTTGCAAATTTCCTTCCCCGAAACTTAGTCTTTTGGCCTAATTTTGTCATTCTCACAATTATGCAACCCCAAAATTAGGCATTTGCCTACACCAGCCTACATTAGAACAATGTGATACGTTCAAGGAGGTTGGATCCCAAAAGAGGGGTTGTTAAAAATGGTCATGGTGTCATAGTATGGTCATAACAAAGAAAGAGGATAATGGAAAGAGGTTCAAGTGGGTTGACTAGGAAACAATGTTAAGGTGGGATTTAGGACATGTAACAGTTCAAAAAAACCCTCGGGTCATCTTCCAAACAAAGTATGGCCTAGGATTTTGCCTTGAATACACTCGGGGCAAGTTCTAGACTAAAATTCATGCACAAGAATTGATTGAAAACCTCACCACACGAGGCACCACACTCTTAAAATAGAAAGCTAGTCTTCCAAACAATTTGAGCAAATAAACTTGACAAACTACTCTGAATCAGGAACTCTTCTTTTGCGAAGAAAGAGCAAAAAAATTGAATTTAAAGTTCATAATTCAAGAGAAAGCTTGAAACCTCTTTGCTCTTTGTTTTTCAAAAACCATTTTTCTTTTCAAAAATCATTTTGGTTGCCAATGAAAAATTTTGGAGGTAACTTTCAAACTTTGCTAACTACCACTTGACTCTAACTCTAAATAGTGGGCATTTCCCTTAAGAAAGTCGCCCGATCCAACTATCATAGGGAAATACCACTAGGTTCAACAAAGAAAACCAAATAACAAAAAAAAAATGCTCATTTGGAAAGAACCGAGCTTCAAAAAAAAACCCTTGGAGTTTATTTGACACGTATATACACATGGAGAATAAAACGATGTGCATGTTCAAAGTAGACATCACCCAAAATAAATAATCGACACAAGAAAAGTGTATATGGGTCTCAAATGATAATAAGCGCATAATATGGGCCGACAAGGGCTAAAAGCATATCAATCCAAAAAGTGTCACAAAATGGGGCCGACAAAGGAAATATAAACATCAAAAGCAAAATCAAGAGAATGTATAATATTATAGACCATGAATAAAATAGAAATCCCTATTCCCCCAACTAGAGAATATTGTATTGTCCTTAATGCAATAATAGAGAATGATAAGAGAGAGAGGTAAGGACTCCCTAAAGTGCACTAGGCATGTGGATCCACATCATGGTTGGTCTGTAACTACTCATTAACTGAAACACGAGGAGGCTCCTCAAACTAGGCTCATGTAACTGCAGCATGTCTATTATGTTGATCCTCGAGAGACTGTGAGCTAGAACTAGAACCTACCATCCTGACATATTTATCATCTACTAACAACTGTGTGGCAAGCCAAATATATTGAGCCTCGGTAAGCCCCACACCAAAGTCAACTTCTACCTCATCTCCCACAATGGTATGCCCAAACAAATCAACACATGGCAGAACCGTGCCAGTAGCAACCTGAGAGAGAGTCATCTAAGGATTATCTAAAGAAAAAGAGGGTTGTATCATATAGAACTCTGAGTGAAGGCTATCAAGATTAGACCTGATAGTGGTAACTATAACACTATCTCTTTTTACCTCAACTGCGGCCAATCACTGCTTATAGTCTCTGATTTGAGCACGAAGAGGATCAAGACTCCTATCAATGGCCATCTAGATGAACTGTGGTATGTCAATGACTAACCGAGATAGAGCATTATTATTATTGAAGGTTATGAAAGCCACATTAGCAAAAGTAATTGATGCATTAGATCTAAGAGGAGGAGTAGGCTAAGGAGAAAGTTGTGTATAGCCCGAAGGAGGCAGTGTAAGGGGTGGATCAAAAGCCAGAGTAGCTCTACTCAAAGTCTAAGGGATGTTAGATGAAGGTGAAACCACAGGTGTGGTGCTTGAGTATTCAAGACCAAGTAGCTCTCCAATCGACAAACTATCCACTTCAGTAAAAAAAAAAAAATTCTTCCCTATAGGATTATCATCATCTTGGCTATTAGTAATATCAATAACCTCGGTACTTTTCACTTTTCGATCAATCTAAGGAAAGGTAGGGACCTTTTTGGAAAAATATAGCATGGATATAAGAACAGAAAAGGGCAATAAAGTCCCAGGTTGTCTCGCTCTTATTTTTATCGTTTCTGCAATTATCTCTCTCATATTAACATATACCTTACTCATAATACAGCCTACAAGGATGGCCCTTTCAATAGTGACATCCTGATCATTAGTGGAAGGAAGCAACTGATTACCCACAAAGCCGAGCCAATGCTTGAATTGAATTGAAAGATCTGTCCTTTTAATTTATCCTTCACCATTGGCCCATGGAGGAAGGTCTTTTGCAGTTATTAGGGAAAGCCAAGAGAATTGAGTACGCCCCTATTTACCTACTCTCTACATTCAGTGCGGGACTTAGAAGTACTATCAATGTAAAACTTTTTGATGTCTACCATGGATCAAGGCACCTGTATCCCTCTCAGAAAAACACTAAAGCAAGGTTGCTCTACCACCAATTGCTTATACTTGTGTTGTTTCTGCCGGATAGCGTAGGAAGTATAGAACTCCCTAATAAGCACTAGATAGTAGTTGATAGGATATGGTGAGGTATGAAGATCAGTAAAGACATCCCACACAAACTTTTTGATTTGCCTCACCATGCTCGAGAAATAATCGGGAACTCCTTTCAAGCTAAACACTTTCTCTGTGTTAAACCCTCGAGTATTAACCTAGTCATCATACAACTCACGCAACCCCTCAACTGCAAACTAGATCTTTATTTCTTGTTCCCATATAAGGGCCTCGATCTCCTTGTCCAACCCTATTGAAAAATGAATAGCTCTTTGAATCTCGGGGTCTAAGATGGTCTCTTGTTGAACCAGAGCTTTCTTCTTGGAAGTGGTGGTTGTAGCCTTGCCCTTGTCCTTAGCTTTGTTTGCCACTCGAGTCATGGATTTTCTTGAATTCATCACTGAAAAAAACACAAAAGAACCAACCAAAACAAAAAGAGAAATTAAACATGTTTTTGGATTTTTTATATATCGTAAAAGAAAAGAAAAACTATGCTAAATGAGGTGAATGCAAAGAAAACAAACATGTGAAAGCATACGACAACAATTCACCCCACAAGACTGAACATATGAACCACATGCACTGAGATGTGGATGCATCCCAGGATATGCGGATGGATGTTAGTCTGCAGGTGAAGGCAACACACACTAGTGAGTAACCTAGGCACATGCGTGGCTGACCTGCACATGCAGGTCCCCACATACGCCCATATATACCCTTCTTCTATCTAGGTAGATTTGACATCATGTGGATGAAAACCCTTCTGACCCAATATTTGGGTTTTAAGGAGTTTGATATGAAGTGTGTTTTGTGAGGATGCTAGATGAGTTTTGGGGGTTATACACCTCTCTCATCTAGTGTTTTCACGGAAAAACAACAAGTGTCATATGTGTCAAATCCCAAACATATCCCATCAACTCTATAGATTTAACACTTAAACTTATACAACCACATTGAACATGATGACACTTCACACGGTTAGCTATGGAACAAAAGAATAAACCATGACCACTAGATTCACAAAAATAATGATTTACCTTTAAGAATGATGTCACCCAATGTATTATTGGCCAAATCAAGCATTTTGATTAATGGTGTTTCTCAGACTTCACCCAAAAGTTAAAAAAACCAATCAATTCAACAAAGTTCATGCACACCTGATTTTATTAACAAGACATCACCAATTTGAACTACCAATGTATACTCCTTAGAAGGCATTTTGACTCACATTTTCACTTAAGTAATATCAAAACTATGCTCCAAAGACAAATAAATCAATAACTACTAAAGAACATGCCAAGAATTTCACATCAAACTTTTATCGAACAGATAGCGTGCATCAATGAGTGAGCATTTTAGAGAATAAAAAAGGTACTTAAGAACACTCAACTTGACCCCATTCAACTCCAAACAACCATAAACACATTCTTTATCATGGAATTAACTTCATACATCAACAAGAAATCCTCACATGGTGGAAATTTCATCAAACACATGGTGGGTGTTAAAGTGGGTACTTAAGAATTCCCCAACTTTTATGTAAAATGTGACACCCATTCCAAATAATTCACAAAATCACCATATTTAACACCACCAAGTCATTCCAAGTCCAACCTATGAACAAAAAATAAAGAAAAATGAGGAATTAGAAGTAAAATACCATTCAAACATATTGTTGTGGTTCAAAATTTAAAGAAGAACTCACCAAGATTCGAGTTAAACTCAAAAGAATAAACACAAGAGAGTTAAGGAGATACTTATTGGAATTTTGCTGGAGTTAAAGTTGATGGTGTACGCATGTGAGTGTGAAGGGAAGTGAGAGATCAGGTGAGGTGAAAATCAGGTGAAGGTGTTTTATTTTAGTGTGGGTGAAGGATTTATGTTGATTTAGGGGGAAAAAAAGAATTCAAAGGGTTATTGGGCTTGTCGGGTTGGGTAAGGACCACAAATTTTGAGTCAAGAAGTTAAAAGACTTACCTTAGCCGTGTGTGGGACATGCGCGCCAACCTGCGCACGCAGGAGCACACATACTCCCACCGGTGGCTATTTTGGCAAACCAATAGCTTCCCAGGTGTCTACTAGTTACATGCTCCCTGACATGCGTGGGCATGTGGGTATGTGCACTAGCATATGCCAGAATATGGTCAAAACAATGTTCAAATACCTCATACTTAGAAGTTTTCACCTATATTCACCAAGATAACTTAAATTACTAATCTAACAAATGCAAAATGACAAATAGAAAACTTGGGTTGCCTCCCAAAAAGTGACTTGGTTATCATCGTGGCATGATGTTGTTCCATATCAACATGTATCCTTGAAATAGAGTACCTTAATTTGAATGCTCCGGATCCACCCACATAAAAATATTTTTAACCTTTGACCATTCACTGTGAACCTTTGTTTCACGTGATCTTCCAACTTAATAGCTCCACTCAGATACACATTCACCACCATTAAAGGGCCCGACCACATAGATTTGATCTTTTCTATAAAGAGTTTTAACCTCGAATTGAAGAGTAACACCTCATATCCTACACAAAACTCTCTTTTCAAGATCTTCGCATTGTGCCACTTCTTTATCCTTTCTTTTTTTTAATCGCTGAGCTCTTATATGCTTTAAGGTGAAATTCCTCAAACTCATGTATTTACTCCACTCTAGATTTGGAGGCATTCTCCCAATTCATATTCAACATGAATAAGTCCCACAATGCTTTGTGCTCTAACTCGATAGGGAGATGACAAGCCTTTTTGAATGCCAGTTGGTATGGCAACATCCCAATAGGAGTTTTGAATGCGGTTCTATAGGCTGAAAGAGCATCGTCTAATTGCCATGCTCAATTTGTGTGTCCTACATTCACAGTTTTCTCTAAAATTAACTTGATTTCTTAATTGGAAACCTCCACCTGACCACTTGTTTGGGGATGATATGGGGTAGCCACTTTATACTACACCCCGTACTTATCAAGCAAAGCATCAAATACCTAATTACAAAAGTGAGAACCTCCATCACTAAGGATTGCTCGGGGAGTCCCAAACCTTAGAAAGATGTATTTCTTCAAGAAGAATGTGACACTCTTACTCCCATTGTTTGGAAAAATAACTTCTTCAACCTATTTCGACACGTATCCACGGCCACCAATATGTACTTGTTACCATACAAACTCACAAAGGGTCCCATAAAATCAATGCCCCAGATATCAAATAATTAAAATTTGAGGTTAGGCTTCAAGGGAATCTTATTCCTCCTTGAAATACCACCTTGCATTTGGCATTGAGTACAAGTTTTAAATAAGTCGTGAGCATATCTATGAAGGGTAGGCTAATTAAACCTGCTTTGAAAGACTTTAGAGACCATTCTCAAACCACTATGATGGCCACCATATGGGGATGAGTGGCAAGCCTTAAGGGTGGACCGCATCTTCGACTCCATCACACACCTATGGAACACTCCGTATGCACACTCCCTAAATAATTAGGGTTTATCACAATAATACTTCTTCACATCATGGAGGAATTTCTTCTTTTAAAAAGGATTTATATCATCGAGGATCAAGCCACATACAATATAATTCATATACCACGGTTCTACACTCCTTGAAAGTACCATGATTAGTTCGTCAAGAAATGTTTTCATCAATCTCAATTTCACCCAATTTCTAGTTATTCGACTCAAGGAGGGATAGATGATCAGCCACTTGGTTTTCACAACCTTTCTGATCTTTAACATTAAAATCAAACTCTTGAAGGATCAAAATCCACCTAATCAACCGAGGCTTGGATTCCTTCTTAGCCATCAAATATCGAAGAGTCGCATGGTCGATATTCACAATAACCTTCGTACCCAACAGATAAGCCCATAATTTTTCAAAAACATATACTATGGCATACAATTCTTGCTCTGTAACCATATAATATTATTGTACGTCATTAAATTAATTACTAGAATGGTAGATAGGATGAAAAAGCTTGTATTTCCATTGGCCTAAAATCGCACCTAATGCCAAACCACTTGCATCACACATGAGCTCAAAAGTCTATGACCAATTAAGAGCCACAATAATAGGAGCTGAGACAAGATTCTATTTTAGGCAATTAAATGCCCTCACACACTCCCCATCAAATTCAAATTTTTCTTTCTTCTCGAGAATCTTGCACATAGGATGAGCAATTTTCGAGATATCTTTGATGAACCTCCTATAAAAACCCACATGTCCAAGAAAGCTTCTAATACCTTTGATAGATATCAGAGGGGGTAAATTGGAAATGGCCTCCACTTTTGCTTGATCAACATGCATTCCTTGGACAAAAAATTTATGTCCAAGAACAATACCCTCTTTCACCATAAAGTGGTATTTCTCCCAATTAAACACGAGATTATTATCCACACACCTTTCAAGCACCTTCTCCAAGTGTTCAAGAAAATCCTAAAATATATCACCAACAATTGAGAAGTCATTCATAAATACCTCCATCAAATCCTCCACCATGTCCAAAATGATAGAAAGTATACACCATTGAAAAGTGGCGGGTGCATTGCATAGCCCAAAGGGCATGTGCCTAAAGGCAAATGTTCCATAGGGACATGTGAAAGTACTTTTGTCTTGGTATTTGGGGGCTATTGAGATTTGAGTGTATCCCGAGTATCCATTGAGAAAACAATATCAACCCTTTCCAACTAGTCTATCAAGCATTTGATCCATGAAGGGCATGGAGAAGTGATCCTTCTCTGTCCATGAAGTAAACTCCGATAATCAATGCGCACTCTCCAACCCATGATCGGACGGACGATTATATGATCATTGTTCTTATTTGGAACGATTGTGATACCATCTTTCTTGGGAACACATTGAACCTAGCTTACCCAAGTACAATTCGAGATAGGACAGACAACACCCACGCTAAGCCACTTGATGATTTCTTTCTTCTCAACCTCTTGTATCAAAGGGTTTAACCTCCATTGATGTTCCACACTTGCTATATACTCGGGCTTAAGTTTTATTTTGTGGGTATATATACCTGGGGGAATTCTGATAATATCGGCTATAGTCTATCCAAAAACCTTAATATACAATCTCACCACTGACTTCAATGCCTCAACTTTCCAAGACAACAAGTCTCCCACAATAATAATGGATAAGGTATCACCTTCCCCTAAGAACACATAATGAAGATAAGGTGGCAATGGTTTGAGCTCAAGTTGTGGTGGATCTTCAATCGAAGGCTTCGTGGGAGGAGTTTGCCGATTTTTCAAGTCAAGGTCCAAGTTGCAAGGATTTTGTGTAGGACCCAAGATCTTTCAAAGATGCAACTACTTCATCTCCTTGGTCTCAAAGTTCCACAAGACTCCCACCAAAGGCTTACTAACAAAATCTATCTCCATAGCATTAGCCACTTTATCATCAATCACATCAATTATGAAGACAACTTGCAAATCCATAGGTTGCTTCATGGAATTGCACACGTTAAATGAAACCTCCTTATTATTTACTCAAAATTTTATTTCACCATACTCAACATCAACCAAAGTCGGTCCGGTAGCCAAAAATTGCCTACCAATAATAATAGGGACCTCATGGTCAATTTCACAATCCAAGGTTACAAAGTCGGTCGAAAAAACAAAATGGTCCACCACACAAGTACATCATACAACACTGCCATGGGCTTTTTTATAGATCGGTCCACCATTAAAAGCCTCATTGTAGTTGGCTTGGGAGCACCCAAGCCTATCTTTCGAAACATGGCCAATAGTATCAAATTAATACTTGCCCCAAGATCACATAAAGCTTTTTCAAATTTGTACACCACGATAGTACATGGAATGGTGAATGTTCCCGAATCCTCTTTCTTCACAACCATTGTGCTAGACATTATCACACTACAATTGTGCGTCACTTCAATAGTTTTGAAATCCATGACTCGCTTCTTTATTACCAAGTCCTTTATGAATTTAGCATACCCGGGCATCTCTTGCAAGGCTTCCAACAATGGTAAGTTTACCGAAGATTGCTAAATTTCGAGAGGAACTTCTTGAATTTTGAATCATCTTCCTTCTTCTTGAGCCTTTGTGGGAATAAAAGAGAGATTTTAATTTGCGTCTTTGAGATAATTGGGGTTTCTTTGGATTTTGAAACATTACCATCAACCACTTGTGGTACTTCTTCACCTTCAACCTTCTCTTCTACTACTCTCGGCTTCTCAACACTTGGCTTATTTTGAATAGTGACATCTTCATTTGACTTATCAACCCGCTTTCTATTCCCACTCACTTGTTCATCAACTCCTCTTTAATTAGGGACTTCATCAAGATTCACAACATCATTACCAAGAGTTCTAGTACTCCTAGTGACAATTGCCATGATATGAGCATCATTTTTTAGATTAGCCATGGTGTCACTAGGTAATCCACCTTTTTGCCTTGCATTTAGATGACCCGAGATTTGGCCCAATTATGTTTCAAGTTGCTTGATAGAGGCTGAATGTGAGGTGACCATTTGATTCAGTTGTGAAAATTCTCTCTTTATCTCTCTCAATATTTCATCACTTCCTTCAACCCCTATAAGGATACGACCAAGCACTTCATCATTCTTGTACTTCTCTGAATCAACGGAGGTTGCTTCTTTAACTTTGGCTCGATCATGTGGAGGAATGTATATATCATGGTCAAGATCTTTGTCTCTCCAATCGTGATCCCTATCTCTTTCCTTATCCTTATGTCGATCACAATCTTCTAACCAAGGTCTTTCCAATCACAGTCCTTTTCCTTCTAACCTTGATTCTCACCTTGCTTTTGATAGGTAGGTCGAGAACCCCCGATCTGGTTTGATAAGAATAAAATTTCTTCTTCAAGTGACTCTCCCTCATTATCATCATATGCTTTAGTACCCTTAGAAGCAATAATATTGACCGCCTTTAGAGTTGAACCCATCATGTGTTTTGTGAGAAGATCCAATTGAGTCATCACTTTGGCCATATTTTCATCTCTCTTCTAATCCTTCTTCCTTTGTTCTTGGCTCACAAAATATGCGAAGGTATCCCCCATGGACACCTCGATATATTTTGTGTACCATACTTGATTTTGTTTTGTTACTGGAAAGCAACATCGTAAGTTTGTTTAATTATAGATCTACCGGCATTATCCGCTACCATCTTGTTCAATTGATCTAATGCTCTATAGAAGATTTGGAGAAGCATCTTATTTGGAACCTCATGGTTTGGGCATTTCAACAACTTTTTATTGAACCTTTGTCATGGTTCACGCAATGGCTCACCATTTAATTACCGAAAGTGTGTGATTTCATCCCTCAATTGTAGCATGCGGGATGGTGGAAAGAACCAATCTAGTAAAGCTTCCATCAAAATACAAGAATTTATAGAACTCGCGGGTAATTCCCACAACCACAATACCGAATCACCCATCAACAAAAATGAAAAGAGTCTCAACCTGATGGACTATTGTGAGATATGAGCAATGTCAAATGGGAGACACATGTTTATAAAGTTCTTCAAATGGAGGTTGGCATTTTTGTGAGATTGAACACCAAATAGAACCTTCATTTGAAGTAGATGGAGCATCACACTAGTGACATGAAACACTCCATTACCCTCCGCGGGTGGGATACGGATTGCACTAGCCCTTCCGACATCCCCTAGGTGATCTTCATCCTCAAGATGTCCATCGAAGGTAGCGGTGTTGCTAACATTTTGACTCATTGTGTCGTGAAGACTTAGATTATCACCTGAACAAGAAAAAAATAGAAAATAAAGTAAAGTTTACACTACGGCTAACAAAAGTAACTTATAAAAGTAAAAAGAATGAATGTTATATTTCATCCTTGGAAACGGCATCATTTTTGATAACGCTCAAATTATATCTTAAAAGTATAAGCCGTCGTTGTAAATATAATTACCTAACTTAGAGTCGGGGTTAAATCCACGAGGAATGAATGTGATAGTTTCACCTCTAAGTGTCAAAATCAACTAATGTTTGCACATAATGCTATAAAAATAATGAAAAAAAATAAATGGGGGGTTTGTTTTAAACATTTTGTAATCAACAATATTAATCATAGTTTGAGATGCAAAGTTTGAGCAATAGAGAGTGCTAATCAAATGTAAAAAGGGTTTGGGGTTATTCTATCTTAAGAGTGAGTGCATGCATGGGTACTTGAGTATTTGCCTAAGTTCAATTAATAGCTATTGGTATGCTAGATTATAGGTCTTTGGTGCTAATAATTTAATCAAACACCAAAATATTAAAAATGGGTTCTTTCGAACACCTCACAAGTGTAGCTATATAACCAATATAATACCCTAATTAGTATCCTTACGTCTAAGAGGCACTATTAAATGATAATCATCAAATTATTGTTAACTACAACTCCTCACCCTTATCCCCTTTATCAAGGATGATAAGGGTTCTAGTGTTAACTAGAGTTTGCAACCTCTAATTATAGGTTAAGAACATAGAGTAGAAGTTAAACCCATAATAATTAACTAATTAGGAAGACAAATAAACAAAACCCATATAATTATCACTACTCATTCAAGCATAACCCCAAGTTGAGAAATTTTCTACTCAAAGAAAGAGAAAGAGGAAATACACCTAAATTCTCATTCCAATCTTCCATCAAATCCAAGATAATCACAAGAAATGGAATCCAAATTCAATGGGAAGCACAAGAAAGTAACCAATTTCTCACTAGGGTTTTGATTCTTTGTTTCTAGAGCTCAAAAATTACAAAGATGGAGTTTCAAATCTGAAAAATCCATTTTAAAGCTCAAAAATAATGTTTCAGTTAATTATGAAAATGCCACCACGTTGGTCACATGCCAACGCATATGCCAGCGTAGGTGGTCACCTGTGTGCGTAGGTGAGCTCTTAGCCTCTTCCCAATTCACTATTTTTACCATGTGCAACCTCATCTGTATGTGCATTTCCTTACCTGCATGCGCATGTGACCAATTTTTTATCCTTGCATCATTCTAAGCTCCTTTCCTTCATTTTTGCACTCCATTTGATTCGTATGGTTAGATCAAATTCAAATTCATCTACTACCTGGACAAATGAGCAATTTAACATGAAATACACTTCAAAACAAAGGAAACTAGATGATAATTCAAGCTTAAATGACTAAAAAGTTGGAAAATTGTCAACTTATCAAAGGATTTGATGAAATCTCGATCTCATCAACACGCCTAAACCATCTCAATTTTCCTTCCCAAATCTTGGCATCTATTGAATCCACTCCCACGTAGTTCTATATATTCTCATTTCTAATCCTGTCTCTCTAAGTATTCTCATACATCCATTCCTTTATCCTTATTTTTGCAACTTTCAACTTCTAAAAGTAAGAATTTTTGACTGATCAACATTCTGCCCCATACAATATAGTTGGTCTAACTACCACTGTGTAGAACATGTTTTATATATTTTGGTGGCACTTTAGTACACACAAGACTCCAAATGTGAGCCTCCATATCATATACCCTACACCAATATGGTGAGTGACATCCTCATCAATCTCCTTATTTTTATAGAAAATAGACCTAAGATACTTGAAATTTTCTCTCTTTTGTATAACATGTTTATCAAGACTCATTTCCATATCTGCCTTATGTGTCACACCACAGAACTTGCACTCTAAGTATTCTATCTTGGTCTTGCTCAACTTGAACCCTTTTAACTCTCATGTCCATCTCCAAACTTTTAGTTTAGCATTAACTCCGTTGTGAGTTTTTTAAATCAGAACCATATCATATTAAAATTACATACACCATGGTACCTTACCTTAAATTTATCACTTCAATACATCCATCACTAAGGCAAAAAAAAGGCTAAGGGCTTATCCCTGGTGAAACCCTATCATAATTAGAAAATTCTTTAAGTCTTCTCCCACTATCCTTAGTCGGATCTTGACTAATTCATACACTCCCTTGATCACCATAGTATCTCATAGTATCTCAGTAGGTACACCTCTAGCCTTGAAGTATCTCTACAGATCCTCCCTTAGGACATTATCGTAAGCCTTTTCTAGGTTGTTGAACACCATATGTAAGTCCTTTATCTCTTTGTACTGCTCCACCAATTTTCTTATTGTATGACTATCTTCTAATGTTGAGTGTTTCAGCATGAATTAGAACTAGTTTACAAAAATAGCCATACCCCTCCTCCACCTTAGTGTATGAGGTTTTTTGCAAAAGATAAATTTTGTTGGTCTGTGTTATCACACAAAATAGAATTGATCAGATAAAGACAACTTGATAGTTTTGAGTCCAACTTTTATTTTTTGGACAGTATTCAGGTGAGACAAAGTAATTTTCACTCTGATATAAAACAATAATCCTTCCAGCTTAGGTTGATTATCAGAAGACACAAAATCAGAGTTCAAGTTATTTTCTACAGAATTGCAGTTTTAGACTTTACATATCTGGTGCTTGAGTAATGCAACTCTCCTTTCAGCAGTAGCAACATCATGAATAAATCACAAATCAATCATTAAAAATTTATACGAGGTTCTTAATCATTAACTTAATGTTAACTTCGTTGTCACTATGTTGGTTGAAAAAGTTAAGGTAAATGTAAACTAAGGACTTCATTCTTGAAAAAAGGAAAAAAAAGAAACACATTATTCAAAAATAGAAAAGGAAATTAGTAAATGGTGATATGAATATTAGTATTTGCACCTTCACCAAAAAACCAAGCATCAAAATCTTCAACACTAAATTTTTTTCCTTAGTTACTTGCATTCTGTTAGTAAGAAAGTAAAGTTAACTAAATCTGAAATATATTTTATATTTTATGATGGAGCCAACTGTTGGGTTCTAGTAGAAATGTGACTAAAAAATGGAGGGAACAAATAGAGGGAAAAAAGTGAATTGTGTTTTCACTTTATAAATGAAGTGTTCTCCCATATTTCGGGAGAAAAAAACTTTCTTATGTCTAAGTATTTAAGTATTACTCCATGTTATTAGTGAGGTAAGAAGAAGACAAGCCTCACGTTGTCATCGCTCGCTTGGTTTGGCTTTGGCTTCGACTTCATCTTTGGCTTCGAATATGGATTTTGATTTGGAAAATGATTGATCAAGAGACTATCTTTTTGGAAAAAATTTATTTGAATCTTAATTGTTAATGATTATTTAATCAAATAATGTGATAAAAAATATTCCATCACTTGTAGATGCAAAAGGGCATATGCGAACGTACCAATGCAAATTGAAAGGACGCGGTCCTTCAGTTCACTCTTTGAATGATGTTAAGAGATGTGCGGGCACAATTGGCTATATGCAGACAGAAACGCCAACTCCAATGTCAGTGCAAATGACATCTCAACATTCTATTTTGTATGTATTATGATCTGCGCTGGAATATTGCAATCTGTGAATGCATATGGCTCCACAAATGGGCCATCAATCCAAAACAGTGTAATTTTTGAGAACCATTGCTTCTTTTCTGGAGCAAAAACTTTTGTCTATAAATATCTAATTTTTCCTCAAATATTGGTATGAAATTTTAAAGTTAAAAACTCCTCTTTCTTACAAAAACACTCAAGTGTGATTTGCTACCATTGAGTGAGTTCGTTGTTCTGCAGAATTTGAGGTACCACTATTCTACTGAAGTGAATCTTTTTATCCTGGGAAGATATATTCCATAACCTCAGGTACTTGAGGGGAAAAATTTCCTTGAGGACACACTGTGAATTCAGTGGACTTGATTCTTCTAATTTTCATAACTTTCTAAGTTTGGTTTACTATTTTACAGAATTAGTTTAAACTTCATTTTGTTGTTCATAAGTTGTTTTGAACTTATTGTTGAAGTTATTATTCTTGAATATAGTTTTTATTTAACTAAAAATAACAATCTTAAGGAAATTATCTATTTGTATTTTGGTTTCTGGAGATTAAAACCTTTTGGTTTTCTACTCTGTTTGAATTTGATACTGATTTGAAGAACATAAAAACTTCATCAGGATTTAATGTTCTTGGCAATTTGAAGAACATAAACACTTTATTGTTAACTAGAAACAAGTTTAATAAGGATTAAGTCGTTATGGTTAGGATTCTAATATACTAAGTTGTTTATCTAATTGTGACAGTAAAACGACTAATGGAAATGAAGTCAATGTTGGAACAGTGAATATTACAACAATAACTACTACAACTTTGAGTCGTTCAAGTGTTGCTCCTACCATGGCACCGAAGGAGAAACCAGGAAAGTTTTTTGGTATAGATTTCAAGAGATGGCAGCAAAAGATATTCTTCTACTTGACTACTTTATGTCTGCAAAAGTTCATTACTGAAAGAATTCCCATCTTGCCAGAATCAACTTCGAATGATGAATGTTTCTTAGTGACTGAAGCATTGAAACACTTAAATTTGTTGTGTAAAAACTATATTCTGAGTAGGCTACAAGATAATTTGTACAATGTGTACAACAAGATGAAGACCTCAAAAGAACTCTAGGATGCTTTGGAAAAAAAGTAAAAAATAGAGGATGTTGAAATGAAGAAATTCATAGTTGCAAAGTTTCTGGACTTCAAAATGGTAGATAGCAAAGCTGTTGTTTCCGAAGTTTTATGTTTCAAGTCATTATCCATGATCTCTTTGTTGAAGGTATAATATTATATACTACCTTTATTAAACATTTTAAGAATGTTATTAATGCTCAGTTAACCTTTGATGTAGGTTTGGTTGTTAATGATGTGTTTCAAGTGGCTGCAATAATTGAGAAGTTACCTTCTTTGTGAAAGGACTTTAATAATTATTTGAAACACAAATGTAAGGAGATGACAGTAGAAGATCTCATTGTACATTTGAGAATCGAATAGGATAACAAGGCTGTGGAAAAGAGGTCAAGTGGAAATTTAGCAATATCAGGAGCTAACATTATTGAAGATGATCCCACAAAGTCAAAGAAAAGGAAGAAAGCATATGGAAACAAAGCAATCCTCCTACACAGAAATTCAAAGGAAACATCATCAATTATGGAAAAGTAGGTCATAAGAATCCAGAGTTTGGGGCTCCAAAGAAAGGTGTAATGATCCTTTCCATCATTATGGAAAAGCTAGCATGCCAAAATTTGGATTAAGATTTTCCCTGAATAAAGAGTTAGAAATTATAGGCTAGGTAGTCTTGGCTGAAATCTAAGTGTGGTATGGTATAGGATATCTAGAAATGGATTACTTAATGGATAGGTGATTTAGGGTTGTTTTGTTATAGCTAAGGCAATAAGTAATCCGTAGAAACTTTTAGAAGTGAATTTGGGTAAGTAGAACTCCGGGTATTTCATTTGACGTAAAAGGGATAGATTGGGATATCTATATTGGGGAGTGTGTTATGAAATGGGAAAATTTCAAGAGTTTATGGACTTTCTGCCTCTGCCTAGGTCACTATAGTGGGAGGCAGGCCACTACTACTGGCCCACTGTAAAGGGAATATTCCTGTTATAGTGGGAGTTAGAGTCGGTCAATCCCTTCATAGTGGGTGAATCTCGCTATAGCGGGAATAGTCTTGTTATAGCAGGATAAGCACAGATTAATACAGAAAATAGCTCAAAATGTATTTTTCATTCCAAATAAGTTCAAGGGCTGGAGAGGGCTGTTTTGGGTGATTTTCATCAATTTTCCATCAAATATTTTCATTGAGGTAAGTAATCCTACCCTTTTAAATAGTTCTTTAATAATTAATCCTTAGAATCACTAGGTTTTGATCATGGAGGAGGATTTAACTTGACCTGGGTTAATTTCTAGTGTAATTTAGTTAAAATAAGATATAATCCTTGGGTTTTGGTCAAGGGTGTATGATTTATGATTTCTTGTATAGATTCACATTTATAAACATGAATTTGACCTAAGAGTTATGGGATTAGGTTGTAATCCTTGGATTTGTAAGGTAATTATTTGAATTATAATTGCATTATTGTTTTTAGACCTCAACAAAGGTGAGATTGCAAGAAAATGCAAGGCTTAAGTTCGTTAGAGAGGTGCAAGGCTTAGATTGAGTTAGGTGATTGTTATATGTAGTTGAAAACCCAATTGGTTTATGTGTGCATATTAATTGTTTCTTTGTTCACGTGTAACAATGCATGTTTAAGAAGTGTAATTATTGAATGATATCCTAAGTGTCTAATCGAATCTAATGTGGTTGTATTAAAGACTTGTTGGTTGTACAAGTTTAATTATGCTATTCTAATTTATGATTTTGCTTGTTATGATATCAGTTACCACTGGAGATGAACCAGTAATGGTTATCATCACGGGATTGGTGAAACTCAGGGGGTATAAGGGTGGGTAGGTTGTAATAAAGGTGGCATCACATTGGTTTGGGAAAAAGGTGGCAGACACTAGATGTCTGGGATTGTTTGGTACATGGAATGAGCTCGTCCCCTATAGGTCATGGATAGTGGGAGACATAAGACCCTTAGCATATGTGTACAAGGATTGGTGAGTTTGACGGTCCCTTGAGTTGATCGGGTTTGCTTATTGATTGATATATATTTGGTCCTTTTAGTGAACTGGTGGATATTATTATTGTTATAGTTGATCCTTTTCTGGTCTAGGTTATTGACATGGTTGAAAGGTATAATTTCTATTGATGTTTATTTAAAGAAGTAATTGAGATCAAGTGGAACTTGTTATTGATAGTCATGGTTATTGACTTGGTATGTATTTATATTTACTTACACTTGTCTGCATCTATTTGGTGTTGTTGTAAAAGGTTAAGTGGAAAAGTGTTTAAAGTAAATTTAATTGCTAAGTGTCCATGGTTTTACTTGTTCATACAATTATAGTTGTTTGTTCACATTTATTATTTTGAGTTGGCCGATGACCCTTCCAGGACATAGTGGTTTTGTACTAATACTACATGTACTCTTCTTTTGATTGAGTGCAGAGCATCTTCCAGCGACTATATCAAGTCCTCAACTTTATATCATGATGCGTATCGTCTCTAGGGTTAGCTACATCTTTCGGACCACCATGAGTTATCTCTGTTTGGTCCTGTCCACTTGTTTCGGACATGGATATTTGTCATTTTGTTTTGGGTTAAACCCATTGTTGAAATTTGTTAGTGTTTTTGGTATAGTGACTTTTAGTTTATGGTGGTATTTTAGACATTCATACATTTTTGCATTTGGCATTATTACTAAAATATTTTGACAATATTGGTTTATTTAATAGAAGGGCTAGTTTCTTTTGGAGTCTGTTAGGTGTAATGGTTGGATAATTGGGTAAGATGTTTTCCCACTAGATGGTAGTATGGCTGCCACTCACGATGGTTCTAGGTCATGACAAGTTGGTATCAGATTCCTAGGTTCAGTTCATTGATCTTGTTGTACCAAAAGTGGGTTTAGTAGAGTCTTACGAAATGGTATATAGATGTCTATACTTTTCTTTGAGAGTCTATAAGACTTTGGAAAATATCACTTTTTTCTTCTTTTATGCTATAGCTTGATCTTAATTGGTATCAGGCGATACGAATTGGTAGCAGATCAATTGACTCTTTCATCCATAGATGGTGAATATGAGAGCCAACATATCCATAACAACATCCCCGCACCAGCATCTCCAGCTGTGAAACCAGCTATTTCAGATAGAGGAAAGGGTGGAGGAAGGGGGAGAGGTAGAGTAACACCTGCTAGAGGTGAATCTCAGGCTGCAGCTAATCCAGCTCGTCAGAGATATGAGACACCTGTCCAACATTATGAGGTTGTGAATGAGGAATTTTTGGAGTGAGAGGAGGCAACCCTAGTTTTGGTAGGTACAACTCCTCCATCGATGTTGTGCGGAGTGATTCAGTAGGTTCTTGCTTTTTTAAGTGGGCTGACAGGTACTGGATCTATGCCTACAACATCTTCTTATTAGTTTCCAGGTGTTTAGTCTGTTGCTACTTAGAGTTTACCTTGTCCAGTATAGGTTATGTCATAACTTGGAATGAAGATGATATGTTGACTAAATTTCTGAAGATGAAACCTCCTACTTTTATTGGATCTGAGGCAGAAGATGTGTTCGAGTTCATAGTTGATTGTTATGAGAGGTTGCATAAAATGGGTATTGTGGAGCAGCATGGTGTTAAATTTGTAACCTTTCAACGGCAAGGTGATGAAAAGCAGTGGTGGAGGCCTTATGTGGAATGTTGGTCTCCAGCTTTACCTCCATTGACATGGACTTTGTTCTATACTCTATTTCTGGAGAAGTATGTATCGCATTCATTCTTCGTGGATTCGACCCCGACTCTAAGTTGGGTAATTATATTTACAACGACCACTTATACTTTTAAGGTATAATTTGAGAATTATCACCCTTGCAAATGAAACTGAGATAAGGAGTTGGTAGACTTGGCATCCATTCATTACTTTGGAAGCTTTGTGATTGCTCATAGTGAAGGCTTGAAGCTCATGCACGCTTGGAAGAAGCTAAAAGCTTGGTGATTGCTTATAGTGAAGGCTTCAAGCTCATGCACGCTTGGAAAAATCTCCCAATTGAGAAATATCGCATTTGGATGATAGCTTGGAGCACGAGAGATCAAGTGGAGCAAGAAAGGGACCATTTTGGGACCTTTGTGTGATAATTAGTCCTTTTGGGCTATTTTTTAAAAGGGCCACTTTGGGGCTATTTTGTAATTGCTTAGCCTAGGACTATAAATAGATAGTGTTTTCTTTCATTAGGTAGATTTTGATGACTATTGATAATAAAACTCTTGAAAGAGTGTTTGAGAGCTTGGTTCAAGCTTTTGTTGATTTTTTGTTAGAAAAAGTGATGTGCCATGGTTTCATGGCACTTTCAATGCTTAAAACAAAGAAAATATGCAATAATTTGGGTATGCTTGGTAGGGATGATGTGTTTTCTATTCTATCTTGCAGGAAAATAGGTTATGGAGGCAAAATGGAGAAGAAGGGAAGAAGCATACACTAGAATAGAGCATTTGAAGATGAAAGAGCCAAGTCAAAACCAGAGAAGTGACTCACGGCAGGAACCCACACCACGTGCGTCGACCTATGTGCCGTAGGTCAGTGTCGTAGGTAAACTCCTAAAAGTGTGTGATGAAGATTGATTTTCAAGACATGGACCTACATGAATTCTTCCTAAAAGTGTGGGATGATGATTTTCACTGCTCGATTAATGGCTGAGGAAAATGCGAGGCAGGCGACTCTTAGACAAGTGGATAGAGATCATCAAGGAATGCAAACAACAACACAACGTTTTACTGAACTTGAAGAGAGACAAAGAAGACTTAGGGTGCAACAACCACCTCAAAGACCATATGTCTTGATTTATGATGATCCCAAAGAAGAGGATGTGTCTTATTTCGAGCCGGTTGCGACTGGTGCCATTATTCCACCAGAGTTACCTCAGGGCACTAAGTTTGACATTACAAGTGACATGATCCACCTGCTAAACTTGAAAGGTGTGTTCGTCGGTCTTCCTACAGATGATCCGAACATGCACGTGATGAATTTTGTGGGAGTTTGTAGTTCATACAATTTGCTTGGAGTTGACCAAGAGGCTATACGGTTGAGATTATTTCCATTCTCTCTAACAGGAGAAGTGACTTTATGGTTAGACGAGTTACCACGAGGTTCCATCACTACTTGGAAAGAGTTGAGAAATCAATTTCTGGAGAGATTTTTCCCACCCTCCAAGATGCTAAAGTTGAAGGATGAAATTTACAACTTCAGACAACTACATTCTGAAGCACTTTACGAGACATGGCTAAGGTTTAAGAAGAAGCTGCAAAATGTTCAAAATCATAGGATGAGTGGTAGGAGTTTACTTGAGATCTTCTACAGGGCTTTAAACGCCAATAGCAAGGTTGTAGCAAATACTATCACTAGCGGAGAATTTATAAGTTTGAGGTGGAACAAACATAAGAAATTTTAGATCGTATCACTAAGGCCAATCGAGGATGGCATACTCGGGAGGTAGATACACCTGCTGGGACGTATGCTATTGGAGCCTCGGCAGCACAATGGGCTTTGGATGAATCTGTAGCTCAAAAAGTAACACAGTTGAGGACAGAAATTGGCTTGCTAGCCAAACAGATTGCGGCTGGAGGTGCTGAGAAGGTGCATCCCATAGGTGCACAAGGCAAAACACTTAGGTATGAAGATTATGAATCCAATGAGGAGTCTAAGTACTTGGATAGAGAGGTGGAGGGTTTTTGAGCCAAGGGTTAAGGGTCTAATCAAGACTCTTGGAACTCAAGGCAAGGGAATATATCTTATAACTACTATGGAGGTAATTATAACAAGTAAGGATATAGAGACAGAGAATGAGATAGTGACAGTGATTGGAGGCGAAAGGATGATTATAAAGAGAAGAGTGGCGCATATGTTCCACCGGGGAACCTTGATGCTGATTATGAAAATTAAGAATGGAAGCCCTTCTCAATAATTTGGTAAAAGGGTCAGAGAGCCAGGAGAGTTGCTTGAAGGAGGTTAGGTTAGATGTTTCGAGAATAAGTCAGAGAGTAGAATCTCATTCGAATGCTAATAAACAGTTAAAGCAACATTTTGGGAAGTTATCAGTGGCATTGAACTAGTGTCAACTAGGCACCTTCCGAGCAACACAGTCCAAAATCCAAAGAATGGTAGTCATTGTTTGGCCATTACTACTGGAAGTGGGAAGTGCACAACTGAACCATCTATACTTGTGGATAGTGGTAAGAAAGATGAGCCGATGATAGTTGATGTAGAAACTAAGATATAGCCAGAGAATTCAAAAGGTGATGCAGTTCAAAAACCTCATGAAGCTGACAAAAAGGCAAAATCTGATAACGAGATAGAAAGGGAGGTCCCTCAAGTATGCAAACAAATGCCTCGAACTCCTCCTCCCTTTACAAAAAGTTGAAAAAGAAAGATGAAGAGCATAAATATCATAAATTTATCTCAATGTTAAAAGAGTTATCGATAAATATTCCTCTTGTCAAGGCGTAAGAACAGATGCAAGGTTATGCAAAATTCATGAAAGATTTAGTGACGAAGAAGAGAACTGTCAGCTTTGAGCTAGCAAATAATTTACACCATTGTAGTGCAATTGCTTCTCGTTCACTTGTCAAGAAAAAGGAAAATCTGGGGACCTTCACAATTTCTTACACTATTGGGTCCTATAATTTTACAAAAGCTCTGTGTGACTTGGGTGCTACCATTAACTTGATGTCGCTAGCCTTTTTCAAGCAGTTATTATTTGGAGCACTGAAACTTACTTCTATAAGACTCTTTATGGCGGATAGAACTATGAAAAAGTCGGTGGGCATTTTGTATGATTTTTAGGTGAAGTTGCATCTTTCATATTTTCGACTGACTTTTTGATTCTAGATTGTGAAGTTGATTTCGAGGTTTCTATCATCTTGGGAAGACCATTCCTTTCCACTGGCCGTGCATTTGTTGACATGGAAACTGGGCAGATAAAATTCAGGTTGAATGATGAACATGTCACTTTCAATGTTTAACGTTCCATGAAGCAACCGAATGATATACGAGTTATTTATATAATATATATGGTTGATGAGAGTGACATGGTCGTGCCTATTGAAGAAACGTTAGGGGCAGAAGCTCTTACAACCGTGATTATGAATTTTGATAGCGATGGTATTGAGGAGTATGATGAGATGTTTGGTGCACTCGTTGGTAGGGGATCATACACTTATGATACTAAGAAACTTGATCTTAATTTAAAGAATAGGGTGACCCCACCGACTCGGCCTTCTATTGAGGAGCCTCTAGTTTTGGAGCTAAAGGCTCTCCCGTCTCACCTTTGCTATGCATTCTTGGGAGCCAACAACACATTACCCGTGATTATTTCTGCTAAGTTGGTAGAGTGGCAAGTAGATGCTCTTGTTTTGGTGTTGAAAAGGTTTAAGAGGGTCATTGGTTGGTCCATCGCTGACATTATTGAGATTTCACCCGGTATTTGCGCTCATAAAATTCAGCTTGATCCTGAGTGCATACCAAGTATCGAGCACCAACGTCTTCTGAACCAATCTATACAAAAAGTTATGAAGAAAGAAATCATCAAGTGGTTAGATGTGGGTGTGGTTTACCCCATTGCTGATAGCAAGTGGGTGAGCTCAGTTTAGTGTGTGCCAAAGAAGGAAGGAATCACTGTAGTTCCAAACGACAAGAATGAATTAATCCAAATGAGGCCAGTTAATGGATGGAGAGTTTGCATGGATTATCAAAAGCTAATTTCTTGGACAGAAAAAAGATCACTTTCCTATGCCCTTCATGGATCAAATGTTAGACTGTCTTGCTGGTAGAGGATGGTATTGTTTTCTTGATGATTATTTAGGGTATAATCAGATTTTTATTGCTCCCGAGGACCAAGAGAAGACCACTTTCACTTGTCCATATGGGACATTCGCATTCAAAAGGATGCCCTTTGATTTATGTAATGCACCGGCCACTTTCCAGCATTGCATGATGTCCATTTTCTCTGATATGGTAGAAGAAAATATTGAGGTTTTTATGGATGATTTCTCTATTGTGGGAGACACATTTGATGACTGCTTGGCCCACCTTGCTAATGTGTTACAAAGATGCGAAGAGTGCAACTTAGTTCTACATTATGGTTAATGAGAGTATCGTATTAGGGCATCGAATCTCAAAGAAGGGTATTTAAGTTGACAAATCCAAGATTGAGGTGATTGAAAAGTTACCTCCACCTTTTTCGGTTAAAGGAATTCAAAGTTTCTTGGGACATGCAGGTTTCTATAGAAGATTCATCAAGGATTTCTCTAAGATTTCCCATCCATTATACAAGCTCTTAGAGAAGGAGGTGAAGTTCGTGTTTAATGAGGCTTGTCTAAAAACGTTCGAGTGTCTGAAAGATAAGTTGATTTCTGCCCTATCATTGCTTCACCAGATTGGACAATGCCATTTGAGGTTATGTGTGATGCTAGAGGTGTGGCCTTGGGTGCAGTCCTTGGACAAAGGTGTGAGAATATTCTACATCTGATTTATTATGCTAGCAAAGCACTTAATCCAGCTTTTGTAGATCTTTGGTCTCTTTCAGATTACTCCTATAGGCCGGCCTATTGGGAATTTGTGAACTCAGTGCAAGATCTATGTGGTGCTTAATTCCCCTCAAGGGTGGTAATCCATTGGGCATCTCCTCCGGAAATAGCACATCATAGTCCTACAAAAGCGAAAAGCAATACTAGGTAAAGTGCTATTATCTTGGTTAGCATGCAATACAAGATTGGTGTTGACAAAGCACACTAGAAAGCGTTCCTTATTCATACCCTTTAGACACTTGCTTGGCTTTGCAATCATGAACATGTTCTTTTTATTTTTAGCCAAGTCACTTCCCTTCTTTGGAACATTGGTGTAACTTTCACCTTCACTCTTCACCTCTTCCACCTTTATTCTCTCCCAAAGCTCCTTTATTACTCAATAGTCCTCACTTACTTGATATGGAGTGAGAGGTGCAAGTACATACTTCTTCCCTTTAACCATAAAAGAATATTTGTTGGCCCTCCCATGGTGCACAACATCTCTATCAAATTGCCATGGCCTTTACAATAATACATGACAAGCCAACATGGGTACAATATCACATACCAATTTATCATGGTACCTGCCCACACTAAACTTAATACTTGCTTGTCTGAGGACCTTTATTTCTCCACTATCAATGAGCCATTGTAGCTTGTAAGGGTTGGAATATTCTCTTTTTGGTATTTGTATACGCTCCTCCAAAGAACTACTCACCACATTGGTGCAACTTCCACTATCAATAATCAAAGAACACACCTTATCTTGGATTTTGCACCTAGCATGAAATAGATTCTCTATTTTATCAAGTTACTCTTTGGAAAGGGCTCCCATAATTCTTCTTACAACACATAAAATATTGGCATTCACCTTCAAATCTTCATTATCATCAAGCAAAGGTTTACTTTTCTTAATGAATCAAGCAAAATTTACCCTCTCATCCAACCTTTTTTCTTCATCCCCCAAAGCATCCCTTATTTCTCACTTTATATCCCTATCTCTCACTCTTTTCATCACCCTCTTCTTCCTTCTTGGTTCTCTACCCATCTCGAAGTGCAAAAATTATCCTCCTATTAGGACACTCACTAGTAATGTGTCCCCTTTCTTTACATCTAAAGCATTGAATGGTAGAAGGTCGAGGAAAGTTAGGTTTAACATAGTTACCTACTTATGGTTTCTCACTTGATTCGACTTTGTAATCAAGCTTGACTTGAGTATCTTGACAAGCAACCTTAGGTTTCCCCCTAGAAGATGTCATCTTCCAATTATCTCTACTTTTGTCTCATGTAGAAGTTGAAGAAATCTTGTCCTTGTATGACTTTTCTTCTTTCAAATCTGCTTCTACCTTTGAAGCATCATGTAAAGCCACTTCAAGAGTATCTTAGTGTTTAAGCTTCAAAGGCTTTAAGATATCATACCTCAAATTTGCCATGAATCGAATCACTATACATTTCATATTTTCTTCAAGTGTAGACTTTATTTGCAAGTTTTCAAACTCATCGTAATATTCTTCCACACTTTTGGTACCTTGCTTCAACATAAACACCTTCTTGAGCACCTCTTGGTAGTAGTTTGGAGTCAATTACTTCAACTCCTTAAGAGTAATCAACTCTTGCCAAGTAGGTAACTCGTAGTTGTGATGGCTATCAATTTCCCGCCTCTTGGACTCCCATCAAGTGGACGCATAGCCTTCGAATTGCGTGAGAGAATACTTCACCTTCAAAGCTTCCATGATATTGTTGGGGAGAAAGATCCGCTCACTTTGAAATTTCCATTCCCAAAACTCATCGGGATCACTACTTCCTTTTAACCTTGGTAGTGTGACCTTAATAGTGTTCAAGCCTCTATCTTGATCATTCCTCTCCCCAAACCTATCTCTTATATTTCTCATCATATCGCCTCTATATACCATCTTATCTTATCTATTTCCTATCCTATCTCTTCTATTCCCATATTCTAGACCTTCTATGCCTTGGTCCTACCTTAAGTCTCGAGGCTGGACTCCTTTCCTTGGCATCCCATATCCATCCCTATCTCCATGATACCAAAACTCACTATTGTTGACCTCATCATTCATTTCATCATAAAGAGGATTTTGGTATTGGTAGTCTTGGTAGGGCTTTTGTGGTGCGCTTCACGGAGGTGATATATAGGAACCATGCAAGGATACATTTGATATGTTTCGAAGTGGAGTTTGGTGTGGAACTTGGTTTGCCAGAAAAGGATGTTCCTCTCATGGAGGGTGATAGGATTATGGATTTGGATGTGGTATAGCTTGTCTTGGGTAGTTTGGAGGGTTGTTCATTTGGAAGGGGTAGGTTATTGGTAGTTTCGAGTTTGATTTGGTAGAGGGAAACAGAGGTTGGGAGCTTATCCCAGAGGAATGATGGTGGATTGCACCGATGCCTTCCTCATCTCCTTATTTCCATCCAATTAAAGTGCTCTCCTTCTATTCTTACTCTTTACCCGGGACAACCTCTACTAACCCTCATTTCCATCATTTGCTTGGAGAGGTTGTTGATAACCTCCATGATGTTCTCTGAGCTCTCCCCAATTAGACTTGTATTAGACATGATAACTACAAAACTCAACAAACGATGTTAGTAGTAAAAGCCTCACGTCACTCATATGTAAACTCTCAACTCACCTCCTATGATGTCATCCCAAAATTGGTAGTGAACTAGCCTTGTTCAATCAATTCAAGGTCACTTATCCTTTATGGTGGAGTGTATTTCTTGCGACTCTTGAAAGAAGGAAGGCTAAATTAAAGCTAAAAGAATTGAATCAAGAAGTTTATCTACGAATTAAGATGAGAAAAGTAGAATAAAAGAAGCACAAAAAAATTTGGACTAAAAAAAAACTAAGTAACAAAAGTAGAAAAATTACTTGTTGTTACTTAATTTGAAGAATCAAAGAGATGATTTGATGTTAAGAAACTAATTAACAACTAATTAAAGATGTTAATTAGTTGTTTAATAGTTGATAAATGGAAGAAAAATGAGTTTAGAAAAAGAAGTAGGGGTTTGGACATCTAGAAATTTTTGGGTCCCAAAAATTTTAGGACCCCAAAATAAAACTGTGTCAAAACCTGATTTTTGCTCCCTCTCTGAAACTGTAGGCAACACACCTATCAGAGAATTGGTTGTGTATTGCTGATGTCAGCTTCTCACATGGCTGGCTGCTCGCTGCCATGTTGGCAGTTAACTTATTGACTGCTGACGTGGCCTGTCCACGTAGAAATTAATAAAAAATTTTTTTTTTCAGATTTTCAAATTTTTTTTTAAAAAATTCTTCTATTGGACCCACAAACACTTGACCAACTTTGACTTGAACAATTTGGATCAAGGTGTACCTTTTCTCTCTTCTTCTTCAAGAACAATATGAACACCACCAAGAGCACCTAGAACACCTAGAACACACACTAATCCTAACATCCCCAAATCAACTCGGAATTGGCTCAAAATTTAAGATTAGACTCCGCACGACTTAGGGAACAAATCTCAATGGTTCTTAAGCTCCAATTCCTCCTCAATCAAGAAACTCACTGTCAAAGTTTGTAAAGGTTAAAAACTCAAAACCGTTTAATGACAACTTCTTTTCTACAACTCCAAATCGCACGAAATTCGAAATTTAGACTCAAATGACACTAGTGAACACGAATCTAGTGTCAAAAACAACAAATCAAAATAAAAAAAATTCCAATTTTTTTTTGGGGATTTTTGGTTGATTTATTTTATTTTTTTTTTGGATTTTTGAAAAGATCAAAATCTCAAGATTTATATTTGTAAAAACTAACCTAAACCTAGGATCTTGGTACAAAAATGATAAGAATCAAAGACAATGGAAAGGAAATTTAAAAAAAATATGTGGATTAATACTTAAGCTATTGAAATAATGGGCAACACGAGGCTAAACCCCACACCTCTCAATTGATTTCAACAACCTAAAAATCAACCCTACTCAGCAAATCAAAGGAAACTACATATACCACAAATGGATGACACTTTGATTAATTAACCCAAAGAATTTAACTAACTGTTTCAAGAGTTCACCACTAATCACTCACTAATTTCCTTAAGGGAATTCACTAAGCACTAAATTAGCAACTAAGCTTTAAGAGTATTCAACATTCAACATAAACTAAAATCTTCCAAAATGAAAAAGACCACTATTTATACTTAGGAAATAAAGAAGACAACTATCTTTTACACTTTTACCCTTAATGAGACAAGAACCTTGTTTGGTTGACTCCTTTTTGTGAATTCTTGAATTTAAGGCATGGTCATTTGCACATATAGCCTCTTTTCTCCCTCCTCTTAACTTGGATGAACCTCCCACACATTGTATGTCTTCCTTTGGTAACCTTCAAGCTCCTCCAAAGCTTCCTTTCTCATGAACATTGCTTTTAGGCCTTGGAGCTCTTTTGCTTGACACGTGTGAACGGTCTTGAAGGGTAATCCATGGCATCCATGCCATCCATGCTATCAATTCTAGTATCAATTAATCATTTACCTTAAATTTTTTCAACTAACATAGTGACAATGAAGTTAGCACTAAGTTGATGATTATAAATCTAACATAAATTTCTAATGACTGATATATGATTTAGCCATGTTATTGCTATTGTAGAACAGATAGTTGGTATATATCCATTAAGGGGTCGTTTGGTATGCAGATTAAATTATTCTAGGATTATAATCTCCCTGGATTAATTTATACCATATGGAAGGTGGGATAATATAATCCCATCGTGGATGAGATAAAGTGGTATATCCTAAGACTATGTTTGGTATTAGATTTATACCGTATTTTGTTGATGGTATAAATTAATCTCGGGATAAATTTATAGCGTCAGGTAAACATGGTATAAATTTAGTACCAAACTTAATCTTGTGATATCCACTTTACCCCATGTACTAAAAGACCCCTAACTGTAATTTAGTACACGGGGTCTTTTAAAAGACCCCGTGATTCAGAATGTCTTTTTTATATATATTTCTGACTGTAATTATACTTCCTTGAATAGATAGAAATTCATATTTGACTTTATCATGATATCTAAAATCTATTTCAAATTTAGTTAACTTTAACTTTTTTACTAAAAGAAGGCAAGTAAATAAGGAAGAAAATCGAGTGTTGAATATTTTGATTCTTGGTTTAGTGGTGAAGGTACAAACACTAATATTCAAATCACCATCTACTAACATCCTTTTATATTTTTTGAATGTCAAATTAAAAATACTAATTATGATGTTTTTCTTTTTCCTTCTTTTACAAGAATGAAGTCTTCAACTTACATTTTACCTTAACTTTTTCAACTGACATGGCGACAATGAAGTTAGCACTAAGTTGATGACTAAGAATGTGGTGTAAATTTTTAATGACTGACATATTATTTAGCAATGTTGCTATTGCTGAATAGAGAGTTGTATTGCTCAATGCTTCTACACCAAATATTAAGGTCTAATACTGCAATTCTACAGAAAATAGTATGAGCTCTGATTTGTGTCATGTGATTAACATAATTTGGAAGGAACATTGTTTTCTATCAGACAGATAATCTCCAAAAAATAAAAGCTGGACTCAAAATTATAATTAACAACTTCTTGTCTTTATCTGATCCTTTCTAGTCTTTGTGATCACCTGACTAGCAAAAATTTTTATTTTACAAAACCTCCTACACTGCTTAATGTTAAAGCTACTATCGCCGTAAATTCACTGGGAAGTGATAGGAGTAGATAAGACTTGTAAGGAAAGAGAAGGAACAAATGTATTCTCTATTTTCTTTGGATAACCATGGTGAACGGGCCAACTTTCATGCTTTTCAACTAAATTCACGAGATACTTGCCACCTCTAACTAGCAAGTCACTCTTTCTACCAAATATTTTTTTGTTTTTGCTGGTATGTGAACCTCAACCCCCTTCATTGACCACTAGACCACACCATTCGGTGTCATTCTCCATCTCTTCAAAAATGTAAAAATGTACCACTATAGGGTGGAGATTTGGGGGGGGGGGGGGGTCAATTTGGGTAGATCAAAATAGGTCAAAGTAACTATTGATCACGAGCCCCCCCCCTCCCGGTCAAAATGGTTGGGGGGGGGGGGGAATCAAGATAGATTATAACCCAGCACCTTTTTAAACATATCATACTTATGGAGAAACTCCTTAATGTTTTATGTTTATGAAACTGGTAGTATGTATTAGAGTTGACCCATGTTTATAATTGAGTGATTTATCCATGTCAATATGATTTTAATCTAAGAAATAGACTAATTGTGCCATCCAAGCTTAGCAAAAAGAATTTCTAATTTAGTTATGTTGATATTGCATAAATAATGGAATTAATGGAATCGTAAATACCCTAGTCACCAAGTTCCGTACCTACTTCATCAGCCACAAGGCCAAACTGTCCACTAGCCTTACTAATCAGCCATACTAAACCAATAAGCCTTGGTGGATCCATCATACCACTATGGCAAGGAGCAATAGACAAAATACTAAAGGGCAGAAAGAGAACTGATTAAAGTAACATAACACAATTGTTATTCAAGAAGTAACATAAATCTATTATAACACTAAAATTTAGACTCCACAAGCATTCTGATAAACTACACAGTTTTATAAAAACAAAATGACTAAAGGATTCAAGTTATTACATTTAAGACAGTATTTATGGATAGTAGCAATAAGGTGCATTCATATTTGAAAGGACCTGTAGCTACTCCTCAGGTCAAAAATGTAATTTTGTCATTTCATTATTGATGGTAATGAAATGATGAAGTTACCTTTGACATCAAGGTTACCATGTCCACTGCTCCATCTACTAGCTGTGGCGCCCACCATAGCCTCTTCCTTGATCTCATCACTAGGAACAACATCACAAAGAAAATTGAAAATGCCATTCTGCATAATTGCGGTGAACACGCCATTTTTCTGCAGAGTCCATCACTTTATATCCTCGGCATAAACCAGGAATGTATGGAAAGTTCCTTAATGAAGACTTCAGATGCCTTGGATATCAAGACCCAAAAACGAGGTCATGATGGCACTTATCGCATCCCAGCCTTGAAAAGCAAGCCAATCACCCAAATGATAAAGAAAATCAAAATTAACAATAAACATAAACCAAGGTAAGACTTCTAGAACGAAGTCAAACCATACTATATATAAATGCAAAGGTATGAACAAACATAACCATCCCAAAACCCGATGTCACAAGTATAAGAGCATCTAATACAACATCCAAAATTGAAAGTACAAAGTATGTCCCTGAAAAAGAAACAAAGACAAATAATTGATAGAGAAGGTCTAGAGTCGACTCTAAAAAGCCTAGAGTGGGCCAGTACCTTAAGATATCACCAACTCGACTGCACGATCAGCCTCCTTGAGTCGTACTCGTGCTAGGATCTTGTAACATCCCGTACCTTCCCAACCCTACTTGATGACATTTAATAATGTTTACTTGAGTGTCGAGAGTTATAAGTATGTATTTGGAAATGTTAAAGATGAGAAAAATTAAAATTTGGCCTTGTACATGTGACAAGCCTTGTGTTTTGTGACTTCTTGAAGCATTTATGTAATACCCCGTACACATTATAACCTCATTTGGTGACTTGGAGTCATGTGTACTTGATGATTAAGGTCACTAAGTAAGTATTTTATAGTGTTTTGATAAGGTATTGGACGATACGCAAGTGTTGGAAAAATTGCCGAAAAATTCAGCAAGACATGGAAACTTGCGCCACTGCCCTGTTTTAGGGGGTGTGGCGCAAGCCTCTGAGATCAGAGAGGGTGCATTTCTTGCGCCACTGGCTTGTTTTGCAGCAGTGGCGCAAGGGACAAACATTTTGCCTTCCCGAGCTCGTTTCGCGACGCAATTCTACGACGATTCTTAGATGGTTTCTTTTGGTTCCTTGGAGTTCTTTGAGCATTGTTAAGGCTTAAAACACTTCAATATACTCCTACATACTTCCACATGACCAAATTATGAAATATGAATAGTGATCCACAATGTCCAATGAAGCCAAGGGCGACTAGAATTCCTACTTTTACGATCAAGGCGACGAATGAGAAACTCGTAAGAGAATATTGTCGTGAAATTATGGAATTATTTAAACATGTGATATATGGTGAATTTTACATGAAAGTTGATAGGCTAAGCTACATGTGCAATTGGGCCCAAAATGGAACAAAAGATAAGGCCCAAAGGCAAAATAACCCATTCTTCCAATATTTGACCAAGTAAACATATCAATTAATGCCAAATGTGGCTAAGGATGACTTGGGGTCTATATAAAGGCCCCAAAATCAGATTTTATTCCCCAAAGACTCTCATACCTTTTTGGATATTTCTTAAACATTTCTTTACTCTTCCAAACCCTAAAGCAAATATTCCTTTGGACTCTTTGGCAAAGATCATCCTATTTCAAGCCTTGGTAAGTGTTTATTATTATGGTTTAACATATTATATGCATGGGGGATTATGGATATCAGGATATTTATGTTGGCAAAAAGGTGAATAGTATATTTGTGCTTTTGGTGAAAGATGTGTCATCTTGGTAATTTGGACTTTAATTAGGCCTTGTGCCTTTGATGAAAAAGCATGGTATGGACAAAATATGAACATGTATGGTGTTATTTTTGGTACTAAACTTGTTCTTGTATAAAAGTGGAAATTATGGGATTTTGGCCGATATGTGTTATGAGTTGTATTAAGGTACTTTGATGTATTATTTGTGATGTGTGATGGCTAAGAAAGTGTAAAGGAGAAGTATTGTGGTGAAATGTATTGATTTTCATGTATTTGTCAATGTTGGGAATATTATGGAATTTTTGGAATAATAGTATGATCAATGGTTTTGTCGAGGGGAAATGACATGTTTAAAGGCAAACATGTAACTCATTGACATTGTATGCATTTGTAAAGTAATTAGTGGTTAACGTGAATTCGTTATGTATGTATGTTGTAGAGTGACACATAAAGAAGGAGAGGGATCATTGTATCCGCATCGAAGGTTGTATATTCGTATTGTGAATCCAAGGTATGTAAGGTTACTTTGTCCGTATCTTTCTGCGGCAAATAGTGTTCACATTGACATGTCACTAGTTCTATACCGAAATGTGCTAAGGTATTCCATATTCGGTTATCAAGGGTCATTGTTATATATTTCCTACTCATTGATCATTTGTGAATCTCATGCCTCATATCCATGGTTAATGTTCCAAAAGCTCAAATAAGGTTATGTTCCAATGTTCCAATAGTGACTATACTTGTGTCTCTTGTTCATGGATTATTGTCCAATGGTTCCAATGGTATATCATGGTGCTAGTAATGTTATATTTCTCATGATGTTTAGTCACATGTATCTCACTCATTGGTTAATGGTTCAAAGCTTCCAACAATGTTATGTTCCAAAGTTCCAAATTAATGTTATGACTATCCAAGTATCAATCTCAAAGTCAAGATCAAAGTAATGCAAATGTGGTCAATGATCAAGTATGGGTGGCAAGTCTAGGGGCGTAAGCCTAGCTCAACTCGATCCCGAGGTATTGATTTATGGATGGAAAGTCTAGGGGCATAAGCCTAGCTCAACTCGATCCCGAGGGTGGCAAGTCTAGGGGCATAAGCCTAGCTCGATTCGATCCCGATGTATGATTGAGGGTGGCAGGTCTAGGGGCATAATCCTGGCTCGACCCGATCCCTGGGTGGCAGGTCTAGGGGCATAAGCCTAGCTCGACCCGATCCCAACATGACGATAAGTCATGTAAAGACCCACTGATCAGTAGGGGCCCGGGTATATTGTGACACATGCATTGAGATAAAAAAAGTAAAGAAAGTAATGAAAGCAATCCACATGGTTTCCCAGAATTCAAAATGGTGACTTATTCACATTGATTATTCATATGTTTTGAGTTCATTGACATATTCATGTATTGTACAGTTTCATCTGAGCCTTGCATACTCAGTACTTATTTCGTACTGACCCCTCTCGGGGAATTTACCTTACTTGCTACAGGCGCAGGTACCAGTAGGCCTCCCCAGTAGATTGCCAGTGTTAGCGGGTTTTTTTTGGTGAGCTCCAGCTCATTCGGGGCTTCTCCGAGTCAGAGTGTATATATGTTTTGGTAATGTACATATTGTGTAAAGCGGGGACTTGTCCCGACTTATGGTTCAGTTTGGTCAATGCGCTTGTTAGAGGCTTTGTAGACGGATGTGGGTGTATCAGTGTAAAAGACATATGTTGTTTTGACTAGATGGCCTCAACGGCCAAGTTTCATATGTATGTATAAATATGTCCCATGTTTTCCTTTATGCGTCTTTCATGTTCTTACGCAATGGTGGTTATGATTATGATATGCATATGATTGAACATAGGCAAAGGTTGGTTCTCTCGGGCCTTATCGGTTACGGGTGCCAATCATGTCTCGATGGAATTTGGGATGTGACAGATCTGCACTAAAAGGGCATAGGAGTGAGTACGGTCCACTTGTACGCAGTAGATATCATAGGACAACTGAGAAATGTAGAAAATAACACACGTAAAATAACACTATGAGTACGTCACCTGCAAACAAAAAAGTTCCCAAACGGTAGCTCACACCGTCTCCTTTAGCAGTTCTAATAAAAATACTGAAATGAAACAGCACAAATATACACAAAAAGTATACAGAAACTAAATGCACATCAAAACAAACAAAACAACTATAAAAGATTCATATGCAATGCAATGATGATGGGATGAATAGAGTAATTCATCACATGACTTTCTATATACAGCTACTGAGCTCGCAGCTCCCAAGATAGGACCTATGGGGGGTTTGCAACTCATACACTATATCTCAAATCTCAACCCATCTCTCCGGCTCATGTTCACGAAAAAGGTTTTCATAAAAATGTCTTATTTTCTTTCAAAATAGTGTTCCTCAATGGTACAGATATCTCATGAATGTATATGCATGGAATGACAATGTAATGCTCACAATCAAATCAGTATAAGGATATCCAATCCATTCAATAGTATATAAGTGAGGCACCATAATTTATGATATCAACTCAAATTAGGCACCATCAAAATAAATATGCATGCAAGACATCATTAATATCATATCAACCCCTAACTCGGGCATTTCTATCATGATAAAGGCAATCAATGCTCAATAAGGCCTATAATGAAAATTCAAGCCCCTGCACGGGCATCATATCCAAAATAAAGACATTTAAATGCACAAATAAGGACAATGATGTCAAATAAAGCCCCCACTCGGGAAACACGCCATATATAATACCACCAATCAACAGTAACAAGAATATAAGCCCCCATAAGGACATACAACAATAATAATAATCTTGAAATACCATTCCCATAGTTATTCTCCTCAACCCATAGCATGATTTACTTATTTATTAGCTACACAGCTCAATCTGAAAGAAGTTAAGCCATAACCTACCTCGAAATGACGAAATCCGAGCCTAAAGTCCTTCAACACAGTGTATTCCCCTATCCAACGGTCTCAGAATCAACTAAAACACATAAATATAGCATCTACACATTAAAACAAAGCCAACCATACCCATATTGACCATATTTAATACGGGTCCAAAATGGACTTGAAAAACTAGTTTGAAAATGAAAGGGGCAAAACCAGAATTCTATTTTAGAAATACATTCTCCAAGGTTATAGGATTATATAGTTGAACACCGAAGGAAAAATGAGTTAAAAACGAGGTCCAAATAAAAAAAACCATTTTAAGCTTTACCGGTAAAAACCTCAAAATTCCAATTAAAAATCATGAATAAAAAGTGTTTTTGATGTTATAATCAATGGTAAATAATGAAAATAAGAGTTTAGAGGTTACCCACATGAAAACCAACGAAGAAACCCTCAAAAATAGCCTTTCCCAAAGCTTGGAGGCCCAAAAATTGAGTAAAATCGCAAAAATGAGGTATTTATACTGTTATGTGAATAGTGCCTTGAGATTACGGATCCCACCTAGAAATTTCAAGGGTCAACACTGACCAGGTCAACTAAATGGCCTTCGCATTTGCAAAGTCTGATGAATCAGGCCTTCGTATTTTGCGACAGCCTCGTTGCATTTCCAAAGAAGGCTCGACCCGACCCCATTTGTTCTTTGCGATCGTGGCTTCCTCCTCGCGATAGTGATGAAGGAAATCATCCTTCTCCATATTCGCGGCCAGAGGCCTATGTTCGCAAAGAAGGAGTTGACCTGCACCAGATATCAACAAATATGTTGATTTGCATGGTTTCCAAAGTCTCCAAACGAACCCTCAAGATTCGTTTAGGACTCCACCAAAAAAAACCATATATGATACCAGGCTACTTTCGACGTTCCGGACTCAATGGCTACGTCGAATTTTCGAAAAAAGATTTTTTCAATAAATTAACCCCCGGGACCCCTTTTAGGAAAATTTTCAAATGAAGGGTCGAAATGCAAAATAAAGGTCTCCGAACCTGAACCAACCCCACTACTAATCCAACATTGACATTTCGAATCTAATGGTACTTTTCAAATCACCAACTGACACTCAGAACATCGAATGTTGACCGAAGTCAACTATAAAGTTTTCAAAGCCTCTAAAAATCACAAACTCACCTAAATCATTTTCGATCACATTGGGAACCGTGCCAACCATCCCCACATCTAAAAATTAACATGTAACAACTATGGAGAAGGGAAAAATGGTAAAAACATATAAAAAATAAGGTTTCACAAATCAGGTCCTTACATTGGAAAACTGTTGTTGTTGCTGCTCAAGGAGGTGGTCGGACTGAGCCGCTGCAGCAACTGTCGCTGCATTCACCGCTGATTGGTGAGAGTTGATTTCCATGGCATTTTGAATGAGGTGGTTTTACCGAGCATTTTTTTCTACATGAACGCAGGCAGAGCAATGAAAGAAAACTAATTAGTAGTGCGCTATATATACAGAGAGAAAATAAAAAATAATGAGTAATGAAAGTATAAGTGCTGATTAATTAAAAATCTTACTAATAATCACTGAACCTAAATCCATTGTTTTGATCAAAAAGGCATTACACCATGCCTCATCGAGAGACTCCCATATGACATATGGGCACATTAAACTAAAATGAGCCCCACTCTCATAATAAAAACACAAACTTGTCACGAGGTTGACACATCCTTGTAACCAACTCTCATAATAAAAAAATAAACTTGTCACGAGGTTGACACATCTCTTGTAAAATAAACATGATAAAACTTACATATTCCTATTATTTTCATTTTACTTTTCTTTTATATCAAAAATAGATATCTTACGTTATTTATTCATTTTATTAAATTTAAAAAATTATTACTTTTTCCTTATGTTATCCTCAGTACTAAATATTTCTTTCCTCTTTTTGTTTATCACCTTCTTTCTCCCTTCCACCATCCTAATATTGAAACAAAATATCTAATAAATTTTACTAGCTAGTTTTAGGGACTATTAATGCATTATGTCAATATTAATTTAGCTTACAATCATAAGAGAGAAAATAAACTTTCTATATTTGTACAATGATTTTTGTAGATGTTCATAATAATTTTAAATTATTCCACACATTAGCTTAATTGTTTCACACAGTATATCAAATTGATATATGAAATTGTCTACATTAAATATAATGAGATTAAGTTTTATGTACGACTGATTGATCAATGTCGAATTTGGGCACTTCATGTATGTCTAAACCTTTCAAGTAGATTTTGAATAACATAATATGGATATATTATGTATGACAAGCTAGGTACTAGCTAGAAGGGAAAAATATTTGTATTATAAGGATTCTTAAGAATTTATGATAAAACATTAGTTATTTCACCAATGCTTTAAGGTTTTGTATGAACTGCCTGAAATTCTTTACAACAATAACTTATAATTAATGCATGTGACGACTTAACAAAACTTTTTATATAGTGTGTATGTAAGTAAAATATTTTTTAGTTAGTTGAGAAATGAGGAAATAGTTATGTTGGTAGTTTTGATGATTTGACAAACCTCACCAAGGGACCTGGTACCTCATGTGTGCCTCTTCGTCTAGATCAACTGTACATCTAGATTTGTTACTATTTGGTAGTTTTGTAGTAGGACTGCTGCAGTCCTTTCTAGATGTGTCCAATAGATGGTGCTTTAGGTTTTGTCTTGTCTTCAATATAAGAAGAGGTGACACAAGACAAAACTTAGTTTTTGCAATATCAAAATTCTACCCTATTCAAACAAAAGCCGCCACAGTGCTCCTCTACCTTAATAACAAGGACCTTCTCTTAAAATGTTCTTTTGTTATTCCTATTGTTGTTGAGTCATTGTATTGCTCTATACATATAAGCCTACTCTTCTAGCTAGAAGTCTTGTGTAGGTTTTTATGTTTTCCTTCTCAGTTATCATCTTGTGTCTAGTCAGCTAGTGTTAGTTGATAGACTGATTACAATAGAGTTATTATAATGGATATGCAATAGAGTTGTTGTGTGGGTTAGGTATTAAGAGTTTAGTCTCGTAATTACAAGAGGTTGTAGTTCTGAAGTTCCTCAGTTTTAGTGAATTGGTTGAGAAATCCTATGAGGTAGGTCATGGTTTTACTCCCTTGAGCAAGGAGGTTTCCACGTAAAATTGTGTGCTATTTACTTTATATTATTTTACTTGTATTATTTTAGTTTTGATGTCCAATAGTCTAGTCAAGGACATGTTCCCTTAGCTGCTACTGACCAAGTTATGAAACAAGCCTTAGCTGAATAGGGTGATACTACCAGTGAGTCCAAAGCTGAAGGAGAGGAGGCTGCTGATGCTTCTATAATAGTGATAGAAGATGATCTAACTCTCTTTAACTCTCTATTTGCTCTCATGGAAAAATCTGATGATGAAAACAATGAAGAGGTAAGTTTCCTGGACATTCAAAATAATCTCAAAGATTACTCTAAGAAAGAATTACAGCCTTTAGCTAGTGTCCTAATTAATACCTACTATGAGTTGATTAAAGAAAAAGATTTCATGAGTGATAGCTTGGATTATCTAAGTAAGGAAAAGTGTGATATGACCAACAAAATTGTCGAGCTAGAGGAAAGGTTTAAGAGTCACACTTGTGATCATGATATTGTTAATGATAAATTGCAAGAGATTTTCCAAAATGCTTCTAAGGAAAAAGAGGTAGGTAGTGAGATTCAGTTTGAACTTGAGGCCTAATTAAATAAGTCCAGACTAGATCTCGTTGTTTCACTTAAAAGAAGCAAAGTCCTAAAAGGAGACCTGGTCAGGATTAAGGCTAATCTTAAAAAGGCCTTGCATTGGACTGCCTCCTTAGAGGTCAAATAGAGGAGAACGTCTTAGGTTCAAAAAATCAAATACTCCTTACAACCCTTATAGTAAATATATGTCAAACCCAGATAATTGATTGTGCACTCACCGTGGGAGAAATGGACATGTCAAGAACACATGCCCATATAGAATCTCGGCTAGAAAGAAGCATAAAATGTTTGTATAAAGGGAAGAGATCACCAAGGGACCTAGTCCTCATTCTAAAAGGACCAGGATGCCTGCCTGGACCAAGAAAAACCTTATTCACCCTCTTTCACCATTTGGGAACCTAAACTCATATGGGTTCCCAAAACTAACGATTTATCATTTTTGCAGGAAGGAGTAGGAGGAAGTAGTCAAGGATGGTTCATGAATAGTGGCTTCTCAAAACATATGACTGGAAAGATGGATGATTTCCTCTCACTCAAAGCATTCAAAGGGGAAAGTGTTTCCTTTGGAGATGGAAAGAAAGGGTACATACTTGGTGTTGGCAAGATTGGAAAGTCCCTTTCTCATACTATGGAGAATGTGTACTATATTAATGGGTTCAAATACAACTTTCTTAGTGTATCACAAATCTATGACAAAGGAAATAAAGTAAAATTTCACTCAGCATACTACACTATGATAGATATCAAGATCATTCTGATAATTCCAACAGCTAGAAGGAGCAAAAATATATACATTACAGACTTAGACTCAATTTCAAGAGCTGATCTTACTTGTCTGAGTGCTCAGGAAGATGAAGTTGATCTATGGCATAGAAAACTGGGGCATGTCAGTTCCTCCTCATTGAACAAACTAGTCTTAAAGGAACTGATATGTGGTTTGCCAAAAATGAAGTTCTTAGATAGCAAAGTGTATAAAGCATGTGTGAAGCAAAAGCAAGTCAGATCATCCTTTAAGCCTAAGAAGCAAGTTATATCATCAAGTCCACTAGAGTTTCTTCATTTGGATCTATGTGGGACAGTAAGAATTCATAGCAAAGGTGGCAAGAAGTTCATTTTGGTGTTTGTTGATGACCATTCTAGGTATACCTAGACTATGTTTCTCAATTCCAAGGATAAGATCTTCCTAGTTTTCATCACTTTTGCTAAGCAAATCCAAGTCAAGCTACAAGGAAATATTGCAGGGATCAGATCAAACCATGATACAAAATTTAAAAATGCCAAGTCTGATGATTTTTGTGTTTAAAATGGGATTAGTCATAATTTCTCAGCTCCTCGTACTCCTCAACAGAATGTCATGATTAAAAGAAAGAACAAAATCCTGGTGGACATTGCAAGAACCATGCTTATAGATGGAAATATTCCCAAAAGCTTTTGGGAAAAAGCAATCAACGCTGCTTATTATGTGCTGAACAAATGTCTAATCAGGTCTCTGCTGGAGAAAACACCTTATGAGCTACTGTTTTAAAAGAAACCAAAGCAGAGCTACCTACGTATCTTTAGATGCAAGTGTTTTGTTCTTAACAATGGAAAAGATGTATCGAGTAAGATTGATCCCAAAAGTGATAAAGGAATCTTCCTTGGATACTTTTATACTAGTAAAGCTTACAGAGTTTTCAACAAAAGGACTTAATGTGTTGAAGAAAGTGTACATATAATTTTTGATAGGTCTAGGGAATTAGGTAACAAGGATGATTTAAATGAAGTTGAATTAGAAGAGCTGCTACAAATACAAAGAGATAATCTTGTAGATGAAGATGGTGATGATCATGTCAAAATAGATACAGGTGATTATGAGGACTCAAGTTTGTGATCTCCTGGCACTGATCAAGAGCCTTTTATTTAAGAGAATTTAGAAGAAGGTACAAATGCTCCCTCTCAAAAAATATCTCAAGAAAGACTACAGGATGAAGGACCTAGTCCCATTCAGGGGGAATCCTCAGCAAGGGTCTAAAATTGGAAGTATAGAACTTCACATCCTCTGGAAAACCTCATTTCTTCACTTAATTCAGGCATGCAAACCAGGCCAAAGTCAAGAAATATGCTTGTATTTTCAGCGTTCATATCACAAATTGAACCTAAAAATGTCAAGGAGGCCCTCAAAGACGCAGATTTGATTAATTCTATACAAGAGAAACTACATCAATTTGAGAGAAACAAGGTACAACACTTGGTACCTAGACCAACTGATAGAACCATCATAGGTACCAGGTAGGTCTTTATCGAAAAATGTGATGATGATGGGAACACTACCAGAAATAAGGCAAGGTTGGTAGTTCAAGAATATATTCAATAGAAAGGAATTGACTACGATGAGATATTTTCTCCTACGGAATGATTGGAAGCTATCAGAATCCTCATTGTATTTGCCTCTTACATGGAGTTCAAACTCTTCCAAATGGATCTGAAGAGTGATCTTCTCAATGGGTAACTAAAAGAGGAAGTGTATTTCAAGCTGCCACCAAGCTTTGAAAATGTTGATTATCCTCACCAAGTGTTGAAGTTAGAAAAAGCTCTTTATGGTTTGAAGTAAGCTCCAAGGTCTTGGTATGAGAGTCTTTCAAAGTTCCTATTCAATAATGGATTCAAGAAAGGCAAAATTGTTAACACTCTCTTTTTAAAGTCTAGAGGAAGAAACTTGCTCATAGTTTAGGTCTATGTGGATGGTATTATTTTTGGAGCCACTCATGACTCACTATGTGTTGATGGTATTATTTTTGGAGTAGCTCATGACTCACAATGTGTTGAGTTTGCCAAACTTATGGGTAGTGAGTTTGAAATAACTATGATGGGAGAGTTGAACTTCTTTCTTGGACTGGAAGTGAAACAAGTCTCTAATTGGATTATGATAAGCCAATAGAAGTACTTAAAAGAGTTGCTAAAAAGTTCAACATTGAGGATGCCAAGACTTTGTTTGGCTCCTCCTGAATCAACCCTTATCTTGTCTTCCTTCCCATTATCTTTTCCTATTTTCTATCTTTTGTCTAGGCTTTATTTCATACCCTATGTGGCTAGTTGGCAATTCTCTCCTTTTATGTATTCCTTTTGTGGTATTAACAAAACATTTTGTATATGTCTTATTGTTGCCTATATCTCATTTTCTTATCTATTCCTTTTGCTCATGTTAGTGTTTCCCTAGTGGCCATGTGTAAATATGTGTTGATTCTCTCTTTTACTTAGTTTATTGTTTGTCTTTTTTAATGATGCCAAAAGGGGGAAGATCTTTGTGAAAGGGGGAATAATGATGATAGAGAGAAGTAGTGACAGGGGGACCAATATGATAGAGAGAACTAATCGTTAGTGATAAGGGGAATTAGAGTTGACTTGATAGAGGACTTTTCTTGGTAAATGCAGCTGACTTGACAAGGGATATTTCTTGGTGAATGCGGAAAGTATTTGTCATCATCAAAAAAGGAGAAATTTATGATGCATAGTTAGTGTGATTATGATTAGACATATGTGGTAAGGGGGAACATGGTGAAATGACATATGTGGTAAGGTGTGTTGGTGTAAGGGGGAACTTCTGGTAGTTGTATATTGATGTAAAGGGATGTGTGAGTTCATGTTTTTCATCATCAAAAAGGGGGAAAATATTGGGTTTTGGCCTTTCTTATGGTGCTCATGTTTTGATGATTGGCAAACCTAGTTGAAGGATCAGTTATGTCTACTGGTGTCCCAAAATATAGTTATACAAATTTGTCTTAAATACCAGCTATCTTGTACTGTTTGGCAGCAGCAACAGAATAGTAGGACGTGCTCTACATTGGTCCTATAAGAATCCTCCAATCAGAAAACTTCTATCCTAATTCTCATCATATATATTTATTAAATTGAGGGGAGAAGTTCAATTTTTGCAAATACAAAAAGGAGCGTTCTCTCTTCAGTGAAAGTTGTGTTCTTATCAAGGAAATCAAAGCGCTTCAACATCCTAGAAACACTTCTACTCATAGTGAAAAATGTTTTTGTTTCTAGATTGATTGAATCTTTGTATTTGTTGTCTTACAATTGTATACTCACATGTCAATGAGAGATTCTTGTGGGTATTTCTCTTTTGGTTTATGTTGAGTTGTGGTGTTTTAGTTAGAGTTAACTAATGAAGTCTTTCAAGTAGAGTTAGAGTGAAAGAGGTTTAGCAATAGAGTTATTACAGGTGATTAGGGATTAAGAGGTTAATTCCTAGATTGAGTCATTGCAATAGAGTTATTGTTAACAGTAGTTGCAATAGAGTTATTGCAAGGGGTTAGGGATTAAGAGGTTAATTCCTAAATTGCATAGAGCTGTAATTTGAATTTTTGCTTGGTGACTGTGAACTAGTCAGTGAAATCCTACTAGGGTAAGTCGTGGTTTTACTCCCTTGATCAAGGAGGTTTCCATCTAAACATCTTGTTTCCTAACTTTACTGCTTTTTACTTTGTGGTCTTGTTGTTCTTTGTTTTCCTCATACAAGGACTAGGGAGCAGGTATCCATCAGGTCTTTGTTATTGTGGTGGACTCATATAAACTATCACCAAGCTTATTGACACCCCAATTGGAACCTCATCCAAGTTGTACAATGATAAACCTAGTCCTACTGTGAATACGAGATCATTAGTTCATTACTTTATCTCACTGCAAACAGACCCAATATTGTGTTCAGGGTTGGTACGTGTGCAAGGTTTCAGGCTTGTCCAAAGGAATCCCATCTCAAAGTTGCAAAGAGGATCCTCAGATATCTCAAGAGAACTTCAGATTTGGTTCTCTTCTATCCATCAGGTGACAGTTTTAACCTAAAAGGCTATCCTAATGCTGACTATGTTGGATACCTGGTTGACAGAAAGAGTACCTCTAGATAGCTCATTTTCTTGGATTTTCATTGATCTTTTGGGGCACTAGAAAACAGAACTCAGTGGCTCTTTCTATAGCTGAAGCAAAGTATGTAGCTGATGCATCCTGTTGTGCTCAATTGTTATGGATCAAGCAACAACTTGAGGACTTTGGAGTAGTGACAGGTTGTGTACCTCTTATGTGTGATAACACTAGTGCACTCAACATGGCCAAAAATCCAGTACGACATAAGAGGACCAACCACATTGACATCAGACATCATTTCTGAGAGACAATGTGGAGAAGGGGTTGATCTGCATAAAGTTTTGCAACACAGAGGATCAAATTGATGACATTTTCACCAAGCCCTTGAGCTGGGACCAGTTCGAAAAGAATCGCTTAAGGCTTGGACTGATAAGATTAAACCAACTCTTATGATCACATGTATATCCCTAATTTGGCTAGAAAGTTGATTGTAAGTATCCAGGTGAGGGTATATTGGCTTAGGTCTAACTCAGTCTCATACCTTTGAGGGTATACATGCATGGTAGAGAAGGAACTGCAAAAGGAAAAGGAAGGGCAAGCAAATGCAAAGCAGGAATAGAAAAATCATCAAGGGGCCTGGTTCCTATAAAAGTTAGTCTAACTTATATTACTTGTGAAATTTTTTGAAATGCATCTTGCACTGCCATGTCAGATTTTTAGTTCCCACCTCTTTAAAATGCTGCCCTATCAGTAAAATCCCAAATATGTCACGTCACTCTTTTTTATTCTCTAATCTCAATCGTTCATTTTACTGTCTCTTTTTTAAATTCCCTAATTTCCGTCAGACATTAACTCTAAAACCTTCTTAATCTCTATGCCATTACAATTATTCAAGTCACTCTTTATCTTAACCTATTGTTCTATTTCTCTCTGAATTCTTTAAACAAGTTTTCCTTCAGGTCCTCCCCAACTCTCAACAAGTAAAGTGATGCCGCTATCGACTGTTATGGTGGAAGCAACTCCTACAACTGAACAGTTGTGAAACCCCTTGGTCACTTCTCCCATTTTAGATCCCTCTTTTGATACTCCAAATCGTTCAAGCCCCAAAGCAATCCCTTCTCCTAAAAAATTCCCACAGAGCATGTGTCACAAAATCTCTCTGATAACACCATCGAGGCTACAAATCTGGAAATAACCACTGGAATTTTGAGCAATTTGTCATCTAAAATGGCATATGTTAAAGAATATGGAGACACTTCTTATTTTTCTGAAAAGGAAGACACCTATATAATTGATGAGCCGAATCAGGGACCTGTTACACTAATAGTCGAAGGTCAAAGCCAAGATGTAGATATGTGTACTTAGGATGCCCTTGGTGTTTGAGTAATCTGTTGAGAAGTTTTATGAAGGGGGTTTGCCTGAAGAAAGAGGAAATTCATCAAATATCTTGGCTGCAAGTGAGCAACTTGTTTCTCAGAGTCTAACTCAAATGGGTAGAGGTAGATGGGGTTCGTGGAAGAGTTTCACACAGTATCCCCTGGCTTTGGTTCTTATGATATCCTTCCTACTCCCAAATAGGATGGAACTCCTGGGCCCTACATGGTTCAGTCAATTATGAATAGTTTAGAAATAGAAAGCGATGAAAGGCCATTGATTTTTAGGATGAAGAAGAAAGATAATTTCAAGACTCAAGTTGATAAGTCACAAGTTCCCATCCTATCTCATACTATTAGGGGAAGTATTAAGAAATTTATGAAGGATGCTCTAAAGGCAAATTAGGCTCAATATGTGAAAAGAAGATTAAAAAAAAGAACTATTATTAAGGATGATTATGTGACACTGAATGTGGTTGATATTGAAGAATAGGAAAATGATGATATGGATGATGATATTGCTCAAAGTATTGCTAAAATGCATGAGAAAGCCTTATCTAAGCCATCAAAGAAAAAGATTACAATAGGGACTAAGCAAAGATGGAGAGATGTAGTATCAGGTCTGTCTCATATGGTCTCGCAGTCAAAGAAATGAAAGCAAAATGTTCGGTCTAATACTTAGGGACCAGTTACTTGTGACAAGGGGTCCAAGTCAAAATCACTAGCTAAAAAACTGAATCACGAAGAATGACAAGCTGTCTTGAGGAAGCAAATAGTCCTTCATAGGAAAGTATTTGATCCAGATATTCCAAAAATGTATGGTATGGTTGATCTGATGAAAATGGTAAAGACTCAAGATTGGTTTCACCTTTTTGATCAACCTTTTCCTAATTTGCACATGGATGAAGTGACGGAGTTCTATGTTGAGATGGAATTCTCCTGAAAGCAATAGTCTGACTACTAGAGTGAAAGGAGTAAAAATTTGCTTGGATGAAAAGTCTCTTGGTAAGATTTTGGATGTACCTATTGAGGGTATCAGGTCTGTGGAGAAGCAGTCTGCATCTAGGAAATTTTTAAAGTTTGCAAGCAAGTTGGAGGATGAAAAAGTAGGGCGTCTCTTCAAGAAGCAACTGAAGTGTGAATTTCAGTAATTTGAATTAGTCAATAAAGTTCTTCTTCCTCGCACGGAATAAAGGAATATTACAGCCATGGATGATTTATTTCTCATGGAAGTCCTATCTATAATCAAATGCATCAATATACCTGCCATTATGCTCGGGCACATGAACAAGGTTATCACAACCAAAGAGGGCAGACATGGGCTTGCATATGGGTTCTTCCTAAACAAAGTATTTGATTTCTTTAATGTTCCTCTTGGAGTGGGAATCCCAGGGACCAGGAACAAGGGTATGAAAAATGTGAAGTCAGTTGAAAAATGAGGGTCTGGAGATCCACTCAGTGATTTCTGATCTGATATCCACATAGGAACGAGCAAATGCGAAAGTAGATCGAGTGACATCACTTCTTGCCCAAAAGGATACTGAAATTACTCAACTTAAGTAAGCCCTCCAGCAAGCTTCCTTAGGGTCAAGTGAAGGACTTGGTACTCTGGATGCTCTTAGAGTAATAAATGCTAAGCTTACAGCTAAAGTTGCTGAATTGACTAACAAGCTCCTCAAGGCTCATGATGCTGCGGATGAATGGATGACCTTCCTTCTCAAATCCTTTCCTAAGCCTCTTTCATCAACAGAAATCCTATCCCTATTTTAAATCCTTAATTTTTTGTTGTCTGTCAGTGGCAAGTGCTTGACTGCATTTTATTATGTTTCATCGGTAATCTGTGTTGGACTATCTTATGAAAGAATGTTGTTTTTGCCTAGTGTTTTCCTACTCCCTACTCTTGAGCTCTTACTTATCTGTTCATGTTGTTATTTCCCCAATGGCCATGAGTTAACTTGAATTAATTTACTCATACTTGGTTTACTGTTAATCTTTTTAATAATGCCAAAAGAGGGAAAATTCATATGATAGGGGGAACATAAAGAGGGGCCAGGTAAAGATGAGAAGGTGCATGACAGGGGGAAGAACATATGAGGTAGAAATGAAGTGTTTGATAGGGGAAACTTACAGAGGGACCAGGCATGATATTAAGAATTAAGGTTTGTGGGCTTGTCTGCTAGTGGATGTGTGCTTAAAAGAATTAGGGTTTGTCAATATCAAAAAGGGATAAATTGTTATGTTGGTCGTTTTAATGATTTGTCAAACCTCACCTAGGGACCTGGTACCTCGTGTGTGACTCTTCGTCCCGGTCAACTGTACAGTTGGATTTCATATTATTTAGTAGTTTTGCAGCAGGATTGCTGAAGTCTTTTCCAATTTTGTCCAATAGACGGTGGTTTAGGTTTTATCTTGTTTTCTATATAAGAAGATGTGACACAAGACAAAACCTAGTTTTTGCAATATCAAAATTCTACTCTTCTCAAGTAAAAGCCGCCACATTGCTTCTCTCCCTCATTAATAAGGACCTGCTCTTAGAATATTCTTTTGATATTTCTATTATTGTTGAGTTATTTTATTGCTCTTTACATGTAAGCCTACTCTTCTATCTAGAAGTCTTGTCTAGGTTTTTGTGTTTTGGTTCTCAGTTATCGTCTTGTGTCTAGTCTGCTAGAGTTAGTTGATAGACTGATTACAATAGAGTTATTGTGATGGATATGCAATAGAGTTGTTGTGTGGATTAGGGATTAAGAGTTTAGTCCCTTACTTACAAGAGGTTGTAATTATAAAGTTTCTCGTTTTTCGTGGATTGGTTGAGAAATCCTACGAAGTAGGTCATGATTTTACTCCCTTGAGCAAGGAGGTCTCCAAGTAACATCGTGTGTTAATTACTTTATACTGTTTTACTTGTCTTGTTTTAGTTTTACTGTCCTATAGTCTAGTCAAGAACCTGGTCCCTTGACGGTGGTGGACTGTCACGCCCCGAGCCCAGTCCTTAAACGTGATAGGCATCCCAGACCAATGAAGATCCGAGAAGACCTCTTAGCATATCATCATAAACATAGTCATAATAAAGTGTGGAAATAGGCCCATAAAATATGAAGTTCAACTTAAATAGTAATTCAAAACCCAAGTCTTAAAATATGACATGAAAACATTTGTATAACTCAGTCTACGAAGCCTCTAACAATATGAATGAAAATTCTAAGCCAAAACATGACCCCGACAAATACCATTAAAATAGGATAGTCTAAGTCTAACTAAAATAAAGAAACATATGCCCTACTAATGATAGATGGCTTACCGATTGCTAGTTGCTATCCCGAATGAATCCTAATACTGAGCAGAATCATGGGAAAATGCTTCGGATCCTACATCATGAGAAGATATAGCGTGCGGGGATGGTCAGTACTATCAGTACTGGCATGCAACCTAAGGAAAGGGACCAAAGCAATTTATATAACAATTCATAAAATTCATAACATAAATCCATCATAGAATAAATAGGAAACAAGTGACTTCTAACATAAAAGAAATATAATTCACTTGAAAACCTTTAATCTTGAACTATGTAGTTTGCACTGACATTAAGTAACCCACGGGCTATATGGGTCCAGTACATTCCCAACTGGCGAGGCATCAATCCATGTTTGCCGCATAGATTGAGATAACTTAATTCGGCCAATCATAACATAAACATAAACTGAATACTACGCAAAATATGCATACAACGGTCATTCATTTTTCAGGACAGGGACCTCCCCTCGTCGACAAACGCGGTTTCAGGTGTTGGATCACAAGGACTACACCTTCTCGATGAACTACATAATTCTCTTTAAGCCCAAATTAAAACATTAATCATAACATTTATCCGTGGAATTTTTCATTAAGGCATTCACATTTTGGTATCCTCATACCAAGACTTGCAAGACACCCATATCATGCCAAAATCATTATTCATTAAACATTTAAGACTCCAAAACCCCGCCTTTAAAATCATGAGCATAATCATAATTGAATTTCCCATAACAATTTCAAACCATTTGAATAACACAATACCTTCAATGATATAAAGGACGGGGAAAACATTGATATTCCTTGTGCAATTTAATGCTTTCAAGAGATTTAGAAATCATGGCTTAAACATTCATCTGTTTAACATTCAAATTTCAAGACATGAAGATTTATCATTTTAAAACAGCCATTTTAGTCTCAAAACCTCAAATAAAGCTTTAATCATACATTTATAAAGAAAGAAAAATTTATATCAAGCTTTTCCTAACAACATCCTCAACCCTAGCTTCAAAACATCAACATAATATACATAAATACTAATTTAAATTCATACTTTATAATAGTAGTTGAAGTAGGGAGTGTTCAACATACCTTTTTGATGGAAGGAATTCGAGAAAAGCTTGAATTGTTAGCCTTGAAGCTTGAACCTTAGTTGATTTGCCTTTTAATGTTTTGGGGAAGAGTAGAATATGTTTTTGGGGAATGAAATACGTAGTTAGGAATTTGTGGTCATTTAGTATAGGTGGGGGACGGTTTTTAATCAAGGAAAAGATCAAAAATCCCTTAAAATAATGAAAGAAAATGAAATCCTATCAGGTAGGGGGGCTGCGCGGCGTGCCCCCCATAGCGGACCCTAGTGCTATTCGGTGTGCTACCCAGGGCGTAGGGTGAGGCAAAATGCCCTCTCGACTGGCTAAACAGCTCGGCACGGACCCCCTGTTTCGGACCCCTTTGACGAGATGCACGGGCTTAGAATCACGTCCAAAACTTCCCTAACATTAATTAACTCACCCCAAACGATCTCTACTCATTCTAAAGGTCACATAGGCTCATTTTTACGCTCTAATAAGGCATTCAAACGTATGGGGCATTACATTATCCCTCCCTTAGGATCATTCATCCCTGAATAATGGCGAGGGACTTATCAAAGTTCTATAAGCACGACATATGGGCTGTAACTTCGCCTCAAGAATTCTCTTTTAACTCACTTATACCAAGAGAGGCTTCATGAAAACATAAAGTTATTTGGTTAAGCACAAATAATGAGAAGCATGAGATTTAGCATAGACATGATCTAGGACATGAGCTCTATAGAACATGATCATAACGATGTAAGACATGAATTTTCTTGAAATCATCGGCTTGATTAAGGTTGATACAAGATATGAACTAAGATTTTTTCTGGATATACGAATAGAAGTATTCTCCACCTTAAATAATACATTTAATATCCCTTAAATTTAGCAACACTTCTCAACTATGCTTTCTACTATGACTACCACACTTCATTATTTCCAACTTACAATTCCCCCGTGAAACACATAACTACAAGAGCCTTAGTCGAACTGGCTAGTGCTTCTATGTTAAAGCCTAACCCGGAGTTAAAAGGTGCTAGCTTAGGCTACAGGGCTCTATACTTTACATCCATCCAAGAATACTACTCCATATTTTCACCATATTCAAACTACCTCAATTATTAATCAAGGAGTACTAGTCCTATAGCACAATGGTATGTGTATCTATCAATCACAACATTCAGGCCTAACATTACTACACCCACTTTACAGATTTCTGCACCTAAAATTAGCAACTTCCATCACTTTTACAAGGCTTTACACCATATATCCCCCTTATAAATCAGCCATGTCATCCAAGCCTACTAATACACACATTTTAGGGTCTTCCATACCTAGAATTATCAATTCAATCACTTCTAATGAAGTCACACCAAATATTCCCGATCCCACTATCCTTATGCAATGGATCGTCCACACTTATAATTTCTTTGGATGCAGAAATTACACCACTAATTTCCATAATAAAGAACATCTACTTTCTCCCAACAAAATCATTACACAACTACTTTAAACACTACTATCATACCATAAGCAAAGTCATCGGAGGACTAAAGTAAAAGCGGTCAGGAACGAGAGGGCTATTATTTAACCATGGCTTATACTTATTGGAACCCTAACACCCAAAATAGGACCTGCAAAGTAAGGTACAATATGCACAAAGTACTTCATATATCAAACATATAGATCATGAATAGAGGGTCATTCCAACATAAACACAATCCTAACATAACATGAGTGCACATATCAAGAGTTGTATAACATAAGGCTGGAATTTCATAAATTCAACGAATATGACTAAGACTGTTACTTAAAGTTATTGCCTCTCATTCTGGGAACTGAGAATGGTCATGAGTTTGCATAGAGAGTGTCGGTTTGGGCTTAGACATGACATAATATGAGTCGGTAACACATACAAAGTATAGTTTCTTAGAACTAGGCATAACGTGAGACATGGGTTTAGGGATCATGAGCATCGTAACATAGAAATTAGGTCTCTAAATCTTAGAGAAAATTTTTGAATCATCCAGAGACACTATTGATTCCCTTTAAAGGGTCAGGGTCAGAACATAAACATACATAGAGAGTGTGGAACTTAGGCACTGGCATGAATACCTAAGACATGGGGAGAGCATTCCCTTGGCTAAAGTACAAGGAATATGATAGAATAAGAATGGGTTTCTATGGCAAGCACCATAAGTCTTTTCTAAAACTCATCATCACTAGAAATATCAAGACAGGCCCTGATTCAACACCTCATTATCTCTCCTTTAGCTCAAAGACCTCTATCCTACGTCTGCGGACCTGTTCTCTAAATAGAGTTATATGCACAACACTCAGCAAGATAGGGTATCACTATGCACATGAATGGTAAACTTGCCCTAATAAACTATTATAGGAAAAAAATACTAATTTCTTGCTATAACATTCCTTCCAAGGGTACTACTCTAAACTTCCTCTATCCCCCAATTTTATCATCATAAAGCTTACATTTTTATTGGCTCTAACACTTAACAATCTGACCTCCTCTTTCTAGTCTACTAACATCATACCTCTAATCTCATATCCACCTAGCTCAAAGGAATTTAAAACTATATTAAGAGGTTTAACCTCATTTATCTAAACTATTCCCCTCAATTCAGCTTTACAAAACACCATACTATATTTGCCTAGCCTTCTTCATACGAAACAACTTAAAAACACTTACTAGGAACAAAAAAATTTATAAACTTAAAACCTCATATAACAACATACTACCTAGGTAAAACTTATTCTTATAAACTTAAGGCTCTTATTCATCTAATGCCTTAGCCATAATTCACTGATTCATCACTAGTCCTCATGTATATATCATAATTACACATTCAAATTTTCCACAAGTTAGCCTCTTATACATATCATATTAAGCCCACTAAACCCAATTTCTAAAGAGCTTGTGTCACTATCCTCGAGCTACCATTCTTTTCACTATAGTCAACACCTAAAGTTCAAACTTAGTGTCTATAACCAACATGAGTTTCAAAAGAAACATCCCACACACTATACTAGTCCATCAAATTTTGACAAATTAGTCAACCTTAATTTTCTATTCCACTTAACTACTACTTATAAGTACATTCTTCTTCACAAGATTTCTACTACATGTTTTCTCATATACTAGGCTGGCTTACAGCTGCTAGGTAAAATCAAGAAGCTCTGGGTCTACTAAGACATTATGATAAGAATAGTCAAACTTAGTCCTACAACCCATCTAATTACAGTCCATTAACACATTTTTCTTTCTCAAATCACATCTACTTACCCATATATACAATTCAACCACCTTCATAGTTCTATAAGCATCAAAGAGCCTCTCTCTCTAAGAACAACAAATTGAAGCATAAGTTTATAAATTCTTACCCAACCTAGATTTCCATTCACAAACTATAATTGATCCTTGCTGCCACAATAATAGGACATCATGAGCTCCCTCCCTAGTTCACATATATATTCTAAATCATTTTAACTAATCACTTTTTCTATACTAACCAATATAAAATCTGGAAATTTGCCACACCTTAGCCAACACCATAAGAGCATACCACCCCAACACTCACTTAATGGGTACAAGACTTAGCTACCATTTTCAATCAGTCACTACCTTACTGCTCATAGCTTATGAAACTTTAACTAACATTATCTCATCGGGTGACAACATTACCCCAACATTCAGCTACCTACCTTCCCTCTTAAGCATGATATCTGTAACAAAGCTTTTGAAAGGGTCAGGATACACATAGTACCTTGAATCATCGCATGATTAATATGGGTAAGGGTATACACTTTGAATCCATAGACTTGAATGCACTAATGGACTTGTCTTAAGTCTTTGTGAAGTTTCATAACTTTTTGATGACTCTATCCAAAATGTTTACATCGTTAGGGCCGTAAGCTTTAACACTTCTATCACCTTAAAAATGAGGCACCATTAGTGGAATTAAAGCCAGGTAGGAATTTGGATAAGTTTCTTATGGAGAACTCTATAGCACAATCTGGAGTATGGAAGAATGGAAAACATTTCCTAAATGCCTTGTAGCCTCCCGTTTATAAGTGTGGTGCACTACACACCCATAAAAAGGACTCTACTCAACACAGTTTTATAAACACCCTGGACCTTAAACCTGGCTTTGATACCAAGTTTTTCATGCCCCGATCCCAGGCCCTAGACTTGACAGGCATCCCAGACTAATGAAGGCCCGAGAAAACCCCATAGCATATCATCATAAGGATAGTCATAATAAAGCGTATAAATAGGCCTATAAATTATGAAGTTCAACTTAAATAGTAATTCAAAACCCATTTAAAAAGAAAGGGAAATTTATATCAAGCTTTTCGTAACAAAATCCTCAACCCTAGCTTCAAACCATCAACATAATATACATAAATACTAATTTAAATTCACACTTTATAATAGTATTTGAAGTAGGCAGTGTTCAACATGCCTTTTTGATGAAAGGAATTTGAGAAAAGTTTGAATTCTTAGCCTTGAAGCATGAACCCTAGTTGATTTGCCTCTTAATGTTTTGGGGAAGAGTATAATGTGTTTTTGGGGAATGAAATATGTAATGAGGGGTTTGGGGTCATTTAGTATAGGTGGGGGACAATTTTTAATCAAGGAAAAGATAAAAAAAAAGCCCTTAAAATAATGAAAGAAAATGAAATCCTGTCAGGCCGGGGGGGTGCGCGACTCCCCCATAGCGGACCCCAGTGCTGTGCACCGCATTACCCAGGGCGGAGGGTGAGGAAGAACCACCTGTCCCGGACCCCTTTGATCCGATGCACGGGCTTAGAATCACGTCCAAAACTTTCCTAACGTCATCTTACTCACCCCAAACGATCTCTACTCATTCTACAGGTCATATACGCTCATTTTTATGCTCTAATGATATATTCAAATGTATGGGGTGTTACATTGACTCATACAAGCTTTCAGACATAATTAATGATCAAGGATGACAAATAATGAAATTCCATCTAAGTCTTTGTTGCGGCATTAGTTCATGTAAATGATAATAGATTACGACTTGTGGTGGCCACTATAATTTCTTGCAATGTAGTTTCACTAATAAAAAAATCAAATTAGTTACCAAACTTATCGCTTATCTGTCGCTAAATTATTCATAGCAAACAAAATTTTATAATAATTCACCTCTAAATAGATTAACAACTGATTATATTATTATTTTTATTTAATACGCACATCCATGTTATCCCTTGAGATGGTGCGGGATTTGGCTAGACTCCTACCACGTATCCAAAAAACAAAATTACAAAGGAGGGGATATTTGGCCAAAACCTCCAAAAGTAGAGACCAACAATCCAGAGAAGCTGGGCTATACTAAGGGAAGGACAACAAACACCCAAAAAAAATAAAAATGAAGGAAGTGTGGAATATGGAAGAGTTGTGTTACATACACTTCTTCCAGATCACCATTAAGGAATGCAAACTTAACATCAAATTGATAGACCTTTCATTTTAATTTTACAACCAAAACTAAAAGGATTCTTACTGTTTCAAAGCGAGCAACTGGAGAGAGTTTTGTCAAAGTCAATATCTTGTTGTTGGGAATATTCTTTTGCAACCAATTTGGCTTTGTGTTTCTGCACATTCCTGTCAGCATGGTATTTTGTCTTGATCACCCATTTTACTCCAATAATATTTTTTCCATCTGGAAGGTACACCAAGTCTCATTTTTCATTACTTTTATAAGCGATCTTCTTCCATTGTATATAGCTCCATACAATTTTTGTTGAAGCTTCCTGAAAGCTTGCTAGGTGTGCACCAAATAAAGCAAAGATAATACATGTTCCAAAAATATCTTAAAATGATCTAAACTTCGGTGGAAGAGTTTTAACGGAACCTTCTGAGTCAGGCACCATCAAATTTGGGTTGTTACCATCAATGAAGCTTTACCGCTTTTTGTGTATCAAGAAATCAAGAAACAGAAAGATAGTGTTCTTTTCGTCGTAATAGAAACCTCAAAACCTTTTTGTATATCGAAATATAGACTTGTTCTAATTAAAAGAAATCATCTTTTCCTTCACATAATTCCTCAGATATAACTTAACATGTGAATTTCCATATGTATCTCAGCAAACAATATAAACATAGTGACAGCAGAACCAAAATTTTTCCAAGATCTCTGAGCGTGCGGAGGAAATGCAGTTGCCACAGGTAACTCTTGCTCTTGCTTTCTCGGTTGTCTTACTAAGTTCACGTCCACTTATTGAAGATTGTTGGTAGGATAACGATGTCCCATAACTAAAAATCCAATCAAAAAAATTCTTAAATATTACACATGGAAGTGCTAAAGAACAAATTCTCTTACATTTAAGTTTATAGAACAAATGGGGATAGCCCCTACAAACTTCAAATTCGCAAGTTGATTCCACCAGGTTTAACCAGGAGAACCTGATGTCCTTGAACAGAGGAAAGAAATTAACTAATATACAGATAAACGTGTAACCTATCTTATGAATTTAATCTTTATTGTTCCACAGAACTTATACTACTAGAGAAACCTATTGTCCAACGTCGTAAATACTGAAATAGATGCAAAATAATTGTCCATATCGGGCTAGAATTCTATATATTATTCTCTAATTTTAAAAATGCTCAGTAAAAATAGAAATTCATGAAGAATTAATCTAACCTTCTCAATATTACACAACAAGGATCTGTTCTTGAGATCCAAAGCTCTAAGCTTGGCTTTTTCAATTCCCAGGTGTTGGATCAACGCCATAGTATTCTTTTGCTTCTTTTTCCCAAAACATGAACATATAAGAACAGAGGAATTATATTGGTCTCTTGAATATAGAATCAAATGTATTCTGTAATTGTGCAAAAAAGGTTGATACAAAGAAAAACTGTCAAATAAATCTACATACTCATTTGTGCTTCTGGCCAGTTTTCTAGTCACCAGGTAACCAAAATACATTTTTCCTGGATGTTCAAAATCCAAGTAATGTGAAAGTAGCAGTACAATTTCTAATGTAAACAAAAATTTTGGTAAAAAGGAAATTTTAAGATAGAGAAATCGAGGATAGTAGCAACCATGCTGCTGGAACGAAAGATTATGAGATCCCTCAGTATAGTTTAGGTGGATAAAAGCATGATAACAATTCCATCCCTTTAACATAAGGTTGTCCATGGTGCAGAATGTTGCCCACTATCAGCTGCAAGTGTCACGAAAAGCAGTCCACAAAGTAAAAAAAAATCTTGCTCTTATGCTAGCATCTTCAAGTTAGTACTGAAATATGAAATTGAGCTTCTTTAAAATCCATAACTCCAAGATATCTAACCCATTTCTAAGAACATAAATCATGACTATGAGTCTATGAAATGCTAAAATACTAAAAGAGATCTCCCAATTAGGTACCTATTCTAGTATCCTTATTATTATTAGCTTATGGAAGATTGATAGTAATTGGTTGCCAATCAGAGCCAACTTTAATCTGACGCTTAAGAGTGATAATCATATTCAAGGTTTGAATTGCTTCAGCCAATGTAAGTTTATAAGGCATGTATTTCTAATAATCAAAGCGGCTTCATACCTGGAAGGCACACAGAACATGAGAAAAAACTCTGAGAATCACTAAAAACCATGCAACACAAATTGTTTACCTGTATTTCAGATGCTGCTATCGCTGAATGTCAAACAGTTGAACAAAGAAATTTGTCAATCGCATTCCAAGTTGTATTTCCACATCCTCTCAGTACTACCAACATATAGCTCAAAATCATTTTGTCCCAACTATCTTATTATCTATTGCTCTAGTGTAGTATTTAAGGCTGCTGTAACATCAGTATGACGATATTTAGGGTTACCAACATGTCTACATTTAATAATTTTTTCTTTGGTAGGCACAATCTTCTCGAGCTTCAAATTGTTCAACACAAGAAAGATGACCCTTATAAAACCTTGAATGTGTTCAGGCAGCTGGAGATCCAAATCTGAAATACCACTGACAGATTTAGAAACCCCCAATGAGGATGGAAGAAAGGAAAACTCAGGACGTACATCACCTTTGTTCATAGGACCACATAAATTACCCCTACCTGTAAGCAAATTACCACCATTAGTTGTCTCAAGAAAACTATCTAGCTTAATAAACTTCAGTTATGGTCATGATACTTCCCTATTTTGTAAATCTAAAATTAGGAACGTAATACAAGTTTATGGGGCTATTAGATGAATTACCTTTGCCAGCATTAGGATGACGTACAAATGCTGTAAAAAAATAAACAGATCCTTCAGGTCGTTGAAGCGGAGGCTGCAAATTGTTCTAGCAAGAGTTCAAATTCACAAAGTTATCCAGAAAAAGAGGAGGTTGAGATTGAGTATGCTAAGCAAGCTTATTTTCTATGAATTTACTATTATGGTTGTCTGATTTATCATACTTTGTGAAAAAATGATGTGGTGCAAACTGCTTTGGTACAACAGCTGGAGGGTGAGGGCAAGCAGCTTTGTTGCAATGCTTGCTTGTTTATTCCCATTGAACTCCACAAGGTCTATATTCAATCGTTCGTTGGCCAATCTCTAAAATAATAGATTGATTGAATTCTCAAAAACTAATACTTAAAGTCCCTTTATATTGACAGATAAATAGTTTAGCACCATATGTGTGAGTGTGCTAACATGCATGTATTTTTTTTCTTTTCTTTATGTAAATTCAAAGAAGGGAAACAAGCATTGGGTAAAGATCACATATAGTGGGAAAATGGATATGTACTCACTCTCTTTTTATTTTTCAAAGGGGTGGTGAAGGTTAAAACCCCAGAAAATCTAATGAAAATTAGCAATTTTGTAGTGTTTAGATATTGCTTTAATCTCAGAAATGGTAAAGTCATTATTAGGAGAGATGTTATATTTATCTATCAATATAAAGGGACTACGAGAGTTAGTTTTTGAGAATTCAATCAATCTCTAATTTTAGAGATTGGCGGACGAATGATTCAATGTAGACCTTAGAGTTCAATGGGAATAAACAAGCAAGAATTGCAACAGAGCTGCTTGCCCTCACCCTCCAGTTGTTGCACCAAAGCAGTTTGTACCACATCATTTTTTCGCGAAGCCTGATAGTTCAAAGAACCATAACAGTAAATTCATAGAAAATAGGCCTGCTCAGCATACTCAATCTCAACCTCCTCTTGTTCCGGATTACTTTGTGAATTCAAACTCTTGCCAGAACAATTTGCAACCTCCACTTCAATGACTTGAGGGTTCTATTTATTTTTCTACACCATTTGTACCCCATGAACTTATATTACACTCCTATTTTTAGATTGACAAAATAGGGAAGTATTGTGACCACAATTGAAGTTTATTAAGCCAGATAGTTTTCGTGAGGCAACTAATGGTGGTAATTTTCTTCCAGGTAGGGGTGATTTATATGGTCCTATGAACAAGGGTGATGTACATTTCAGTTTTTCCTTCTTCCATCCTCATTAGTGGTTTCTAGATCTGTCAGTGGTAATTCAAATTTGGATCTCTAGCAGCCTGAACACATTCAAGGCCTTATAAGGGTCATTTTCCTTGCATTGAACACTTTGAATCTCGAGAAGATTGTGCCTACCAATGAAAACATTATTAAATATACACATGTTGGTAACCCTAAATATCGTCATACTGATGTTACAGTAGCCTTAAATACTATACTAGAGTAACAGATAATAAGATAGTTGGGACAAAATGATTTTGAGCTATATGTTGGTAGGACTGAGAGGATCTGGAAACGTGAGAATCCACTTCGTGGCAATCCTAACCAGTATCAGGATGCAACTTGGAATGCAATTGATAAATTTCTTTGTTCAGTTGTTGGACATTCAGCAATAGTAGCATCTAAATGCACGTAAACAATTTATAATGCATGGTTTGTAGTTATTCTTAAGATTTTTTCTCTTATTCTGTGTGCCTTCTAGGTATGAGGCTGCTTTGATTCATAGAAATGCATGACTTAAAGACCTTACATTGGGTAAAGTACATCAAACCTTGAATATGATTGTTTACAGTATGAGGATTTGCCATCCTTGTATAAGACTTTACTGCTGGAGAGAGGTATATGTTTTATTATTGTGAATGTGTATTTATACAAGAGAGCTAAAAAAAAAAAAGGAAAGAATCAACTAATAAAGAATTGTGATTTTCTCCTGATTATAATAGAAACTAAATCACTGACAGAGATACTAAGATATGAAAGATCAATCAAGATATCATAATATCAATCAAGAGATATCACCAATAAGCCCCCGCAAGATGGTAGATTGGCCAAGTATACCAATCTTAGACCTTACTGCCTCGAATGGAGCTTTCGAAAAAGGCTTGCTAAGAAGATCAGCTAGTTGGTCTCATGATGAAACATGAGAAATACACAGGAGTCCTTGCTGGAAGAGATTTTAAACAAAATGATAGTCAATCTCGATGTTCTTTAGTTTGAATGAAAAATTGGTTTAGCACACACATAGGTCGTGCCAAGATTGTCTTAATAGATAACTGGTGGTTTCTTGAGAGAGAGAGAGAGATAACTCCTTAAGAAAATTATGGACCCAACAAATTTCAGTTGAAGCTGAAGCAGTAGCATGATATTAAGCTTTTATGGACAAGCGAGCAACAACTTTTTGCTTTTTAGAATTCCATGAGATCAAATTAGAGCCTAAGAACACAATGTATGCTATAGTGAAAGAGTGATCATCACGATTTCCTGCCAAGTCTTAGTCGAAAAAGGCTTGCAGATTTAACGACTTGCCTTTGAGAAGAAACAAACCATTAGCAGATGTTCCAGCAAGATAGCTTAGAACTCGTTTGACCATAGCCCAATGTGTAGTCGTTGGAGCTCTTGTAAACTGAGACAATTTACTTACAACAAAAGCAATATTTGGTCTGGTAAGGTGAATATATTGTAAACTCTAACTATACTACGATATTCCTTAGGATCCTCAATTAAAGAGCCATCACTATTGATAGGACAAGATCTGCTTTTTATTGGCGTGCTCATGGGATTAGCCCATGTTGGCTCTATCTAAAATCTCATAGATATATTTCTTCTGACTTAGGAAAATTCCATAAGGTGAGAAAATAACTTTAAAACCCAAAAAGAAATGCAAATCATCAAAATCTTTAATAGAGAAATGATTGGCAAGACACCCAATAAAATCTTCCACGAACATTTAATGATTAGATCATCAATGAGATAGAGGATAACACCAGATTTAGAATATATAAATAAACAGTGATCCGACTGGGAGTGGAAAAATTCATATGAAATAAGATAGGATTTGAGTTCCTCATACCATGCTTGTGGATCCTGTTTAAGCCCATAAATTGCTTTGTAAAGCTGACAAACATGAGCGGGATATGTATCATTCACAAGACCAGGAGGTTAAGACATATAAACTTCTTCAGTTAGATTCCCGTGCAAGAAGTATTTGTTAACATCTAACTAACGAAGTGGCCAATCAAATAAGGCAGCCAATGAGAGAATAACGAACACTGTGGTACGCTTTGCTATCGGAGAATATGTTTCACCATAATCAACACCTGCATGCTGCAAGAGACCTTTAGCAACAAGTGGAGATTTATAGGTGCTAATACTTCTATCAGAATTGTATTTAACACTAAAAACCCACTTAGACCCGACAGGTTTAGCTTGAGGATTTGCTGGTACAAGAGACCATGTACCTTAGCGCTTAAGAGTTGTAATTCCTCAGTCATGGAAGCATACCAATTAGGATCTTTTAATGCTTGGCTAACACTCCTAGGCTCAATAGTTTTGGGTATTGAATTAGAAAAATAGTAGATTTGGTAGGCTGGGGTTTGCTATTGGTACTTGTGGAAGTGCTTGCAACTTTGAAGGTTGTGTAACAGGGGATGATTCGGCATTAGGATATAGAGTAGCACTGAGACAAGGTCTTTGAATTAGTTTGGTAATGTTGTTTTTGGAATGGGTAACCATAGGATGATTTGTTAGAGTCTCAGAAAAAGGAATAGAGGAAATGGAAGGGGTTGGTACTGATATTGAGGAGGAGGAACCAAAGACGGACTGTAACACCCCAAAATTTTCTAAGCTAAGATCCGACCTATTTATCGAAGGTGTTTAGACCCTAACCTAATAATTTGTAATGGTATAGGTATTAATATCGATTCCTTAGTGTATGAAGATCTTTGGATATGAATTAATGTCCCAAGGAACCTCTAGCACAAAGTTAATTTGAAAGTCTCTTTACCGATTGAATTTTCCTATACAATTTTACTAGGGTCAATATCAAGGGAGCATAACTCCTAAAATATAGAGATTTTTGTAGAACAAGACCCACCAATGAAATATCATCAAGCCATTTTTCTAACTCCACTAACCGTTCATCAATCCAATAACGGAGTAGAAAGTTATGCTCAGTTTACCAAAAGGTATCTGTCTGCCAAAGTGTGATGGTTCGGGTGACTAATCGTCACCTTTGTGATAGTCCGTCAAGGCAAGTCGTCAAGCTTAACCAGTAGGACCAAATTTTTGCAATGTTTTGATGGTTTGGGTGATGGTTCTTTAAGGGTTTGATGGTCTGTCACATGAACAGTCAGACGATAATTTTCTGCAGTTTTAAAATACGTTCTGAGGGATATTTTGGTATTTTCCTTGGTTCAAAACCGTCCCCCACCTATGCTAAACGACCCCAAACCCCTAAGTTACGAATATTTTTCATCATAACTCATCCCATTTCTCCCCAAAACATTCTGAAAAGCAAGAACAACTAGGGTTTCAAATTTAGGGCTTAAGTCAAGCTTACTCGAATTTTCTTTCGTAAAAAGGTATGTAGAGCAACCCCTTTTTAAATCAAATCTCGAATTTATGATTTCTAAACCCTTGTATACTCATATGTATTACGAACATTAAATTTGGGTTACAAGTATATGTATATAAAATTTATGAAAGAAGCATGAAATCGCGATTCAAAATCTTTTTCATGAAATTGCTCTTAACTACATACTGATTTAAACCTTGAAAAGCTTAAATGAATTTTATTTTCTTTTATCCATATTTAAAGTGTTTGATTGATTTGTTGGATCAAAAGACATTACTATTTGATGAGTTTTATGTTGTATTAACATTCTAACTACTCATGGATAGATTGACCCACATTAAAAAGTTTATTATGATACTGGAGGAAATTATGACTCCTAATTATTAAATAGATTTATTAAATGATTTGGTTGGTTGTCAAAAACTATATTATACTTGACTTTTGACATATTGGGCATGATAAATTGATGACAGACCTTATGGTTAAACAAATAAAGGAATAGATAACTTGCAAGTCTTGGTATGACGATACCAATAATGGTCTATGCCCTTAATTGAAATGGAATTGTTTTTAATGATGCTTGATGATATGAAAAGGCTAAAATCAGGGCTTAAAGAGAATTAGATGGTTAACCTAGAAGGTGTGAGTCCAAATGGTTCAACACCCAAAACTTGTGTTTTGCCGACATAAGGATGGTTTGATCCTTAATTGGATGACCTTATATGTTCCTCTATGAGGATGGTTGTTCTGGACATAATGATTTAATCTTGATTCATACTGCAAACATGAATTGAGTCCTAGCTGGCTGAGCATTGATAGGACCCACATAGCCCGTGGTGTTTAAACGGAAGTCGGTGATACTATCTAGTTCAGAACTAAAGAATAGAATATACATGTTTTCAGCTTTTGGAGTCACAACTGAGATATTTCATTATATTTTGAATTTTCTCTTATGACTACTTTATTTGAAGCATATCTTATCCATTTACTTATTCTGTAAGCCAATACATTCCATGTATTGACTGTCTCCAGGTGGCTACATCATTTTATGATGTAGGTTCAGAGACATATTCTCGTGGTATGGTGCAGCACTAGGGTCACGTTCATTAAGACAGTTCCAGCTTTAGTGAGCCCTCCATTTCTTTGGAAGGTACCTTTATGATAGACATTCTAGTATTGGTTTTATGGTATTGCTTGGGCCTTATCCCGGTATAGATGATCTTCTTTATGTATTAGAGGCTTCGTAGACTGATGTTATGGTTGGATTAAAGTTTGGCTATTCATTTGTATTCAAGTTTAACTTCTATTTTTTAGATCTATTTCCGTAATTTAACAGTGAATATGCTTATGTTATTATGCTAAGAGGTCTTCTCGGGCCTTCATTAGCCTCGGTTACCCGTTACGTCTAAGGCATGGTCCTGGGTCATGACAAACTTGGTAGTATGGTTTAAGTGTCCTAGGGTGTGTACGAGGCCGTGTCTAGTAGAGTCTCTTTTATGGGTGTGAAATGTGCCACACTTATAAATAAGGGCTACAAGACATTTAGGAATGTTTCCTTTTCTTCGTGTTCTAGTTCGTGCTAGTAAGTCTAGTTCTAGGAAAATTCTTCTAACTCTTTATTTTCCCACTCTTTATATCATGCCTCCAAAAAGGACTAACGGCCAGAGAACTTTAGCTAGAACCTCCATCCCTACAAGGGCAAATTCTGAAGAAATTTGCCCTACTCATGTTATGCAGACCCATAATAAAGTTTGCACTTTTGGCCTAGCTGCTCCTACTGTGGTCCCACCTACCCCAACTAGTCCTCCGCAAACTCCCAAAAATGGTCACACATGTACGCAGTCCCCTCAGGGTAAAGTCACAAATGCTGAATTTAGACAGAACATTCAAATGCCTGCTCAGATTGTGTCATCTCATTCTCGCCAATCAAGTGATACTAGTGTTGCCACTGCTTCCTCAAATGTTACTCGAGTTGGTCAGTTTATGTAACTAAACCCACCAGTGTTCATGGAGTCCAAAGTTGAGGAGGATACTCAAGGGTTTGTTGATGAGATGACAAAATTTTTTAGGGTTATGCATGTCAGTGATACTGAGAGAGTGGAGTTTGTAACCTACCAACTGAAAGGGGTGGCTTATCAGTGGTATAATGAGTAGGAGGAGTATAGAGGTGAAGATATTAAACATGTTATTTGGGAAGACTTTTCTGAAGCCTTTCTGGACCACTTCTTTCCTCAGGAATTAAGGGAAGCTAAGGCCGAGGAGTTAGTGAATCTGAAATAAGGGAAGATGGGTGTTAAGGAGTATGCTCTAAAGTTTACTTAATTTTCTCGCTATGATCCGGAGTTGGTGTCAAACATGAGGGCTCGAATGAGAAAGTTTGCTTCTGGTATCTCTGATGATTTTATGTTGGAGTGTAAAGGGTCTATGCTGAATAATGACATGGATTTATCCAGGTTAGTGGTATACACGTAGCTAGTAGAGGATGAAAAAAAGAAGTAGGCAGATCCAGGAAGCACCAAAATAAGAGGGCTAGTCCAATATATCAGGTAATAAGCCACCAGCATAGTAGTAAGAGTGGCAGGCAGTTATTCAAGAAGAAATCTTGGGGACATGCTCATTGATCAGCTAGTGCCCTTGTCCCTAGACCTTCGAGTGATCACCGATTCAGTCTAATAATAGCCCTAGGGTGTAGGGTACTCAGTCCCAGGGCATTGTAGCTCAGTCATCTCGATCATATGCTCTTTCCCCCACAAGTGGTAAAGTTCACCTTGGTAGATTCGTTATGGATAAGTGTGTGTGTTATGGTTGTGGAAAACCTGGTCACATTCATAGGGAGTGTCCAAAGGCAAAGGGGGCATTTGGGGGAAGTAAGGCACCAACTACTACTTCTTCAGCCCCAGTTACAAAGGGGACTACTTCGGGTACAGGCGGTAGTCACAACCGTCTGTATGCTTTATCTACTCGCCAGGAGTCATAGGCCTCGGCAGATATGGTCACGGGTATGTTATATATTTTATCTTGTGATGTTTATGTGTTACTTAATCCCAATTCCACTTTGTCATATGTGTCCCTTATGTGGCTATGAATTTTGGTTTTGGTCCCGAGAATATTCCTGAACCCTTCTTAGTTTCTACCCCTGTTGGTGAGTTTGTCATTGCTAGGAGGGTATACAAAAATCATGTTATGACTATATTGTATAAGGATACAGTGGTGGATTTGATAGAACTTGAGATGGTGGATTTGATGTAATTATGGGGATGGATTGACTTCACTCTTGTTATGCTACTCTGGACTGTAGGACTAAAAAATTATGTTTTATTTTCCTATTGAACTAGTTTTAGAATGGGAGGGCGATTTCTTAGTACCAAAGGGAAGGTTCATCTATTATCTTAGAGGCCAAAAAATAATATCCAAAGGGTACCTGTACCATATAGTTTGGGTCCAAGATTCTAGAGCCAAAATTCCCCCACTCTAGTCTATTCCCGTGGTTAATGAATTTCCTAAAGTCTTCCTCGAGGACCTTCCTGGAGTTCCCCCAAACAGGGAGATTAAATTCAGGATAGACCTATTTCTCGATACCTAACCCATTTCCATTCCACCATACAGAATGGCTCTTGTAGAGTTGAAAGAGTTAAAAGAACAGTTAAAAGATCTCTTTGATAAGGGTCTTATCCATCCTAGTGTCTCTCCCTAGGGTACCCCTAAACTCTTCGTGCAAAATAAAGATGGGTCTCTTCATATGTCTATAGATTATCACTAACTGAATAAAGCTATGGTGAAAAATAAGTACCCTCTTTCCATAATTGATGATATTTTTTACTAACTTCAAGGTGCTAAGTGTTTCTCAAAAATAGATCTCCATTCGGATTATAATCAATTGAAAGTTAGGGAAGCTGATATTCCCAAGACTGTGTTCCAAAATTGGTATGGTCACTTTGAATTTTTGGTTATGTCCTTTGGTTTAACTAATGCTCTTGCAGCCTTCATAGATCTTATGAATAGGGTGTTCAAACAATTCCTGGATATTTTTATGTTAGTTTTCATTGATGACATCTTGGTCTACTCTCGGTGTGAGGAGGAGCATGCCAATTACCTTTGAATTGTACTTCAGTCCATCCAAGATCGAGAGTTATATGCCAAATTATCCAAGTGTGAATTCTGGCTAAGTTCCGTGGCATTTCTCGGTCATATTATTTCTAGTAAAGGAATTAAGGTGGATCCTCATAACGTTGAGGCGGTAAAGAAATGGCCCAGACCCATAACTCTAATTGACATTAGGACTTTCTTAGGTTTGGCGGGATATTATCGGAGGTTTGTAGAAATTTTTTCTGCTATAGTCGCCCCGTTAACAAAGTTGACACAAAAAAAGATAAAGTTCCTATGGTCTGATGCTTGTGAGGATAGTTTTGAGCAATTGAAGGACAGTTTGACTTCTTCCCCTATTTTAATGCTACCCGATGGTACTGAAGGATTTGTGGTATATTGTGATGCGTCCCGAGTGTGACTTGTATGTATTCTTATGTAGCATGGAAAGGTTGTGGCTTTTTCTTCCAGGTAACTTAAAGTGCATGAGAAATATTACTCAACTCATGACCTTGAATTGGCGACAGGGGTTCTTAAACTCAAGATTTGGCATCACTATTTATACAGGGTGTATGTGTACATATTCAGTGATCACAAGAGGCTGCAATAGGTGAATCACAAGAGTCTGCAATATGTGTTTGTCACACCCCGAATCCCAACGAGGCGTGATTGTCACCCGAAGCCGACAAGGCCCGAGAGAACCAAGCTTTGCTTTTATTCCTTCATATACATGTCTTAGGAAACACTACTAGCCCATAGGAACAGGAAATGCTAAAATCAGAAATCATAGAACATGTGACGTATATACATATGAGAAACTCGGCCGTTGAGGCCATCAAGTCAAAATGTCATATACCATCTTACATTTGTATAACCACATACGTCTACAAAAGCCTCTAACAGATGCATTGACCAAAACTAACTGAAAGTCGGGACAAGTCCCCGCTTTATACACTATGTATAATATCAAAACATTTGAACAACTGTGACTCGGAGAAGCCCCGAACTAACTGGAGCTCACCAATGATCTGCAATTACTGTTATCCTACGGTGGAGGTCTACTAGTGCCTGCACCTGCAACATGTAAGGTAAGTTCGGGGTCAGTACGAAGAATGTACTGAGTATGTAAGGCTCAAATGAAACTATACAACACAGGAATAGTTCAATGAACTCAATAGAACTCAAATGCATATGCATAATCCGATGAATAAGTAACCATTTTGCACTTTGGAACCCATGTGAATTACTTTCATTGATTTCATCGCTTTCATGCTTCTTTACTTCAATGTCATTACATATGTCACAATGTACCCGGGCCCCTACTGATCAGTGGGTCTTTACATGACTTATCGTCATGTTGGGATCGGGTCGAGCTAGGCTTGTGCCCCTAGACCTGCCACCCAGGGATCGAGTCGAGCTAGGCTTATGCCCCTAGACCTGCCACCCATAAATCATACATTGGGATCGAGTCGAGCTAGGCTTATGCCCCTAGACTTGCCACCCATAAATCAACACATCGGGATCGAGTCGAGCTAGGCTTATGCCCCTAGACTTGCCACCCATAAATCAACACATCGGGATCGAGTCAAGCTAGGCTTACGCCCCTAGACTTGCCACCCATACTTCATCATTGACCACATTTGCATTACTTTGATCTTTACTTTGAGATTGGTATTTTGATAGTCATAACATCACTTGAAACTTTGGATCATTAGCCAATGAGTGAGAGATATATGAGATTGGTACATTCACTTGTGAGAGATTGACATATTCATGTTACATAGCATCTTTGGAAACTTGGAACCATAATCAAAATAGAAGACATGTGAATAAACATTATTGGAAACATGACACCATTGGAACCATTGGACAATCATTCATAACAAGATACATGAGCATAACCATTATTGGAGCATTGGACCATAACCTTGTTTGAGATTTTGGAACATTAACCATGATAATGAGACATAAGACTCACAAATGATCCATGAGTAGGAAAGATATGACAATGACTATTGATAAACGAATATAGGATACCTTAGCACATTTTGGGATAGGACTAGTGAAATAGCAATGTGGATACTATTTTCCGCAAAAAGATACGGACAGAGTAACCTTACATACCTTGTACTCTCAATACGGATATCCAATCATAGATGTGCATACAATAGTCCCGCTCCTTATTTATGTGTCATTCTACAACACAAATACATAACGGGATTCACATTAACCAACAACTACTTTACAAATGCATATAACATCAATGGGGTACATGTTTGCTTTGAAACATGTCATTTCCCCTTGACAAAACCATTGATAGCATCATTATTCCAAAAATCCTCCAATATTCCCAACATTGACCAATACATAATAATCATTGCATTTCACCACAACACTCCTCCTTTACACTTTCTTATCCACACCACATCACAAATAATCCATCAATTCACCTTAATACACTTCATAGCACATATCGGCCAAAATTCCAAAATTTACACTTATAGACAAGAACAAGTTAAACAACAAAAATAACACCACAGACGTTCATATTTTATCCATACCATGATCTTTCATCAAAGGCACAAGTCCTAATTCAAGTTCATATCCCATGGATCACAAATCTTATACAAAAGCACAAAGGACCATGTCCAACATTTTCAAGCACAACCAACATGATTTACATACTCTTTCATGCATATAATATATTAATCCATGAGAATATCCACTTACCAAGACTTACCAAATGATGATCTTGGGCAAAAAGTTGGCTTAGGGTTTTGAAGATATGAGAAAGCTCTCCTTTAGTTTCTTGGAAAATACTAAAAGTGCTTGTGTAGTTTCAATGAATAAAGGCTGATTTTTGGTGCCTTTTTATAGGACCTTTAGTAATCCTTAGCCACTTGGGATCAATCATTGATGTGTATGACTTAGTCAAATGGAAGAATGGGTTTTGTGACCCATTGGGCCATGCATTCTTTTTATTTTTGGGCCCAATTCACTTAACCCGATAAAATCAATAATTTCTCGTGGTTTCATCATCTCATAGGTGTTACGAAAATATTCCTACTCATGTTATTCATATCCGTAGCCTCAATCTCAAAAACAAGCGATTCTAGCCACGTATGGCCTATTTTGCCCAAAAGGGTAAAATCGTCATTTTGACCCCAATTTCTTTCTCGAGTTAGTTTATCATACCAATATAATATGTCATTTATTTCATGTCTATTCTCGTGGTTGTAGAAGAATCGTGGCAAAAATCAGCTCAATACGTCCCTGGGAACCCTTAGGACTTAAATAAAATTTTCAAATTTTGAAAGGTGCGCAGGGGCGGCGTGGCACGCTGCCTGGCGCGCCCCTTTTCTGCCTCTGGACTGAAAATTTCAGCCCAGAGCGGCGTGGCACGCTACCCAACGCGCCCTTCCCTTAAATTTTTTGAAAATTTCATTTTTCGACTTTTCTTCGCGGGTTTGGTTAGATACTTCAAATCCTATTCTTTAAATTACTTCTTAACCTTAATATCCTTTATTTAGAGGTTCTCTTAGACTCGTTTTGAACCCGAAAAATGCGCCATGAAGATCGCAAAACACCTTCTACGCAAGGTTAAGCATATGTACAAGGCCAAATTTTAATTTTTCCATCACTAACATTACCAAATACATACTTATAGCTCTTGACACCTAAGTAAACGTTGTTCATCGTCATCATATTGGGTTAGGAAGGTACGGGGTGTTACATTCTTCCCCCCTTAGGGTCATTCGTCCTCGAATGTTAGTAACACTGTCTCATTGGAACACTTAAGCAAAGTGAATTCTCCATATCATAATATTCACACTTAACACTTGTAAAGACTTATAACTCCAAATCTGTATCTTGAACTTTTCCTTCCATGTACCACAATTACAAGTACTTTAGATTTCGTTAATGCTTCGATTTCCCTTGTGATTTCTTCGATGTACTAAGTTCTTTAATAGTGCCCCTACGGAAGCTACTTCTGCATTTTCTTAATTCTTTCACTTCTCGATGTACCTTTTTACGTGTGAGATCCTCGGTACTATGTACATTTCCACTGGCAACAATATTGTATACCCTCCGATACACTTTTGGAGCATCAAATATAGAATACTAAATGGACTGTGAAGAATTCCTGGACTAGTGCTAATAGATACGCAAGTTGCCCAAATCTTTGGAAAACTCCTCTTTCTTTCCGAATCTCATTATCTTTTTCCATTGGTGACACTATCAACTTCTAATATCGGCATATTATTTATACCGACTTTGGGCTATTTGTAGCTACTGTCATATCACCTTCACTTTCTCTATAGCTTGATGAACAAAATTTGACCTGGGCAACGCAAAATTTCATCAGCCGTAACCCATCCAATGGATGATCTATATGTCCTTTTATATAAACCTTCGTAAGGTACCTTTTGATATCTTTATTGTAAGCAATTTCATTAGACGATCGATATTCATCCCCACTACCTTTAAAGTCCAATGTACAAACTCATGACATATCTTCACATGTTCTTATAATACATTTTGTTCGTCCATCCATTTAAGGATGACCAACCATACTTACATTTATCTGTGTACTCATGCTTTACTGGAAAGACTACCTACACTGTGCAATAAAGTGAGCCCCCCCTGTGTGATATAATAGTGAGTGGAGTCTCATGTAATCATACTATCTCTGTAACATACAATTTTTGCTTACTGTTCATCTGTATCAGTGGTCCTAACTTGTAGGAAATATGTTGACTCGGTAAGCCAATTCATGATTACTTATCTGGAATCAACCTTCGCAATGTACGAGACAACCCTTTAATTAATTCCATGTTATTTATGTTCCACTTCCCAACTGGGAGGGTAATATATTGCATAAAACATACAGACTTCTGATGCCATACTGTTCGTCAGTGACCTCTTGGACATTGAACTACAAGTTCTACAATGTGCTTCAAATATATTATTACCATCACATCTCTGCTACACCATGGTGTATTTTGGTTGTTTTCGAACAAACAAACTACCTTTAACGATGTTCTTCTGTCGTAATTCATTTCCTTCACTCATCCACACCCAGTACACACAATCTACATTGGCGTTAACGTACTCCCCCTTGTGTTTGTTCAAATATTTTCGTCGCCTTTGCTGTACATATTTTTTTTTTTTCAATTGAACTAAAACTAGAATTTACATATTGCTTTTCCCTTTATCTCCAATATCAATGAAAATCCTACCACATTTGACACTATAATTCTTTCCTCTGGAGTTTCAAGAAAAAAAACCCCATATTGCCTCATTGATATAGATTTCTTGACTATACCTTTCTTTTCTATGAGCTGGCCATTCATACTTCCTACTGCCTTGCAGCTTAATGTATCAACTACCCCATTTGTTTTTCCCAAATGATATAGGATACCAATGTCCTCACCTTTACCTCAGATTAAGTCTTTCGTCTTAACAATATATTACATTGTCTCACATCCAGAATATATATATATCAACATTTAAAGCAAATATCACTGCTGCTACTTCAGGGTCATGTGTTTAGTAATAATTTATATTCTCATGTGGCCGCAGCTATCGTGATGCATATGCTATTACCTTGTCATGCTACATCAATATCCATTCGAGGCCAACCCCGGAAGCATTACCATATATTGCATAACATTCTTATGCCTTCAGAAGGCACTTACAACGGATGTGGAAGTTACTTTATCTTTCGACTCTTGAAAACTTTTCTCACATGCATCATTTTACTGGAACTTGATTGCCTTGTGTATAAGCTTTGTTAAGGGTGTAGGGATAGAAGAAGATCCTTCCACAATTCTCATATAATGATCAATCAACCCAAGAAATCGATGGATCTCCGTAAGCATCGTAGGCCTTAGCCAATTGTTCACCATTTCTATCTTTTGTGTGATAACTTTCATCTCTTCATCCTATACAATGCATAGTCCTCTTATGATTTATTTTTTTTGAATACCATCACCGAATATGGTCACACACACATTTACAAGTGTCCTAAACGCCCTGTTCATTAATCTATAAACCTACAGGTGCATTCTCTAACCCAATTGACATACTAAGACTTATAAGCATACCATGTTTGTAGTGCTGCCTTGGGTATATCATCATCGTTCATATATATCATTCATTATCATTTATCCAGTAACTGATCAAACAAATCATCAACTATGGGGGGAAACTATTCTTATCTAGTTGCCAATAGTAAACACACATTCTCAATAGGCCATGTTATTATTTATTTTTTTTGTACTAGTGACACTGATGCACCCCAAGGGGTAGTACTAGGCCTTTTGAATCCCTTATTCAACACGTCTTTTACTTTCTCCTGTCATTCTCATAACTTGACCAGGCCATGCTATATGAAGAGGCCATGCTATATGATGAAAATAAAAATAGGCCGAGTACCTGACGTCACATTCATACTAACGCATACATCTGGGAATTCATTTACCACCCGGACTAATTAAAGAGGTGGGGACTTCGCATTAATATCGTTCACTCTTACTAAGTGACATATGTATCCCTTAGAGTATCCTTTTCTTTGCTGTGAGATGGGGAATACATTTTCCTGGCCATTCAAAATATTCCTTTGGGGATAATGACAATATAACTTCTTAGTTCGGCCATCTACTATGGCATAACCCCTTTATAACTCAATAAGATCAACCAATATCTCATGACCACAATTAATGACTATGCACTTATGATATACTCCTTTACGTACAATAGGTTCACCAACTGATGTGTAGGCTTCCTGTGACATAACTGGTCATTTTGGTGTTCTTTTAACTTTTCAGCAATTAACAAAATACCATATGCTCTATGGGTCAATCAATACGTGTACGGTACATGTAGCTTCACCAGGAGAAGCCTCATTTTGTGACCCGACATAGCACACCAATAACAATATTTGGCCCCAACCGACATTTGGTCTCTACCTTCTCCATTCTTATGCTTGATACCCCATTGACCATGAATCATGAATCTCACTTCTTTGCCAAACCGATTGTCTCTAAACCCTTGGGATCGAGGTAGAACATTTACTATAGATTAAAGAAATAATGATTTAGGCGGTCTGCTAATCATCCAAGACCTCAATTCTCCTTGGGACGCCATGAACTGTCCCCATAGATCTAGCCATCTTTAACGACCCTTTGTCAAATAGTTGTGTCCTTTTCTGTTGCCTCTGGTTTTTCATTATTGTGTGCAAAATGCCTATATCCATTGTACAATCCATTTTTCTCTATACTGATGCACTCTATCGATCATAGCAGTTATCACATTTGGAGCATATCTAGTCAAATTATGACACTAAAAAATTGTACTTCCTGACACTTATAGTCCTTTGGCAAAAAAATTTTTTTTTTTTTTTTTTTTGTTCCACATAAGCTTTTCTAACCTCATTTGGGAGGTACTAGTCACAGAATGCCATTTTACATTCCTCCCAACTATCTGAAAATACATCAGTAGATCAGTCATATGCATACCATCTAGAACCCTTTTTAACTTAGTTCATAAAGTCCTATGGGTCTTCATTCAAATCCGACCCGGTGAACGTAGGAGGGTATGATTTCTAAAATCCTGTGTTTGACGACAAGCTACCCTAGCCGCACCACCATTACGCGTCATCAGGCCATCTCGCCCGTGACATTGTACAACAACTATCTGAGGCAACATATGCACTACATTTTGTAAATCCTGTTCAGTGACATTTATAGATGGTTCTGTAGGTACTCCTCTATCTTTTGGCTACGAGAGACCCGTATAACAATTTCCATATCAGCTCTACCTTGATCACTTGGTAAAGTGGTGATTTACTCATTTCTACTTCGGCAGGCATATCAACCTGCTCACCTTTGTCTTTATCTTATCTGAGACTCAGCAGTTGACTATATAAAAGAAAACCAATGTCAATACGTACATATGTGCCCACCTACAACTTTGGCTCTACTGCACGATCTAGAAGTGAATAAAAGAAACAACTCCTAAATGTCCCGTAGCCTCCTGCTTATCAATGTGGCGCGCAACACATCCATAAGCAAGACTCTACTCAGACACGGCTTTGTAGACACCCTTAGAACGACCCGCTCTGATACCACTTTTGTCACACCCCGAATCCCAACGAGGCGTGATTGGAGCCCGAAGCCGACAAGGCCCGAGAGAACCAAGCTTTGCTTTTATTCCTTCATATACATGTCTTAGGAAACACTACTAGCCCATAGGAACAGGAAATGCTAAAATCAGAAATCATAGAACATGTGACGTATATACATATGAGAAACTCGGCCGTTAAGGCCATCAAGTCAAAATGTCATATACCATCTTACATTTGTATAACCACATACGTCTACAAAAGCCTCTAACAGATGCATTGACCAAAACTAACTGAAAGTCGGGACAAGTCCCCGCTTTATACACTATGTATAAAATCAAAACATTTGAACAACTGTGACTCGGAGAAGCCCCGAACTAACTGGAGCTCACCAATGATCTGCAATTACTGTTATCCTACGGTGGAGGTCTACTAGTGCCTGCACCTGCAACATGTAAGGTAAGTTCGGGGTCAGTACGAAGAATGTACTGAGTATGTAAGGCTCAAATGAAACTATACAACACAGGAATAGTTCAATGAACTCAATAGAACTCAAATGCATATGCATAATCCGATGAATAAGTAACCATTTTGCACTTTGGAACCCATGTGAATTACTTTCATTGATTTCATCGCTTTCATGTTTCTTTACTTCAATGTCATTACATATGTCACAATGTACCCGGGCCCCTACTGATCAGTGGGTCTTTACATGACTTATCGTCATGTTGGGATCGGGTCGAGCTAGGCTTGTTCCCCTAGACCTGCCACCCAGGGATCGAGTCGAGCTAGGATTATGCCCCTAGACCTGCCACCCATAAATCATACATCGGGATCGAGTCGAGCTAGGCTTATGCCCCTAGACTTGCCACCCATAAATCAACACATCGGGATCGAGTCGAGCTAGGCTTATGCCCCTAGACTTGCCACCCATAAATCAACACATCGGGATCGAGTCAAGCTAGGCTTACGCCCCTAGACTTGCCACCCATACTTCATCATTGACCACATTTGCATTACTTTGATCTTTACTTTGAGATTGGTATTTTGATAGTCATAACATCACTTGAAACTTTGGATCATTAGCCAATGAGTGAGAGATATATGAGATTGGTACATTCACTTGTGAGAGATTGACATATTCATGTTACATAGCATCTTTGGAAACTTGGAACCATAATCAAAATAGAAGACATGTGAATAAACATTATTGGAAACATGACACCATTGGAACCATTGGACAATCATTCATAACAAGATACATGAGCATAACCATTATTGGAGCATTGGACCATAACCTTGTTTGAGATTTTGGAACATTAACCATGATAATGAGACATAAGACTCACAAATGATCCATGAGTAGGAAAGATATGACAATGACTATTGATAAACGAATATAGGATACCTTAGCACATTTTGGGATAGGACTAGTGAAATAGCAATGTGGATACTATTTTCCGCAAAAAGATACGGACAGAGTAACCTTACATACCTTGTACTCTCAATACGGATATCCAATCATAGATGTGCATACAATAGTCCCGCTCCTTATTTATGTGTCATTCTACAACACAAATACATAACGGGATTCACATTAACCAACAACTACTTTACAAATGCATATAACATCAATGGGGTACATGTTTGCTTTGAAACATGTCATTTCCCCTTGACAAAACCATTGATAGCATCATTATTCCAAAAATCCTCCAATATTCCCAACATTGACCAATACATAATAATCATTGCATTTCACCACAACACTCCTCCTTTACACTTTCTTATCCACACCACATCACAAATAATCCATCAATTCACCTTAATACACTTCATAGCACATATCGACCAAAATTCCAAAATTTACACTTATAGACAAGAACAAGCTAAACAACAAAAATAACACCACAGACGTTCATATTTTATCCATACCATGATCTTTCATCAAAGGCACAAGTCCTAATTCAAGTTCATATCCCATGGATCACAAATCTTATACAAAAGCACAAAGGACCATGTCCAACATTTTCAAGCACAACCAACATGATTTACATACTCTTTCATGCATATAATATATTAATCCATGAGAATATCCACTTACCAAGACTTACCAAATGATGATCTTGGGCAAAAAGTTGGCTTAGGGTTTTGAAGATATGAGAAAGCTCTCCTTTAGTTTCTTGGAAAATACTAAAAGTGCTTGTGTAGTTTCAATGAATAAAGGCTGATTTTTGGTGCCTTTTTATAGGACCTTTAGTAATCCTTAGCCACTTGGGATCAATCATTGATGTGTATGACTTAGTCAAATGGAAGAATGGGTTTTGTGACCCATTGGGCCATGCATTCTTTTTATTTTTGGGCCCAATTCACTTAACCCGATAAAATCAATAATTTCTCGTGGTTTCATCATCTCATAGGTGTTACGAAAATATTCCTACTCATGTTATTCATATCCGTAGCCTCAATCTCAAAAACAAGCGATTCTAGCCACGTATGGCCTATTTTGCCCAAAAGGGTAAAATCGTCATTTTGACCCCAATTTCTTTCTTGAGTTAGTTTATCATACCAATATAATATGTCATTTATTTCATGTCTATTCTCGTGGTTGTAGAAGAATCGTGGCAAAAATCGGCTCAATACGTCCCTGGGAACCCTTGGGACTTGAATAAAATTTTCAAATTTTGAAAGGTGCGCAGGGGCGGCGTGGCACGCTGCCTGGAGCACCCCTTTTCTGCCTCTGGACTGAAAATTTCAGCCCAGAGCGGCGTGGCACGCTACCCAACGCGCCCTTCCCTTAAATTTTTCGAAAATTTCATTTTTCGACTTTTCTTCGCGGGTTTGGTTAGATACTTCAAATCCTATTCTTTAAATTACTTCTTAACCTTAATATCCTTTATTTATAGGTTCTCTTAGACTCGTTTTGAACCCGAAAAATGCGCCATGAAGATCGCAAAACACCTTCTACACAAGGTTAAGCATATGTACAAGGCCAAATTTTAATTTTTCCATCACTAACATTACCAAATACATACTTATAGCTCTCGACACCTAAGTAAACGTTGTTCATCTTCATCACATTGAGTTAGGAAGGTACGGGGTGTTACAGTGTTCACACAGAAGGAGTTGAATCTCAGGCAAAGGAGGTGGCTTGAATTATTGAAGGATTACGACGTGAGCTTGCATTATCTCCTAGGTAAAGCTAACATAGTTTCTAATTCTCTTAGTAGGTTATCCATGGGGTGTATTTCTCATATGGAGAACGAAAAGATAGGGTTGGTGAAGGATATTCACCGACTTGCTAATTTGGGAGTATGACTCTTGGACTTCGAAGGTGAGGGAGAGATCGTTCATGAAATGGCTAAGTCATCCCTAGGTGCCAAAGTCAAGGAAGAACAGACCAATGATCTCATACTTATTCAAATCAAAGAAGATGTTGGTCAACAGAAAGTGATGGCATTGATATAGGAGGAGATGGCTTTTTATGGTACCAAGGGAGATTGTGTGTTCCTAATGTTGACAATTTAAGTGAAAGAATCTTAACTGAAGCCCATGTATCCAGGTATACTATGCACCCTGGATCTATTAAAATGTATCATGATTTGAAGGAACTATATTAGTGGAATAATATGAAGAGGGATGTCGCGAATTTTGTTGCGAAGTGCTCTAATTATCAGCAAGTTAAGATCGAGCATTTAAGGCATGGTGGCACATAGCAATACATAGCTATTCCCATGTGTAAATGGGAGATGATAAATATGGATTTCATCACCGGTCTTCCGCATTCTCACAACCAATATGATTCTATTTGGGTCATTATTGATAGAATGACAAAGTTTTCTTATTTTCTACTTGTGAGGACGACCTATTCGGGAGAGGATTATCAAAGTTGTACATTCAGGAGATTGTTAGATTTCATGGAGCCCCAGTATCTATAATATCAAACAGAGGTACGTAATATACATCTCATTTTTAGAAAGATTTTGGAAAGGTTTGGGTACTTAGGTGAATCTTAGCACTGCTTTCCACCCTCAAATGGATGGGCAAGCGGAGTGTACTATTCAGACCTTGAAGGATATGTTGAGAGCTTGTGTTATTGACTTTAAAGGTAGTTGGGTGGATCACTTGCCTCTTATAGAATTTGCCTACAATAATATCTACCACTCTAGTATCCAAATGGCACCCTTCAAGGCTCTTTATAATAGGAGGTCTAGGTCACCTATTGGGTGGTATGAGGTGGGCTAAGCTAAATTGTTGGGACCAGAACTTGTGCACCAAGATATGGATAAAGTTAAAATTATTCCAGAGAGGCTAAAGACTACTCAAAGTCATCAAAAGTCCTATACCGATGTGAAACAAAGAGAGTTAGAGTTCGATATTGGCAATTGGGTGTTCCTGAGAGTCTCTCCCATGAAAAGAGTGATGAGGTTTGGGAGAAAAGGTAAGCTCAGTCCTTGTTACATTAGTCCTTATCAGATTTTGAGAAAGTTTGGGAATGTTGCTTATGAGCTAGACTTGCCTGCGAGTTTGGCATCGGTTTATACCGTATTTCATGTGTCTATCCTCAAAATGTGTGTGGGTGACTATTCTATTGTAGTCCCCATAGAGAATATTGTTGTGAAAGATTCCTTGTCCTATGAAGAAATTCCTATAGAAATTTTGGATCGACAAGTTAAAAAATTAAAGACCAAAGAAATAACTTTGGTGAAGGTGTTGTGGAAGAATCAAAAAGTAGAAAAAGCTACTTGGGAATTAGATCAGGACATGAAGGCTAGATATTCCTTTTTATTCTCAACTTCGAATAAAGTTGTGTAAGGTACCCATCCTATACTCATCTTTAATCTTCTCGTATTCATGACTTAGTGTTTGTACATATGTGGAATCTGAGAGTCTCGTGGGTCATGTTTAATTGATAGGTCGATGTTGTCATGGAATTTTCCCTTGATGTTTAAGATCTTAAGATGAGTCTATAATGTTAAATGCAAATCCTTACCTCGTTCTTATAGAGTTCAAAGTCCTTATACATCATTCGAGGACGAATGATCCCAAGGGGGAGATATTGTAACACCCCAAATTTTCTAGCCTAAGATCCGACTCATTTATAGAAGGTGTATAGACCCAAACCTAATGATTTATAATGGTATATAGGTATTAATATCGATTCCTTAGTGTGTGAAGAGCTTTGGATATGAATTAAGGTCCCAAGGAACCTCTAGCACAAAGTTAAGTTGAAAGCCTCTTTACCGATTGAATCTCCGTATATGATTTTACTAGGGTCAATTTCAAGGGAGAATAACTCCTAAAATATAGAGATTTTTATATCTCAAGACCCACCAAATGAAATATCATCAAGTCTTCTTTCTAACTCCACTAACCGTTCATCAATCCAATATCGGAGTAGAAAGTTATGCTCAGTTTACCAAAAGGTGTCTATCTACCAAAGTGTGATGGTTCGGGTGACTAATTGTCACCTTTGTGACAGTCTGTCAAGGCAAGCCGCTAGGCTTAAGCAGTAGGACCAAATTTTTGCTGAGTTTTGATGGTTTGGGTGACAGTTCTTCAAGGGTTTGACGGTCCGTCACCTGAACAGTCAAACGAGAATTTTCTATGCTTTTAAAATGCGTTCAGAGGGATATTTTGGTCTTTTCCTTGGTTAAAATCCATCCCCCACCTATGCTAAACGACCCCAAACCCCTAAGTTATGAAATGTATTCATCATAACTCATCTCATTCCTCCACAAAACATTCTGAGAAGCAAGAACAGCTAGGGTTTCAAATTCAGGGCTCAAGTCAAGCTTAATCAAATTTTCTTCCGTCAAATGGTATGCAGTGCAACCCCTTCTCAAATCAAATCTCGAATTTATTATTTCTAAACCCTTATATACGCATATGTATTATGAACATTAAATTAGGGTTTCATGAATATGTATATAGAAATTATGAAAGAAGCATGAAATCGCGATACAACATCTTTTACTTGAAATTGCTCTTAACTACATATTGATTTAAACCTTGAAAAGCTTAAATGAATTTATTTTCTTTTATCCATATTTAAAGTATTTGATTTATTTGTTGGGTCAAAAGACATTACTATTTGATGAGTTTTATGTTGTATTAACATTCTAACGACTCATGGATGGATTGACCCATATTAAGAAGTTTATTATTATGATACTTGAGGAAATTGTGATTCCTAATTATTAAATAGATTTATTAAATGATTTGGTTGGTTGTCAAGAACAATCTTATACTTGACTTTTGATATATTGGGCATGATAAATTGATGACAGACCTTATGGTTAAACAAATAAAGAAATAGATGATGTACAAGTCTTGGTATGACTATACCAATAATGGTTTATGCTCTTAATGGAAATGGAATTATTTTTAATGATGCGTGATGATATGAAAAGGCTAAAATCAAGGCTTAAAGAGAATTAGATGGTTAACTGAGAAGGTGTGAGTCCAAATGGTTCAACACCCGAAACCTGTGTTTTGCCAACATAGGGATGGTTTGATCCTTAATTGGACTACCTTATATGCTCCTTTATGAGGATGATTGTGTTGGATATAATTATTTAATCTCAATTTATGCGGAAAACATGGATTGGAGCTTAGTTGGTCGAGCGTTGATCGGACCCACATAGGCCTTGGTGTTTAAACGAAATTCGGTGATATCATCTAGCTCAAAACTAAACAATAGAATGTATATGTTTTCATCTTTTGGAGTCACAACTGAGATATTTCATTATATTTTGATTTTTCTCTTATAACTACTTTATTTGAAGCATTTCTTATCTATTTACTTGTTCTGTATGCCAATACATTCCACGTATTGACCGTCTCCAAGAGGCTACATCATTTTATGATGTAGGTTCGGAGGTACATTCTCTTGGTACGGTGCAACACTAGATTCATTCGGACAGCTCCAGTTTTGGTGAGCCCTCCATTTCTTCGGAAGGCGCCTTTATGACAGACATTGTAGTATTTGTTTTATGGTATTGTCGGGGCCTTCTCCCGGTATAGATGATCTTTTCTTTATGGATTAGAGGCTTCGTAGACTGATGTTATGGCTGGATTAAAGTTTGGCTATTCATTTCTATTCAAGTTTAACTTCTTATTTTTGGGTCTATTTCTGCAATTTAACAGTGAATATGCTTATGATATTATGCTAAGGGGTCTTTTCGGGCCTTCATTGGTCTTGGTTACCCGTTACGTCTAGGTCCTGGTCCTGGATCATGACACGAATGATGATGTGGTAGTATACATACTTGAGCAAGACGCGATAGAGTTCTCAAGCTCATCTGATAAAGAGTAATTTCTAGTGGAAGACTCATGAGAGGTACTTCCTGAATCGGGTGTTGTAGATATAACATGAGAGGAGCTGCCCGCTAGACTTAATGTAAAAGGAATAGTATAATGTGAGGGAACCCATATATCAACAGTGTTAGACTCAAGTCGATTGGCATTAATTTCCATAGGTGAATATGGAAAATGATGGTCCACAAAGTCCACATGCCGGGAAACATACAACCTAGACTTCACAGTATCAAAACAAAGATAAGCACTTTGATTCTGTGAGTAGCTAAGAAAAATACATGGGCTGGAACAAGTTTGTAATTTATTTGAGTATAAGGCATTAACCATGGGTAACGTAAACAACCAAAGATCCGAAGCTTGGTATAGTTTGGTAGTTTTCCATATAGTTGAAAATAGGAAGACCGGTTGTCTAAAGTTTTGTTAGGTAAGCAATTAATCAAGTAGGCTATGGTGGTAAAGTCATAGGACCAAAATCTTAGAGGGACACTCGCATTATGTAGCAGGGTGATACCTGTTTCAATAATATGACGATGATGGTATTTGATAGTTACATTATATTCAGGGGTATGTGGAGGAGTAGAAGGTTAGAAATCCCATTGTCTTCAAAAAAGGATCCAAGATGGATGAATTCACCACCATTGTCAGAATAAAAGGAGATGATGGGCTTTTAAAACAACCTTTCTACAAATTTCTTAAATTTGAAAAATATAATGAATACATCAGATTTTTGTTTTATGGGAAAGAAACAGATGTATTTCATATAATGATTAACAAATATTAAACAATATTGAAAACCATCAACTGAAATTTATAACAGACCCCAAACGTCCGAATAAATATATTCCAAAGGAGCATTGCTCTTTATTGTAGAGCTGTAGAAAGGAAACTTATGCATTTTACTGCATTTACAAGAATTGCAAAAGAAATATTTTTCTAATGAAGATGAAATAGCTAAAAGCTTGAAAACTTGATGAAGAGTAGGTGAGGATGGGTGACCAAGATGTCGATGCCAATTGGAAGCTGTTACAATGGTGGTGGTAGAAAGGGCTTGAGTAGAAGTTGGCGATTGGAGAGATAAAGGCCATTCATAAACACAATTTTAGGTTTCCCTGCTGGCAAAGGCGCCCCCGTGCAAAAGTCCTTCATAACAAACAAATAAGGTGAGAATAAGATAGAGACATAATTATCATTACAAAGTTGATAAACAGAAAAAAGGTTCTTTTTCATCTTAGGAACATATAAAGCATATTGTCTTCACTGCCGTCATAATCTGAATAAAGGGAAGGATTTTAGAGATCCTGTGTGATGTGATGCAACGTACTAGAATCAACGAGCCAATTTCCATCAGTGCTAGTGTTGTGGTTGGCATAGTTAGCACGTGGCTGTTGTGTTTAAGGCTGAGCATTGTTTCTTTTATGTCCATCAGTTCCAGACCCATGGATTAAAGAAAGAATTACCAATAATTTTTGGCATTACTTCACCTGATGTTCATCCTTATCATAAGATAACAAATGACACGAGGACGATTCTTGTGGTTGTTAGCAAATTGTTTCGAGTTGTTTCCTGGATGCGAAGCGTGATTATGTCGAGAGAGCTTGTTATGAGGAGGTGGTTTAGCAGCAAAATTTATTGTAATTGGAACTATAGTTGTGGAAGAAGAGCAAACAAGTATCTACTCAAAATAAAGAAGCTTCTCATGAAGCTCTTCAAATGTCACAGGGGTTTCTCGGGCACGCAGAGCTACAACTACAGTGTAATATTCTGCTGATAGTCCATGGAGAGCATGATGGAAGAGCTCATCCATTAAAATTTTAATGCCATCCGAGGCTAAAGTACTACATATTTGTTTGATTTTCTACTGGTATGAAGTAATAGTGAGATTATCCTTTTTCCTACAAAGGGAACAATATAAGTAGATAGAGAGGCAACAATGGCACTCCGAATGAGATGGTCTTATCATCGATGAAAAACTGAGGCTGTTGAACTTGGTGGTTGTTCAATGAAGTGGAGAAAATCATATCCAGTGAGGATGGTTTCCCATTGGTATTTCCATGCCTGGTAGTTTGTACTGTTGAGATTTAGAGGTGCTTGAGCAACAACGTTAATATTGATAAACTTCTTATTGTTATTCATGGTGAGAATTGTTAGAGAATTTGGTACAGCTACGGGAGAAGGAGTGGTTGTGGTGTTCTCAGTCGAGGAATTGGTTGGATCCATAGCTGTTGGCAGTAAAAAAAAAAAAGAAATTCCCAGAAAAAAATGTCGTGAAACTTTTAGGCTTCTGATACCATATAAGACTTTACTGTTGGAGAGAATTATATGTTTTATTAATGTGAATGTGTATTTAAACAAGAGACAAAACAACAAATAAGGAAAGAATAAACTAATAAAGATTTGTGATCTTCTCCTAATGATAATAGAAACTAAATCACTAATGGAGATACTAAGATATGGATGATCAATCAAGGTATCGTAATATCAATCAAGAGATATCACCAATACCTTGCATCTTTGGAGGTTGAATTCAAGATTTTTATTGCCGATATTATAGATCCTAGGAGTTGAACACGTGGTCAATTGCATATGTTAGATGTATTATAGTTTGATTGTATTCTTATGGTGCAAAGAAAGTGCATATATAGTTTGGTGACTTGAGATATTATTGTAAGTTAACATATTTATGATTTTATAAAGTATTATTGTTTTCTTATAAAGAGAATTCTATTAATTTAAGATCAACTTTCATAAAGCACACTAGTATAGGTGCTAATTACTCAACATACCACTAGTTTCAATACTTACATAGTTTGCCAATACATTGTATATTTGCCTCTCCAGATATATGTATCCCATGAATGTATCTTGCCTCTCTTCCTCTCTCATCTCTTTAATTTTCTATATCTAGTGTATTTGTGAACTTTCCAATCCCTCTACTATGAACTATGTATAGATAAATATATAGAAAAAAAAGGAAGAAATGACAAAGACGAAGAAGATACACTTATACAGATACATGTATATATGCATAGAAATATGTATCTGACTATGTGCATAAACTTGTTCAGATTCATATGATCTATGTATATGTTTGTATCTATATATCTGTTTGTCAAATTCATACTTAGAAGAAGAAAAAGATACAGATATACAAATACCTTAACTGTGCATTTGATTCGTTTTAGTCCCTCTATTGTGTACTATACATAGACACTTCCTTAGAAAAAGAAGAAGAAAAGAGGAAGACAAAGAAGATACACCTATGCAGATACATGTACTGTGAATATATATATATATATATATATATATATATATATATATATATGTGTGCATCTAAAATCATGTATCTGACTATATGTGCATAAGCTTGTTCAGATTCATATGATCTATGTATGTGTTTGTATCTATGCATCTGTTTGTCATATTTATACGTAGAAGAAGAAAAAGAAAAAGATACATGTACCTTAATTTTTGGGTTTTTTCCCTTTGTTCTTCACCTCACATCGACGAAACGTCACCGTCGTCATTGCCGGAGTCGAGTATCTTCGAAATTAATAGATCTATTCTGCCTATTCTGGATGTTAAATCAATTAAATCAATGTCTGTCAAAGCAGCCACCAAAGCTTCAACTATGGGAGATGAGAAATGGGAGAAGAAAGACCGAGAGAAAGGGGAGCAGAGAGATATGGTGGGAGATGAGAAAGGGGAGGAGAGAGAGTAAGAGAAAGGGAAGGAGAGAGATTATGTATATCTTATTACAATTTTGGTAGGGAGATATTAAGTAGTGGGGGATTATGTAATTATTTTAAATTAGAAAGAGATCTAGTAGTCATTTGGTCATGAAAACCAAAAAATTTTGGAGTTGGAGTTGGAGTTGAAGTTGAAGTTGAAGTTGGAGTTGTCTTTGACCATGCCTTTTTTAGAAAGACTTTTTAGACTTTTGAAAAGACAAAAAGTGAAATAGTGAGATGGAAAAAAGTGAAAGCAAGTTGAGGATTGTTTTCACTTTACCAAATACAACTTCAAGTTGTAGTTGAAATTTTTATGGTTAAACATCATTTTTTGGATAAAATGAAATAATTTTTCGAGAAAAAGTGAAAAATTCTCATGGCCAAACTGAACCTTAGTAGTTATAGTAAGGATGTTTGGTTATTCATGTAATTTTTCCTAAATTTAATTATTAGTATAAATGTACAAGTTTTACTTATTAGTTAAATTAAAATCTATGTTAGCTATAACTTATATTAATTATATTAAAATCTAGTCAAATATTAGCGGAGATTATAACCCAAGAAAATGAAATATATGAATTCAGCAAAAATATATTGCGAAGGTTAAAACCCTCGCAAAATAAAGTTCGACAATTGTCAAAGAGAATTGCGGAGGTTTAAAACCTCCGCAAATTGGTTACGATGACTCACTTACACCCCGGCAATCAACTTGCAGCACACCATATTGCAGGGATTTTAGAAACTGCCGAGATAATAGATTGTTGGAGTTTTTGATCCCCATTTCTAATTTTAATCACTGGTATTTGGCCCTTTTTTAAGTGAAAAAGATGAGTTTTTGAGTTTTTTCATCGAGTTGTTTTTTTCATGTTGTGAACATATTAAAGAATATGAAATACAACTAAAAGTTCTCAAATGACCTACGCATGGCTTTCTATCTTTCAAGATTTCAAAAGGTGTTCGATCGATGGCTACTTTTGGAGGAGAAATATTAAGTTGATTGTCACAACCTAAACCATTGTGAATGGCACCCACACTAACCCTCCGATAGGAGAGCCATCTAATCCAACCCCAACTTTAACCACTTTGCCATGTTTATGAGTAAAACAACCAACTTCAAATAAATTTAAGTAATAATCTTCAACAATTAAATCTAGTGTGGAAAGAAATCAATATTATCTCAAACAATCCCTAGAAACTAAACGTCATCATGCCAGAACTCTAACTAAGCATGTCCATGGTACAACCTAGAAAACTAACAACTGAAATAAAGCCATCTTCATCTGAAATAATAAGGACAAGATCAAGATATGAGAGATCCATGGCTTCATGGAAGATGAATGCTCATCCTTGGATCAGATGTCACGCTATCGTCTACAAGTGAGGTCTAGTACAAGCCACTGGAATATGCTCTGCATTCAACAAAAAGAAGAGCACATAGTAGTATCAGTACAAAATCACTATGTACTTGTAGGTATCAGAGGCCGACTCAACTTAATCAATATGAATAGTTAACCAAAAGTTTGTAAACAAGTAGCAAGCATGTCACATAAAATCATGTAATCAAGCCAGTTTTTCCACAACAAACCCTTTTTAATATCAACCAAGCTAAGAAAGTAAACAAGATCACAATTATACATATTAATACTCAATTCAATATCAACCAGCAACAATAACTCATAAAACCAAAATCAGTTCACCATTTATATCATGAACAATGCATTATCTTTTCAACCTCAAGAAATAGTTCACTTCAAAGACAATTATATAATGATAAGGCAATGGCACCGGTTCACTCAAGGAAACCAGAGTGATATCAACAACCAATGGTCCACACAAGGAACCCAATATATACTAAAATATAACCGAGTCTACTTAAGAAACCGTCACACTCTCCAAAATCACATTGTACACACATGCTATGGGACTTGTGATTTCCCACAAGCCATGACCTACAGGGAATGAGCTCAGTCCACAACTGGTGTCTTTCCACCCTTATCCCAAACTAAGTGTTATGCCACCCTTATCTCAACACCCCACCCTTATACCACCTTAAATCCACCAATTCAATCACAAACAATATTAACCAAATCATATCACAACAACAAACACATACTATTTACAAGTCCAATTTCATAGTAAGTTTAAAATCAACAACACTTGCATATTAACAAGGTCCTATTAACAGTCACATTATAAGTTATCAATCCCAACACATGTCTTCAATAGTTAACAAGTTCATCATTTATTATCATATGTTACAACTAAATAAACAAATATTCAGTTAAACATGAACACATACAATCAAATTGAGCCTTGACTCTAATGTAGCCATAAACTACCTCAATACAAGCCCTGTAATGTTCTAAATGACTTTAGCCATGCCCTTTCTTGCAGCCTCGGCTTGTTCTCGATCTAAAAATAAAATGAAGAACAATTCAACTAATAATCTACCAATTCTAGGAATTATAACCTAAATTCATATCTTTAAGCCTTGTTCATGGACAATCTCCCTATTCTAGGATTTTCTATACTTCATTCCACTCATATTTTCCAATAACGCAAGATTAATAAGTAATTTCTATTCTAGGAATCATCATTCAACCATTCTAAACTACTATCAAATTATTCTAACCCCTCCATATCCATATCATACCAGGTTATTCAACTTACAGTTACACCCACCATCCCCACCATGATCAATTCCTATAAATTTAAGGATTTAGGGATTAAATTATGTTAGTGGGAAGGAAATTCACTTACCTTGGGAGTGGGAATTGATGAAAATCACTAGATGTCGCCCCCTTTCACCCTAACTTGACCTCTGAAGGTTTTGGAATGAAAATAATGTTTTGGACTCAGAACTAAAGTTTAACTGACTCAATCATGCTGCAGCGGCACCGCTATAGCAGGATTCTCCCGCCGTAGCAGTATTGACCAAAATAAACCCCACTGTAGTGGCCCTCATTCCCACTATAGTGGAATTGAGGAGGAAACTCGATACTTGTTCCCATTTTTGGTGTTTTTACAACACAATGCTCAGATGTTGATATTACAAACTAACTTTTATAAGTTAAATACTATATCCGGAGTTCTACTAACCTGATTTCCATTTGAAAAGTTTCAATGGATTAGTAAACCACTTGGCTAACATAATATGATCTTAAATCCATGAAAAAGTACACCATCAATCACCAGATTCACCTAGACAACTCAACACCTAAAATTTCTCTGAAACTAGCCTAGCCTGAAATTTCAAAAAATTTATTTAGAGAAAAACTTAACCCAAATTTTTTAATGTTAGTCAATACTGTAATGATTGAAAGGGTCATTACATAGATACCAATTTACCCATCGTTCATCCCCAAATGACAATCAAATGAAAAAGGGAAAATTTAGCAAGGGATTTACCTGAAAGCTCAAACAAGTAAGGGTACTTATTAACCATATCTGCTTCAGTCTCCAAAGTGGCCTCCTCAATAGGATGATTCTTCCACTGGACTTTCATGAACTTAATATATTTAGTTCTCAACTTCCAAACATCCCAATTAAGTATCATCATCAGTTCCTCCTCATAGGAGAGATTCTTATCTAGTAATATGGAGTCTCAATGAATAATGTAGTTGCCATCTCCTTGGTACTTTTTAAGTATAAAAACATGGAATACCTGATGGACTCACGGTAAATTCGAAGGCGATGCAAGTCTATAAGCTACCGGACCCACATCCTTAAGAACTTTAAATGGACCAACGTACCTGGGACTAAGCTTGCCCTACTTTCCAAACCGTATCACTCCCTTCATGGGAGAAAACTTAAGTAGTATATGTTCACCTTTCTTGAAGAACATGTCTCTCACTTTATGATCCGCGTACTCTTTCTATCAATTTTTGGTTTCTAATAATGTTTCTTGAATGAACCTTACCTTCTCTTGAGACTCCCTTAACAAATCAATGCCTAAAGGCTACACATCGCCCACCTCAAACCAGCATATGGGAGATCTATATCTCCTCCCATATATAGCCTCAAGTGGGGCCATGTAGATACAGGAGTGATAACTATTACTATATGAAAATTCACACAGTGTTAGGAACTGGTCCAAATGACCCCCAAAGTCAGTCGCACATGCTCGAAGAATGTATTCTAGAACCTGAATAATCCTCTCAGACTACCCTTTGGTCTAAGGATGAAATGTAGTATTAAGATCTAACTTAGTGCCCAATTCCTCATGCAAATTATGCCAAAACTTGGAGGTAAACTACGTACCTCTATTAGATATAAGGGAAACTGGAACCCCTTACAACCGCAAGACCTTCTTAACATAGATCTTGACTGACTTCTCTATATTATACACCATCCTAAGTAGAATGAAATGTGTGGACTTGGTTAGCCTATCAACTATGACCCAAATTGAGTCATACTGCCCCAAGTTCTTAGGAAGACCTACTACAAAGTCCCGCAATCCTCTCCCACTTCTATTCTAGAATAGGAATTCTCTAAAGTAAACATGAAGGCTTCTGATGCTCATATTTTGCCTGTTGACAATTCTGACACTTTGTCATATAATCTACTATGTCTTTCTTCATTCGAAGCCACCAATAAAGTTGTCTCAAATTATGATACATCTTGGTTGCACTAGGATGTATAGAATACCTTGAGCCATGAGCTTCTGCTAGCAGAATAGGAATTAAATCATCAATAATAGGTACACATACATGCCTCTTCACTCTCAAAACACCCCCAGAATCAAGAGTGGACTCTCAGGACTCACCACGCACTATCTTATTTTGAATCTTATTCAACTTTACATCCTCAAACTGTTTGGCATTGATTTGATCAAGGATTGTCGACCTTAATTTAATACAAGCCAACACTCCTCCTCTTTCTGACACCCCAAATTGGATAAACTATTTTACTAGATCTGAATCTCCCTAGCTAGCAGATGCCTTGTTACTTTCAAACAAGCCAAACTTCCCGTACTTACAGATTTCCTACTTAATTCATCCGCCACTACATTGCCCTTTCTCAGATGATACTAGATAGTAACATCATAATCTTTTAACGGCTCTATCCACCATCATTGTCTCAAATTTAAGTCTTTCTGAGTGAACAAATGTTACAAACTGTGATGATCCGTGAAAACCTCACACTTAACACCATGTAAGTAGTTCCTCCATATCTTAAGTTCAAATACCACAGCTGCCAGCTCCAAGTCATGAGTTGGATAGTTCCTCTCATGAACATTCAGTTTCCTTGAAGTGTAGGCAATCACATTCTTAGCCTGCATCAACATAGCACCTAAGACAAAATGTGAATCATCACAAAATACTATAAAATCTTTACCTTCAATAGGCAAGGTAAGAATAGGATCCATGGTTAAAAGACTTGAGCTTTTGAAAGCTTTTTTTGTATTTATCAGACAAAATAAAAGGCACCTTCTTCTGAGCCAATCTCATCAAGTGCATAGCAATCGAGGCCAAGCCTTTAATAAACCTATGATAATAACTCACCAAACCCACAAAGCGATGAACTTTAGTCACCAAAGTGGGCCTAGCCTAATTCTTAATTTCCTTGATTTTTGGAAGATCTACCATCACTCCTTTCATTGAAGCAGCATGCCCCAAAAAAGGATACAGTCGACATCCAAAATTCACACTTAGAGAATCTTGCATAAAGTTTCTTCTCCTTCAATATATCTAACACAATACGCAAATGCCCTGCATTCTCTTCCTTACTCTTAGAGTACACCAAAATGTCATCAATAAACACAATAAAAATAGAATCCAAGAAGGATTTAAAGACACCGTTCATCAGACTTACAAAGGTTAACAGTGCATTAGTCAACCCAAATGACATCACCAAAAACTCATAGTGCCTGTAACGAGTCCAAAAGGCTATCTTTGGAATATCTTCATGCCGAATTTTTAATTGATGGTACATCTATCTTAGAGAATACTGAAGCACCCTACAACTGATCAAACAAGTCATCTATCCTAGGCAACGGGCACTTATTTTAAATGGAAACCTTATTCAGCTATCAGTAATCTATGCACATTTGAAGTCAACCATCTTTTTTCTTGGCAAATAAAACTGGAGCACCCCATAATGAAGCATTAGGATGAATAAACCCTTTATCAAGCAACTATTGTAACTGTGTCTTAAGCTCTCTTAACTCGACCAGAGCCATCTTATATTGAGGTATAGAAATAGAATGAATGCATGGTTCTAAATCAATACAGAAATTAATATCTTGATCCGGAGGCATACCAGGTAAATTAATAGGGAGCACTTTCTGAAACTCACACACCACAGGAACTGACTCAAGATATGAGACTTCAAGACTAGTGTCCAGAAGATAAGCTAAAATTGTTGAAAACCCTTTCCCTAATAACTTCTTGGTATGAATAAATAAAATGAGTTTCACGGGGGCAGGTCTATAGTCACCCTCCCACTCTAGCCTATCTGTCCCTGGCATAGCTAAATTTACAGTCTTGGCATTACAATATAAAATGGCATGATGAGGAGACAAACAAGTATCACGACGACCCGAGACTACCCCTGGACGTAACACAGTGCTTAGAACCACAAGTGGTCCAAGCTAACCCATAGTACTGGCATGATTCATGACCAACTGAACAAAAAAATATAAAACTAGAAACACTAAGCAAAAATAATATCATAACTAAACTTTTTCAATACAACACTATTTAAAAATATTATACCACTGGATATTAAAAAGGAAACTGGAACTAAATACATCAACTCTGACTGACTATCTATGAAGCCTCTACTATTACTAAAATAAGTTAGTTGGGACATGATCCCAACTACCTCCATTTAATACATATGAAATAAAAGAAAGACTCTGACTACTATCTGACTAGAGTACTTGAATAAAGAGAACTCATCACCCTGCTAACGGGAAGCTATGATTTGAACTAGCCATGAGCATGGGAATGAGCACTTGAATCTACATCACATGAAAAATGTAGGCAAAAGTTGTATATGATCAGTACTTTGAATGTACTGAGCATGTCAGATATCCAAATTGTAAGTAATGTATATAGTCATGATGAAAAATGAACTCATGCAAAAAAAAGATTTATCTGAAAAGAGTATAGCTTGGTGTACAATGATCCAAAGGTAAATCATAAATTGTAAGCATGAGATTGAGCTATAAATCATGAAAGAACTCAATTTAAATAAAATTGTGGGTCAAGTATGAAATCATGCTAAAAACAAGTGCCATGGCAAAATACTCAAGTCATAATAAACATATGTAAGAAATAATGCACAATGACTCATGTTGTCTTGAAATTAAACTGAAAAACTGAATTGCATGAAAATAGTCATAAACTAATCATATTTGTATTGAAACTAGTAAGTTATGTACATTTTTATGTTTTAAATCATTTTAGTAGGGAGCCTCTCTTAACCGACAGAAACCATGTGAGCAATATGGAGTCCAACATATGCCTCGTTGGAAGGCCACAAAATGCCTTGCTAGGGTATAATATGATTTGGCGTGATCACTCATGAGCCCATTTGGGGCAAAACAAAATATCATACCTATAGTGGCACATAGTTTCTAAGACTAGGATACGCTAAACCCTGGCCCACTTGGTGCTAGATACTACTTCCAAAACCATACTAATTCTCATACTATATAAAATTCACCATGAGGTAAGCATACTTGTTTATAAGATTGAAAACCCAATATGCTTCCATTTCTATTTCGTATCCATAAGTAAATGTGTGAATTTTGATAATGAGTCTGAGATCATAAGTTTGAATTTCATGGAAACTAGTTTAAATCATGCTAAAATCATGTACATTTACCAACTCATAGGATTTCATGTCAAGGATGCAAAAACTCAAATCGTAAGATCAACCATATGAGTAAAATCATAAGCAAACCAAGAATTTTAGAAATAAAATGCAAATAAGTTCATAAGGGAGCATAAGAATTCAAAATCATGTAAATTGGGTATGACCTACCTATTAAATTAGTAAAATCATCTAAGAAAACATGGTTCTTGGGCACAAGGACGAAAGGAAATCCTTGTTGAAACCTTACATACCTGGTCTTATTGATTTCTTTAAGTAAAGCTTGAATTTGGAGCCTTGGAAGTTGAAGTTTGAGAGGGAACCCTTATTTCATTTTCTTAAGGGTTGAGAGGAGAATGAACGATGAAAATTTGGTAAGTGTTGAGGAAATAATATTTATTGGGTGATTAAAGTCATGGGGAGAGGTTTAGGGGTAAGGAAAGGACAAAACTACCTCTCAAAAACTTATTCAAAAGGGTAGAAAATTTTTGTCTAACGGTTCAAGTGACGAACTGTCAAACCCTTGACCAATCGTCACCCCAAACCATCAAAACTTGGCCAAATTTAGGTCTTACTGGTTAGGCCTAACGATTTTCTTTGATGAATCATCACGAGTGTGATTGTTTTTCACACCAGTCGTCACACTCTGGCAGACACACACCTTCTGGTAAACTGAGCATAACATTTTACTCTGATATTAGATTGACAAACGATCAACGACATTGGAAAGAAGACTTGAAGACTTTTAATTTTATGGGTCTTGAGTTACAAAATTGACATATTCAAGGATTTATGTTTGTTTGAAGGTGACTCTAGTAATATCTTATACAAAAACTCAATCGGTAACGAAGCTTTCAATTTAACTTTGAGCTAGAAATTCCTTATGACCTTAATTCATATCCAAAACTCTTCCCATACTAGGGAATTGTTCTTAGCATCTATGTACCATTAGGAATCATTAGGTTCGGGGCTATACGCATTGGAAAAATAATTTGGATCTTAGTTCAGAAGTTTGGAGTGTTACACCAAGTCATACCTAAGATAATATCAAAGTCTAATTTATCCAATATCACCAGATCAACCCAAGTCTTAAAGCCCATAAACATCACTATACAAGCACGATAAACCTTAGTTAATATAACAGAATCCCTGACCGGAGTTGACACATGAATAGGTGCATCAATCATTTCACAAACTATATTTAATCCAAAAGCAAATCTAATAGACACATATGAAAGGTAGAACCTAGATCAAATAAGACTGAATCCATCCAATCACAAAAAAGAATGGTACCTATGATAATCGCACTCGATGCCTCAGCGTCAGATTTGACCAAGAAGGCATAATAATGTGCTCTATTATTAATTTGAGTGCCTCCCTTAGCCTATTCTGCACCACCTCTACCAGCATTAACACCTCCTGGAGTACCACCTTGACCTGCCTAATAACCACACTGCCCACCTTATGGACGATCTCTAACATTTCCTCTGCCCCCTCTACCAGCTGGAACTAAGGCTCTGGACTGCTACTGTTGACTCTAGATTTGTGACTGTCTAACACTAGGATAATTCTTTTTCAAGTGCCTAATTTTACCTCAAGAGAAGCATGATCAATCTAAGAAAGGTCGATGAGTAGAAGAGTAAGAAGCCACCAGACTACCTGCACCTAAAGACTAAATGGTCTCTGCCAGACCTCCTATCAAAACTTGCAAGGCTGACTAAATAGGATGGGTAGGGTAAGCCAGAGAACTATGTCCTCTAGAGTATGAACTATTAAAGTTGCTGCATTTTAGGACTTTTTCCCAACCATCTCTTCATAACCTTCCTGTCTAACTCCATCCACCTTCTTCACAAAATCTACCATCTCATTGAATGTCTTACCCGAGGAAGTCATCTTAAGTTCTGAAATTTTAAGATTGGTATTCAACCCTTTCACAAAAGAAAGAATCCACTACTTCTCTGTATTAAGCATCTGAGTAGAAAACCTAGACAAGGCATGAAACTTAGCCTCATAAGCTGCAACAATCATGTTACCTTGTCCAAGGGTAAGGAACTCATATCTCTTAATATCACAAAGAGCGTGTGGCACATACTTCTCTAGAAATAAGGTATAGAACTAAGTCCAAGTCAATAGTGGAAATAAGAAAGATCTACACTCAAAATACGCCCTTCACCACTGCTTAGCATCCTCTTGCAGCTAGAAGGTCACAAACCCCACCCAGTGTTGATCTACTATACCCATCTTATGTAATATCTCATGACAATCCATAATAAACTCAAGAACATCTTCCCTTTTAATACCAAGGAATACTGGAGGATTTATTTCCAGAAACTTACACAACAACTCATGTTCACTTTCGCTCATGACCATACTCAGTATTGGGTTGGGAAAAAACATCCATCTCTGAAGCTTCATCCATCCTGGAGGCTACAACAGCAGCACATTGTACCCACGGCTGCTGGTAGGTAGGAACTACAGGCATAGCCCCAGTATCGGACAACCCACTCAGAAAGCCCAAGCATATTATATCAACTCTGAATACATCTCATAGGAGCTTCACCTGCTTGAACTGTTGTTGAATCCTCAAACACTTGCACCTCATCATTCACCACCTCTTTAAGATGATGCTTGGGTGGGGTAGGTGATGTCGAACTCTGTCTGGATGGATTAGCTGCAACCCAAGCTCCACCCTTTAGGGGTGCTACGCTACCTCCTCTCCTTCCCCTTCCTCTTCCTGTCCCTCTAACTGTAGCCTCAGTAACTAGAGCAGTTGGTATAGGAACCCCTGCTCTAGCTCTGTTAGATCTCATATTCACCATCTGTAAAAATAAAATGAACAAGGTTGTAACACCCCGTATACTCCCAACCCCATGTGACGACGTTGAACCATGGTTACTTAGGTGTCGAGATGCCATGAGTAAGAAATTTGAATGTTAGCGATGAGAAAAATTGAAATTTGGCCTCGTACATGTGATTAGCCCTTCATAGGAAGTATTTTGTGACTTTTGTGGAGCATTTGTAGGGTTCAAAATGAGGCTAAGAGGACCTCCAAACAAAGGATATTAAGGGTAAGAAGTAAGTTAAAGAATAGGACTTCAAGTATCTAACCAAACCCGCGAAGAAAAGTTGGAAAATGAAATTTTCAAAAAAATTAAGGCTCAGGTGTGCCAGAGGGCGTGCCAGGACGCTCTGGACCAAAATATTTAGCCCAGAGGCAGCAATCTGGCGTGCCCAAGGGCGTGCCAGGCTGGTTTTTCCACTTTTCAAAAGTTGGAAATTTTCTTAAGTTCCAAGGGTGCCCGGGGACGTACCGAGCCGATTTTTTCCACGTTTCTTCTACAACCACAAGTATATACATGGAATGAATGAAATATTATATTGGTATGGTAAAATTACTCATGAACGAATTTGGCATCAAAATGACGATTTTACCCTTGTGCTCAAAATAAGTCATACGTAGCTAGAATTGCTTGTTTTTTAGATTGAGGCTACAAATATAAATACCGTGAATGGGAATATTGTCGTAACGTGTATGAAATAAATTAAACATGAGAAATTATTGATTTTATTGGGTTAGTGAATTGGGCTCAAAAGGGCCTAAAATGAGAAAGGAAACATGGGCCAAGAATGGGTCAAATCCATTCTTCCATTGACCAAGCCAACACATAGCATTAAATGCTAAGAGTGGCTAATGATGAAATTGAGGGTTTATATAAGGGACCAAAAATCTGATTTTTATTATCACAAACACACATGTTTTTCTATCTTTTTTTCTAGACAATTCCAAGAACACCTCTTTTGCTCTCAAAACCCTAAGGCACTTTTGGAGCAAGATCATCATCTTACAAGCTTTGTTAAGTGATTCTTCTTGTACTTTAACATATTATGGGCATGAGAAATTATGTAGATCATGTTGGTTATGCTTGGAAGTGTTGGACATGGCACTTTTGGTTTTTGTTAAAAGATGTGTTATCCGTGGAATTGTAACTTGAAATATGACTTGTGGGTTTGATGACAGATCATGGGATGGATGAAATATCAACATGTATGGTGTGATTATGGTCCTAAACTTTTTATTTTTCTATAAGTGTAAATTATGGGATTTTGGCCGATTTGTTGTTGTGAGGTGTATTGAAGTAATTTGATGGAATAATTGTGATGTGGTGGTGATGGAGAAGTGTAAAATATGAACTTGGTGTGGTATGCTATTGGTTATCATGTGTTGGTCAATGTATGGAATATTGTGGGATTATTGGTACAATAATTTCATAAATGGTATTGTCAAGGGGGAAATGACATGTTAAAGCCAAACATGTGACTTATTGTTATTGTATGCCATTGTAAGGTAATTGGTGCTTAATGTTGGTTACGTTATGTACTTGCGTTGTAGAGTGAAACATAAGGACGGAGCGGGACTATTGTATGCACACTTAAGATTGTAGAATCGTATTGAGAATACAAGGTATGTAAGGTTCCTTTTTCAATATCCTTCTGCAACATGTTGTTCACATTGACATTGGACTTGTTTCAATTCCAAGAGGCTTGAAGTATATCAATTCAGGGTGACGTATATTGTTATTCATATGTGTCCTATTCTTAGATGACTTGTGATTCATTTATCTTTTATTCATTGATTGAAGTTCCAAAGGTGTCATAATGTTGTAATTCCTAAAAGAACTATTTCAAGAGAGTAATAATGTAAGAGAATCTATTTAGTCTTGAATAGAATTTTCCAATTATGTCAGGTTCCAAAGTCTAATAATGTGATGATTATTTTTATACCAATCTTTCACAAGTAAAAGTACTAATCTCATAAGAGTAATAAGAGAGGTGATGTGCAAGTTAATATATCTATTCCTCATAAGTGAAGATGTCAATCTCATGAAGTAAAGAAGTGAAGTAATGTATATGTGTGCTTCAATTAATGCCATGATCCTCAATGTATCAATCTCTCAAAATATGAAGTATGTATCACTCATAGAATAAAAGAAAGAGTAATGAAAGAAAGAAGTAATGTTTAATGGGTGGTATCCCAGGGGTTAAATATCTAGCATGGGTCGATCCCAATAACACGGGTAGTATCCCAGGGGCGACAGAAAAGCCTAGCATGGGTCGATCCCGATACATCCCAGGGGCGATATAAAAGCCTAGCATGGGTTATGACGGTACATCCCAGGGGAGACACGAAAGCCTAGCATGGGTTACGATAACATCCTAGGGGTCACAGTACCTAGCATGGGTTAATGACATCCCAGGGGCGACACGAAAGCCTAGCATGGGTTAACATAACATCCCAGGGGTCAAAGTACCTAGCATGGGTTAATCTCATCTTAGGGGCGACAGAACGGCCTAGCATGGGTAGAATAATAAAGATGAATAAATATGAAGACAAGAGAAGTAACGAACGTAATATACATGGTTCCCCACATACAGAAAGAGAGTTTATTCACATTCACTATTTCTCTTATATTGACTCCCTTGTTGTTGTTATTATGTATGATGATGTCTTATGAGCCTTACATACGCATTACATTCTTTGTACTGACCCCCTCGGGGAACTTACCTTACATGTTGCAGGTGCAGGCATTAGTAGACCTCCTCTGTAGACTGGGGATCATTTGCAGAGTTTTGGTGAGCTCCACTCGGTTCGGAGCTTTCTGGGTCATAGTTGTATATTTGTTTTGATGTGTAAATATAGTATAAAGCGGGGACTTGTCCAGACTTTAAGTTGGTCTTATTGATGCATCTGTTAGAGGCTTTTGTAGATATATGTGGGTATATGAATGTAAGATATGTACGTTCAGTTTGACGTAATGGCTCCAACGGTCAAGTTTTGTATATATATTTATAACATATGTTTCTAGGTCTATGATTTCCACATAGTTGTATAAGGTAGAAGAAGCTTCATACGAGGTTATGCTTACGAGTGTTCACGAACAAAGATTGGTTCTCTCGGGCCATATCAGCTTCGGGTGCCAGTCAGGCCCGAATGGGATTTCGGGTCGTGACAAAGGTAAGATACCAGTTTAGTTCAACAGATACCAATTGGAATCAAGTCATAGCATGACAGAAAGAAGAAAGTGAATTTTTTCCTAAAGTTGTGTAGCCTCTCAAAGAAAAGTAAAGACATCTTTGTACCATTCCATAAGCTGGTACGATGAGATCAATGAACCTAGGGCTCTGATACTAACTTTGTCATGACCTAAACCATCATGACTGGAACCCACCTAACCCTCTGATGGGAGAACCATCTAATACAACTCCAACTTCAACCACTTAGCCATGTTTATGAGTAAAACAACCAACTTTAAATAAATTTAAGTAATAATCATCAACAATTAAATCTAATGTGGAAAATATTTAATATTGTCTCAAATAATCCTAGAAACTAGATGTCATCATGCCAAAACTCTAACTAAGCATGTCCATGGATACAACCCCGAAAACTAACAACTAAAATAAAGTTATCTTTTTCTAAAACAATAAGGATAAGATCAAGATAAGAAAGATCGTTTCCTGGAAGATGAATGCCCACCCATGGATTAGATTTCACAATATCGTCTATAAGTGAGTTCTCATAGAAGTCGCTGGAATATGCTTTGCACTAAACAAAAAAAAGAGTACATGGTAGTATCAGTACAAAACTACTATGACTGGAAGGTATCATAAGCCGACTCAACTTAATCAATATGAATACTTAAGCAAAAGTTTGTAAACAAGCAGTAAGCATGTCAATTAAAATCATGTAATCAAGCTAGTTTTTCCACAACAAATGCTTTTTAATATCAACCTATCCAAGAAAGTAAGCAAGATCATAGTTATGCATATTAATACTCAATTCAGTGTCAACCCCCAAGAATAACTCACAAAACCAAAATCACTTCACCATTTACATCATGAACATCTCATTATCTTTTCAACCTCAAGAAATAGTTCACTTCAAATACAATTATATAATGGTAAGACAATGACACCGGTTCACTCAAGGAACCCAAAGTGATATCAACAACCACTAGTCCACACAAGGAACCCAAAAGATAATAAAATATAACTCGGCCCACTCAAAAAAATGTTAAAATCTAAAAAATCATGGCGTACACAAATGCTATGGGACTTTTGTTTTTCCACAAGCCATGAACTGCAGGGGACGAGCTAAGTCCATGTACTAAATATAGTAGACAATTGTTGTCTTACCACCCTTATCCCAAACCAAGTGTTATGCCACCCTTATCTCAACATCCCCACCCTTATACCACCTTAAATCAATCAATTCAATCACAACCAACATTAACCAAATCAAATCACAATAACAACCATGTACTATTTTCAAGTACAATTTCATAGTAAGTTCAAAATCAACAACACTTGCATATCAACAAGGTCCTTTTATTAGTCACATTATAAGTTACCAATTCCAACACTTGTATCCAATATTTAACAAGTTCATCCTTTATTAGCGTGTGTTGCAACTAAATAAATAAACATTCAGTTAAACATGCACACATATAATCAAATTGAGCCTTAAATCCAATCAACCATTACCTACCTCAATCCCAGCTTTGTAATGCTCTAAATAACTGTCTTACCCTTTCTTACAGCCTCGACTTGATCTCGGTCTAAGAATAACAAATGAAGAACAATTCAACCAATAATCTACCAATTTTAGGCATTATAACCTAAATTCATAGCTTTAAGCCATGTTCATGGATAACTTTCCCAATATAGAATTTTCTATCCTTCATTCCACTCAAAGTTTCCCATAAAGTAAGATTAAGAAAGCAATTTCTAGTCTAGGAATCATAATTCAACCATTCTAGACTATTATCAAGTGATTCTAACCCCTCTATAACTATATCATACTAGGTTTTTCAACTTAGGGTTACACCCACCATCCCCACCATGATCAATCCCTATGAATTATAAGAATTTGGGGATTAAAATTACGTTAGAGGAAAGGAAAGTCACTTACCTTGGGAGTGAGAATTAATGATAATCACTAGAAGTCTCCCCTTTTCGCCCTAACTAGACCTCTGAAGGTTTCAAAATGAGGATAACATTTTGGGAACTGAACTGAAGTTTAACTGAATAGATCCTGCTATAGCAACCCAATTCCCACTACAGTGGCACTGCTATAGCGGGATCCTCCCGTCATAGCAGCGTTGACCAAAATAGACTTCTGCTACAGCGGCACCAATCCGTCTATTGTGGGACTACTGCAGCAGTCCTCCTGCCCGCTATAGCAGCAGTGAGGTAGAAACTCAGGAATTATTCCCAATTTTGGTGTTTTTACAATACAATGCTCAGATTTCAACATTACGAACTAACCTATTTATATCAAATGTTATATTCAGAGTTCTACTAACCTGATTTTCGTTTTGAAAGTTTCTATGGATTACTAAAAAGACTTGGCTAAGACAATATGATCTTAAATCCATGAAACACTACACCATCAATCACCAGATTCACTTTGACCACTCAACACCTGAAATTCCTCTAAAACTAGCCTAGCCTGAAATTTTAAAATTTTCATTTGGGAAAGTACTTAATTCAAATTTTACATGCTAGACAATATCGTAACAATGGAAAGGTCATTAGAAAGATAAACTGTAGTAGCCAAAAATTTATTTAGAAGATCTTTACTCTTCAACATGCTTTTGACCTTTCCACTACAGTTTAGTTCTTCTGCTCAACAACTCCATTTTATTCTAGAGTGTAAGGTGCAGTCAATTCGTTGTGAATGTCATTTTCTATACAAAACAACTTAATTCTTGTGATAAGAATTGACTTCCTCTATCAATGCGAAGAACTTTAACTTTGTTACCAACTTATTTTTCAACCAACACTTTAAATTTTTTTAAGCTGGCAAAAGTTTCTAATTTGTGCTTTAAAAATATATCAAGCTCGTCCAATTATAATAATCAATTAATAAAATATCGATAACTAGCAAATGATTATGTGTTCATAGGGCTACACAAATCTGCATGAACAAATCCAAGACAACCATTAGTTACTAAAGATCTTCAAACTGGAAGATGTTCTATCTTGCTTGCCATATATACGACCTTCACATTATTTTCAATAGATCCTAAATTTGGCAAACCATGAACCATATGTCCATAATGCAAATGTCATAACTTAGATTCTTCAAGATTTTTCTCACTAACAACCAAGGTTTGTTCAACTTTTCAAACTTCAAGTGAAATTTTTTTGTTCTCTGTCATATCAAAATTTTGAAATTTCGATCTTTCAAATCACATCCTGAGAAATGTTTTGAATTTTTGACTATTTGATACTTCCCTGAATAGATATAAATTTATGTTTGACTTTATCCTAATATCTAAAATCTATTTAGTATTTGGTTAGCTTTGACTTTCTTACTAAAAGAACGCAAGTAAATAAGGAAAAAAATTAGTCTTGAAGATTTTACTTCTTGATTTTTTGGTATAGGTGCAAATACTAAATTCAGATTACCATGTACTAACTTCCTTTTATGTTTTTGAATATCAAATTGAAAAATACTATTTATGACATTTTTCTTTTTCCTCCTTTTGTCAAGAATGAAGTCCTTAGTTTTCATTTGCCTTAACTTTTTCAACTAATAGTGACAATGAAGTAAGCATTGAGTTGATGTTTAAGAATTTGTTGTAACATTTTAATGAATGATATATGATTTAGTCATGTGTTTGCTACTGCTAAATAGAGAGTTGGTCCATATACATTACAACAACAACAACAAACCCAGTAAGATCCCACTAGTGAGGTCTGGGGAGGGTAAAATATACACAGACCTTACCACTACCTCGGAGAGGTAGAGAGGCTATTTTCGAAAGACCCTCAACTCAAGTGTAGCAAATCCAGGTACAAAGAAGTGGAACACATTAAAGATAATATGGCAACACGGAATAATGCAAAATTTACCATAAAAACAAATATCAATAAAAAACCAATGTGGTAATGAAAGAACAATAAACGACAACAAAGACAGATATCTATGGATATTACCCAACTCTACCATACTACGACTAGTGCACGACAACTCTCCTACCCAACTAACCTTCTACTCTAATGCGCGTCCTTCACAGTCTCTTATCTAAGGTGATGTCCTCGATAACCTGAATATGTGTCATATCCTATCTAATCACCTTCCCCAAATTTGTTCTATACATATTAACTATAATATTACTCGCTAAATTTTCTTCATTATATTTTCTTCAATCTATTAAATCACATCCTAAGAAAAATTTTGAATTTCTGACTATAATATACTATTACAAACCTTATTGTAATTTTCTGCCTTATTCAATGTTTTGACCATTTTTTCCTTTCTCGTAGTTTCTATATATTATTTATGAGTTGTGGGGATGGTTGACACAATTCTCTAATCATTCGGGAGTGATTTGAGTGAGTTTTAGGTATTGAGTAGCCTTGAAAGTGATTAGTTTGACTTTGGTCAATATTTTGTTATTCGACAGTCGGATGGTGATTTTGTCAGTTTTATTAGACTTGAAATGTTGATTTTGATTTAGTAGCATGGTTAGTTAGGGTTCCGAGTCTGTATATTTAGTTTTGACCTCTTAGACGAGAAACTAGTTAAATTTAGACTAAAGCGGTCCTGGGGTCAACTTATTGAAAATGATCTATTTTTATATATCTGATGGTTCCATTGAGTCCGGAACATTGAATTAAGCCTATATTATTATTGGTTTATTTATGTGGGATTCCGAATAAATTCCAAGGGTCCATTCAAAAGATTTTGGACCTTTTCCCTTTAGCTCATTGCTGATTGCTGATATCTGGTACAAATCAGGCCTTTCATTATGATTGTATGGCCAAAATTTGATGTCGCCCAAAATATACCTCCAGAAAAGTATAATGCGGTCGTTGTATCAAATATAGAACCCAACTAGGTTGGGTTCGATCCCACAGGGAATAGGTCGAAGTGTGAGTAGAATACCGGATGGAACAATTGGAAAGTAAATAAAACTGGAGGGGTTTATGTGAATATAAAGTGCTAGTAACAATTGTTGGTCGTATCGAGTTTGTAGACAATAAGAGAAATACACTAGGACTGTGATCCCTAATGATTCCTTAACTCCACCGGTTACTTGTGATAACAAGATTGCCCCGCTGCACTGCATGCAAAATCTAACAAGTTAGGTTCATCTAACTGTCGCTCGACCTTCATTAGACGAATTTCACTCTTTTTCTCTCGGTCTCCGATTGTCGCACTACTAACCCATGTCCTGGATCTCAGATAACCATTCCCGCTAAGGCTCCGATTATTAGATGAAGGTTGATAGCTTCAAATCTCTGTTGTTATCTCCTTTTCCCAATCTCTACCTCTCTCTCGAGAAAGTCTAGAATACAGGAAAGTTTCTAACATTTGCAACCATTAGAAAATCAATCACAACAAAGGAAACAACAATACATGCATTCACAGCGACACAAAATTGCTTTGCACTTAACCGATTTTGTTAATTCCTCATGGTTCACACAACCCTAGTTGATGGGTTTAGCTGCTCATAATTGTAAGAACACAAAAAAAATACAGAGATGAAAACAAAATTATGATCTCACGACAATGAAGAAAAACCGAAATCTCAATTATCAATAAAACTCAAATTAGGGTTTGTGACTACAAAACCAAGAATATGTCTGAAACAGTATGAAATAACTCTCAAAATAATGTAATGTCTCATTCTCGCACATAGGACTATACAGGGGTATTTATAGATACAAAGCTAATCCTATCCTAAGCAAAATAGGAGAACAGAGTCGGCAACTTTCATGGTGTCGTGACTTGGTGTCGTGGAACCAAGTCACGCCACGTAGGTTGATGTCGTGGGAATCAGGCTCAATTAGACGTCTTCAAAAGTTGAGTCACTCCACCTTTCCACGTCACGTAGGTGGACCCACGCCACGTGGATGCCTGGCGTGGAAATTAGACATTTTTTTCAAACTGGAGTGTCACTTACGGCACCACTCACTTCACGTGAGTGTCACTCATATCATGTGAGTGGTGTATTAATTCCCACTCCGGTGCAGATTTTTGTTCTTTTATCTTCCGACACTTCGTTCTCGGGCTTGATTCTTCCTTTTTGATCATTTTGCCTTTCAAAACTTGTTTTCCGACAAAGTAGGACAGAAACCACATCATACCAACAAAATACACCCAAGTTATTGCATATTTTCCTTGTTTTAAGCATCGAAAGTGTAATGTAACCATGACACATCAACACCCTCAACTTAGAAAGTTTGCATGTCCTCAGGCGAACAAAACAAAAATACACATACGCGATGCTTAACTAAGAGAAACCTAAGGGACCTATGGCAGTCTATTCATTTCCTTTGACAAAAACTTTTTTGACCCCTCCTATTTGTAAATCAAAACCAAAGTGTGTATACAAGCAGCATCGTTTCATAACACAGAACGGATCAAGTGATAGCACCAGATTATGCACAAACAACTAAGCATATATGCAATTGACATTTCTCGAACAACTAGCAGCTAATAATGCAACCCAAGTGCTCTCACAATCAAAGAAGTCCCATGCACTCACAGTATACTAATGAATATCAACATAGGGACGAGGTCAAAACACTCACGCTCACAAAGAATTTAAAACAGTGTGCATGAAATACCATAGGCTTGCCCTTATTTTCTACGCCTTCGTTTTCAGACAGTTGGACTAGGATCACTATAGGACTTTACTCGGCATATAATGTAGGCTTGGGGACGGGTATGGTGCATATGGGTATGGTGACTCAACCCTCCTTGACACTACACTATTTTTGGCTCCAACTTTCAACCTTTCTCATTTTTGTTCTCCCTTATTCTCCGTTCTTTTATTTTCAGATTTTGGGTGTGATTTTTCTCAAACTTCACAACACAACTCCTTCCTTTTTTTATTTCTTTGCAATTTCTCTTTATTTTATTTTATTTTTTTTCTTCACACCCAAACCTATTTTCTCTTTTTCTTTTACTAACCTCTTCTTCATACTCAACTCAATCTACGCACCCCTATAATAGCCACCCTCAACTTAGGCGATTTGCCTGAGTTGAGGTACACAGTGTCCAAGGAGGGACCAGGGCCAAGACAGGTTCATTGTAATTAGAATGGGAAGGTGAATAGGCTAATGAAAGAAATAGGTCAATTACGGCTCAAAGTCGGGATCAAGGGATACTTATTCATTTGGTTTGGCATTTAGGCTAAAAGTGGACTTTATTCAAACATGGCCTATGATCTTTTCCTAATCCCTATCCTCTAACCTAGGCAAGACTAACTGGGCAAGTTCTGAATCGCACACACAGAGTTAACTAAGTAGTGACCTCACATACACATAACACAGGGCTGTATTATCAACTACTACCTATCCGATTCATGCAATTCTAGCTACAGTTATTTGCCGATAATCCTAGTTCCATAACATGATCCAACAGCTGTCACACATAAACATGCTACACACACATACTTATAAAAAAAATCAGGAGGGGTATCCTTTAGATAATCAAAAAGCATCAACTTCAAAATTGGACTGCACTAAGGCTCCCCTATTTTTCTCCTAATTATACACAAAAACACACAATAATATAAATATAAACCTAAACATACCGGTTCTACTATGATAGCACTTAAGGGAAAAGAAACACGGCAACAAAAACCCCCAAGAGGACATATAGACCCACAAGTATCTCACACCCCCGACTTATAATCATGCATTGTCCCCAATGCATTAGACCAAAATAAAACAAGGGAGTTAGGAGCATACCTGTGGCACCCTAGAAGCATGGGTCTAATGTCGATCAAAATCAAAAATCAAAACAAATGTAAGAATAGTAAGACACCTTGGGTTGCCTCCCAAGCAGCGCTTGTTTTAACGTCGCGACACGACGTGGGTCTCTTGTTTACTCAGACTTTATCAAGATCCCTACTGGGTTGTCCTCCAGGGTCATCAAAAATATTTATTTCTGAAACCACCCTCATGTTCTTTGGCTGCTTCATACTTCTGCAAACATTGAACGTGACTTCCTTATTATCCAGCCTGAATTTCATCTCACCCCACTCCATATCTACCATTGCTCTGCTGGTGGCTAAAAATGGTCTCCCTAAAATTATGGGCATCTCAAAATCGACCTCACAGTCCAAGACAACAAAGTCATCAGGAAAGATGAAGTTTTAAACCTTGACCAAAACATCACATATTATGCCCATGGGCTTCTTTATCGTACGATCCGCCATCAATAACTGCATCTTTGTTGGCTCGGGGGATCCCAATCCTAATTTCTCAAATACTGCCAGCGGCATCAAGTTAATGCTCACATCGAGGTCACAAAAAGCTCTGGCGAAGTGAACTGACCCAATTGTGCATGGAACTGTGAAGACAGCAGGATCATCTTTGTTTTGCACAAGAGAACGGGATGCAATTGCACTACAATGGTGCAAATTATCAACAGACTCATAACTAACAGTTCTCTTTTTTGTGACCAAGTCCTTCATGAACTTTGCATAACCTGGCATCTACTCCAACGCCTCAACAAGAGGAATGTTTATAGAAAGTTGCTTCAAGATGGACATGAACTTTTGAAATTTTCCATCCTCCTTCTTCTTCTTCAATCGCTGAGGGAATGGAGGTGGCGGTCTAGGAATGGGTGTTAGCACTTGTGAGGCTTCTTTTTCTTTCTCAGTTTCATCATTTACCTTGTTTTCATCAGTTTAAGGCTTTTCCACCTCTTTTGTGATCTCCCCACTAACAATTTTATTTTCATCCACCTTTTTCTTGAGACGTTGAGGGAAAGGTGGAGGAGGTCTTGGAAATGGAACATACTTCTATAGAGCTTCCTTTACCTTTTTCGTGGCCTTAGTCTGCTCTTCCAGTGGAGCATGAACACCCTCAACTTGTTTGGGTGCCTCACTAAGAATCTTCCACTTCTCGTTGTGATAGTCATACAATAAGCATCGTTTTTTGGATTCTGGACGGTGTTGCTTGGAAGGGTGCCTGGTTTACGTTGATTCAGTGCCAATGATAGCTGCCCAAACTGTTGCTCCAACTGTTTAATAGTAGTCGAATGGGAATCTACCTTCTGACTTATTCCTGAAATATCTGCCTTGATCTCTTTTAGATAGTTTTCTTGGCTTTCGGACCTTGTAACCAATTTATCAAGAAGGGCCTCCATCCTTGAATTTTCAGACTCCTCATCACATCTTCCTGGAGGTAAATAAAGGCCATTTTTCTCTTGAAAATCATCCTTCCATCTCCAATCACCGCCACGGTCTTGTTCTAAATCTTTGTACCCCGATTTGCTGTAGTTGTCTCCATAATAGTTCTGACCTTGATTCCCTTGCCTTGAGTTCCAAGATTCTTGATTAGACCCTTGACCCTTGGCTCGAAAACCCACCACTTCTCGATCTAGGTACTTAGCCTCTTTATCAGACTCACTATCATTATGTCTAGACAACTTACCTTGTGCACCTACAGTATGCACCTTTTCAACATCTCTGGCCGCTATCTGTTTAGCCAGAAGACCAATTTATGTCCTCAATTGAGCGACCTCTTGAGCCACAGATTCATCCAAAGCCCTTTGAGCTACTGAAGCTCCAATAGCATATATGCCTGCCAGCGTATCTGCCTCCCGAGTATGCCATCCTCGGTTGGTCTTAGTGACACGATCTAATATCTTAGAAGCTTGGTCCCATCTCAGCCTCATGAATGCTCCACCAGTGATAGTATCTGCTACCACATTTGTGTTGACATTCAAAGCCCTGTAGAAGATTTCAAGTAAATTCCTACCACTCATCCTGTGATTTGGTACATTCTTCAGCTTTCTTTTGAACCTCATCCATGTCTCATAGAGTGCTTCAGAATGAAGCTGTCATAAATTGTAAATCTCATCTTTCAACTGCACTATCTTGGACAGTGGGAAAAATCTTTCCAAAAATTGATTTCTCAATTCTTGCCAAGTAGTGATGAAACCTCGTGGCAGCTCCGCCAACCATAAAGTGGCTTCTCCTGTAAGGGACAATGGGAACAACCTCAATCGAATCGCCTCTTGGTTAACTCCAGGCAGATTGTATGATGTGCAGACCCCCACAAAATTCATTACGTGCATGTTTGGATCATCAGTAGGAAGACCCGCAAACACACCCTTTAAGTTTAGCAGATGGATCATGGCACTAGTAATGTCAAACTTAGTTCCCGGAGGTAACTCTTGTGGAATGATGGCACCAGTCTCTATTGGCTCAAAATAGGCCACATATTCTTCTTCATGATCATCATAAACAGGAACATGTGGTCTCGGTTGTTCTCTTAGTCGTCTTTGTCGCTCTTCAGCATCAGCCAGACACTGTTTTACTTCCTGCATAGCTCGATTATCTCTTTCTGCTTGTCTAAGAGCAGCTTGTCTAGCATGCTCTTCTCGTGTCAATCGAGCAGTAGTTTGATCCGTTGTTTCCTAACCAACCGAATGAATTGTCTGGTTGTGAATGTCTCCCACAACTGGAGGATTCTGAACTCCTTCAGTATTCACCATTCTCCAATTAGCTCTCAAAGTCCTTTCGATTTCAAGATCAAGTGGAATCAGGGGATTGCCTTGACTCCTAGTATTTGGCATACACCGGCGTATGCCCTCAAAAGTATGTAAAAACACAACCAATCAACCGCAACCAGTAATAATCAACTCTGTAACCGTATTCCCCAGCAACGGCACTAAAATTTGATGTCGCCCAAAATATACCTCCGGAAAAGTATAATGCGGTCGCTGTATCAAATATAGAACCCAACTAGGTTGGGGTCGATCCCACAAGGAATAGTTCGAAGTGTGAGTAGAATACCGGATGGAACAATTGGAAAGTAAATAAAACTGGAGGGGTTTATGTGAATATAAAGTGCTAGTAACAATTGTTGGTCGTATCGAGTTTGTAGACAATAAGAGAAATACACTAGGACTGTGATCCCCAATGATTCCTTAATTCCACCGGTTACTTGTGATAACAAGATTGCCCCGCTGCACTGCATGCAAAATCTAACAAGTTAGGTTCATCTAACTGTCGCTCGACCTTCATTAGACGAATTTCACTCTTTTTCTCTCGGTCTCCGAGTGTCGCACTACTAACCCATGTCCTGGATCTCAGATAACCATTCCCGCTAAGGCTCCGATTATTAGATGAAGGTTGATAGCTTCAAATCTCTATTGTTATCTCCTTTTCCCAATCTCTACCTCTCTCTCGAGAAAGTCTAGAATACAGGAAAGTTTCTAACATTTGCAACCTTTAGAAAAGCAATCACAACGAAGGAAACAACAATACATGCATTCACAGCGACACAAAATTGCTTTGCACTTAACCGATTTCGTTAATTCCTCATGGTTCACACAACCCTAGTTGATGGGTTTAGCTGCTCATAATTGTAAGAACACAAAAAGAATACAGAGATGAAAACATAATTATGTTCTCACGACAATGAAGAAAAATCGAAATCTCAATTATCAATAAAACTCAAATTAGGGTTTGTGACTACAAAACCAAGAATATGTATGAAACAGTATGAAATAACTCTCAAAATAATGTAATGTCTCACTCTCGCACATAGGACTATACAGGGGTATTTATAGATACAAAGCTAATCCTATCCTAAGCAAAATAGGAGAACAGAGTTGGCAACTTTCATGGTGTCGTGACTTGGTGTCGTGGAACCAAGTCACACCACGTAGGTTGATGTCGTGGGAATCAGGATCAATTAGGCGTCTTCAAAAGTTGAGTCACTCCACCTTTCCACGTCACGTAGGTGGACCCACGCCACGTGGATGCCTGGCGTGGAAATTAGACATTTTTTTCACACTGGAGTGTGACTCAGGGCACCACTCACTTCACGTGAGTGGTGTCTTGATTCCCACTCCGGTGCAGATTTTTGTTCTTTCATCTTCCAACACTTAGTTCTAGGGCTTGATTCTTCCTTTTTGATCATTTTGCCTTCAAAAACCTGTTTTCCTGCAAAGTAGGACAGAAACCACATCATACCAACAAAATACACCCAAGTTATTGCATATTGTCCTTGTTTTAAGCATCGAAAGTGCCATGTAACCATGACACATCAACGTGTCGTGATCGTGGGCCTTGATTATGTTACTTATCACAACTTCTAGATGGGGTACCAAAATCATGAAGAGTAAGTTGGTAGATCGGGTAAGGTTTACCCATCACAATCGTGAGGCCCACCTCTCATGATTGCGATGGCTTATTTAATCTCTGGTCAATATTGACTCTAGCAATCATGATGTGGGTGTTGCGATCATGAGGTGCAATTCACCTAAATAGTATAAATTTTCTTTTTTATCGATATTCACTATTTTGGACTTAGAAACCTCGGGCAAGATGATTTTAAATAGGGATTTTCATCAAAAGTGTTTGGGTAAACTTCTAAACTTGATTTCAATCATTATTCATTGATTTTATCTTTAAAAAATCTTTAAAAACTTAATATTAAACTTTTAATTTTGGGGTTTTACCTGGTTAAGTGAGAAAATGGTTTTTCGATGATTTCAATTTGTTTTTTTTATAGTTTTTCATATTTAGAATTCTTAGAGTATGAGAAACATGATTCTTTAATAAAAATTTCATCTTTACCCTTTTCTTTTAGGGTCGATTTTTGAACTATTTTTAGACCCAGAATAAAAATAAATAATATGGGTATCATTAGACTTCTTTTGACGTATAGATTACGTTTTTGATAGGTTTGGTTCATTCCAAGGCTGAACGAAAGGGAAAGGCTCCGTCTTAACGGGTCCAAGCTTGAGATTCAACTTTTTGAGGTAGGTTATGGCATTACTTTCTTCAAACTGGTTTGGGTAGTTAACCATTCATGTAAAGCATGCTATGGGTTAGCGATTTTGTCATGAGATTCATATTTTGAGCTAGTTATTTTATCGTGCTGCCTGTGTGAGTATTATTATTGACTCAAGAGATTATTATGGTTATGATGCTCGTGTGGAGGCTTATGTGAATATTATGTTTGACTTGAGAGATGATTATTGTTGTGATACCCGAGTTGGGGTTGGTATTGGTCTTGTTTAAGTATTATTTGTCTTCATTATTATTGTGACGCCTGAGTGAGGGATTGAAATGATATTATTGATGTCTTACATGACTTTTTATTACTGTGGTGCCATGTAATGGCTTATATCATGATTTATTGAAATTTGAGGAGATTTGAGCTTATTTAATATAATCATTGAATTGATTCATCATATAATATTATTTTAGTTATGAGCATGCATCCTTATTTCATTCATATCTATACATGGAATTGGTACCACAGAAAAATACTGATTTTGAAAGAAAATAAGACTTTATAATACCCTTGATCGAGGAATGTGTCGGCAAGTTTTATTGGAATATGAGATTGATATTGTGAAATTATATGCGTTACGAACCACCCATGGGTCCTGTCTAGGAATCTTTATCTCAAAAGGTGTATACGAGGTGCCATGTGATGGCTTATTTCATTATCATCCCACTGCATTGTATTGCATCATTTTCACTTCTATTTATGTGTTGTTATCATGTATTTAGCCTTTTCTTATATATTCATGTGTTGTTATTCTTATATAGATATTATACTTGTAGAATTGTTAGGAGATACTGTTAGAGCTACCGTTGGGAACTTTTATGTATGCAGGTGGAAGCGCACTCATAGTATCCTTTACTTGTTTAGTTTTTTTTCTTTGCTCAGTCGGCCTATAATACCTACTGAGTACAAGTGGACTGTACTCACTCCTAATTTTTGTATCCTTTTGGTGTAGATCCTAGTTCGAGTGCGACCCGAGCCAGAGATCATGTTGTGTTCGAGGTTGATTCAGAGGACGGGTGAGCTCTTCGTTCGGGGCTTGATTTCGGACTTTATCTTATCTATCATGTCTTTATTTTGTAATTCAGAGACAGACTTATGTATTTTCATATTCTTTATCAGTATTAGTGCTCCTTACTCATGAAATCAGATTTTGGGATTGAAGTTGTATTTTGTTCATATTCGGATATTGTTGTTTACGTATATTATAGGATGAATTTATTATGAAGTCTCGTATGGGTTTTAATTATTTATTTTATGCATTCTTTATCTCTTCGGGTGTTGTACTTACCTACCTAGGGTTGGGATAGGGTTGATACCATCATGACCTCGACTTTTGGATCGTGACATATACTTCCTTGAATAGATAGGAAATCATATTTGAATTCATGATTATAGCTAAAATCTATTTCAAATTTGGTTAATTTAAACTTTCTTACTAAAAGAACACAAGTAAATAAGGAAAAAAAAAGTAGTCTTATGTTTTGCTAAAGTTGAACAGAGAGTTGGGTTATATACATGAACTTTAATTTTCTTTGCTATATTTTCTTAGATCTTTTAAATCACATCCTGATAATAGTTTTGATTTTTTGACGTACTTCCATGAATAGATAGAAATATATATTTGACTTCAACGTAATATCTAAAATCTATTTTAGATTTAGTTCATTTTGATTTTAATTACTAAAAGAAGGCAAGTAAAAGAGGAAAAAAAGTTAAACTTGGAAGATTTTGATTCTTGATTTTCTGGTGAAGGTTCAATACTAAAATTCAGATCACCATATGCTATGAAGGTTCAATACTAAAATTCAGATCACCATATGCTAGCTTTCTTTTCTAATTTTTTAATATCAAATTGAAAATTACTATTTATGACATTTTTTTCCTCCTTTTTCAAGAATGAAACTGTAACACCCCAAAAATTTCAAGCTGAGATGCGAACCATTCTTTATATCTGTTTAGGCCCAAAAGTAATGATTTTTAATTTAAGATGTACTAATCAATTCCATAGTGTGGTGAGTGTTTTTGATGTGAATCATGGTCATAAGAAACATTTAGCAGAAAGTTGAGTTGAAAGCATTTCGATCAATCGAGTTTTAGTATGAGTTTTTACTAGGGCCAACTTCAAATGAGCATAACTTCTAGAAAATAAAGCATTTTGTGCCCAAGACCCACCAAATGAAAGGTCTTTGAGTGTTCTTTCCAACACCACCAACTTATCATTAATCTAAAACCCAAGTACAATGTTATGACCATTTTACCAAAAGGTAGCGAGCTGACAGGCATACTGGAATGATTCTGGGGCCTCAAACCCCTTTTTGCATCCGCAAAACCAATGCAGACCAAGAAAATATAGGAGAAATGTTAAGGCAGTTATTGGAATCCATATACAGGCCATTATGTGGCTGCAAACCACTATTTCTAATCCATATAAGGCCCCGACAGGAATTTTTCTCCAGCATTGTTATTGGGGGCTTTTTGGTTTTTTGCTTAACCTAAATTGTCCCCCACCTTTCTAAAACGCCCCCTACATTTTCAATTTCCCTAAATAAATTAAAAAATTTCATCTCATCCTCTCAACATTCAAGAACTCACAAGATTTCAAAAGCTAAATCTAGGTTAATCATCAAGGTCCCTATTCTAAGTTCTTCGTCGAAAGATTTGCAAAGCAACTCTTTTCGAAATCTCTTTTCAAAACTATTATCTTTTAAACTTTATGTACATTTACATATTTCAAGACTTGAGATAGGGTTGTAAATTATATTTTTGAATTTATGAGATAAGTATGAAATTGTGATGAAACTCTATTCTTGAGATGTCCCCTAACCTCTTGGTGAATTGAATTAGAAGAGATCAACTGAACCTATTTTATTTCCCTCCTATTTGAAAGTGTTTGAAATGTTGTTTGGTTTGAATATCATTGTTACTTGATAAATTTTTTGCATTATATTAATTTTTTAATGGAACAAGAATGAATTGACCCATATTAAATTATTTTATACAAGACTTTTGAATTGTGGCTTCTAATTGGTAAATGGATTTCATAAATGGTTTGATTGATTTTCAAGGATTATCTTATACCTGGTTTTGACATGATGGAGATGATAGATTGATGACAAGCCTTATGGTTTTCAGTTTCACCATAGATGTAAAAAACTTGGAGCTAAGCACATTTGCTTTGCAGATGACTTCTTGTTATTCTGTAAAGCTGATATCACCTCTATTAAACTACTCCAAGAGGCTTTCCTCAGGTTTTCCAAAGCATCAAGTCTTTAAGCAAACATTGAAAAGAGTTTCATTTATTTCTCGGGGGCTAAGGCACAGGTGAAACAGGACATCTTATCTTATCTTGGTTACTGTGAAGGAGGTTTTCCATTTAAATATCTTGGAGTTCCTCTTTCTTCAAAGAAGCTCACAATTGACCAGTGCTTACTACTTGTTGATAAGATTGTTGAAAGAATTAATTGTTGGTCTGCAAAGCTCTTATCATATGCAGGTAGGTTGCAATTGATTAAGTCCATAGTCTTTGGTATCTAGACTTATTGGGCACAAAGTTTCATCTTGCCAAAAAAGATTATGAAGCTTATTACTGGCTACTATAGATTTTCCACTGGATTGGCACTACATTGACCTCAAAGAGGGCATTGGTAGCTTGGGACAAGGTTTGCCTTCCCAAGGCAGCTGGTGGTCTAAATGTTCTAAACATTTTTCACTAGAACAAAGCAGCAGTAACTAAACAATTATAGGCCTTAGCTGAGAAGAAGGACTGCCTTTGGATAAAATGGGTCGATGCTTACTATTTGAATTATGCATCTGTTGAAACTTGTGTGGTTGCTAAAAATTCTACTTGGTCAATCAAAAAGATTATTGATACTAGACAACATGTCATGACAGCTCCGGCGTTGCAAGGTGATTTGAAGACTAGACTTGCCACTTGTGTACAAGGCTCAAAATTCTTTATCAAAAAGTTGTATACTGCATTACATCCATAATATCCAAAAGCCCCTTAGAAAGGTATTATTCTTAATTATAGCATTCATCCTAGACACACCTTTATACTTTGTTTGGATTTATTGAAGAGGCTATCCACTGTTGACAAACTAGCCAAGTTTGGTGTTCATGTACATCCATATTGTGTGTTTTGTGATAGTGCTGATAAAACCCAACAACACTTGTTCTTTGACTGTTGCATAGCTAAGTGTTTTTGGAAGAGATTACTGCATTGGCTAGGTGTTCACAGGCCTTTTGGTAGCTGGCTACAAGAAGTAGAGTGGGTAATAAAGAAAGCAAAAGGGAGATCTGGTAGAGGTGTTATCATCTGTAATGTCTTCGCCATGGTAATCAACATCATATGGAGAGAAAGAAACCTTATCATATTTCAGCAAGGTAGATACCAGGTGGACAAAATTTGCAAAGAAATAGCTCATCACATCCATATTAGAGTCCAAACACACAATAAGTGGGAACAGATGCTGATGAAACTGAATACAACACCTTGAAGTAGAATTAGATTTGTATTAACTGTTACTTTCTATTGGCTTGTAATGAGTTTTATTTTTGTCTTGTTTTTACTGGTTGTGACTCCATAAACTTGTTAGTGTGAGTCTTTCCAAGTGTGCTTTTGTCTGTTATTAACTGAGAAACAGGGGTCTGACCTATTTGGCTTTGTAATGTCTTGCTTTAGTTGAATAAAATCTATTTATTTACCAAAAAATATAATGGAATACATGACTTGCAAGTTTTGTATGACGATACCAACTATGGTCTATGCGCTTTATCGAAATAGAATATTTTCTAATGATGTTTGATGATATGAAAATGCTAAAATATGAACTTACAGAGAATTAGATGGTTAACCAAGAAGGTGTGAGTCTAAATAGCTCAACACTCGAAACCTATGTTTTGTCAACATAGGAATGGTTCGACCTTTAATTGGATGACCTTATATTTTCCTCTATGAGGATGATTGTGCTCGCCAAAATAATTTAATCTTGATCCATGTGGCAAACATGGATTGGGGTATAGCCAGTCGAGCGTTGATCAAACACACATAGCCCGTGGTGTTTAAATGGAAGTCGGTGATACCTTCTTATTCAAAACTAAAGAACAGAAGGTCTATGTTTCAACTTTGGAGTCACTATTGATTTATTCCTTTTTATGTTTTGACTTTACTTCCATGGCTATTTTTATATAAAGCATATATTATCACTTTACTTGTTCTACATACCAATACATTACACATATTGACCGTTCCCAGGTGCTACATCGATTCATGATATTGGTTCGGAGATACATTCTCATGGTTCTATGCAGCACTATGTTCATTCAGGATAGCTTCAAGTTTTGTGAGCCCTCCATTTTTCGAAAGGCATACTTTATTTCAGACATTCCAATATTTTATTCTATGGTATCTTCGGGGCCTTGTCCCGGCTTAGACAGTTTCTTTATAGTTTAGAGGCTTTGTAGATGGATGTTATTATTGTATAGGAGTTTAGTATTTCATTATTGTTTGGAGATTTATAAATATTTTAAAAGTTTTTAGATAGCTTGATATAGCTCTCTTATAAGTTTTTTCTTCCACAAACTTTAATAGAATTCTCCTAATTAATGCTAAGAGGTTCTCTCGGACCCTAATTGGTTCTGGGTGTTTGTTACATCTAGGGCCTAATCTTGGGCATGACAAACTTGGTATCAGACCAAAGAGTTCAAGTGTCCTAGGATGTCTATGAAGTCGTGTCCAGTAGAGACCTTTTTATGGGTGTTGCACACCCAGAGCTTACACCCTGGGCACAACAGGAACTCGAAACCACGAGTGGCCCGAGAGAACTACTTAGCCTAGCATGAAACTAGGAAAGCTAAACTGTAATAAAAATTGTGGAAGCTGAAAGCATGGGCTAACTTTTGTAAACAAAATAAAACTAAATAACATAAATTTTTATTGACTAAAACATTAAAATATTTTAAAAAAAAAAAACTGATTACATCTGACTCGACTATGTGTCTATGAAGCCTCTACTACATTTTAAGTACAACTACCTTTATGTTATAAAACAAACTGATGACTGGAATACTGCTAAGTCCTCGGGAATAATAAGAACTCACTCAAGCAGATAGCATAGCCAACAGAAGAGTTTGTTCACAACCTACATAACTGAAAGCTAGGGGCTACATTGTCAAATTATGTAGAGCCAAAATAAAGTCCTTTGAATGTACTGGCATGTAAAGTAGTAAAGTGAAATAGTACTAATATTTTAAACTGATAAAGCTAGAAAACTTAGACATGAATAATATAATCATAAATAGAGCTGAATAACTGAAAAGAAGAATGACTAACCTGAATGCTAAAACTTAAAGTAATATAAGTAAAACTTTCTTAAAACATGTTCATAAAACTGAAACTGAAACTGAATGACTGAAGTTTGAACAAAACTTGAAATAATGCTTCATAAAAACTCTCTTTAAACTGGTGGCCTTGGCCAATCATATATTATCTCAAAATAAGTAAGTTTTATTTTAAGGGAGTTTCTCTTAACCGACATAAACCATGTGAGCATCATGGAGTACAACGGCTTATCCACGTTGCTAGAACCCAACATTTTGCCCACGTTGGCAGAGCCATCCTATACCTTGCCAGGGTCTAAATCTCTTTAACTTTTCTTAACTTTAACTTTTGAAGATACGATAAACTTTTCTCTTTTCAAGACATGATAATAGCATAAAGATTCTTTGTAAGCTTTTCAAAAACATAAACTTGAAAATCTTAAATTAATTAATCTGGAAAAATATAAATCAATTCCCATAACCACGAAAATAATCTTTTAAAACACAAATAAACTTTCAAATTCATAAGAGAAATTCATAGAGTTTTTTGGAAGAATCAATAAACATATATTAGGAATCAAATCAATGGAAAGACTCCAAACTCATAGAATTATTAATAAAAATCACATAAAATTTAAGGAATTTCATCAAGAGATCAAGAACTAGACTTACAGATTTCAACTCTTAAAACCCCTAACATAATTCATGGCTTAAACTAAAACAATAGCTTGGTTGTGGGGAGAATGGGATTTCCACATGAAAAGATTAACTTCACATACCTGGGAAATAAGAAATTTGAGAAAACCCTACTTGGAAGAATCCTACGGTTGATTTCTTGTAAAGCTTTGAGCCTTGGAGTATGGGAGAGGAAGAGAGGAAATAATGGATGCTTCCAACTGATTAGGGCCTTTTAGGAGTTAAATAATCTGGTTGGGGAGTTTCCTAGGGGTATAAGGACAAAAATGACCCTATTAATGACTGTTAGAGGTCTGAAACGCGGCCCGTACCTTGCGAAATGTGGCAGCATTTCGTTACGGGTCACTACATTGCGTCATGCTAGTAAAATGATCATAACCTTTTACTCTGGGCTCGAATAGACAAACGGTTAGTAGCATTGGAAGGAAGACTTGAAGAGCTTTAATTTGGTGGATAATGGCCACGGAATTCTTCATATTCTAGGAGGAGTGATCATTTGAAGTTGACTCTAGTGAAAACTTGTACGAGAACTTATCTAGGTAGAAACGTTCTCAACTTACCTTTGTGCTAGAGGTCTCTTATGACTGTAATTCACATCCAAAGCTCTACTACACTAGAGAATTGGTCTTAACACTTAGGTACAATTAGAAATCACTGGGTTTGCACCTATACACATATAGAGAATGGTTTGGATCTAAGCTTAGAATTTTTGGGATGTTACAATATCTCCCCTTTGGGATCATTCGTCCTCAAATAATGGCTATGGACCTTTTTAAAACTCTACAAGTAAAGAGTAGATGGTGCAACTTTACTCTGGAAGTCTTGCACGACTCATACATACAAAGTTATCCTGAGAAATCTCATATCTAAATACAAGGGAGACCTAATGCATGCATTATAAGATAGGGGGCTTGATGTAGACATGAGAAGAAACATGAGGTCATGGAATAAAAATGGACTAATCTTACCTTAAGCGAAACATCCAAAAACCTTTAAGCTTATCAAAATTTCTCAACTATGCTCCTCCCTCCTAGCACTATACTTCATTACTTACAAATTATAATTCCCATTAATATACACAAAACTACAAGAGTCTAAGTCTAACTACATGTTCCCCCATGCTCAGGCCTACCTTAAAACCTCCATCTCCATGCTTTTTATTCCTTCTTACTACTTCAAAAAACTATCCCACAAGCTCCAATAATGGATTTTATAGTCTCACAATTCAATAGTCCACATGCACTTCAACGAGATATTCAAGCCTATTACTAAAACCATTTCATGGACATCCACATAGAGTTACACCTTAAACACCCCTAGTAATGATTACACATAACGAAAAATTTATCACACACTTCTTCACACCAATATCTTTTAGATGGAAAACACTCCACTAACATCTCCCCTTTAGCTCAAAGGACACTAACTCAAGCGTACCAACTTATTTCTAAATAGATCTAAAGCACAATATCCTATAATGTCAGGGTATCACTATTCATAAGAATGCATATTTTTTCTCTGAAAACTCCACCTGAAGATAGTATAGTTCTTGCTAGGACTCCTTTTTGAGACCTCTCTTAACTTCCTCCTTCATCTCTAAGGTTTTCACTAAAGGATTCACACTCTTACTGTCTTACTAGAAGCATACTCCCCATACTCTAGCCACCTGTACAAAAGAATTAAAACTTATTCTAAGTGTCTCCACACCACGTATTAGCACTCCCTCTTCTATAACTCTTATAAGGTGTCCATAAAATACACTCTTTAGCCTTCTCCATGCCTATCAACTCAAGGTTACTAACTATGCACACATATTACTTTAAGACTTAGAATCTTATTCAATCACAACTACCTCAGATTCCCCCAATTTAGCCATAATTTGCTATGTCAAATATAGTTTGTATATAAATTAGGCTTACAGACTCTCACTTCTCATAAATTATCATTAACTTAAGCTCTTCCACATGCCACATCAGGCCTACTAGATCTACTTCCACAAAGTCTATAGTACAACCCCTAAACAAACATTCTTTCTACATCAATGATTATTCACAACTCAAACTTAGAATCTAGCAGTCAACTCAAATGGCCACACAACTTCTCATATACTCTACAAACTTACAACTACCAGATAAGAATCAAGAAACACTATTCCTCTACAACCTCATGATAAAATGGTTGATCTTAATCTTACAATCTATCTAGTTACAGCCTACAACCACAAAATATTTACACACACACTATTACTCATTCGATCGTCTATCTAAACTAACTTCATAACTTTATAAACACCAAAGGATTCTTTTTCAAAGCTATAAAGTGCAGCCTAGTTCTATCCATTCATAACCATTCTACACGTCCACTCAGAACCTATGCTTGATCTATATGAACATAATGACAATCTCTAAAACACCATAACCATCAACTCCTTCATTAAATACTACCATGAAAACTGTATCGCACTTATTACACCTCAGACGACACTTAAGAACATAACACCCCATCACTCGCTATCTCTCGGGTTACTTCACTACCCAAAAAATCTAGATGCACACTTTCTCTCCCTTTAAGGGTGTTGTATAAAACAAGGCTTAGAGAAAGGTCTGAATACTAATCTTATTCTAACTCAAATGCATGATTTATTAGAACAAGGGTGCAATCTTTTTAATCAAAGCACATAAATGCACATATGGGCTCCTCTAAAGCCCTTATGCAGTCTCTTAACTTTCTGGTGGCTCTATATGAGGAAACCACCTTGATAGGAGTTTGAGCGTTACTACTTCTACCACCTTGAATATGAGGCGTAGTTGGAGGAACTTGGAGAAACGTACGAATTTGCATAAGTTTCTTAGAGGAAAAATGTATTGTATGATCTAGAGTAAGAAAGAATGAAAAACTTTTATTAAATGTCTGTAGTCCCTTATTTATAGATGTATGGCCCTCACAACCATAAAAAAGATCATGCTGACACGGCTTCATAGACTCCCTAGGAAACTTGAACTCTGTGCTCTGAAATCAAGTTTTTCACACCCCGAACCTACACCCTGGACGCAACAGGCACTTGGAACCACTAGTGGCCAGAGAGAACTACTTTGCCTAGCATGAAACTGGGAAAGCTAAACTTTGATAAAAATTGCGGAAGCTAATAGAATGGGCCAACTTTTGTAAACAAAATAAAATTAAATACCATAAATTTTTAATAACTGAAACATTAAAATATGTTTTAACAAAAAAACTAATTACATCTTACTCAACATTACTATGTGTCTATGAAGCCACTACTACATTCTGAGTACAACTACCTTTATGTTATAAAACAAACTGATGACTGGAATACTGCTAAGTCCTCGGGAATACTGAAAACTCACTCAAGCTAATAGCATAGCCTACTGAAGAGTTTGTTCACAACATGCATATCTAAAAGCCAAGAGTTACATTGTCTAATGATGTAGAGCCAAAAAAAAAAAAGGCATCAGTACATTAAATGTACTGGCATGTAAAGTAGTAAAGTGAAATAGTACTAATATCTGAAACTGATAAAGCTGAAAACTGAGACATAAATAATATAATCATAAATAGAGCTGAAAAACTTAAAAGAAGAATGATTAACCTGAATGTTGAAACTTAAAGTAATATAAGTAAAACTTTCTTAAAACATGTTCATAAAACTAAAACGGAAACTGGAAACTGAATGAATGAAGTCTGAATAAAAATTTGAAATAATGCTTCATAAAAACTCTCTTTAAATAGGTGGCCTCGACCAATCATATATTATCTCAAAATAAGTAAGTTTTCTTTTTATGGAGTTTCTCTTAACCGACATAAACCATGTGAGCATCATGGAGTACAACGGCTTATCCACGTTGCTAGAACCCAACATCTTGCCCACGTTGGCAGAGCCATCCTATACCTTGTTGGGGTATAAGATGAAATATAATATGGGCATCCCAAAGTTGAGCCCAAAGGCTTTAAACAATAGAGGAGTCGCCCTATCTGCGGATGATCCTATCCTACAGTGGCAACATAGTTTTGGGGCAACTATTGTCTAAACCCATACCTGTCTCGCTGCTAAATAGTCCTCCCAAAACATACTAGTTGCTCATTATATAAGTCTTAAAACCCTTTCTAAAAATCATGCTTGAGTCAAAATATCGTATCATGAACATATCTATTCTCTGTGAGCCTCGGCTCTATATCTCTTTAACTTTTCTTAACTTTAACTTCTCAAGATACGATAATCTTTTCTTTTTTCAAGACATGATAATAATGATTTTTTGTAATCTTTTCATAAACATAAACTTGCAACTCTTAAATTAATTAATCTGGAAAAATATAAATCAATCCTCATAACCACGAAAACAATCTTTTAAAACACAAATAGACTTTCAAATTCATAAGAGAAATTCATAAAGTTTCTTGGAAGAATCAATAGACATAGAAGAATCAGTAGACATAGATTAGGAATCAAATCAATGGAAAGACTCTAAACTCATAGAAGTCTTACTAAAAATCATAGAAAATTCAAGGAATTTCATCAAGAGATCAAGAACTAGACTTAGAGATTTCAACTCTTAAAAACCCTAACAAAATTCATGGCTTAAACTAAAACAATAGCTTGGTTGTGGGGAGAACGGGGTTCCCACTAAAAAATATTAACTTTAAATACCTGGAAAATAAGAAACTTGAGAAAACCCTACGTGGAAGAATCCTACGGTTGATTTCTTGTATAGATTTAAGCCTTGGAGTATGGGAGAGGAAGAGAGGAAATAATCAATGCTATTGACTGATTAGGGCCTTTTAGGAGTTAAATAATCAGGTTGGGAGGTTTCCTAGGGGTATAAGGATAAAAATGACCTTTTTAATGACTTTTCGAGGTCTGCAACGCGACCCACGCCTTGGGAAATGTGCCAGCGTTTTGTTACAGTTCACTACATTGCATCATGTTAGTAAAATGATCATAACTTTTTACTTAGGTCTTGGATCGACAAACAGTTGGTATTGTTGGAAAGACAACTCAAAGAGATTTAATTTGGTGGGTAATGAGCCACGTAACTCTTTATATTCTAGGAGGAGTGATCATTTGAAGTTGACCCTAGTAAAAACTTAAATGAAAATTTATCCGGGTAGAAAGGTTCTTAAATTAACTTTATGCTTGAGGTCTCTTATGACTATAATTCCCATCCAAAGTACTACTATACTAGAGAATTGGTTTTCAAACATCATTACAGTTAGAAATCATCGGGTTCGTACCTATACACATACTGAGAACGGTTCGGATCTTAGCTTAGAAGTTTTGGGATATTACAACTGTGTAGCACGCCACACTTATAAAGGGGAGGCTACAAGGAATTTAGGAATGTTTCCCTTTCTTTCATGATCTAATTTGTGCTATGAATTGTAATTCTAAGAAACTCCTCCTAACTATTGATGGTTCCGCATTTCAGATCATACCTACTAAAAGAAATATCGGTCGAAGGGCTCAAATTAGAACCTTCATCCTTACAGGGATAACTACTAAAGAGGTCCACCTTACTCATATGATGAAAACCCATAATGGGATTCACTCTTCTGTCCAAACTACTGCTACTAAGACTCTGCCTATCCTAGCTAATCATTCGAGGGGTCCTAGAACCACCACCACTTAGAATCTTCCTTCTCAGGTTGATGTTACTAATGTTGAGTTCAAACAGACTATGTAAAAGCTTTCTCATATCGTGTCATCTCAATCTCACCGATCAGTTATTGCTGGTTGTACTCATAATTTGATAGACACTACTAGGGTCACTCTGTTCATGCGATTGAACCCTCATGTATTCACTGGGTCCAAACCTGAGGAGGATCCTCAAGATATTATTGATGAGATGGAGAAAAGTTTTAGAGTAATACATGCCAACGACACAGATAGAGTTAAGTTGGATGCTTATCAACTAAAAGGTGTGGCTTATCAGTGGTATGATCAGCGGGAAGAGTAGAGGAGCTTAGGGGTGAGGATGCTGCATCTGCTATTCGGGAAGATTTTTTTAAGGCCTTTCTTGACCACTTCTTTCTTCAGGAATTGAGGGAAGATAAGGTTGAGGTATTCATAAATCTAAAGAAAGGAAAGATGAGTGTTAAGAAGTATGGTCTAAAGTTCACCCAACTATCTCATTATGCCTCGAAATTGGTGTTGAATATGAGAGCCAAGATGAGGAAGTTCATATCTAGTATTTTTGGTGATGTGGTATTGGAGTGTAAGGGGGTAATACTGAACAGTGACATGGATATATACAGGTTAATAGTGTATACTCAGAAGGTAGAAGAGGAAAAAAAGAAGTAAGTGGAAGCTAAGAAATGGTAGAATAAGATGGCTAGGCCAGCAGATCGGGAAGCAGGCCACTAGTATAGTGGTAGGACTGGTATACAGTTGTTCAAGAAGAAATATTAGGGGCACACTCATTCATCATCTAGTGCACCTACACCAAAACCTTTGAGCGACCAGCAGTTACAGCTTAGTCAGGGCCCTAAAGGACCGGGTACTCAATTACAGAGTAGTGTTACACAGTTGCATCCATTCTATCCTTCTTTCCATACTTGTGGTAAAGTTCATTGTGGCAGATTTCTTATGGGTAAGGGTATGTGTTATGGTTGTGGCTAGCCTAGTCATATTAACAGGGAATGCCCAAAGGAAAAGGAGACTCATGTGGGTAATAAAGCCCCAGCTTCTACTTTTTCAGCCCCAGTAGCAGAGGGTACTACTTTTGGAACAAGCAGGATTTGCAACCGTCTGTATGCTTTATCCACTCGCCATATGTTATCATGGGTATTTTATAGGTTTTCTCTCGTGATGCTTATGTGCTACTTGATCCTGGTTCTACCTTATCTTATGTGTCACCTTATGTGGCTATAAATTTTGATTTTAGTCCTAAAAATATTCCTAAACCTTTCTCAGATTCCACTTCTGTCGGTGTGTCCATTACTGCTAAAAGAGTCTATAAGAATTATATTATGACTATCCTTCATCGAGATACCTTTGTAGATTTGATAGAGTTAGATATGGTAGATTTGACGTTATTCTGGGGATGGATTGGCTTCATTCTTGTAATGATTCTATGGATTGTAGAACCAAAAATGTTACCTTCTGTTTTCTTAACTAACCAGTCTTAGACTAGGAGGGTAGCTCTATAGTGCCGAAAGGCAAGTTCATCTCTTATCTCAGGGGCCGTAAAATGTTTTCCAAATGGTGTTTGTACCACTTAGTTTGGGTCAATAATTCTAGTTCTGAAAATCCCCCACTCCAGTCTATACATATGGTTAATAAATTTCCTGCGGTCTTTCCCAAAGATCTTCCAGGAATTCCTCCTGATAGGGAAATAGACTTAGGGATTGATGTTTTTCCCGATACTCAGTCAATTTTCATTCCACCATATAGAATGGCTCATGTGGAGTTGTGTGAGTTAAAAGAACAGTTGAAAGATCTCATTGATAAAGGCTTTATTTCTCTTAGTGTCTCTCCTTGAGGTGCTCCCATACTTTTTGTGCATAAGAAAGATGGCTCTCTCCACATGTGCATAGATTATCAACAATTGAATAATGTTACATTGAAAAAAAAGTACCCACTTCCCAGAATAGATGATCTTTTTGACCAACTATATGGTGCTAAGTGTTTCTCCAAAATATATCTTTGTTTGGGTTATCATCAATTGAAAGTTAGGGAAGATGATATTCCCAACACTGCTTTCAGAACATAATATGGTCACTTCGACTTTTTGGTTATGTCCTTTGGTTTAACTAATGCTCGTGTAGCCTTAATGGATCTTATGAACAGGGTGTTTAAGTAGTATTTGGACCTGTTCATAATTGTTTTCATTGATGACATCCTAGTTTATTCTCGGAGTGAGGAGGAGCATACTAATCACCTTTAAGTTGTACTTCAGATCCTCAAGGATTGGGAATTGTATGCCAAATTTTCTAAGTATGAATTTTGGCTATGTTCTTTGGCTTTCCTCAGTCATTTTGTGTCTAGCGAGAGAATTAAGGTGGACTCCCAAAAAGTTTAGGTGATAAAAAAATGACCCAGACCCATAACTCTGACTGATATTAGGAGCTTTTTAGGTTTAGTGGGTTATTATAGGAGGTTTGTGGAAGGTGTTTCTTCTATAGCTACCCCATTAACAAATTTGACATAGAAAAAAACAAAGTTAAAATGGTCTCAAGCTTGTGAGGGTAATTTTTAGAAAATGAAGGCTTGTTTGACTTTTGCTCCTGATTTGACCCTACCTGTGGGTACCAAAGGATTTGTGGTATACTGTGATAGTTCCCAGGTGGGACTTGAGTGTGTGTTTGTGCAGCATGGCAAGGTTTTGGCGTATGTTATAGACAACTCAAAAATCATGAGAAGAACTACCTAACCCATGATCTTGTATTGGCGGTGGTCATTTTTACGCTTAAGCTTTGGCATCACTATTTATATATAGTGCATGTAGACATCTTCACCGATCATAAAAGTCTACAATATGTTTTCACTTAGAAGGAATTGAATCTCAGACAAATGAGGAGGCTTGATCTATGAAGGACTACAACATGAACTTGTATATATCACCCAGGTAAGGCTAACATAGTTGTTGATGCTCTTAGCAGGTTTTTCATGGAGAGTCTCGCTCACATGGAGGAAGAAAATAGAGGGTTGGTGAAAGATATTCATCAGCTTACTAATCTATGAGTTTTACTTCTAGACTCCGATGATGGTGGAGTGATTGTTTATGAGATGGCTAAATCATCTTTGGGTGCCAAGGTCAAGTAAAAGCAAATTAATGATCCCATACTTATGCAAATTAAGGAGGAAGTTGCTTAATAGAAGGTTATGGCTTTCTAATTAGGGGGAGGTGGCATCTTGCGGTACTAGGAAAGGTTATGTTTTCCCGATATCGATGGTCTACATGAGAGGATTTTGACTGAAGCTCATGTTTCTAGGTATATTGTTCATCCCGGCTCTACTAAGATGTACCATGACTTGAGAGAATTATATTAGTGGAATAATATGAAAAGAGATATTGCTACCTTTGTTGCTAAGTGCTCAAATGGTCAACAAGTTAAGATTGAACACTTAAGGCCTAGTGGTATGTCTCAAGACATAGAAACATCGATATGGAAATGAGGGATGGTAAATATGGATTTTTCACAAGCCTACCACATACTCTTAACCAATATGACTCTATTTGGGTTATTGTGGATAGGATTACCAAGTCCGCTCACTTTTTGCCAATGAGGACTTCTTATTCAGTAGAGGATTATGTGAAGTTGTATATTCGGGAGATTGTTAAACTGTATGGCACACCAGTTTCTATCATATCCGACAGAGGTATGCAATTTACTTCTCAATTTTGGAGATCTTTTCAAAAGAGATTGGATACTCAAGTAAACCTTAGTATTGCCTTTCATCCTCAAATGGATGGGCAAGCTGAGCATACTATACAAACTTTGGAAAATATGTTAAAGGCTTGTGTTATTGATTTTAAATGTAGGGTAGATCACTTGCCTCTTATTGTGTTCGCTTACAATAATAGTTACCACTCTAGAATTAAATGGGTCCATTTGAGGCCTTATATGGTAGAAGATGTCAGTCACAGATTGGGTGGTATGAGGTAGGTGAAGCTAAATTGTTGGTCCCAACTTAGTACACCAATCGATGGAGAAAGTTAAGGTTATTAGAAAGATATTGAAGACTGACCAAATTTGCCAAAAGTCCTATGCCGATGTAAGACGAAGAGATTTGGAGTTCGAGGTTAATGATTAGGTATTTTTGAAAGTATCTCCTATGAAAGGAGTTATGAGGTTTGCAAGAAAAGGCAAGCTCAGTCCTCAGTACATTGGTCCTTATCAAATTGTGATAAAGATTGGAAAGGTTGCTTATAAATTAGATTTGCCAATGGACTTGGCATCGGTTCGTCCTGTATTTCACGTTTCCATGCTCAAGAAGTGTGTGGCCTATCATTTTCTTGTAGTCCGTATAGAGAATATTGTTGTAAAGGATTTCTTGAGTTTTGAAGAGGTCCCAATTGGGATTATAGATCGTCAAGTCCGTAAATTGAGAACCAAAGAAATAGCTTAGGTAAAAGTGTTGTGGAGAAATAAAAAAGTGGAGGAAGCTTCTTGGGAATCATAGGAGGACATGAAAGCTACATATCCCTTTTTAATTTACCTCTTCCGATGGTGTGGTCGAAGGTACATATCCAAACCTTTGTCTCTACCCTTTTTTTTATGTATTCTTGTCGCACATTATTCGAAGTGACTCTTTTTCTAGAAACTCATGCCATAGAATATGGTACGTAGAGTCTTAACATCTCATGAATTGGTGCTTGTAGAATTTTGTTAAGTCCTTAGTCTTCATTCGAGTATGAATGATCCCAAGGGGAAGATAATGTAACACCCTAAAATTTCAAGCTAAGAAGTGAACCGTTCATTATATGTGTATAGGACTAAAAGTAATGATTTCTAATTTTAGATAAGTGCAATTATCAATTTCCTAGTGTGGTGAGTGCTTTTGATATGAATCATGGTCATGAGAAACATTTAGCGCAAAGTTGAGTTGAGAGAATTTTGATCAGTCGAATTTTAGTATGAGATTTTACTAGGGTCAACTTCAAATGTCATAACTCACCAAAAGAAAATTCGTTGAGTCTTCTTTCCAATGCCACCGACTGTTTGTTAATCCGAATCCAGAGTAAAAAATTATGACCATTTTATCAAAAAGTAGCAAGTTGACTGACATACTGGAATGACTCTACAGACCAATTTGCGGCCGCAAACTCCTTTCTATGTCCACAAACCCAACAAAGACCAAGAAAACATAGGATAAATGTTAAGGCAGTTATTGGAAGCCATATGCGGGTCATCAAACCACTGTTTGCGGTCCACACAAGGGCCTAATGGGAATTTTTCTTCAGCATTGTTATTGGGGGGCTTTTTGGTCTTTTTCTTAACCTAAACCATCCCCCATCCTTATAAAACGTCCCCTAGTCTTTCAATTCACCTAAATAAATTAAAAACTTTCCTCTCATCCTCTCAAAGTTCAAGAACTCACAAGATTTCAAAAGCTAAATCTAGGGTTAATCTTCAAGGTCCCTCTTCTAAGTTCTTCGTAAAAAGTTATGTAGAGTAAATCTTTTTGAAATCTCTTCTCAAATCTATTATCTTTTATCCATTACATATGTTTACATATTTCAAGTCTTGAGATAGGGTTGTAATTTATATTTCTGAATTTAAGATATAAGCATGAAATTTTGACGAAACTCTATTCTTGGGATTTCCCCTAACTACTTGGTCAATTAAATTAGAAGAGATCAATTGAGCCTATTTTATTTCCCTCCTATTTGAAAGTGTTGAAGATGTTGTTTGGTCTAATATCATTGCTACTTGATAAGTTTTTATGGTATATTAGCATTTTAATGGAACAAAAATGAATTGACCCATACTAAATTATTTTATACAAGACTTAGGAATTATGGCTCCTAATTGGTAAATGGATTTCATAGACGGTTTGATTGATTTTCAAGGATTATCTTATACCTGATTTTGACATGATGGACATGAGAAATTGATGATAGGCCTTATGGTTAAATGAATAATAGAATAGATGACTTGCAAGTCTTGGTATGATAATACCAACTATGGTCTATGCCCTTAATGGAAATAGAATGTTTTCTAATGATGTTTGATAATACGAAAATGCTAAAATATGGGCTTAAATAGAATTATATGGTTAATCGAGAAGGTGTGAGTTCAAATAGCTCAACACTCGAAACCTATGTTTTGTCGACATTGGGATGGTTCGATCCATAATTAGACGACCTTATATTTTCCTCTATGAGAATGATTGTACTGAACAAAATGATTTAATCTCTATCCATGCGGTAAACATGGATTGGGGCTTAGTCGGTCGAGCGTTGATTAGACCCATATAGCCCTTGGTGTTTAAACATAAGTCAGTGATACCATCTAGTTCAAAACTAAAGAATAGAAGGTCTATGTTTCAACTTTGAAGTCACTACTGATTTGTTCCTTTTTATGTTTTGACTTTACTTCCATGGCTATTTTTATATGGAGCATATCTTATCACTTTACTTGTTCTAGACCGTCCCTGGGCGCTGCATCATTTTATGATGTAGGTTCGAAGACACATTCTCATCTTTCTGTGCAATAGTAGGTTCATTTAGGACAGCTTCAGCTTTGTTGAGCTCTCCATTCTTTGGAAGGCAAACTTTATTTCAGACATCCTAGTATTTTATTCTATGATATTGTCGGGGCATTGCCCCGGCTTAGACATTTTCTTTATTATTTAGATGCTTCATAGATGGAAGTTATTGTTGGATAGGAGTTCAGTATTTCATTATTATTTGGATATTTAAAAATAATTTAAGAGTTCTCAGACAACTCCATATAGCTCTCTCATACGTATTTTCTTCCGCAAACTTTAATAGAATGCTCCTAATGAATGCTAGGAGGTTCTCTCGGGCCTTAATTGGTTTCGAGTGTCTGTTACGTCCAGGGCCTAGTCTTGGTTCATGACAAAAGTATGTATTATAGTTATAACAATGAGAGAATTCATTATTATTTTTGAGTTTAGGAAACTGGTGCTCCCTCCGTTCCTAAATTATTGTCATCTTTACTAAATATAGATATTTTATAATACTTGTTATTTTAGAAAGTCAAGACATAATTGATTGTTTGTTTACACCTTTACCCCTTAGTCATAAATATGGAGAGAGAATAATATAGTGCAAAAGAGAGAACTAATTAGAACACTACAGCAAGAAGAAATGGTCAAAATGCTAAACGGCGCAAAGAGAACTGATTAAAGTAACATAACACAATTGTTATGCAAGAATTAAGATAAGAAAGAAACCCAGAACTCCATAAGCATTGTGATACAGTACACACTTTTATATAGACAAAACGACTAAAGAATTCAAGTCATTACAATTAAGCCAGTACCCATGGCCAGTAGCAATAAGGTGTATTCACACTTGAAAGGACTTGTAGGTTGTAGCATTAGTAACTAATAGCTTCCGTTGTGCCACTACGCTTCAACATCAACAACGAACATGATCTTTAACTGCTCCAAGATCAAATAGAAAAAGTATTACAATAGTTAATAATTGAATGATATGAATGGAAATTCTCAAACAGAGCCAAATATATTTATAAATTACATCAAACAAATACTAAATAGATAAATTAGTTGGTTACTCACCAGTATAACAACATAAAGAAATTACAACCTACAAACAGACAGTTGTGGAGTAAGTATTTTTTTTTTTTGAGACTACATATTTAACTATAGCAATTATATCATTTAAGAACTATGATGCTAAAGAGACTAACTGTAAAGAGATCGAAGAGGGGTCAAAGAGGAAAAAGATATAGGAGGATTTCACGAATTTAATCTATTCAACTATGAGAATCAAACTAACTAATATTTAATTATCTTCTGGGAGACATTGAAGTAACCCTAATTCATTTTTCAAGTGAAAACAAGATAAATATAAACTATGATCATTTATTAACTATATAAATTTAGTCAATGAGAGTTTGAAGTAAGTCTAGTTAAGTTTTCAATTAAAACAAAGTACAAAAATTGTAGTTTTGAGGACACTGCAGTTGCCTCCGTTGCATTCACTGCCGATTGCTGAGAGTTATTTTCCATGGTGATTTGGAGGAGGGGTGATTTTTTCTATATTAACACACACAGAGAAATGGAAGAACAGTACAAGAGTAATGTACTTGTGCTCTCTTACTAATAGTCACTATTCCTATCAACCAACTTTGTTTTTATTACCGGAGAAAGAGGGCAGTGGAGTCCAGAAGCGAACTTAAGTCCATTGTTTTGTTGCAAGAGGACCCGTATGAAATGATATGACTCCATGTTTCATATGGGTCCTCTTCGGCCAAAATAATGGACTTAAGTCCGTTTCTGATGTGGAACCACTCCCCTCTTCCTCCGGTAATAAAAACAAAGTTGATGATTAGTCTCCTCTTAATTTACTCTAAGTTCTTGCTTGGATTGATGATACATGTCATAGGTTAAATTTAACGTCTAAGATTTAATAGACCAAAGTAAATCCATGATATATTTGGTTCCAAAAATTATTGTAATCCAATAGTCTTAGCAACAAATTATCTTGTCCATAAATCTATGAAAAATAATATCTCTTCCTACTTTTTTTTCCTAAGCAAGATTTATCTTTCAATTTCTTTTTAAATTAATCTTCTTATTGCAATTTTTCTTTGGAACGTTCTCTTTAACATTAGCTATTGCAGAGATGATGTGTCATGATGGCACTTATCGCGGCCAAGCCTTGATAAGTAAGCCAATACCCAAAGAAGAAAGAAGTACAAAGTAAATAAAGGAGATAAGGTAAATGAGACTCCTAGAGTGAGATCAAGTCACATGTATATATCATAATTGGAAGACAGAAATAAATGTCATAAAAACTCCCAAAATATGATGTCACAAGTGTAAGAGCATCTAATACATAATCGAATCCGAAAATACATAGACTGTCTCTAAAACAAAAATAAAGACATAACAATAGATAGGATGAGGTATGGAATCAACTCTGATAAGCCTAGAGCATGCCAGTACATCAAAATCACCAAATCCTCTAGCACGAACTCAGCTACCGCATGTCATACTCATACTAGGATCTGTACCAAAAGGGCACAGTAGGGGTGAGCATGGTCCACTTGTACTCAGTAGGAATCATAGGCCGACTGAGCAAAGTAGAAAATAATACAAGTAAAGAAATACTATGAGCACATCACCTGCAAACAGAAAAGTTCCTAATGGTAGCTCTTACTGTCTCCACTAATAGTCCTAATATAAGTACAGAAAAAAAAATGAAAGGAAATAAGTAATTACGAAAGTAAACATAGATAGGGTTAACACCAATAAACATGAAAGATAACACCGAAAATGTATATGTACATGGGATGTTATGATGATGATGATGTAATGATTTGAAAGTTATCGCATAACTTTCTGTATACACCTACCGAGCCTTAAGCTCCCTAAATAGGACCTATGGAGGGTTCGATGATATAAATCGAATTAGCTCTAATATCTCGAGATCTACGCTTCGAGGACAACACCAAAGGATCAAAGACTTGGTAATCCTAGGAAGGAAAATATGTGTTTGGATGATAGCTTGGCACCCGAGAGGAGCAATATCCGATTATGCACTCTAAGGGCCCATAGAGAAACATTGTATTTGGATGATAGCTTGGAGCGTAGGGGTGCATTGCTAAAAGGGCCTAATGGGCCACTTTGTCTTATTGGGTCACTTTTGGTCCCATTTTGTAATAAAGCCCATGGTTATAAATAGTTAGCTTTCCTTTTCTTTTAGGGTTAGTTGATGAATGATGATGAGAGATACACTTGCGAGTGTTTATGAGAGCTTGTTGGGAGCTTGTTGAATTCTGTGAAACGTTGGTTACGAGTGATTAGGTCACTTGGGGTCTATGTAAGAATAAGGTGCTTCTAGTAGGATTACAGTTTGAGGATCATTGGTTTAATATACCTTTGATTTCCTTACTATTTCCTCTTTTGTGTCTTATTATCTATCTTTTATCCTTTTCCTTATTGCCTTTTGATTTTGGTACTTTGTTTTCCCTTTTCGTATTTCGGTTCATATCATTTGGTATCAGAGCTGAGCTTAGAATTATTCCCACGATTCTAGTCTTGGGTATGGTATTGAAGAAAAATAAAAAAATCACAAAAAAATTAGGGTTTCACGTTTTTGGGCCTTGTCCAAATTTTGAGTTTTTGATTTTTGTGTTTTCTTGAGTTTCTAGTGCTAGATTCTTGTTCCCTGGCACTATTTGAGTCTAAATCTCAAATTTGAGCTTGATTGGAGTTGATTTGAGGATTCCACCATTGTTTGGTTCTTGAAGCTTGAAGAAGAAGAAGTGGGTTCTTAGATCTGGGCTAAATTGGGTGTTTATTTATATTGGGGGTTTTCTCTCCTAATCTTTTGGAGATTGGATCTAAAATTTGAGCGAAAACGGTAAAGAAATCCATTGGGGTTTAATTTGGTATTCTTCATATTCATGATGTTCTTCATGACTTGAAGAAAATTGTAAATGGGTTTCAAAATCTGAAATTATTGACTTGAAATTGAGGCCTCAAAGTTATCAGAAGTTGTTCTCCTTAGCAAGGGGAGCTTGGGTTTCGAATTTCGTGGGGTTTGGAGCTAAAACAAATATTTTAAGAATTTTTTAAGTTCATCCATGTTCTTGGTGTTCTTCATGAAATTCATGTCTTGTTGAAGAAGAATCTTTGAAAAAGAGTTTTAGATCCAAAAGGGAAAGGTGAAAAGAGAGTGTACTTGTGCATGCTAAAGGAATATTTCAAAGGAGGAAAAATCCAAAGGAAAGAAGTACCAAAAGGACCCACAAAAGCTTAAAATTTGGAGGTTATAGCTGGCTGGCTGGCCACCTGCGCCCCCATCTACGGGAGCAGGTGACCAAAGCAGGTCATTCTACTTTGACTTGTGCCCACCACCTGAGTGGGCAAGTAACTTGGACGCACCTCAACAATGCCAAAAACCATCTTGCTCAGGTTCCATCCTTTTAATTCCATTTCTTGATTCCTAAACTAATTAACAACTAGTATTTGATATACTTAGTTGGTTGATTAGTTTTTGAGTCCGTTTCTCTCTTGTCCTTTTCTTTGTGTGCTTTATCTTTTCTTTCTTAGTTAACTTCTTTGAGACAAGTCCTTTTACTCTTAATTGAGTCGTCCGTATTTGCTTCATCCCTTTTCTCAAGTGTACTAAGGGCAATGGGTGGAGCAACCCTTGATACCATCTTGGAGGCACTCCTACGGGTGCAACAAGTTGTAGAGAAAATGAGTGGAACCTTGTCACACATGGAAGGCACTATGACACGTATGGAAGGGAAGGTGGAAAACATGGAGAACCAATTCCATAAGCAAACTCCATCAAGCCTACAAAATGAGAAATAAGTTCCACCCATTGTTGTTCGACCACTCCAAATCCAATTTGACAAAGACACTTCCAACATGAGGCCTTTATTACCCACTAACCATAATACTAGTAGTTTACCTAGTATAACGTCTTCTCTTATGCAGGTTCATGAACAAATACATCCAAAGAAGGATACAAGGAGAGTTACATATAAATATAAACTTAAAGGCCTAACGGAGTTCTTGCCCAAGGATTCCAAACTTTGAAAGTGTGATGACAAGTCGACAAAAGATTTGGATTCGAGGTCGAACCCTTTTCAAGAATGGGAGGATGATACTAGTCAGATTAGCTCCAATCTCTTGAGATCTACGCTTCGAGGACTATACCAAAGGATACAAGACTTGGTCATCCTAGGAAGGCAAATACGTGTTTAGATGATAGCTTAGCACCCGAGGGGAGCTATATCCGATTATGCACTCTAAGGGCCCATCGAGCAACATTGTGTTTGGATGATAGGTTGGAGTGTAGGAGGTGCATTGTTAAAAGGGCCTAATGGGCCACTTTGTCTTATTGGATCACTTTTGGTCCCATTTTGTAATAAAGCCCATGGCAATAAGTAGTTAGCTTTCCTTTTCTTTTAGGGTTAGTTGATGAATGATGATGAGAGATATACTTGCGATTGTTTATGAGAGCTTATTGGGAGCTTGTTGAATCATGTGAAACGTTGGTTACGAGTGATTATTTCACTCGAGGTCTACACAAGAATAAGGTGCTTCTTGTAGGATTATGTTTTGAGGATCATTGGTTTAATATACCTTTGATTTCCTAACTATTTCCTCTTTTGTGTCTTACTATCTATCTTTTATCCTTTTCCTTTATAGTCTTTTGATTTCCATACTTTGTTTTCCCTTTTCGTATTTTGGTTTGTATCATTCGCAACCTGTATACTAACTCAAGTTTCATAAATCTCAATCTCATGTCTCCATTTACATGACCGGCACATCCCTCGCTCAAGGCATTTTTAAAGTGTCTCATTTTCTTTCAAAATCAGTGTTTCTCAATGATACCAATATATCATGAATGTGTATGTATGAAATGAGGATGTTATGCTCACAATCATATCAATATGAAGATATCCAATCCATTCAATATGTGTATAAATGAGCCTAGAAATCAACTCAATATGTCATCAATTCATGATATCAAGTCTAGTTAGGCACCATTAGAATAAATATGCATGTAAGATATCTTTTATATCATATCAACAAATAACTCAACGTTTTTCATTATGATAAGGCAAACTATGCTAAATAAGGCCTATAATATCTATTCAAACTCCCACTTGGGCATCACATAAGGAAATAAGGCATTTTAATGCATAAATAAGACCAATGATGTCAAATAAAGCCCCCGCACGGGCAGGCAACACACAGTATATGATATATCAAGTCAACAACAACAAGAATATAAGCCCCCAACACGGGCACAATACAATAATAATAATCTCAAAAAACCATTTTCATAGTTATTTCCCATACCCATAGCATGTTTTACTCATTTATTAACTCCCCAGCCCTGTTTGAAAAAGGTTAAGCCATAACCTACCACAAAACGACGAAATCCAAGTCTAAAGCCCTTCAACACGGTACTTTTCCCTTTCGAACGGTCTCAGAAACAACTAAAACATACAAATATAGCATCTATGCATTAAAAGAAAGCTAACAATACCCATATTAACCATATTTAAGACGGGTCCAAAACGGACTCGAAAAACAAGTTCAAAAATGAAAAGGGTTAAACCAGAATTTTCTTTTAGAAAAACATTCCCCAAGGTTATAGGAGTCTACAATTGAAAACCCATGTGAAAAAGAGTTAAAAACGAAGTCTAAATCGAAGAAAAATCAAATTTAATCTTTACAGGTAAAATCCTCAAAATCCCATTTTGAAATCGTGATTAAAGAGTGTTTTTGATGATATAATCAAGGTAAAGTAATGGAAATCAGGATTTAGAGATTACCTAATCTCAAATGGTAAAAAAACCCTCAAAAATTGCCCAAACCCGACAAAGTCCAAAAATGGAGGAAAATTGCAAAAAAAAGCTATATATACAAACCTAGCGTTGGCTGCTTAAGCGGTGGGTGACCGCTAAAGTGGCCTGGCCTCTGCGGCTGGTTCTGCTAAAGTGGTCCCCTTACTGCTAAAGCGGCGCCCGCTTTAGCGGTGGGCAATTAGTTTGTTGACCGCTAAAGTCATGCATAGCCGCTAAAGCGGCTTCCGCTAAAGTGCTCATTTGGCTGCTAAAGCGGCCACACCAGCTTCAGCATATCAGCAACTTTGCTAAGTTTGCAAAGTTGTCGATCGACCCCTTGGGATTCGTTCAGAATCCTGTGAACGCCAATGAACTATGATACTAGACTAAATCCGACGTTTCAGACTCAATGGCAATTTTGATTTTTTGAAAAAGGATTTTTTTTTTTTTCAACAAATTAACCCCCCCCCCCCCCCCGTGACCCCTATAAGTTTATTTAAACTAGTTTTCAAACAAAGGGTCAAAATGCAAAATAAAGGCCCTGAACCCAAACCAACCTCGCAACTAACCCAAATTCGACATTCTAGATTTAATGGAACTGTCCAAATCGTCATCCGGGACTCGAAACATCAAATATTGAACAAAGTCAACTATAGGACTTTTAAAACCTCTAAAAACCTTGAACTCTTCCAAATCATTCCAGATCGCATTGGGGACCGTGCCAACCATCCCACACCCCAAAACTATTATGTAGCAACTACAGGAAAAGGTAAAATGGTTAAAACACGTAAAAAAGCAAGATTTCACAATTTAGATCATTATAATATCCACCACTAAGACTCTAGTTTGTCCTCGAAACAAAAGTCAAAAAAATACCTGAGTTGGTAAAGAGCTGGGGGTAACTACTACGCATGTCGGACTTGACCTTCTAAGTATTCTCCTCAACTGAATGGTGTCTCCACTGAACCTTAACCACGGGAATATCTCTAGAATACAACCGCCTAATATCCTTGGCTAAAATAGACACTGGCTCTTCAACAAAGGTCAACCTCTCATCCAACTGAATTGAATCCCAACGAAGCACGTGAGACTCATCCGAAATATAGCGTCGAAGCATTGATACATGAAAAATTGGATGAACGGCTGAAAAATCTGGGGGTAAAGACAACTCATAAGCAACCTCCCCAACTGTCCAAAGAATATCAAAAGTTCCAATATACCTAGGGCTAAGCTTGCCCCTCTTCCCAAACCTCATCACCCCCGTCATGGGGGACACACGAAGAAAAACCCAATCACCAGTCCCAAACTTCAAGGCATGAAGTTTGCAGTCGGCATGACTCTTTTGCCAACTCTGGGCTACCCAAAGCCTATCCTGAATCACTCAAACTCTATCCAAAGACTCGCGAAGCAAGTCGGTACCACTGGGTCTAGCCTCAGAAGTCTCAAACCAACAAGTCGGGGAACGACAACGCCTACCATACAATGCCTCAAAAAGTACCATCTCAATACTCGAATGGTAGATATTATTATAAGGAAACTTTGTAAAGGCTAAATGTTACACCCACTGACCTCCAAAGTCTATAACACATGCGCAGAGCATATCCTCCAAAACCTAAATAGTCTACTCTGACTGACCATCGATCTGGGGATGAAAAATTATTCTAAGGTCAACCTGAGTACCTAACTCCTCTTGAAACATCATCCAAAAGCTAGAAGTAAACACAGAACCTCTGTTTGAAATAATAGATACGGGCACTCCAAGAAGACGAACTATCTCCCAAACATAGATACGAGCCAAACTCTTAGCACTGAAGAAAATCTTAATAGGAATGAAATGGGCTGATTTGGTCAATCGATCCACGATGACCCAAATGTCGTCAGACCCATGAGAAGCACAAGGCAACCCACTCATAAAATCCATAGTGATACGCTCCTACTTCTACTCAGAAATGGGTAATCTCTGAAGCAAACCACTCGGTCTCTGATGCTTGGCTTTTACCTGCTAACAATACAAGCATCGAGCAACAAAGTCTGCTACATCCTTCTTCATACGACACCACCAGTAATAATGATTCAAATCACAGTACATCTTAGTCAGCCCTAGAAGAATAGAGTATCTGGAACAATGCGCCACCTCCAAAATCAATCTCCCCGATCCACCAATTCTCGGCTCACAAACTCAGCCACTAATCCTCAATACACCATCAGAATCAAGAGATACTGCCTTAGCCTCGCCACTTAACACCTTAACTCGAACCACCCTCAAACTATCATCATCAAACTGGTGAGCTTGAATCTGCTCCATCAAAGATGATCTAGCATCAGCAAAGGCTAAAACATATTCGGTTGTTGAAATATCAAGCCCAACTATTTGGTTAGTTAAAGACTGAACCTCCAAGGCTAAAGGTCGCACCTGAGTCAAGAGATGAGCCAAACTCCCCATACTAGTCATTTTTTGGCACAAGGCATCTGTAACTACATTAGCCTTACCCTGATAATATAGAATGGTGAGATCATAATCCTTAAGCAACTCAAGCCAACGCAGCTGTCTCATAATAAGATCTTATTGATCAAAAAAGGACTGAAGGCTACGATGATTCAAGAAAATCTCACAATGGACTTCATACAAGTAATGCTTCCATAACTTTAACACAAACACAATCGTGGCCAACTCTAAATCATGGGTAGGGTAATTCTTCTCATGAGGCTTCAACTGACGAGAAGCATAAGCAATCACCTTACCCTACTGCATCAACACTGCACCCAAACTAACACTAGAAGCATCACAAAACACGATGATGCCCACACCCTCTTTGGGAAAAGTCAAGATAGGAGTTGAAGTCAACAACTCCTTGAGATTTTGAAAGCTTTTCTCACACGCATCCGACCACTGGAAAACAACCTTATTTTGAGTTAACTTGGTCAAGAGAGCCACAATAGATGAGAATCCCTCTATAAAATGTCGATAATAACTGGCCAAGCCAAAGGCATACCAGGCAAATCCATAGGAAACATGTCCATGAACTCACAAATAGCCCAAATAGAATCCATAGGAGGCGGTGAGGCACCACTAGTATCACGAACATAAGCTAAATAAGACAAGTACCCTTTTTCTACCATGCAGCAAGCACGTAGAAAGGATATAACTCCCTTTGTACCTGAATTAAGCGTACTCTTACAACCTAACCTTGGCACACCTGGTGTAGTTAAGGTCACGGTCTTGGCATAACAATCTAATATAGCATGATAGGGAGCTAACCAATCCATACCCAAGATAACACCAAAATTAACCATATCAAGGATAATCAAGTCTACCTAAGTATCATGCCCCACAAAGGTAATCACACAAGATCGGTACACCTGATCCACCACTAAAGAACCTCCTACGGGGGTAGAAACATGAAGAGACCTAGCAAGGGGATCACATGCAGCATCAAAACCAGACCCAAAATATGAAGACACATAGGAGAATGTAGATCCTGGTTCAAATAACACTAAAGCAGACCTGTAGCAAATCGGGATGATACCTATAATGACTACATCAGAGGCCTCTGCCTCGAGTCTCCCAAGTATAGAATAACACTGTCCACATTCGCTCTTGAACAGAGCAACCCTACAACTACAACCATGAGCTCCCCTAGCTCTACCTCAAACACCTATAGCACCACCCCTACCACTTTGTGAACCACCTTTAACTGCAGATGTAGGAGTAGGGAAAAACTGAAGCTGAGAACCCTGCTGGGCAAGACCAAACACACTCAAGGACAATCCTTGGCAAAGTGGCCAACCTCATCAAATACAAAGCATCCTCTAACGCCTAACTCAATCTGTGGAGGCACAAACGAACTAGGAAAATCGCCCTATCCCGAAGAACTAAGGCTGGAACCTCCACTAGTATGACCTGATGCTAGGCTACCTAAAGTCATAGAACTTAAAGGTCTACCATATGATCCCTATAAAAGGGTCTGAACCAGCCCACCATGATAGGCACGGGAACCTCTACTAGAGAAATCTCTGCCTAAAGAGGCATGTCCACTAAACTGGCCCAAACGGCTCACCTTCTTGGTGCCTTCCTGAGTAGCCTAGCTAATAAACTCGGTCAACTTGGCATGCTGTATGATATTCTAAAAACAAAACCTTGAAACAACCATCTGGGTTGTAGCCAACTGATAAGGACCCTTTAACCCCTTCACGAACTTCCAAATCTTCTCAGACTAAGTGGAGATACTTGCGGCTGAATATCTAGATAGAGCATGAAAACATGTCTCATACTCAGCAATAGTCATGGAACCCTACCTCAAGTGATCAAACTCATCCCACATCTGATCTCTCAAATTGTTTGGTACAAATCTCTCCAAAAAAGGCTCAGAAAATTGAGCCTAAGTAGGCGTTTGGCCATGAAAATTAAATTTTTTGGAGTTGAAGTGGAAGTGGAAGTTGGAGTTGGAGTTATGTTTGGACATGAAAAAAATTAGAGTTCTTTTTGACTTTTTGTGAGAGAAGTAGGAGTGAAAAAAGTGAAAACAAGAAAAACTTGTTTTCACTTTTTCGAAAATTTATTTCACTTTAGTGAAATACATTTCATGGCCAAACACCACTTGTTTTCACTTTTTCCACTAAAGTGAAATAAATTTCCGGAAAAAAGGGAAAAAAATTTATGGCCAAACGGGTCCTAAGTCATAGCAAGCAAACTAATGGCCTACAACTAGCAAGATATATCCACCAATCTGTAGGCATATTTGTCAACTAATAGGTAGTATAAGCCACTCCATAAGACTCAAGAGGTCCAAGATTATGTAGCTTCTCCTGGCAATAAATTAAAAACTCATAGGCATCCTTACCAATTGTTCCACTAAACTTGGAAGGAGCCAAGCGAATAAACCTCTTGAATCTCTTCTGGTCATCATAAGACATCATAGTAACCAAAGCAACTGGGGAATAGTAAGTCTGGTAAGTAATGAATCCATACGTGGGGATACCATGGATGATAGTTATACCCCTGAAGTAGGAATACCATAAGCAGATGCTGGTACAAATGGTGAAACACCACTCAAAGTCTGAAGAATACCAGGTACACTCAAAGGAATACCCTCCAAGCGACTCAAAAGGTGAATCAGCAAATTCGGAAGCACTAAGGTGTCAACTGAACTCTGTGGGACCTGAGTTGGCCCCGCACCCCTTGTCTGATAGTCATCTCTAGCATACTCAACCTCAGGCTCGAGAAAGGCCTCCCTAGTACACCCTCTGACTGTGGCAACTCCTCATGCACGTCCTCTACCTTTGGGACATCCATAACCCTTACCTCATCCTCGAATTGGGGCTCCCAAATTGGGTGTCGGCACAGCATCCTTTTCATCCCTGAACCTAATCCTCATCGTCTGTGTAGAAAGAATAGAATACAAGTTTAGAACATTGGGTATGACCAATCAGCACGATAAGGAATAAAATTAGAGACGTTTTTTCCAAAAAAAAATATTATATCCTCTAAAAGATAGATACGAACGGCTACGTACCGATCCGCGAGACTCTACTAGACATCCTGCTCTTACACTTATGAGATCGGTGAACCTGGCGCTTTGATACCAATTTATCACGACCCAAAAATTGAGGTCATGATGACACTTATCACGGTCCAGCCTTGATAAGTAAGCCAACACCCAGAGAAGAAAGAAGTACAAAGTAAATAAAGGAAATAAGGTAAACGAGACTCCTAGAATAAAGTGAAGTCACATGTATATAACATAAGCGAAAGACGGAAAGAAATGTCATAAAAACTCCCAAAACGTGATGTCATAAGTGTAAAAGCATCTAATATATAACCAAATCCGAAAATACATAGTCTGTCTCTAAAACTAAAATAAAGACATAACAATAGATGACAGGGTATGGAATCAACTCTAATGAGCCTAGAGTGTCACCAAATCCTCTAGCACGAACTCAGCTACTGCATGTAGTACTCGTACTAGGATCTACACTAAAAGGACACAGTAGGGGTGAGTATGATCCACTTATACTCAATAAGAATCATAGGCTGACTGAGCAAAGTAGAAAATAATACAAGTAAAGAAATACTATGAGCACGCCACCTGCAAATAGAAAAGTTCCCAAATGATAGCTCGCACCATCTCCACTAATAGTTCTAATATAAGTACATAAAGTAAAAAGGAGGGAAACATGTAATCACAAAAGTAAACATAGATAGGGTTAACACCAATAAACATGAAAGATAACACCAAAAATGTATATGCACATGGGATGTGATGATGATGATGATCTAATGATTTGAAAGTTATCACCTAACTTTCTATATACACATACCGAGCCTCAAACTCCCAAGATAGGACCCATGGGGGGTTCGCAACCCGTATACTAACTCAAGTTTCATAACTCTCAATCTCATGTCTTCATCTACCCAACCGGCACATCCTTGATCTAGGCATTTTTAAAGTGTCTCATTTTCTTTCAAAATCAGTGTTTCTCAATGATACCAATATCTCATGAATGTGTATGTATGAAATCAGGATGTTATGCTCACACTCACATCAATATGAAGATATCCAATCCATTCAATACGTGTATAAGTGAGCCCAAAAATCAACTCAATATGTCATCAATTCATGATGTCAAGTCTAGTTAGGCACCATTGGAATGAATATTCATGTAAGACGTCATTTATATCATATCAACACATAAATCGGTGTTTTTCATTATGATAAGTCAAAGCATGCTCAATAAGGCCTGTAATATGTAATCAAACCCCCCACTCAGGCATCACATAAAGAAATAAGGCATTTTAATGCACAAATAAGGTCAATGATGTCAAATAAAGCCCTCGCACGGGTAACACGCAGTATATGATATACCAAGTCAACAACAACAATAATATAAGCCCCAACACGGGTACACAACAATAATAATCTAAAAATACCATTTTTATAGTTATTTCTCATACCCACAGCATGTTTTACTCATTTATTAACTACTCAAACCAGTTTAAAAAAGTTAAGCCACGACCTACCTCAAAATGACAAAATTTGAGCCTAAAGTCCTTTAACACAGTGATTTCCCCTTTTGAACGGTCTTGAAATCAACTAAAACATACAAATATAGCCTCTATGCATTAAAACAAAGCTAACAATACCCATATTGACCATATTTAATACGGTCCAAAATAGACTCAAAAAATGAGTTCAAAAATAAGAGGGATAAAACCAAATTATCTTTTAGAAACATATTCTCAAAGGTTATAGGAGTCTACTGTTGAAAACCCACACGAAAATAATTTTAAAATAAGGTCCAAATCGAAGAAAAACTAATTTTAAGTTTTACAGGTAAAATCCTTAAAATTCCATTTTGAAATTGTGATTAAAGAGTGTTTTTGATGATATAATCAAGGTAAAGTAATGGAAATAATGTTTTGGAGCTTACCCATGCTCAAATGGTGAACAAACCCTCAAAAATTGCCCAAACCCAAAACTCAAAGTCCAAAAATGGAAGAAAATCGCAAAAATGAGCTATATATACAAACCCAGCACTAGCTGCTTAAGCAAAGTAATAATAGCTAAAGCGGTCACCTCTTAAGAGGCTGGTGACCTCTTAAGCGGCCTGGCCTCTATGGCTGGTTAAGCTAAAGTAGTCCCCTTACCGCTAAAGAGGCACCCGTTAATGCGGTAAAGCGCCTGATTTAGAGGTGGGTGACTGGTCTGTTGATTGCTAAAGTGATGAATAGCTGCTAAAGTGGATTTATATAAAGAGGTCCTTTGGACACTAAAGTGGCTGCACCAGCTTCAGCATATCAGCAACTTTGCTAAGTTTGCAAAATTGTCGTTGACCCCTCGGGATTCATTCGAAATCCCGTGAATGCAAATGAACTATGCTACTAGACTAAATCCGATGTTTAAGTATCAATGGAGAAATTTGATTTTTGAAAATCATATCACACACACCCGCTCTCCCCTGGACCCCTAAAAGCTTATTTAAACTAGTTTTCAAATGAAGGGTCAAAATGCAAAATAAAGGTCTCAAACCTAAACCAAACTCGCTACTAAACCAAATTCAATATTTCGAATCTAAAGGAACTGTTCAAATCATCATCTAGTACTCGAAACATCAAAAGTTGACCAAAGTCAATTATAGGACTTTTAAAGCCTCTAAAAACCTCAAACTCTTCCAAATCATTCCTGCTCGCATTGGGGACCGTGCCAACCATCCCCATACCTCAAAACCAATATGTAGCAACTATAGAGAATGGTAAAATAGTTAAAATACGTAAAAAGTAAGATTTCACAATTTAGGTCATTACATGATGATAGTTCAATATTTTTATAACTAAGTGCCTTTTTTCAAAAGAAATATACAAGGTTGAAAGTTTTTCTTATTATTGAGTTGTCGATTCAGTAATGGTTTAAGCTATTTTCTTAATGGGTGAACTGATAACCAGATAATAATTTATCGAGTTACAGATCTACCCTTCACTAGACTTAAGTTTTAGTTCATTTCTCAATTCTGATTTATCATTGTCTCAGTCGGCTAGAGGTGTACATATTGCTTTTTTATGTTGTTTAAACTACAACAAACCTTATTCTGCTACTTTGTTTTAAGCTGTATATACTTAGCTTCTCAAGCTCATGGATCATTATTTAAATATATTGAACTGAAGAACTTCTCCTGCTCATGGTTCATTTGAGCTCTTATTATGCCTACTTTATTTTTCATACGATCATACTTTGTCACTTTGTCTTCTTTAAGTGATTTTCAGTGAAGAATTTTTTTCTCCTTGAATTATTATTGATTAAATATGTAATCAAACAGTGAACAATTAATAATATATAACTGATTAATCAATATCTTAATGGTTTTGTAATAATTTAGCTTGTCTATAAAATGATAATTGATAAGCCGAATTGATAACCCTCAAAATCGAACAACCGATGGGCAGCCCTGCTTGAAAGTCTTAATTTGAACAATACATCATTTTGTAACTCAAAAAGGGAAGTTCGGTGCACTAAAAGCTCCCACTATGTGCGGGATTCGGGGAAGGTCCAAACTAAAAGGGTCTATTGTACGCAACCTCACCTTACATTAGGCTATTTTAACGACTTAAATCAGTGACCTCCTGATCATTTTTTAACTCAATCATCAAAATTAAATAATATTTGGGTACTTCTGTTCAAAAGTTCTAAATCCTCATACATAAAAAAAAATACAAACTATTTAACTCATTTAAGTGATTTCAAATATATTTACCACTTCAATAGTATCATAGTTGGACATCAACCTCCTGAAGTTCTTCATGTTCCATCAGGTCTAAACCAGGTTAACAACGTATGAGCTTAGATATGGTGACAAGAAGTTACACAACCCATTAAACAATGTATACATGATGAACAATAAAGACACAACAATTTGAAGTTTTGCTAGAAGTGGACAACCAAAAAAAAAACGTTTTGCTAGAGATGGCTCATATAACAATTTGATTTTTATTTGGAAGGTGTTCATATCATGTCTTCTCAATCCTGATTAGAACATGGAAAGGGAGCTAAATCTCATTATGGAATAGCCAATATGAAGTATTTGTTAAAGTTGGGAACATTTTTTATCTACCTTTTTATTACATAATGGTCGAAAATTTTATCCATCACATGCATTTAAAATGTCCAGAATCGTTAGAGCATGACCATACAATACACTCAAAAATTTAAATAATTTGCAACGTAAGAAACTACCAATGTTGACTGATTCATGATTGTTGCATGCTCCTACCACTTTAATTTCATGTGTGCTAACATTGTATTTATAAAAACCCATTCACCATATATAACATTGCATTTCGATTTTTGAATATCAAATTGAAAATACTATTTTATGAAGTTTTTCCTTTTCCTCCCTGTCCTAATTAAACACCAATAACAATTAATTAAAGTTTACATTTGTGGTGGCGCAACGGAGTTTAGTGTGATAACGATTAAAACGGGTTTATGAGGTGTTGTATATCTATGTCTATCACTTTGTATATCTTTGTATATCCCCCATATATATTTGATATATGGACCATGTATATGCGCATATTCTTGTGTATTCCTTGTAAATCTCTATGTGATATACATAAATATATGATTATATATACATATGATATACATGTGCCAGTGACGTATTTTTAACTCTATTTCAGCTAGGAATTTCGACTCCAAACCAATTCAAATCACCTCCAATATTTATCAAAATTATTATAACTCCTCGTCTAGGTGTTTTCGATGAATTTCAACCTCAAGAAACAACCACTAAAAATTTTTCAGGTTTTGAAATGAAGTTCCAAACGGTCTTTAATAGTTTTTATTGATAATTTCTTCAATTATTCTCCATATTAGAGGGTATTGATGATGGAGGTTCAACGAAAGAACTCTGAGAAAGAAGATTAAAGGAGCAGGATAAATGGAGAGTAGGAGAAGAGAGAATTCTTTGGTGACTATCTTTTTTTCTAGGTCCTAAATGTTGTATATCATTAAAATTCTTTATTGGCAACATATGATGAGTTACATATTCTAGAGCTAAGAGTAAAAAGTTTATTTTTCTTATATATTTATGTAAAGGTGTGGAAGACACGAATTAGGTTAGAAGGTTAATAGGTAGAAGTACGTTCATGCTAGTAGGTAGGAGTGCATGATCTTGTTGCTCGTACTAGTTTTTTTTCTAATTAAAAGGCTGGCCAAATGGGCTATTTATTAAAATAAAAGAGTAGGTATACAAGTGGTACTGGCCCAAAATTAGCCCAAACCGAAAATGAAAAAAGGAAACTAAAATCAAAAGCCAAAAAAGGAAATATCTAACATGAGGAAATGTCTAGAAACGTCAAGACCAAATTGCTCGTACTAGTAGTTATAGTGTTATGCTTGTAGTTTCTTGTTCTTCGAGTTTTGTTGTTATTTATTATTTCGTGTAGTTCAATTGTAGTATTATTTTATGTAGTATTATTCTTCTACGACCTTTGTTTGTTACTACAGATTGTCTTTTGTACTTCCATTATATTTTTAGACTAATTTTATTTTGAGCCGAGGTTCTATCGAAAACAACCTCTTTACCTAACTTCTGAGGTAGAGGTAAGGTCTGCGTACGTTTCTCTTTAAAAATGTCATTTTAATCCGAATGGAGGGCAAAAATTTCATGGGGCGCCCTATTTTGGTCGCCCCATTTAAGAAATACCCACCTTATATTCTTTTAACGAATATCTAATATTAGATAATTTTCAGGAGAAATAATATACTTCTTTTTACTTCTGCATTCAAACACACATGACTGAAACTTTAGCCAATTTTAACAACTGTTTCAGTCATACATGACTAAGCTCAAACATATATGAAAAAATTAAACGGGTGTTAATGGGTTTGTTAAATTTGTTGTTATTTTCACAAATTGATGATTGAAGTTTGTTCTTTATGATACATGACACTTATGTTTCAAATTTGAGCTTATTTGAAATAGATTTGGTTGTTTAAATTTGAAAAATAAAATTATTTTTTTGGGCAAAAACCTTCAGATTCACATGTTTGAAATTTCAGTCGTTTTTAGTTGTAGCTCAGTCATGTATGCATGACCAAAGTGTAGATTTGAAAAACATAAAAGGTTGTTAAATGAGTTTTATTCAATTTGTGTGTCTTTGATAAATTGATGATTGTGTTTTGTTCTTTATGATATGTGAAATTTATGTTTCAAATTTGAGCTTATTTAGATGTATATTTGAGTGTTAAATCATTTGTTGAATTGTTGAAATTCGAAGAATAAATTATCATTTTTTATTGAAACACACGTCTAAAACTTCAACCCGTTGACTGATGTGAAAACAGACATGAAAAGATTCAAACGTACCCGATTGAAAGATTAATTAATTTTCACATTCATCTCAGTGTAAAATGTCTAAACTTTTACTTATTGTTATTGGCAGTATATCGATAATTTCTGCTCATCGAAAAGATGATTCTGTTTTTATTTGATTCAAGAACTTCCTGAACCCTGGATTAATATATGATTGTAACCTTAAGGGTGAAGTTCCTAATATTAAAGTATTTAAAGAAATTCATGTTGCAGCATAGGAAGATGATGATGAGGTACCAGAGCTGGTGAAACTTTTGAAGCTGCTGCCAAGGAGGGTCACACTTCTTGAAGTTTTTATGTCATTCCAAGCTTTGATTGATCAGAGTTTCAAGTTAATTAGTTGAATGAACATTAGTCGAAAATGTCTGATGTTTGACTTTTACAAGGCCATACTTTCAGACGCAAATATTGAAAGTTATCAAGCTTCAGACATAATTGTCTGACTTTTCATCCAAAGAGGGTATATTTACAAAAAAAAATGAAGCAGGCAAAATTAAATTACGACCCCAAAAATAGGTATTTGTGCACTGTAACAATCATAGGTGTGATCTTCTCTTTTTATATATTTTGACCTTTTTACCCTTCCACATAGTTGTTATTTGTTATTTGTGAGCTATGGGGATAGTTGGTATGATCTCCGATGCATTCGGGAGTGATTTGGGAGAGTTTGAGACTCTTAGAGGCTTTAAAAGTCATGAGTTTGACTTATGTCAACATTTTGAGTTTCGGGTACCGGATGGAGATTTGGACAGTTCCATTAGATCCGAAATGTTGATTTTGGGTTAAGAGCATAGTTAGTTTGGGTCCCGGGCCTTTATTTTACATTTCGACCCTTATTTTGAAAACTATTAAAATAAACATATAAGGGTCCCGAGGAATAGATTATTGTAAACGAATTTTTTTCAAAAATTTGACTTTGCCATTGAGTTCGTAACGTCAAAAATATCCTAGTAGCATATATGGTGTATTTCTGTGTGGTCCCAAATGAATCCCGATGGTTCATTCGGAGGATTTGAAGACATGCAAAATCAGCAAAGTTGCTGATATCTGGTGCATTAGACATCCTTCTTAGCGAACATAGGCCCCTGGCCACAAACGCAGAGATGGATAATGTCCTTCATTGTGATTGCGAGGTGGTGGCCATGATTGCAAAGTCTTATCGAGTCCAGGTCAGGTACCTCACTTCATCGCAAATGTCACCGGACCTTCGCGAGCGCAATGTGTCCGGGTCATCAACTTTCACGAACGCGATAGGCTGACCGCGAATGTAAAGGCCAATTTAATGTCTTGGTATCCGTTGACCCTCACGCACGCGAAGGGTTGATTGTGTTCGTGAGGTACTGTTTACAGAACAGTATAAATACCTCATTTTCGTGATTTTCACCATTTTTGGACCTTGGAGCTTCGGGAAGGGGCGACTTCTAGGGTTTTTTTCACCATTTGTACTTGCGTAAGGTCCAAACTCCTATTTCCATTAATTCCTTATGATTATATCTTCAAAAATACCTTTAAATCTTGTTTTCAAACTAGAAATTGGGGGGGTTTTAGATGAACTCTTAAAAATGATTTTTCATCGATTTTAACATCAATTTCAACTCATTTTCGTGTGGTTTTTCAGATGTAGAATCCTATATATATGGAGAACATGTTTCTAGAATAAAATTTTGATTTTACCCTTTTCGATTTCGAACCTTATTTTCGAACTCATTTTGGACCCGATTTAAACATAGCTGATATGGGTATCATTAGCTTCCTTTTGACACGTATATGATGTTTTTGATAGACTTAGCTTATTTCGAGACCGTTCGAAAGGGAAAGGCTCCACGTTGAAGGGTCTAGGCTTGAATTTTCGGCTCTTAGTGGTAGGTTATGGCTTAACTTCCTTCAGACTGGGATGGATAGTTAACGAACATACAAAGCATGCTATGGGTTGGGAATTTAGACGGGGAAATCGTATTTTGAGATTATAATTGTTATCGTGTTGGCCATGTGGGGGCTTATTTGTATATTGTTGATGACTTGATAGATGTATTGGTGGTGATGCCCGAGTGGGGGCTTTATTTGACATCATAGGCCTTATTTACGCATTAAATTGCCATTATTATTATTGTGATTCCCGTGCAGGGGTTCAATAGGCCTTATTGTTGTTGCGCATTAGATCTTATAGGCCTTATTTCAGCATTATTTGCCTCTATTATGATAGTGATATCCGAGTAATTAAGGGGTTCAATATGATATTTTTGATGTCTCACAAGACTATTTATCTTAGTGGTGCCGAGCGAGGGTTTATATCATGGAGGGGAAGTATAAAATACTACACAATAATGACATATTTGAGTTGGACCCTACACATAGTAGCCCAAAAGATTTTGACTTGCAACTTCACTTTTGGATAGGCAAAATTTCTGAAACAACTAATATTCAGGTAATAAATGAGGCGCAATAGTTAAAGTTTGCCTAATTACAGGATGTAGCTACAACTTAATAGCTAAATATATATATTAGAGATTGTATATACAAATATAAATTTGCTTTAGAGATTTGTATATGAGAGCCAAAATTCGCTTTGTATACAAATACAAACCTTTAGAGATTTGTATATGAGCCCCGAATTATACAAATACAAAAGAAATGTATATTCAACTATTTAATCTAAACTTTAACTGCAAATGGTAATTATTTTAAACATTAGCTATGCCAGATAATTATGACTTGATGTTTTTTACTCCACGTAATTTTTTCTTTTGGATATGTCCAAATTAGAAAATAAAATTTGTGAATTATGGCAAGAATCTTTTTTTTTTTTTTGGTTGTTGAACAAGAAATTAGTTTTCATGAAATCTCCAAGTGCAATCATTTATCATTGGGTCCATCTTTTTTGGTACATGAAAATGATTGCCTTTATCATTATAAACATCAAACAAAAACAACTCTTTCCATTGGCTATATGTACCATTTTTTCTGGCACATGTCTGTTTGGTAAAGTTGTGAAAATGCAGATCTAAACGTAGTAGCAGTTTTTTTTTAATTATTACAACTAATTAATTCGTGTTTTTTTTTACTATTCTCTCTTTTGGATACAATATTTCACTATTGATCTTTAATTACAGATGATGTTGATAAAATAAAAGGGATTGTAATTTATTTTTGGTACCACATCTTTGAAAATCAAATATTAATCGAATTTAATCCAAGTGTCTAGTCTACAAATTTTTTTAGAGACTTGGGGAACTTTAACTTCTATCTCTTTCAACTTTATTAACTTACTCCGTCCCAATTTATGTTACACCTTTCGAATTTCGAAATTCAAACAAGTTTATTTTCTACCGTAATTTCTTCATATTACTTTTAAATTTTTTGAATTGTCAATTATTATGACCTATAGTACTTTTTACGTAGTTTCCAAATATATAAATTTTATCTCAATAAACTTAAAGACTCCGTGCTTAAATTTACAATCAAACTTAAACGATTTGACTCTTGAGAAGCGAAAAGTACCACATAGAGGCAGAGGAAATAATTATTATGTCAACTATTTATATCAAGACATAAATAACCTGTTACAATTGATCAAATAACAATGCGAACATATAACTCTCATATCGTTAGTGATATAAATTTATAAGGTAAGCTTGTTTTTTTTCCCCACTTCTATTGGTTATTGATGGCGGTACACTTACATGTCTTGATTAACTTTGTTCTAAATTTTTTTTTTGTCCACGAGTCGATATTTCTTCAATTCTATAACTTTTAATTATTTTTTCTTTCCCTGAATAATTTCTATATGATATTTCATTATTTCTTAAAAAATACATTGTTTGAGTTTTTCTTTTAGAAATTTTTTTTACCAACCACCAAGATTCAAGAGGTTGATCAAATGTGGGAAAAAAAAAAAGCAATTTAACAACAACAACATACCCAGTATATTCCCACCACGTGGGGTCTGGGGAAGATAGGTGTACGCAGTCCATACCACTACCTCATATGTGAGATAAAGAGGTTGTTTCCGAAAGACCCCCGACTCAAGATACAAAAAAAAAAAAAATTTAAAATAGGAGAAACTTTTTATTCTTTCTTTGTCAACTTGGCTTCTAGTCTCTAGAGTATGATACCTAATATGTCAATTTTTGTTGACTAATTAAGCAATTCCGCTGCTTCAAAAAAGGGCGGTCATTGTATGCACGTAAGCAATATAAGAATATTTGAACAAAAATTAATTCTCCCTATATGGACTTCAAGAAAAAAAGAAAATCAAATTACTTTATTCTATAATTTATTCGACTAAATGTGATTTTAATAAGAAACAATATGCACTCAAGAATCTGGTTTAGTTGTTAATAAAGTAGATTGAGAACTGTGATTTTTTTTGTATGTTTTATCATTGATGGATAAAGTTATTTAATACCTGTTGATGGTGTAGATTGACAAGTATCCCATGAAATTAGTTTAGTAGATGATTTTTTGCCATCAATTCTAACCTTGGTGAAATAATCAAGGTGTGCTTAAGCTGACTGGAATGCCACAGTTATCTAAAAAGAAAAATAAAATGGTCCTCGATTCCTCCCGAAAGTGAATGTAGGTTAATACATATGCCATTAGACACATCACGTGTGATACAATCATACAAATAATGTTTGGATCTATAATTTTTGTTATTTTTTTAATGTCAGTTACCATTATTTTACATAACAAATGAGGTATCGTTAATAACAATGTGATTCTTACTTGACATGTAAGAAAAACTATATATATGACTGAAAATTAGCTAAATTGTACCAAAATTGAGATGGTTTGTTGGACGAATGCCGACTTTGAAAACTAATTTTAACATTTAGACACAAGTCTTGAAAAATGAAGCAAATAGACATCATTTATGATGTCATTCATTTGACTTCAAAAATCAACACACAAATTTTCAAAAATACACTTTAGCCCCCCCCCCCCCGTCCCCGGCCCCCTTCATCCAATAAAAATCTGATTTTTAATTTCTTAAAAAAAAATAAAAAAATCTCCAAGAAGCCTCAAAAAAAGCTCCCATTTTCCACCTAATTTCTCCGATTTCGACAGCTTTTCCGGTGACTTTTTCCTTCTCACAACTGAAAACCATCATTATCTTGCTCATTGCTTCCATTGTTACCCCATTATCTTTCAAATATTTTTAAGAAATATTTTTTCACCATTGTTACAAGCTTGAGAAGCTTTCAAAATCACTCCATAACTCGTTAGTATTTCCAGTGGCTTAGATACACTCTAAATTCCTTCCTCCATTCTAGTAGCTAGGAGAGCATCGATAAGAACCCAATTCATTCATTCACATTTTTGTACGAATTTCTTACCAGTTATCAATCAGTCATTGACCCGTTATAGACCGAGATCTTAATCCCAGAGTAGTCTATAATGGCAGTAGCAGAATTTGTTATTGCTGGTGGTGATTATATGGGAGTATGGAAGGAGATTCTCAAATGTTGGAATTGAAAATCTTTTAGTAAGGTGACAGTGCCCATTGCGTTGCATCGTAATGGTTCATATGACGACATGATTGCGAGCGTAATTGAGAGCGGGGAGTTAGCTTGTGAGCCAAGCGACTTGGTCATTAGCTATCTAATGAATGAGAGGGGGAAAAAACATCTCACATTCATAAAGAATGATAAGCAGGTGGCCTTGTGCATGTTGGATGTTGCTGCCGATGGCTCTAGGCATATTGTCATGACCCAATTTCTTAGGTCATAATGGCATCTACTTCATCCCACCAGTAGGTAAGCCAAGTCATACCTCAGAATAGCAAATAACGGGCTAATAGGCGGAAGATATAAAAAAAGAAGAATGAAACCAATAACAACAATAATATAAGTGGAATCAAAGAGATATACATATATATAACATGCTGAACAAGAGAGGGAGAGGACAAAATATACAAAATAAATGAATGACTCACAAGACGTGGTAAAGCCGGTCCAAAAGAGACTAGGACCAAAACAAGAGTACTAGATAGAATTAAAAATATATATAGATACATAGTAGTCTTGGAGATACAAAAGACTGTAACTGAAACAGATAGAGAAGGATTGGCTCTGGACTCCAGAAAGCTCACCCCATCTTTGGATCAGTAGCAGGACCTGAGGATCACGTCAACGTCGATGGCTCGTACTCAGATTTGCATCAGGGAAAAGATGCAAAAGTACAGTATGAGTACCAAAGCAACGGATACTCAGTAGACATCATCAGCTGACTGACTGAGCTCAAATATAGTAAAAACATGAATAAAATGCGAGAGTGTAAGCTAAAGTCAACAATAAAGGGGGGTGAAATGTAAACATCAACTAAACTAAGCAAGTGCGATAAATGAAATAAGTAACTCAAAAGTAACGGCAAAAAACCAATCTACAACCTAATTGGGCCCCCATAAGCCCAGAAAGCAACACACAAAAAGACAATTAACCCTACCGAGCCCCTATAATTCCGTGGGTAACAAGAGGCCAGATGCCGAGCTCAAACCGAAAATAGTGGAAAATAATAAGAGTCCACGTGATCCATGTACAACAAAACTCAGTAAAACTGCAAGAACAACTAGTAACAACCATAATCAACCCCAGAACATCCCAACCATGATCAAAGGCAGATGTTGTACTCAAACCGGAACTCATAGTAACCAAATTCTAACCAGAAACAGGTGATCCCATAAGAAGCCAACCTTAACCGTAAACTGAAGCCCAACTCATGCAACCTAGTGTTTTTAAAGGTGTAAGGCGAGGAGTTTTACCTAGTATGGGACGAGGCGTAAGCTCTGAGGTGATGCCATAGATCCTTTAATTTTTAATATTTTATAGATTAATATAATTAGAAATAAATATTTTTTAAAGAGATAACTCACCAAAATAGTAAAACTACATCAAAATTATAAAAAATAAGTAGAATATGTATCTAAAACTGTTTCAGCAAAAAAAAAAAAATCAAATCCACATAATACAGCTAATATATAAAGTCAATTTTTCATATAATAAACTATTATATGTCCTCCAAACACAAGTTTGTATTAAAAATAGCACATAATTAATCAACCCCCACCTTCTCGTTACCCGATCAGTATATTTACGCACCCATTTACCATATATTATATTTTAAAAGAGAGCAAAAAAAGAAAATAACTTAAAAAGTAGTCACAATGTGACTTGAAAAGAACTAAAAGAAAAGAAAAGAAATAGGAAGAAGAAAGTGTGTACCTAGTACTTTCTTGAGTAGCGGCGCCGCCGACACCCACCGACAAATACATTTGAAAGTGTGACTTTTAAGTTTTCTTTTACTTTTGATTTGAGTATTTATGTGTTTACCAATCATATATTTTAGTATTAAGTTTAAATAAGAGATTTAATAGGAAAAAATTATTTTACTTTGTAAAGTTTTCTGGGCTTACGCCTAATTTGCATCTCACGCTTAGGTGAACGCCCAAATGCTTAGGCAAACGCCTCAAATTTTGAGGCATTTTCCATTCAGTACTTTCACCTCCCCACAACGCATCAGGGCGTTTTTGGCTAAGCCTCTCCCCGAGGCTCACCTCACACTACCTTTTAAAACACTTAGTAAACCATTACCGTGAACCGACGCTAGTCTCATACCAGAACTCATAAAAAGTAGCAATAGAGCATACTCCGAGTCTAAATCGGAGCTGAAATGTATAAGTATATATGCTTAACTAGATAACGTGAAGAAATCCAAGGGTTTCAGGCCTATCTCAAATCCCTAAAGTCTTATAACCGATCTTGGGAGGTTAAGTCCACTAAAGCGAGGCGGGTCTCCATCTACTAGGTCAAGATGGTGCGGTCCAGGGTTGGTTACTACTCTACCCGGGTAAAAGAAGCTACATAGGCCAGAAATCAAGTCTAAGTCAACCCCAACCCAAGAAAATAGCCTAAGGTAGCAGCCAGGAGTCTAACTAAGACTAAAGGAGCTTCATTCAAGACATCCTATCTAGAAAGGGCAGTGGGGCTTACTACTGGATCCCGACAACCCAACCTAAGGCAAAGACCTAACCGAATCAAGTCTAAGGCTTCCTAATCCCACCCCAAGGTACTACAAGAACTAATTCTAGTCTTAAAGGATGACAATACACTACCCTAAGGGAGAACAAACCCAAATTCTACCTAAAATGGGGCCCTAACCAGCTAAATAAGGCGTAAACATGATAAATGATAACCGGGCTTAAACTACCAGCCAAAACTAGCACAATATTATACTAATACCATAATCAAGCTCAATCTAAAAGAAGGGTAAGCCTAGCCTATGTGGACGTCGTCGAATACTCACCGAATCCTCTAAACGAAAGCTTTCCCTTTCGAGAAGCCTCCGAGAGTTTCCATGCTATCAAAATAATGATATATGCATCAAGATAAGAAAATCGATACCTATATTTCCTATATATGCTCCGATTCAGAAATTAGACTAAAAATCCCAAGTGACGCCCGCTTGCCGAATCACAAAATTAAAACCGTCACAGCATCCCACTCAGCTCAAGGATCAATTGCCACATGAATTTAGCTAAATTCAAACTCAAATAGTAGAAAAATCATTCCCAACCACCATCAAAAATTAAAGAATCTATTCAGATAATTTTGCTAGAAATTAGGCGGAACTTACGGAGATATCGACTATCACGAACCCACCAACACGTCCTCACGCTAATCCTAGCCTCAAAAACTCAATTCCCTTACAATTTTAGATTTTACAATGTTCTCTAATGGAGGATTTCACTTAGAGTATATGCTGAAAAATGAAGGAGGGTGATATATATGACATACCAGTGATGGCCGCTTTAGCAGCTAAATAACCGCTAAAGCGGTCACCGCTAAAGCGACCAGGCCCAGGCTCCCAAGGCTCAGCTAAATCAGTCCAGAGAAACTAAAGTGACTGTCGCTAAAGCGGTGCTCAGCCGCTTAAGCGGTTGCACCAGATACTTGGCACCAGCCAAGTTCAACAAGTCCTAATGGACTCCGATCGGGTGCTCAAAATTGGCTCGAAATCCCGTGCTCGCAAATGAACTATGCTACCCTATAAAATTTGATGTTTTGGACTCAATGGTGCTATTGAAATTTCCATCTGGGGTCATTTCGATAAAAAGGGGGTCCCACACCTCCAATGGCCATTTTAACGAAAATCCACCCTAAAGCACAAAATGAGTTCGGAAGCCTCAGAACCCAGACCAAGGGTCCGCCTAGCTCTAAATAGCTCTAAAATTGACATTTTAGAGCTATTTAGACTATCAGAAATGGCATCCGGGGCCGTTTACCTGAGGTTTTAGCCCAAGACCCATTCCTTTTCTTCAAAAGCTCCAAAATAGGAAAATGGCTCTAAAAACCAAATAAACTACCCAGTAACCGAACTGTCAGTCCCAGCAAGTCACATATGACCTGGGGCAGCTATAGGAAAGCTCTAAATGCAGAAAAGGCACTAAAACATAGGTAATGACCGGGAGGATCATTACAACATCCATTACTAAAAGGACTTTAGTTCACAAAAGTAAAGGATAAAGATGTACCTAAAGGCTCGAACAGGTAGGGATATTGGGTCCGCATATCACGCTCGGTCTACCAGGTAGCCTCCTCGACTAGATAATGTCTACACTGAACCTTATCCACAAGAATGTGTCTAGAGTGCAACTGTCTGACATTTCAGGCTAAAATAGAAACAGGCTCCTCTGTAAAGGTCAACCTCTCATCCAACTGAATTGAGTCCCACCGAAGCACGTGAGACTCATCCAAAATATAACGCCACAACATAGATACATGAAAAATTGGATGGATGGCTAAAAAAGTTGGAGGCAAAGCTAACTCATATGCTACCTTCCTAACTATCCCTAGAATCTCAAATGGCTCGATATACCTGGGGCTGAGCTTTCCCCTCCTCCCGAACCTCATCACGCCCTTCATGGGTGATACTCGCAAAAAGACCCAATCACAAACTCTAAACCTCAAGGCACTAAGTCTTCAGCATAACTCTTCTGCCTGCTCTGAGTTGTCAGTGGTCTATCCTGAATCACCCGAACCCGATCCAAAAACTCACGAAGCAAATCTATACCATGGGGCCTAACCTCAAAAGTATCAAACCAACCAACTGGAGATCAACAATGCCTACCATACAACGCGTAGAATGGGGACATCTGAATACTCGAATGGTAACTGTTATTATAAGCAAACTCCGCCAAAGCTAAAAACTGGTACTACTGACCTCCAAAATCCAATACACAAGCACATAGCATATCATCCAAAACTTGAATAGTCTGCTTCAACTGCCCGTCAGTCTAGGGGTGAAAAGTGGTGCTAAGGTCCACTTGGGTACCCAACTCCTCCTGAAATGTCCTCCAGAAGCTAGAGGTGAACTTGGAGCCTCGATCTAAAATAATGGACACAGGTACCCCAGGAAGGCAAACCACTTATCGAATATAGATACGGGTTAACTTCTCGATGCTGAAAGAAGTCTTAATAGGGATAAAATGAGCAGACTTGGTCAATCGATCCGTGATAAACCAAATGCTATCAAAACCACGAGATGTACGAGGCAAACCACCCAAGAAATGCATAGTGACCCGCTCCTACTTTCACTCAGGAATGGGTAGTCTTAGAAGCAATCCACCAGGTATCAGATGCCCGGCTTTCACCTACTGACAACATAAGCACCGAGCCACAAACCCTGCTATATCTCTCTGCATACCACTCCACCAGCAATGCTGCCTCAAATACCTATACATCTTAGCTGTCTCAGGGTGAATAGAATCTAGAGTTGTGCACCTGTATCAATTGAACCAAATCTCTGAACCTCGGAACACAAATACGATCTTCGAATCTCAGAACACCCTCATAATCTAAGGTAGCCCTCCTGGACTCACCCCTCACACCTGACCCCGAATGCTACGAAGCCTACCATCCTCAAACTGACGACCCCAAATCTGCTCCAAGTAGATCTGGCCTCGACATTAGCAAGAATCCTCCTGGGTCAGACATATCAAGATGAACCATCATGTTGGCTAAGGACTGGATATCTAAAGCCAATAACCGCAGTAAAACTAAAATGAAAGCCAAGCTACCCATACTCACTGCCTTCCGGCTCAAGGCGTCCGCTACTACATTCGCCTTGCCCTGAGGTATAGAATAGAGATATTGTAATCCTTCGACAACTCAATCCATCTATGCTGCCTCGAATTAAGCTCCTTATAGGTCATAATGTACTGAAAACTACGATGGTTTGTGATGATCTCACAACGAACACCATACAAGTAATGCCTCTAAATCTTAAGAGCGAAAACTACCACAGCTAACTCCAACTCATAAGTGGGGTAGTTGCGCTCATACATGCCTTGATGCATAAATAATAACACGACCTTGTTACATCAGAACACACCCTAAACCAACACCAAAAGCATCACAATAGATGGTGAACCCCTCGCACTCAACTGAAAGAGTCAATATAGGAGCTGAAGTGAGCAAAACCTTGAGCTTAAGAAAGCTCGCCTCACAACTCACGGACCACTAAAATGGAACCTTCTTCCTAGTCAATGTAGTCATAAGGGCTGCAATAGTAGCAAATCTCTAGACAAACAGCCTATAGTAGCTACCAAACCAATAAAACTGCGAACCTCAATAGGAGACGTAGGCCTAGCTCAATCACGAATAGCCTCAATCTTCATAAGGTCCACCATAATACTGTCTTTGGACACAACGTACCCCAAGAAAGTTACATGCTCAAGCCAGAACTCGCACTTTGAGAATTTGGCAAAAAGCCTATGATCTCTCAAAGTGTGGAGCATAGTCCTCAAATACTACTCGTGCTCCTTCTTACTCCTCTAATATAACAGGATGGCATCAATGAAAATAATCATGAATGAGTCTAAAAAAGGCCTAAAAATGTTGTTTATCAAGTCTATAAATGTTACTGGGGCATTGGTCAACCCAAAAGACATCACTAGGAACTCATAATGGCCGTAACGAGTTCTAAAAGCTGTCTTGGGGATGTCCTCAGCCTTGATCCTCAACTGATGGTAACCAAACCTCAAATCAATCTTAGAAAATACTGCTGCACCCTAAAGCTGGTCAAATAAATCATTGATACGAGGCATAGGATACTTATTCTTCATTGTTACCTTATTCGGCTGCCTGTAGTCGATACACATAAGCAGAGAACTATCCTTTTTCTTCACAAATAGAACTGGAGCTCCCCAAGGCAATATACTCGATCTGATAAAACCCTTACCCAAAAGATCATGAAGCTGAATATTTAGCTCCTTTAGCTTGCCTGGAGACAAACGGTAAGGAGCCATAGAAATAGGTAGGGTGCCCAGCTCGAGGTCAATAGAAAACTTTATGCCATGCTCAGGAGGAAGGCCAAGTAGATTGGTAGGAAAAAAATTAGGAAAATCATGAACAACAGGAACAGAGTCAAGCGAAGGACTCACAACACTAACATCCTAAACATAAGCTAGGAATGACTCACAACCCCTTGATACCAGTCTCCTAGCCCGAATATAAGAAATAATCCTCATCGGCGCACGACTAAAATAATCCTACCACACAATTGGGGGTATGTCAGGCATGTCTAAGGTAACGATTTTGGCGAAGCAATCCAAGATAGCATGGTAGGGGAAGAACCAATCCATGCCCAAAATTACGTTAAAATCCACAATATCTAACACAATGAGATCAACTCGAGTATCATACTCTCGAAAAGTCACCAAACATGATCTATAAAACCAATTCACAACTAAGGAATCACCCATGGGGGTAGCCATACATAATGGCACAGATAAAAACACTAAAGACAAACCCAACCACAATGCATAATAAGCAGAAATATATGAAAATATGGAGCCGGGATCAAATAATGCAGAAGCTAGTTAATGGCATACTGAAATCATACCTGTAATCACAGCATCCGAAGCCTCAGCCTCTGGCCTACCAGGTACAACATATAAATGGCCCTATTCGCTGCTGGACTGGGTTCCTGCCCGAAAACTTGTCCTACCTACCTAAGGACCACCTCTGGAACCTTGGGGACCACCCCTACGACCCTGTGCACCACTTCTAGCTAGAGGCGGTACTGATCTAATCGGCTGAACACTCTGAGCTACAAGCTCGATAATCTCATGACGGTGACACTCTCTAGAAAAATGTCCAACAACACCACACTTATAACAATCCCCTGGCACCCTGCTCTATCTATAAGGTCCGACAGATCTGGAATAGCCACCTCAACCTGATAACCCTGACTGAACACCCTTCACTAGCTGACTACTGGTATGATAATCAGAACTACCATAACTGGGCTGGCCCCCATCTAAAATCTGAAATGCTACCTTAACGGTCCTACTAGGCAGACCCTGGTGCTCGTGCTGATAAGACTGATGCTGGGGGTACCTCCCCTAAAATCCTCAGCCCCTGAATTGTGAGCCGATGTGGCTCCCACTGTAACTACCCTAATAACGAGGCCTCTTATTGCTGCTCTCTTGGGCCTCTCAATCTATCTCTTCAATAGTATAGGCATGATCAATAATATTAGTATAAGATTTCCCTAAAGTCACCAAACTTTGAGTAGCCCTGCAGAGTAATAGTCTCAGCCCTCTAAAAAACACCGAACCCTTTCGTACTCTATAGGTAAAATCATAGTGGCATGCCTATCTAGATCGTGAAACCTCACCTCATACTTGACCACAGTCATAGAACCCTGTATCAATGCAGAAAACTCATTCCTAAGGCGCTCGTTCATGCTGCGAGGCATGATCTTCCCCAAGAAAGCCTCAGAGAATTGAGTCCAAGTTAAAGAGGGAGATCTAGCTGGCCTAGAATCAAGATAACCTCTCCACCACTGTCATGCGGCCCTGTTAAGCTGATATGTAGTATAATATACTCCGTATGATTCAACCAACCCCAAATTATACAGTCTCTCCTCACAACTAGTCAGAAACTCATAAGCATCCCCTTTTGGGGTCCCAGCAAACCTGTGTGGAGTCAACCTCAGAAATTAGACCTGCATCTTTTGCTCCTCTGTAGTCATAACTAGATGGGCCACTACCAGCTATGGAACTATCGATGTTGGTGGAACCTCTACTCTAGGAGTCGCAGCTGCAGGTTGCGCCCCTATATCAATACCCCCCTGGGCTCCTGTCTGAGCCCCATCTATCGGTGGACCACAAACTAACCCTAATAACTGAACCAATGTATCATGGAGAACCGAAGAAGATATAAACCCGGGTGGGGCCTGGGATGCCCCCGACCCACCTGCTGTTGTGGCTGTGGAATCTCTGGTGCTATCTCTGGCTCAAGAGCTATAATGGGATCTGGAGATAGCTCCCTAGCCTGTCCTCGACCTTGGGGTCGACCTTTGGCAGCAAGCTCAGGGCTTGATCCCTAGCTGCCATACCCTGCGTCCTAACCATCTACAAAAGAGTGAAACAAAAATAAGAATTTAGAAATAAATACTGACACAATGCACGGAAGTGAACCAAGAAAGATGAGATTTTCCTAAAAATGTCCTGTAGCCTCCCAAAGATAGGACACAGACGTCTCCGTGCTGATTCATGAGACTCTACTAAACATTGGCTCTCGTACCAATAATACCTGTTAACATAGGCTCTGATACCAAGTTGTCATGACCCAATATCTCAAGTCATGATGGCACCTACTTCAACCCACCAGTAGGTAAGCCAAGCCATAGCCCAGAATAGCAAATAACGGGCTAATAAGCGAAAGATATAAAGAAATAAGAATAAAACCAATAACAGCAATAATATAAGTGGAATCAAAGAGATACACATATATATCTAAGATGCTAAACAAAAGAGGGAGAGGACAAAATATATAAAATAAATCCCTCACAAGACCTGATAAAGCCGGACCAAAAGAGACTAGGACCAAAAAAAGAGTACTAGACAGAATCCAAAATATATATAGATACATAGTAGTCTTGGAGATACAAAAGACTATAACTAAAACAGATGGAGGAGAATTGCTCTGGCCTCCAGAAAGCTCACCCCATCTTCGGATCAGTAGCAGGGCCTGTGGATAACGTCAACGTCGATGGCTCGTACTCAGATTTGCATCAGGGAAAAGATGCAAATGTATAGTATGAGTACCAAAGTAACGGGTACTCAGTAGACATCATCGGACGACTGAGCTCAAATATAGTAAAAGCATGGATATAATGCGAGAATGTAAGCTAAAGTCAATAATAAAGGGGGTAAAATGTAAACATCAACTAAACTAGGCAAGTGCGATAAATTAAATAACTAACTCAAAAGTAACAAGAAAAAATCAATCTACAACCTAACTGGGCCCCCATAAGCCCAGAAAGTAGACACACAAGAAGACAATTAACCCTACCGAGCCCCCATAAGTCGGTGGGTGCAGACAAGAAGAACTTAGGTAAGAAACATAAATAACCATTAACTATAAGAGTCTCGATAACAGTCCGACCCCAATTCTATAATGAAAGTGTTTATATATATCGGGCTTGAACCGAAACCAATGGATAGTAAAAAGAGGCCAAACGCCGGGATCAAACCAGAAATAGTGGATAATAACAAGAGGCCAAGTGACCCATGTACAACAGAACTCAGTACAACTGCCATTACTCCTAGTAACAACCATAACCTACAACAGAAGATCCCAACCGTGATCAAAGACAGATTCCAGACTCGAACCGAAACTCATAGTAACCAAATCGTAACCAGAAACAAGTGATCCCATAAGAAGCCAACCTCAATCATAAACTGAAGCCAAACTCATGCCGAAACTCATAAATAGTAAATCGTAACCATAAATCAATGCCAATCACATATGAGAACTCATAAAAAGTAGCAATAGAGCATACTTCTGGCCTGAACTGGAGCTGAAATATATAAGTATATATGTATAACTAGTTCGCGGGAAGAAATCCAAGGGTTTTAGGCCTATCTCCAATTCCTAAAGTCATATAACCAATCTCGGGTAGTTAAGTCCACTGAGGCGAGGCAGGTCTCCATCTACTAGGTTAAGGTGGTGTTGTCCGAGGTTGGTTACTACTCTACCCCGGGAAAAGTAGCTAAATAGGCCACAAATCAAGTATAAGTCAATCCCAATCCAAGTAAATAGCCTAAGGTGGCAGCTAGGAGTCTAACTAAGCCTAAAGGATCTTCGTTCAAGACATCCTATCTAGAAAGGGTAGTGGGGCCCACTACTAGATCCCAATAACCCAACCTAAGGAAAACACCTATCCAAATCTAGTCTAAGGCTTCCCAATTCCGTCCCAAGGTACTATAAGCACAAATTCTAGTCCTAAAGGATGACAATACACTATCCTAAGGGAGAACAGGCCCAAATTCTATTGAAAATGGGGTCTTAACCGGCTAAATAAGGCATAAACATGCTAAACAATAACTGGGCTTAAACCTACCCAAAACTAGCACAATAGAATACTAATACCATAATTAAGCTCAATCTAAAATAAGGGTAAGCCTAGCCTCTCTGGATGCCGTTGAACGCTCGCCGGATCCTCTAAACTGGAGCTTTCCCCTTTTGAGAAGCCTCCTAGAGCTACAACGCTATCAAAATAATGATCTATGCATCAAAATGAGAAAATTGATACCTATATTGCGTATATATGCTTCAAGTCAGAAATCAGACTAAAAATCCCATATGGAGCCCGCTTGCGAAATCTCAAAATTAAAACTGTCACAACATACTACTCAGCTAAAGGATCTATTGTCATATGAATTTAGATAAATTCGAGCTCAAACAGTAGCAAAATTAGTCCTAACCACTATCGAATATTAAAGTATCAATTCGAAGAATTTCGCTAGAAATTAGGCTGAACATACTGAGATATCGACGATCACAAGCCCACCAAGACGCCCCCATGTTAATCCCGGCCTCAAACATTCAATTCCCTCACAATTTTGGAGTTTACAATGGTCTCTAATGGAGGATTTAACTTAGAGTATATGCTGAAAAATGAAGGAGGGTGATATTTATGACATACCAGCGATGGCCGCTTTAGCGGCTAAATGACCACTAAAGTGGTCACCGCTAAAGCATCCAAGGGTCGCCAAAGCGACCAGGCCCAGGTTGGACATGCTCCGCTAAAGCAGTCCAGAGCCACTAAAACGATTGCTGCTAAAGCATTTCCCAACCGCTAAAACGATCTTTTGGCCGCTTAAGCAGTTGCACTAGATACTTGGGACCAGCCAAGTTCAACAAGTCCCAACGGACTTCGATAGGGTACTTGGGATTAACTCGAAATCTCGTGCTCACAAATGAACTATGCTACCCTACAAAATTTGACATTCTGGACTCAACAGCGCTATCAAAAATTTTATCCGGGGTCATTCCGATAAAATATGGGTCCCACACCCCCAAGGGTCGTTTTAACCAAAATCTACCCCAAAGTCCAAAAGGAGTCCAGAAGCCTCGGGACCCAGACCAAGGGTCCCCTTAACCTAAAATTGATATTCCAAAGCTGTTGAGACTGTTAGAAATAGCATCTAAGGAAGTTTACTGGAGATTTTGGCCAGAGACCCATTCCTTAACTTCAAAAGATCCAAAATAGGGAAATGGCTCTAAAAATCAAACGAACTGCCCGGTAACCGAATTGTCAGTCCTGGCAAGTTATAAATGACCTGGGACAGCTGTAAAAGAGCTCTAAACTCGAAAAAGACACAAAAATATAGGAAATAACCTGGAGGGTCATTACACCTATATTGAGGATAAATGTCATTATGAGGTCTCCGGTAGAACTATGAATTCAGCCCCACCCCTACCACCACACCCGACAGTCGACGAAGATGATTTTGTTTAACATGAGAGCTTGGGTGATCATTCAATGAACATGGATAATCATACAGTGGATACGAAAGATCCCGAATATTTTCAAAAAGAGTGTGGATCGGGATCACAACCCAACCATTTCTTCTCCTATGAAACTAATTTCTACAAAGAATAAACATTCAGTAGCAAGAAAGAACTGAAAATTTTCTTGTTTGTCCCCTTTTTCTGTTGGTAATATGTATGTATTGCAATGAACATTATGAATAAAACAATTTTAGTTTCATAACTATTTTTGTACTTTTTATAATTGTTTATGAATAGAATAATTTATTACTTTAATAATAAATTAGTAGGAGACAAAATATCATATAAATTTTTTTATATTATAATAGAAAATGACTCTGTTATATCACTGATTAAATGATTATATAGAGTTTGAATAATTTGATAAAACAAGTGTGTACTCTGTTTCATCATAACTATAGATCAAGTCTATAATATAGACTAGACACGACTCTTAGTCTATACTACACTAGCTTAATATACATGGTCTAAAATTAATTAACCCATGACCGAGATTGGAACTATCCTCTACGTCTATGTTATACCAGATGAGTATATAGCCATCACTAGTATATAAAAAAAGAGAATAATTAAATAAATTAAATTAAATTATGTGAATATATATAATTCAAGCAATCAAATACAAGTCATATAATCATATAAGAGTCCATATAAATTGGGGTGGTGATTAAAGGGGTATGAGGATGAGTAATGGTTGAACAAACAACATCTTCAGAGTCATGTTTGTCAAAGTATAAGTATAGGTTCAACCACTACTCATCCTCATACACCTTTGATCACCACCCCCAATTTATGTGGACACATAACTTGTATTCAATGCTTGAATTGTGTAAATTCACATAAGTTAATTTAATTTATTTAATTATTTCCTCTTTTGACGATATACTAGTGATGGTCTATAAACATGTATACTAATCTACGAGGTGTATAATTGATTAAGGCCATTGTTGATACTGGACTATTCTTTAAGTCTATAATATACCAGATGAATATATAGCCATCACTAGTATATGGACAAAAAAAATAATTAAATTAATTAAATTAAATTATGTTAATTTACACAATTCAAGCATTCAATACAAGTTATGTGATCATATAAGAGTCAACATAAACTGAGGGTGGTGATCAAAGGGGTATGAGGATGAGTAATGATTAACAAACAACACATTCTTAGAGCATACTTATGTTTTGACAAATATTACTCTGAGGATATTGTTTGTTCAGTCATTACTAATCCTCATAGCCCTTTGATCACCACCCCAATTTATGTAGACTCTTATATGATCATGACTTGTATTGGAATGCTTAAATGATGTAAAATAACATAATTTTAATTTAATTTATTATATATATATATATATATATGATGGCTATATATTCATCTGGTGTATTATAGAATAAATGTATAGTCTAGTCTTTATACTGATTGTAATTAATAATACACCTAGTCTATATATTGCCAAGCATTAGTAATTTAATTTAATTAATTATTCTTTTTTTGCCATTAACTAGTATTTTAGGACCATTATATGAACTTGTCATCATTATGATCACGTGTCAAACTGATGTGAATTCCCAAATAATATAACTAAGTTTTTCACTAGGTATGGATGGTGTTAAATTTCTTAATTTAATTAAATTAATTAATCACACTTTTTGCTAGATACTAATGTTTTAGGACCATTATATGGACCCGTACAAAGAACTATATATACCATACAAATGATTGATAGTCAATCACATCAATCTATAATTGACTATGCACACGGTAAAGCATCTAGCATATTGATGGTCGATGTTTTTTTATTATAGTCTTTCTTTATATCCAACTATAACAAAATTAAAATATAATATTTTTTCGATAACAAAGTAAATCTTCTAATTTTCAACGGTATCATCTGAAAGATCGATAATAGAGTCTAAAATAAAAATGATTCAATTACATTAATAGTTTTGCATATACCAACAACATAGGTAATTATAGACTAAGATAACTACTATCAACCAGTACAGTTGATTATAAGTTGGGTGAAAGGTGTTGACGACAATGATGGTGATCGTATGATGGTCAAGTTAGAATCTTTAAGGACTTTTCTCCTCTTTATTTTATTATTTTTGTGGTCTATATACAAATAATAGAATGTTAGAGTACTATACTATGATGAATTAGCAAAAAAATATGACCAAAAAAAAGTACCATTCAAACAAACAAAATAAGTAAAAATAACATATATTTTGATTTAAAAAAATGGGTTAAAATAAGTCTATTAATACACCAAGATAAATTTATAGAACAGAAATAGAAAAAACACACACAATCGAAATAAGCAAAATCAGTAGAAATAAATAAGAAAACAAGGAATAATGACTCAAATCAAGTTAGGTAAAAATGTAGATAACTTGAAATGTCAATAATAGAAAGATAATTTGGAAGAACGAACACCCATTTGACAGTAAATTCTATGAGATTTCTTGAAAAAAATTCAAACATATTTCAAGCGTCGACATATCAATAGGGGGAAAATGAAAATAGAAAAAAAAAATTGTTCTTTAAAGTTTATTAGTATGTGGGTTTCTGAAGAAATAGTATATGAAAGTTGTTTCTAGGTGATTCTATTTATTTAGTCTTTTCAAAGAGCATATAATGATCGATGCCTAGACAATGATTGTGATCTACAATTGATTTATGTCTATATTATGAGTGTGGTCTATAACTGGTCGCCTGGTTGATGATCGTAAAAATTTCAGTACAATGAATAAGAAAGGCTGATTGGATCTCTTACAAATAACCACATGAACTACTGGAATAGAGCTAAGATTAAGAATGATAATTGTGATTTTGTATATGCTCAAGTTAAGGGTGATAAAACCATCAACATTATAACTAATGAGGCTCTATACCAAAAAAGTGGGAGCTTTAATAACAATGAAGAAAAATTTGAAAGCATATATAATGGCTAAAGTGATGAAAATTCTACTAATCGTGAAGTGATTTTTCGATAAGAGACAAAAAGTTTGACCCAAAAAAAGAACTAAAAAGGGAGAAAATGAAAGTTTTTAAAGAAAAAAGAAGCATTGATTTTCATCTTGATCCAAAAAATCAAGAATTTTTTTCTTTGGAAAAAAATATCAACATGGAGCTCAAAATGCTTGAAATCAAAAGATAAAATATTTGATAATAACAAATGAAGAGTTTCGAGATTGGAGGAGAAGATAAATCGAATGAAAATATTTAGAGTTTGAAGAAAAAAGAATGAGAATGAGGTGGAGAGAAAAATGGGCTGAAGTTTATTTTAAGAAAATGTAAGGCACCTTAGTGCATTTTTTAAAGAAGTTAAAGTTTGATCACAAGTTTTTAAAATGTTGAAAAGGCCCATAACCCCAAAATCGGACCCCACTTTTCTCCACTTTTTCCATTTTTCAAACCCTAACCCTAAAAATAAATGAAAAAGAAAAAAGTGGGCATGGGGTGAAATAAGTTTTTCTAGTGAGTAGCATTCTAATTATTCTCTAGTAACTTGATCGTACTCAATAAAGTAATAATAAAATTGACATGGTATAGATTTCTTAAAATGACCAGTCGAAACGAGCTATTATTTTTATTCATCTACCATTTTTATTGTTTTAAATAATAGAAATTATATACTTTGCATAAATTAATGAAGAGTTTAATTACTTCTCTATTTTATATTTTTTATTTTGTGTTGTGCTTTATACCTTTTATTTTAAAATAAAAATTATACTCCCTCCTTTCCTTTTTTTTTTGGTAACTAAGTTATTTTATTAATCACCAAATGAAACCTTACAAATCCACAATATAGTTACAACCTAACTAGCTGTCACTAATCGGAAAAAACTCTAAAACAAACAGACTCATCCATCTCTAAAAGAGACTAAAACATAAGCAATTAGTATCTATCACAAACCAAGGCTTCAAAAGTACAAAGTTGTAGTAGACTTCGTACTCCAGGTGATGCTCTAACATTACAGATAAAAGCAACTTCCTTGACAATGTCGAGTAATGGTCTATTCTTCTTCTCTAACACCCATTGATTTCTCTCCATCCATCTAGCATAGATGACCTCTGCATATACTAATCTGAAAATATGAGCTGCCTTTAATCTACCTTTGGCATGTGACAAAGTCCAAGCTAAATGCATGCTCCAGGTAGTTGCAGAATAAAGTTATCTCCTCAGCCAAGTCAGAATAATGTCCCATAGGGCTCTAACAAAGGGATAAATGACAAATAAATGTTCATTAATTTCCGTCAGAGCCTGGAAAAACACACACTTAGGTTCAATATCAATTCCCCATGTAAGTAACTTGTCACCAGTGAGAAACCTAGATTGTAGGTGAAGCCACATTGTAAATATGGATTTGGCTCGAGCTTCAGTACGGAACATGAGACAATTCCATGTCACCCTTTCTGATGGTGGGAGTAATTGGAGGTAGATATACCTGATGTTGATCTTGTTTTGTAATCTAGGTAATTAAATCTACTGCCACACACTCTCAGCATTCACAATTTTCTTCACTAACCAGCAGGCCTATTTGGGAGATTGTATTGATTCCAAAGGTTGACCCTTTATGTAGTACTCGTGCACCCACCTTATCTACATCTTATCTTGTTTGTGAGCTAAGTCCCAATAGGTCTTAGCTAGGACTGCTTTATTCCACAAATGTAAATTAATAAGATTGAGGCCCTTAACACATTTAAAAGTGCACATTCTATCCCAAGCAACAAGTGCCTTCTTTGTAATCACATTACTAACCAACCAGATATAGTTTCTATGATGAGCATCAATAATATAATCTTCCATACTTTAGTAGGAATTTGAAATAGTTGGGCCTAATAGGCTTGGATACCAAACAACACAGTCTTAACTAGTTGTATTCTGCCACCATAGGATAATTTCTTAGCAGTCCAAGAAGAGATCCTAGCCACTATTTTCTCAATGAGTGATTGCCAGTGAATGAGAGAGTTTTCTAGAAGGAAGAGGCACACCTAGGTATTTGAAAGGTAACTCCCCCTTCCCAAATCCTAAGTGTTGAAGAATATGATCTCTCACTGGCTGATCCACACCACTAAAATATACACAATTTTTGTCCATGTTTGCTTGTAATCCAGAAGAAGTAGCAAAATGGTCAAAACATTATTTTAGAGCAGAAGTAGAAGCTAAATTACCTTTAGCAAACAAGAGGAGATCATCAACAAAGCTTAAGTGAGTACTACCCAACTTTTTGCATCTAGGCTGAAACTAAAAATTCCAATTATTCTTAAGATCATTTAGTCCCCTACTTAAGTACTCCATAGCAATAGCAAACAAAAATGAGGATATTGGATCCCCTTGTCTGAATTCTTTAGCGGCATTAAAAGGAATAGTATGCTCACCATTAACAACCACAAAGTGATTGACAGTTTCTACACATTCCATGACCCATCTGGTGAATATATCTGGAAACCCCAAACCCTCTATGACTTGCTTGAGAAAGATCCACTCCATAGAGTCATAAGCTTTCTTGATATCAATTTTAATCATGAACCTTGGAGAGGTACTTTTCCTAGAATATCCTTTGATCAGTTAATGGGCCAGTATAATATTATCTGTTATTCTTCTTCTAGGAATGAACCCAGCTTGGGCCTCACATACAACAGTACCATAAATTTCTGTAATCTAACAGCTAAAATCTTTGAAATGATCTTGTAGAGAACTGTACAACAAACAATTGGTCTAAATTCTCCAATAGTATTAGGTTTATCCATTTTAGGCACTAGGGTGATGGAAGCACAATTGATAGGTCTCAACAGTTTCCTAGTAGAAAAAAAAATCTAGTATTTCTTTGCAAACATCCTGCTTAACAATGGACCAAGTCTTTTTAAAGAAAAATACATAATAACCACCAACACCTGGAGTCTTATCATCACCAATGGACTACAAGCAGCCAGTAATTTCTTTTTCAATAACCCACTGACAAAGACTAAGTTGTTGGTCATGAGACAGATGGGGTCCATTTCTCATAGTCAAAACATTCACAACAGGTAGAGATGAAGCAGCAGATCCCATAAGACTTTTATAGAACATTATATTCTCATTTTGAATATCACTAGGAGAAGTTAGTCTGTTTACTAAGATAGAACATGAGTCTGGTTCCTATAACTCCTTTCCTTCACAACAACAATGAAGTATTTAGTATTTGAGTCCCAAAGTTGTATCCACTTAATTCTGGACTTCTATTTTATAGCACTCTCTTCAAGTAAGGACCATTTTTCTAACTTCAACAGAGTCTCTTCCTCCAGATCAGTTAGGCATCAGAGTATTGATTGTTTATATTGTGCTGAATAGCCTCTAGTTCACTTTTTACTGCCTCAATCCTCTGGGTAATGCCTTTAAAGTGATGCTCATTCAACTGCTTAAGCACTGGTTTTAGAGCCTTTAATTTCAACCAAATGTTCCTCATAGTGTTGGGATTCAATTGAATATCCCAAGTATCTTGTACTAGTTCCAAGAAGTTATCGTGAGACCCCCAAATATTAAAAAATCTAAATGGTATTTTAGGTGACCATGTAGATGTTTTAATAGATAGTAGCATGGGGGAATGGTATGAAAGAGAGGGCAACTCATAGTTTGTAACAACATTTCCCCAATTCATCATCCACATGTTATTACCAAATACTCTATCAAGCTTACTACAAATTCTGTCAGAACCTCTTTGTTTATTTGACCAAGTATAGTATTCTCTTGTCCATGGAAGCTCATTGAGGAACAAGTCATGAATACACTCTGAGAATTCTTTGATCTCTGCAGGAGTAATGGGATTGTACACAATCTGTCTAGAAGAGATAAAACAACATTAAAATTCCCCCACACAATCCATGAAGTGGAAACACCACTAGATAGAGAGGTTATGGAATCCCAAAGTATCATTCTCTATGCAACAGTATTGAATCCGTAGACAACAGTTAGATAACACATGAAACCAGTCCTTCTACCTTTGATTAAGGACTGAATTAATTGAGCTTCCACCTTGAGAGCAGTAACTTCATAGCAATTGTCATCCCACAACAACCAAATTCTTCCATTATTAACATCTTGATAATTGGTTTGAAGGTTCCATCCTGGAGCAATAGTCTTAGCCACTCTATTAACCCTGGTTTCCTTGACTCTTGTTTCTAAAAATGCAGCTAAAGTTATATGTTTCCTACTCATTTAACTCTTAATTTCTCTTTGTTTGTACCCTTTATTGATTCCCCTTACATTTCATATAAGCCAAGTCATAGAGTAATAGTAGAAGTTCCACCACTATCAGGTGGATCAGGCATAGTAACTCCAGTTTCCCTTTACCCTTAGCACTCCCCAACTTAGGAAACTCCTCTTCACACTCCAAAGCAGGAATTTTTGGGACATCGTGGCTGCTAGAGGAAGCATCAAGTGTAGATGTAGTCTACTTAGGAGAACGGGATCCCTGCATCTTCTCTTGTTGTAGGGAGCTACTTTTCTGTTGGTCAACCTCAGGTGGATGCATAGTAGTAACTGCTAGTTGTGTTTGAGGAAGTGGATTATCCTCACTAGAGACTAACATATCATTTACAACAGGAGGGGGGACTCATCTCTAGGTTGCCAAGTTTGTACAAATCTATTTGGAGGAGGTCTATGTTGCTGAACATTCTGAGGGGCTCTTCTAGCCCTTCTTCTTCTCCTTGGCTGTTCAAAAGAATGATCTTCAGGTTCTTATGGCTCCGAAAAAATATGACCAACACTTTGGTATTTTGGACAGAATTCAGGCTTCCAATCATACACAACCCCTTGTTGAAACACTTTGCCAGAGGGGTCTTTGACTGAAATTCCAGAAGGCAAGGGCTTAGTCACGTTAGCTTAAATTAGCATTCTTACAAAGGAAATTCGAGATTGTTTAGTAGTGCATTCATCTGCATACAAAGGCACCCTAATAGCACTAACAATTTTGCTTAGTGAATCACAACTCCAATAACTCATGGGTAATTTTGGAAACTTAACCCAAAGTGGGATCTCAGTGAGGAGTTCTCTACGGAGGTCAAAATTTGGGGTCCAAGGCTTAAGAATCAAAGGCCTTTTGTTAATTGAGTATGGACCAGCACATTAAACTACATTCATATCATTTTTATCTAAGAATCTGACTACATAATATCCCTTTTCATGGTAGTAGATATCTGGCTTTGCCACATTAAACCATAGTTGATGAATAGTTCTGCACATATAATTGTAGCTCGGAGCCTCTCCAATAACATAGACAATCAATGCACTGCTCTATTTTTCTACTTCCTTATCTATCTCCGCTTGTTCTAGTTGTACCTCTACTAATCCATTGATAGTTATAGGAGGAATATAAGTAAGATTCATACCATTAGTAGCATTACGATTACCTGCAAATGGGGATTTCTCCTCCTTTGTAGTAAGATGTGCATAACTAGTACCTGGTAGTTCAGCAGCCATGCCATGGTCCAGATTTAGCTCTCCATGATCCAAGTTCATCTCCTTCATTCCATGGTCAGTCGGGGTCAGATTGACCCCATTGTCAACAAAATTGGATCCTAAATTTAGGGCTTTAGCAATATTCATAGAGCTTTAGAACCCCGCTGCAATAGATGCTTCAAAAATAAACCCAAATTCAATCGATGATAGTTGTTCAGCTGATTGCACTGGTGTCACTAGGGCTTTTCCAGCAGGTGGAATAATTGAGATTCCAAATGGTCCAATTGAGGGTACCAGGTCCTTCCGAGGCCGCCCTCGTCCTCTTTCTCGTCCTCGACCATGTGCGCTTCCCCCTCCTCTAGCCATGGCTACACAGAGGTGCACATTAGACTAACATGCACCGAGAGAAACCAGAGGAGAGAGAAATTTTTTTTGCTCTTTCTTTAAAAATAAATTTTTGCTTTTATTTGTCATTTTTAATATATCAAAAAATAAAATAATAATAATAATAATTTTATTATTTTACCCTCAATATTAGTTACTTATTTCTAAATTATTTTTTAATACTTAAGACTATACAGTAATTAACATGAGTATTGTGATAAAATAATCATATTAGTCATTGTTTCTTAGGTCGCTTACAAATCTACAATAGACAAGTAAAAGTGAAGGAAGAGAATAAGCAATACTCCCTCGTTTCATTTAGGTGACCCTTGTTGGCTTGATAGAAATTTTTAAGTAAGCGTGTATTTTATGATAACAGGATCAGCAAAGGCGGGCGGTAGTCCACGCGGCCAGATAGATCTAGCTATTCAAGCACCCTTATGCTGGGACATAAGAATTGAAATATAAGGGAATTTTTATATAACAACGGGCTGTATGGAAGGATCTTCTTACCCTTTACCTGAGCAAGGGGTCTTTCTAGAATTCAATACATATTCTTATTGAGCCCGTGTGTCTGGCGGTTCTAACCGGTAGGGATCACCCTTTTTCTCAACATCAATAACGGGCTAGTAAACCGGCTTACCAAACGTAGTCACTAAGACAAAGCCAATAAGAATAGTACTGAATCTGACTGTACCACCATCTCAGAACCAAGCCTTATTGTTATACAATAATTTCTTTATATTTTAATAAAGCCAGATCTAATATAATAATATGTAAGAGACATTAGTTATTCAACATAGATATGGAATTTAGCCGGACATAGTCACGGCAGATAGAAAGAAAAAGAGAAGGGGTGTCACCTTAACGACCCGGTTGCAAGGGTCAGTACCCTGAAATGCAAGGGCTAGTTTGTGTCTAAAGGTTGTACGTTTTCCAATTTTTATTATTCACAAAATAATTTTTTTTACAATTCTTACAAACTAAAGAAGAAAGAAGAGAGAAGAGAGAGAGAATAAAAGACGAGAGAGAGAGGGAGTCTAAACTCTGTCTTCTCCTGAAAAACTAAACGCCTATAAATAGAAAAAGAAAAGAATCTTTACATAGTAAAATGGGTCTCAGTAAAAAGTAAAAGTGGGACCTATCTGTCCCCTGAACAGTAAATTTACTGTTGTTGTGGTCCCCGACGGCTTCACTGTTTATGTGGGTCCCGGGCGGCTATCTCCGATTATGTTTTTTTTTTTCCTTGTATTTTGTCCAACTCTTTCATTCGTCGGACAAAGTCTTCGGCATTATCAATGTCGGCTGCAGAAAGTATTACTTCTGGCTCAATAGGCTGAGAATCAGTGATATCATCATCATTATTACTTCCGCTTTTCATAGAGGAGTCGGATTCAATCTGATGAAGTGAATGATGTAGATTCCGCTTAATTTCTTCTAAATAATTATGGATCATGGCCTCTTTATCTCCATCCTGGAACATGATTTTTCGAGCAATATGTCGAATAGATGGGTTATCCGTCTTCCCCTGCTCAGTAGTGGTCTCATATTCTTGAATTGTTGATCCAATATGATCCATGAGTGTTTGTCCATAATGAATTTTAGTCTTGGGATCATATTTCATTAATCTATCCCAAAAATTATTTGAAAATGTTCGATCTAAACAAGGGATTTGTTCATCAGTGTATCCCAATTCTGGAGCCCATTTATGGATCCATGGAATAGAGAATTCAATAAAGAAATATATTTGGTCAATCTGAGCCGGATAACAAATATGATCTTCTCGATATAAATTATTTAAATCTGAAGAGACCAAATTCCATTTTTGATATAAAGCAAAAAATAGTTCGGGTAAAATCTTTACCGTCAGCCCGTGGTATGACCACCAGTTTAAAAACCAATTTGGTATAGAATTGTCAAAAATCTTTGAACATATTTTGATAAATCATGTGTGTTTTTGTTTATCATTATTATAATAGAGGACTTGAGAAAAAGCTTTAACGTAGTCCCAATACGTAAGATTCATTGTAGTATTGTTGAAGCTTATCTGCCTCTTTCGCATGGTGGTTATACCCCAATCTTCAACAGATATAATCTGTTTAATAATTATTTTTGAGAAACTAAAAACTGTTTGTCCCTCAGGGAAATGCAGAATATCAGCACTACCTGTTTCTTTGAGAATGGCTTCATAATATGATCGGGTCTTATAAGACTCACTGGGGAAATATAATCCCTGAAGTAAATATCTTTGGAATATCTTCCAAGGGTCATGTTGCCGAGATATTTTGAAATTTTTGAGAAGAAATATCATTTCTTGTTTAGATATTTTTTCAGAGGTTTTGATTTCATTATTTCCCTCTTTAGTGACAAAAGCAAAAGTATCACTTTGCTTTTGGGAAGCCAAATATGCTTGCATCTGTGCGTATAACGGATGATCTTCTGGAATATCTTCCAGGTGTAGGGAATTTTTTAAGGATGAGGATGATTCTCCTTGTGATATTTTAGAGTTTATCAAACTCTTTTTGCCACATTGAATTATCGGGGAATTTGTAGAGGATTCATATGAGGATTGGAATCCTTGGCTATGATCTTGCGATCGTCCTGGTGAATAGGGTAATCTCCCTCTGCCACGTCCTCTACCTCGAACTACATTGGTCCAAGGATGATCCATCCTGCAAATAATCACGAAATAAGAAATCTGGCAAAGAATTATCAATTCCCTTTTTATATTGAATTTCAAAATCAAAAGGGGTTAATTGATCCTGCCACCTTGCAAATATCATTTTGGAGGCATCATGTTTAAAATCTTTGTTAAACATATATTTTACTGATTGGGCATCAGTTTTTACCAAAAATTTTTGGTTATATAAATCGTCTTGAAATTTTAAAACACATTTAACAATGGTAAGCATTTCATGAGCCACAGTAGCATATTTTTTTTGTGCCTCTGTCCATTTTCCTGAATGAAAGCAAATAAGATATTCACAATTATCATTAGGGTTAATTTGTTTCAGTATTCCACCAAAACCAATATTAGACGCATCAGTCTCAATTATCTTTTTCCAAGCTGGATTAGCCAAAGTTAAACAAGGCAATGATATAACCCGCTTTTTAATATCTTTAACAAGAGCCGTATGTTTATCAGTCCAAGGCCCTTTATAATTCTTTTTTAGCCTGTCATATAATGGAGCTAAATCCCGACAGTAACTTATAATAAATTCTATAAGATAAACATATAAGTTACTGTCAATTTTGAATCCTAGATGTAAATTATATGATACATCTAATCAGACTATTTTGTTTGAAATAAATTTTATCAAGTCAAAAATTACGACTAGAAGACCTATACGGTGGGAAGAAATTAATTTGCCGTCTACTTGGGTCTTAAATTTTGCTATATCACCAAGTCAGATAGCTGATAAAGTTACCAACTCTGACTTTTCTCATGTGACGCAAACTCCATATGGGCAAGTTTGCATTCAATTTGAGGATAACTCTTCCGTTTATAACAGACAATCATTTTCTGGAAATAATAGCAATAGATTATTGCCTAGAAGTCATAGTCATAGGTTAATAACTCCTATGTCTTCACTTATAGCTCCAGTTGACCCAATTTATGGTCCGGCTAGAAATCGTGCTGCATCTTTGCATACTATTCATTTGACTGATAGTCATATAGATCAATTAAAAATTGATTAAGCAACTAATATTGTGCGTGCTAATAATGACGATGTTTCTGATAAGGATATTCCTTCTGCATTCGAAATGGATTTTGACCCAAATCATATTTAATGATTCCTCATAAAATTGATTTTAGTCCAGGATCTCTGGCAAGAAAATTCATTAAAAGGGAATTTTTTGATAAAAAATGGAACCAATTTAGAACTTGTTTTTTTGAAGCTTATAGCGACGATGATATGAATAATATTTCTCAAGAGTTTTATGAAACTTGTGCATTATAATTAAATTATGTATTTTGTACCATGGTTTATAACCACGTATTTGCCTTTATATATTAAGGTTATTGAACGAACCTATAAAGATAGTAGTGGATACCTTATTCAATCAGTATTTCCACCACAATCTTCCTTCGTTATGCCTAACAATACAGGTATAACCTTTAATGCTTTTCAACAGTTTATTGATAATGAAGTTGGAAAAGTAAGTATTTCTGAAATTAATAAGTTAATTTCCCAAAATAATTATTTGGGTTTATATGTTAAAGTTTTAGGAGAACATATTGTTTCTCTTGATAAAAAACTTGATGATTTATCTATTCTTGTACAATTTTTGAATAATGTCAAATTAGACAAAATTTTAAATAAACTTGACGATCTTAGTGATAATACTGAGAAAAAGAGTGTTGCAAAAAATGTTGTGGATTCCACAGCTAGTACTTCCCAAAAACATCCGTTCCTCGTATTATTACTAGTTCTATCCAACGACCTCCCGAGATTACGGATTTCAAAATTAAAACTTTTGATGATCTCGAGGATTTACTCGAACAAAAATTTTCTAAATTAAATATTAGTCCTCTGGACTTATCTGCCCAATTTGCAGATACTATGGCAAGCTCTTCTAATTTTAAAGAAGACTTCACTTCCGAATTTAATAAGCTTCGGAGTACCGCTAAGCATACTCAATAGGCTACAAAAGCTGATATGAAAACCTTTTATTATCCTAGACCTACTCCTCAAGATGTTCTTATCGAAGAAAGAGATTGGAATGGGACTAATACGTCATATAGTGGCAATGAAATTTATGAATGGAATATAGATGGTTTGTCTGATAGACAAATGACTATTCAAGTACATAGGATGATGATGTACGCCACCATTTGCAAAATTACTGCCCCTAGAAATACGTCTAATAAGACTATTTGCAAAATGATTGTTGCAGGATTTACGGGTCAGCTTCGAGGCTGGTGGGATAATTATATGTCTCTAGATGCTAAAACGTCTATTATAGAGGCTAAAAATATGGAAGAAAGTGTTGATAACCTAGGTCATAAGTTACAAGCAGGCCGAGAAGATGCGGTCTATACATTAGTTATGACCATTTTAGAACATTTCAGTGGTAGATTTACCAGTAACTTTGAGTCTCTTAGAACTATGTTAAATGGCCTGCGATATCGGTATTTAGGAGAATTTCGGTGGTATAAAGATACCTTCCTTAGTCGGGTCCTAGAATTACCCGAGAATGCTAGTGGGCATTGAAAAGCTAAGTTTATAGACGACCTCCCTCACTTATTCACCGAAAGAGTTAGAAAATCTCTTCGAGGAAATTATATCGAAATTCTGTATGAGAATTATACTTATGGAAACCTTATAGGTATTTGTACACAAGAAGGATTAAACTTGTGTAATGAGTTGAAACTATCGCAACAGCTTAAGATGGATAAGCTTAGTGAAAAATCCCAATTAGGAGACTTTTGTACTCAATTTGGTATGCCTCAACCTTCTACTCATAGTAAGAAGAAGACCAAAGACAGATATGTCAAAACCTCTAATCCAGATGGTTCTTATTCTTCTAGTAGAAAGAAATCTAGAAGATCTAGATACAGATCTAAAGAAGAACGGGATGCTAGAAAGGCTCACCGCAAGTCTACTAGATTTACAAAAAATAGGTCTAAGAGAGACTTAGCCAAGATTAAGTGCTATAGATGTGGTAATTTCGGCCACATAGCTCCAAATTGTAAATTGGAAAAGCTTAAAGCTTTAGAATTAGACAATGATCTTCATGATAAGATTTATGGTATGTTATATACTTCGGGATCTGAATCTGATTATGAAAACGGAAAATCCGATTCTGAAGTTGAGGTAGATTTACTTGATTTTTCTGATGAAGAAATAGGAAATAATATTTCTGCTTGTAATACTTGCATAGGTAATACTTGTGTTTGTGAAAATAATGCATTTTATCAATTGCAATCTCAGTTTCAAGATTTGAATATTCAGACAATCACCTCCGAAAATGTTATTGAACTTTTAAAAGAGGTTACAAATAATAACCTTCGAGAAAAAATTATTAATTTGGCAGCTAGTTCTAGTTCAAATATTTCAAAAAATGAATTTAAATATTCTTCTCCTTATTCTTTATCTGAAGTCCAACAGAGACTTTTGAAAAAACATACTCCTTCTAGGGAAACTTTTGTCATGACCCGAAATCCCATTCGAGCCGGACTGGCACCCGAAGCCGATATGGCCCGAGAGAACCAATCTTTGCTCATGAACCTTCGTATACGTATCCTCGTATGAATCTTATTATACCTCATACAACTATGCGGAAGACATGAATCATGGAAACATATGCTACTATATATAATTTAGGAAACTTGGCCGTTGGGACCATCAAGTCAAAACGGACATTCGTCTTTTACATATTTGTCTCTTACATCCAGATACTCACATATGTCTACAAAAGCCTCTAACAGATGCATTCTACAAGACCAACTTAAAGTCGGGACAAGTCCCCGCTTTATACTGCATTTACAACATCAAAACAAATATACAACTATGACCCAGAAAGCTCCGAACCAAGTGGAGCTCACCAAAACTCTGCAAATGATCCACAGTCTACTGAGGAGGTCTACTAATGCATGCACCTACAACATGTAAGGTAAGTCCCCCGAGGGGGTCAGTACGAAGAATGTACTGAGTATGTAAGGCTCATAATAAATAGCATCATACATGAGAATGTCAATAGAATAAAATATGAGAGAATAGTCAATGTGGATAAACTATCATTTTATATTATACCTTTTATAATTACTCTTCTTCAAGGGAAATTACCTTCACTTAAGAGCCTTGCCTTTAATAGATTCTTCTATATGCAAGAGATTCTTTCTTGCTTCTATGTTCATTACCACTATTGTTCATCTACTTGGTTAGTAGGTTGTCAAGGAATAACATTCATCCACATACATCCACTCTAGGGATGGGGTAACAATATAACATACACCTACTCTATTGGCGGGTTAACATACATCCACTCTATTGGTGGGGTTAACATACATCCACTCTCATGGTGGGGCAACATACATCCACTCTCATGGTGGGTTAGCATACATCCACTCTCATGGTGGGGCAACGTACATCCACTCTCATGGTGGGTTAGCATACATCCACTCTCATGGTGGGGCAACATACATCCACTCTCATGGTGGGAGAACATACATGGGAGAGATTGACATATATCAACTTATGAGAGTACATCAAGTATCATGACATTAAAGCACACACTTATATACACATCTCACTTCACCCCTTTACTTCATGAGATTGACATCTTCACTTATGAGGAATGATTATACTAATTTGCACACCACCTCTCTTATTACTCTTATGAGATTGGTACTTTTACTTATGGAAGATTGGTACAAGGATAATCATCATACTATAGGACTTTGGAACAAGACATGATTGGAAAATGCTATTCAAGACTAAATAGATTCTCTTACATCTTACTCTCTTTGAGATAGTTCTTTTAGAAATTACAACGTCATGACATCTTTGGAACTTCAATCAATGATAAAGAGATAAATGCACCATAAGTCATCTAAGAATAGGACACATATGAATAACAATATACGTCACCCTGAATTGATATAATTCAAGCCTCTCGAAATTGAAACAAGTCCAATATCAATGTGAACAACATGTTGCAGAAGGATATGAAAAAAAAAAAGGAACCTTACATACCTTGTATTCTCAATACGAATCTACAATCTTAGGCGTGCATACAATAGTCCCGCTCCTTCCTTATGTTTCACTCTACAACACAAGTACATAACGGAACCAACATTAACCACCAATTACCTTACAATGGCATACAATAACCATATGTCACATGTTTGGCCTTAACATGTCATTTCCCCCTTGACAATACCATTTATGAAATTATTGGACCAATAATCCCACAATATTCCATACATTGACCAACACATGATAATCAATAGCATATCACACCAAGTTCATATTTTACACTTCTCCATCACCACCACATCATAATTATTCCATCAAATTACTTCAATACACCTCACAACAACAAATCGGCCAAAATCCTATAATTTACACTTATAGAAAAATAACAAGTTTAGGACCATAATCACACCATATATGTTGTTATTCTATCCATACCATGCTCTTTCATCAAACCCACAAGTCATTTCAAGTTACAATTCCATGGATAACACATCTGTTAGCATAAACACAAAGTGCCATATTCAACATTTCCAAGCATAACCAACATGATCTACATACTCTCCCATGCATATAATATATTAATCCATAAGAATAATCACTTACCTAGGCTTGGAAAATAATGATCTTGCTCCAAAGATGGCTTAGGGTTTGAAGAGCCCAAAGGGGTGTTCTTGAAAAGTCTAGAAAAAGAGATAGAAAAGCATGTGTGTTTTTGATAATAAAAAACAGATTTTTGGCCCCTTTTATAGACCTTTCATTCCATCCTTGGCATTTAATGTTTGGTCTAGAAGGTCAAGGCAAGAATGGGTCATTTGACCCATTTGGCCCATGTCTTCTTCTCATTTTGGGCCTTTTATTGGGCCCAATTACACATCTCAACTTAACCCACCAACTTTAATGTATAATTCACCAAATAATTCCATAATTTCACGACAATATTCTCTTACGAGATTCTCATTCGTCGTCTCAATCGCAAAAATAACAATTCTAGTCGCCCATGGCTTCATTGAATATTTTTGATAACTACTTGTGTTTCATGGTTTGATCATGTAGAAGTATGTAGGAGTGTATTGAGGTATTTGAAGCTTTAACAACGCTAAAAGAACTCCAAGGAACCAAAAGAAACCATGAAAGAATCGACGTTGCATTGCGTTGCAAAACGGGCACGGAAGGGCATATTTTTTGTGCCTTGCGCCACTGCTGCAAAGCAAGGCAGTGGCGCAAGAAATGGCAGCCCTCTGAATTAGGTGGCTTGCGCCACACCCCTTGAAACAAGGAGTGGCGCAAGTTTCAACCCTTTGCTGAATTTTTCGGCTACTCTTTCTAACACTTGCATACCATCCAATACCCCTTCAAAGCACTTCCAAATACTTACTTATTGCTCTCAATACTAAGTAAACATGACTCAAAGGTGTCAAATAGGGTCTACAATGTACGGGGTATTATAGTTTTTAATCCCACAAATGTTCCACGAAGTCCCAAAACACCTCCTCCGAAAATCTATTCACATGTACGAGGCCAAATTTCAATTTTCTCATCACTAACATTACAAATTGCTTGCTCATGACATTTCGACACCTAAGTAACCATTGTTCAACGTCGTCAAGTAGGGTTGGGAAGGTACGGGGTGTTACAACTTCTCTTGACGATTTAAAAGTCAAAACTGAAAGTTTAAAAAGAGAAATTAAATCTCTTAAACAAAATCAAATGATTTGTGATCATAGGATTACACAAATAGAGAATTATAATTCTCTCATTGATAATCCTAAGCCTAATGGTAAAGAAAAAATTGTTTCTGACCATTCTGATAATAATTCGAAAGCTTCTAAACAGCTTGATTTGAGTCCTAATCATGATATGTTTTTAGGAATGATGCAAATTGTTACAACTCATATATGGTACATTAATTGTACAATTTTGATTGATAATCATTATTATGTAAATGATATTGCTATGATTGATAGTGGTGCAGATGTTAGTTGCATTCAAGAAGGTTTAGTACCTTCTAAATATTTTCAAAAAACTACCCATATGGTAAAATCTGCATCCGGACATGCTTTAGATATAAAGTATAAATTGTCAAATATGCATATTTGCCAGTCTAAAGTTTGCATACCGCACTTCTTCTTTTTGTTTAAAAACCAGTTATATCCTCCAATTATACTTGGAACCCCTTTATAAATGCTATTTATCCTTATACGCATATTGATGCCAAAGGATTTAAAGCTACCTTTAACAATAAGGAGATTAGTTATACTTTTGTCACAGATCCGGTGACTCGCAATATCAATGCTTTAATTGAAATGAAGCAACGACATGTCGATTCTTTATAGCTAGAAATGTTTAACATGAATATTAATGATACATTAAATGCCCCAAAGGTTCAAGAAAAAATCAAATTGATTTCTGAACAACTTGCTATTGATATTTGTGCTGACCATCCAAGTACTTTTTGGAATAGGAAAAAGCATATTGTTACTCTTCCATACGAAGATGATTTTTCTGAGGATAATATTCCTACAAAATCAAGACCATGTCAGATGAATTCTGAATTAGTAGAATTTTACAAAAAAGAGATTGATAATCTACTGCAAAAGGGTTTGATAAAACCGTCCAAATCTCCTTGGTCGTGTACAGCTTTCTATGTTAACAACGCAGCAGAAAAAGAAAGAGGTGTGCCCAGATTGGTCATTAATTATAAACCTCTTAATAAGTTTTTAAAATGAATTCGGTATCCGATTCCCAACAAAAAAGATTTATTGTCTAGATTATATGATGCCAATATCTTTTCTAAATTTGATTTAAAATCAGGTTACTGGCAAATAGAGATTTTTAAGGAGCACACTTATAGAACAGCTTTTAATGTCCCATTTGGACAATACGAATGAAACATTATGCCTTTTGGTTTGAAAAACGCTCCTTCTGAATTTCAGAAAATCATGAATGATATTTTCAATCCTTATTTAGAATTTATCATTATTTATATTGATGATATCTTAGTATATTCTAAGACATTTGAAATGTACATTAAGCATTTAGACATTTTAAAGAAAATTATCATTCAAAATGATTTGGTTATATCTAAACCAAAAATGAGTTTATTTCAAACAAATGTCCGCTTTTTAGGGCATAATATTTGTCAGGGAAAAATTACTCCATGATAAATAAAACAATTAATAGAAAGTCACCCACTTATTAACCACTTTATTAGGCTTTAAAACAGAATGAAATACTTTTTCTTTTAGTTCATTAATTTTTTTTTTCTTTTTAGCAATTCTTTAATTTAAAATTTTCACATAGTATGTTTAAGATAATAAGATTAAAGAATATTTTGGTATATTTGATATATTTTTAAATTAAAATCACAAAATTCAAAAGTCTTTTTTATTTTTTTAAATTTCGTATCAAAATCAAAATAAGTCATTCTTTTTAAAAGAGGGAGTATCTTTCTTAAATTATTACTCGCTCCGTCCATTATATTATAGAATAGATGTTGAACAATACTTGTCCAGTTTAAAAAATCAATGAATAATTTACCATTTTGAATCAATTTTACCATTGCTTTTAAATAATATTCATTACCCACTATATTTTTTAAAGCATTATATTTATTATATTCAAACGGTGATATAATAAAATTATCCTATTATTTATTATTTTTTAAGATGTGTGTTAAGTTAATAATGGATAAATAAAGATAGACAGAAAGGATATTATTATTATTACTAATACTTTAATTTTTTTATATTTTATTTGATTCTTATATTAAAAATAGTTATTTCACTTATTAATAAGATTAATTTCATAAAATACATATGTGTGTCAAGTCAATGACAATATTTCAGTAAAACTACATTTCACCCAAATCAAGAACAGAAAAATAATTAAAAGAGGAAAAGTAAAAATTAGAGAAACGTATATAAATGCATCCCGCAGCAACCATAGTAAAAGGGACCAAAAGCTTCTCCTATAATTTTTGTTGCAGAACCCCAATTTACGTATTGGTCAGTCTCCTCTTCCTTCTACATTTTCTATTCTGATCCAATTTTTTTTTTTTCCTACATTTTACTGTCTGGGTATTTTTCAATTTTCGATATTTCTTATGTATATTTGTTGTTGAACTGTTAAAGTTGGTACTTCTTCATATTTCTTTGTTATTGGTTTAATGGCTTTCTTTTTAGGAATTGAATTTCCTAGTTGGGATTCTTTGATTGCGAAATAATGTAATCTTGATGGCTGTTGCATAATTTCTGTCAGTATCTGTTAATCATGGTCTGTTTAAAGATATGAATTTAATTTAATATACTACCGTGGATTAGATACAGTGGCGGAGTCAAAATTTTTACTAAGGGGTTTAAACAATGATGAGAAAATTGAGTGTAGGGATAAGCCGAAAGGGGGGGGGGGGTCAACATCTAATTTTGACTGTATATAAACAGTGTAGTTTTTCGTTGAAGGGGGTTAGGATGAACCTTCTCGGCCCTACCTAGCTCTGCCCCTGATCAGACACCACCTTTCATGTATGAGTAGTAAAGTATACAAAATTTTTAGTTGATTGTTAAACAACACAAAACAAGCAACAACATAACTAGTGAAATCCCACAAAGTGGGATATGGGGAGGGTACTTCGATAGTTGCTTAGTGTCATTAACACTAATGACAAAATTGTCACCTCTACTCAATAATTAAGACTTGTGTCACCTTTTTTTAATTTTCAAACTTTTTTGTCACCCTTAATTAAAAAGACCGAAAAAGTAAACATAGGAATAAGCCGAAGGGGGGGGGGGGGGGGGGTCAACATCTAATTTTGACTGTATATAAACAGTGTAGTTTTTCGTTGAAGGGGGTTAGGATGAACCTTCTCGGCCCTACCTAGCTCTGCCCCTGATCAGACACCACCTTTCATGTATGAGTAGTAACGTATACAAAATTTTTAGTTGATTGTTAAACAACACAAAACAAGCAACAACATAACTAGTGAAATCCCACAAAGTGGGATATGGGGAGGGTAGAGTGTACCTAGTGGAGGTAGAGAGGCTATTTCCGCAAGACCCTTGGTTCAAGTGAAGTAAATCAAAGTAGTAATGAAAAAGAAAAAGGGCAGTGAAGAAAGCATGTCAAATAATAGGAAAGTAGTGTAGCACATACATGCAAGGAACAGTAACATCCGCAAAATAGTGAAAAGTGCTAAAGAAATGTAGCTTTTAACTAGTTTATGGATATTTGAAAAGTCTTATGGTATATGTCTTTATGTTCGCGTAGAAGGCTGAGCATGCACATTAAAAGCTAAAAACAACAGATGACTTCAGAACTTTTGTTGGGAGCTTAGAACATAAGTGAATGATTGATGCAAATTCTACAAAATTGTGAATGGATGTACTTTTCTTAAATATTTGGACATTAGATTTCCTCTGTTTATTTTTAGTGGTTAGCATAAAAATAGTCGAGTGAATACTCTTAATACTGAATATGGATACAGAAGGATTCATATAGCATAGTCTTGCAAATTTGGAATTGATGCATACAGTGGCAGAGCCACCTTTAGGCCAGGGGGTTCATCCGAACCTCCTTCAGCGGAAAATTATACTATTTATAATTGATTAAAATTATTTTTTATGTTTATATAGTAGATGTTGAACTCCCTTCGGCTAGTTTGTATGTTTACTTTTTTCGATTTTGAACCCCCTCAATGAAAATTCTGGCTCCGCCTCTGGATGCATAGTTGAGTGATTGCTTAATGCTCCACTGCTAAGGCTGCATTGCCATTTGCTTTACCACAGAGACCATGGATTTATGTGTTCTTTCTCTCTGAATCTGAGCTATCTTGCACTATTTCTCAACTATTACATGGATTTAACTATGGGTCTTATGCAACATTGGTGTGTATATGTATCCAATATGGACAAAGAATAGTCTTTTCCTAATTTATCTGATGACCAATTTGTGATGTTAATCTGTAATTAATAGCTATGCTTGTTTCATTTTGTGTCAAGCATGTTGCAAGAATTGAAAATAAAGGAGAACTTCATTCTTGTGAAATGTTTAGAGCGGAAGCAGCTATTATGATACATCATAATGCTCTCAACCACCCAATTTCTCTGCTTTTGTCTCCTAATCATGTTTGATGAGAAATATTTGCTAATCTATGCTTGCAGATCGTCTAACTTATGATTTACTGTTTTCGCATTATAATTCTCATTCTTATTTTGATTTGTTCCCCTTTATTTTTAGGTATTTGCAGAGGAAATCTGGCATAGTTTTGTCTTTCAATGGATATAGATACTGTTAATGCTGAATCGATTAATCAGAGATCTGGCCTCTTAAAGGATCAGGTTCGACTAGTTAAGAGAAAGGACTGTGATCGATACGAGATTGCCTCAATACCAGATAATTTGTCATTTGAGAAAGGATTCTTCATTGTAATCCGTGCATGCCAATTGTTGGTTCAGAAGAATGATGGACTGATAATGATAGGAGTAGCTGGTCCCTCTGGTGCTGGGAAGACTGTATTTACTGAGAAAATAATGAACTTTATGCCAAGCATTGCAGTTATATCAATGGATAACTACAATGATGCTAGTCGAATTGTTGATGGCAACTTTGATGGTAAGGATGCATTTACCTTTTTTCCTGGATAGTGCTTCGAGATGCTTCTGGGTTTAGGTGAGAATTAGGTGATTAAGATTGTAGGAAAAGGTGGTTGACAAGAGGCAAACATCGCTTGAATTTCAGCATATTCTTTAGACATTTCAGGATTACACCAAAATGTGGTAAGAGTAATTGAAGCCCCAAATGGTTGAATCTTTGAGGAAATCTACCCTACAGATCTTGGTAAAGGAGGTTCACGTCCTAAAAAATTCCCTTGGAATTCTTTCCTCGGGAAAACAATGATTATTTACATTTCATTGACCCTGCCCTTTTTTTGATGAATGGACAGCTGTCTTCTTTTTGCTCATGAATTTTGTCAACTATGTGATTGTTCTGTATTGTGGGTGCTGTAGAATATCGTCCAATCTCCTTGGATTAATCTCAGATATCCAGCGGAATGAGGAATATGCCTATTTGAATACAAAACATATATGCATAATGTATGTATGTATATATGTATATTATGCATGTATGTATTATTCATGTATGTGTTAAGATGTCTGGACTGAGATATCTTTTTATTGTTACTATTGGTATTTCTGGAATAAACTTAAGAGTTGATGATATGTTTACCAGGTCTTATCATGTTTTTGAAACAGACCCACGCCTAACTGACTATGATATGTTGCTGAAAAACATCAATGATTTGAAGTCTGGGAAATCAGCAGAGCTTCCAATATATGATTTCAAATCTAGTTCCCGAATAGGATACAGGTGCTCCTTATTACTAAATTTAGAAGTGTACTTTCTTTTGTGCATCTATATCTTTTGTGGACAAGGCACTGCACAGAAACCAAAACAAGTTAGTACACCTGTTTTTAGACTGTGGACTATATTAAGTTTTTTTTATTTGATAACTTACCTGGAAAGCGCCTCCAGGAAATTTCGATTTGTTTTTGCAAATTAGTAAATTATCTTTTTATGTTGCCAGAAAAATAATAACTTGCAGCTATGTTACATGGACACCTTATTTTCCCTGATATGCTAGGTACTTACATGCTTCTTCAAACTAAAAACCGACTCTAAATTCTGCATACTAGTGCTGATTAAATGCTCATTTCAATACTCAAGTTCGGGTTTCTGTAAGACCGTCTTTCTTGTAAAGTGGATACTTGCTTCTGCTTGGAACTTTGTGAATACTATCAACTAGTTAAATCTTGCTTTATTCTTTTTCAAGTGGTCTACAAATAAGGTGCTTCTGTTCGTTGACACTTAAAATGTTACTCAAATGAGGGCATGGTGGAAGATTCTTTATTAACCTGTATGGATTGTTGAATGATTGCATAATCATCTAGTTATATCTTTTTTTCTGCCGAGGTCAAGAATTACTATTCTCTTGCTCTGTATTCATGTTTAATCCATTATGTCCTTGCTCACCTTTTTCTTCGCCCAGCTATTTTCTCTGAAAGTTCTTTGATGTTGTTTTTTTTCATCATCTCTATGTAGCATATTTATATGAACCAAACTTACTCTATTTGGTGTACTGTAGGACCCTCGAAGTCCCTAGTTCCCGCATTGTGATTATTGAGGGCATCTATGCTCTGAATGAAAAGTTGCGGCCATTCCTGGATCTTCGCATATCTGTAAATGGTGGAGTTCACTTTGACCTTGTTAAAAGAGTTTTACGCGACATACAACGTGCTGGGCAGGAACCATCAGAAATAATCCACCAAGTATCTGAAACGGTCTGTTTCTCCAATTAAAACCCAGAGAAAGTTTGACCAGATTGTCTTCTCACATTCTCAGCTGTAATGTCTTATGCAGGTTTATCCAATGTACAAGGCTTATATTGAGCCTGATCTCAAAACTGCACACATAAAAATTATCAACAAATTTAATCCGTTTTCTGGATTTCAGAGTCCTACTTACATTCTAAAGGTAAGTGATAACTTGATTTCGGACCTCCTATATCCGGTGTTATAAGATAATAGCTTCCAAACACTATATCTAGAAATTCGGTGAGAAATGACTGATATATTTTTCTCTCCTTTTAGTCGTCAAGGAACCTGAAGATAGAACAAATCAAGTCTGTCTTGTCTGAAAAACACTCTGAAAGTCCGGAACTGATTTATGACATATACCTTCTGCCACCTGGTGAAGATCCAGAGACATGTCAATCATATCTGAGGATGCGAAATAAAGATGGGAAATACAATCTCATGTTTGAGGCATGCTCCTTTTTCATAATAATTTTTTCTCTTGGAAGAATATCAGGCAATGTTTTCGAAGAATTTCCTTTTCTAGGCCTTCTTGGCTAATCTTAAGCCATCTGCTGATGACAATCTGTTATTTTCCTTTATAAATTCTTGAATTCATGCATGTATTCACATTAGTCTTTTTTTCTGAAGCAGTTGAAACATGTTAAGAGCTTTAGGAACACAAGATTGCTTCTATCTGCTTACCTTCCCCCACCCCACACACACACCTCAAGCCTCAAGATAGCATTAGTGGCTAAGGGGAAAAACACAAAAAATTAAATTGCTAATACTGATTCGGTCTGAACATGAGTAACTAAATTTGGTGTCCAGAATTCTTACATAACTTGTATGGCTATTCATATGTTCCTAGCTTTTGTGTTTGTATAATGTAGTTAATAAACTTTACAGTTCAATCATTCTTGAATTACCTAGGGGAGGAGCTAGATTACACTCACTGTCAATTACCTAAAGCTTTAGGGTCATTTGGAGGAATAACTCAGAAGATAATGAGTCTCATACATTTCATGTTCATTCTACTTTGGTATGGATAAGAATTCCATTCTGTGGGATCTACAGGCACCACTTTTAAGTAAAAGGTAACTTGATTAATGGGCACTGTACCGACAGAGTACAGTGCAGGAAACAACAGAGAGTCAAGCTGGACAGGAATCCTATTATATCTGTAAGGATCCAAAAAGTTCCAGCATTACCTTACCATATTTAAATTAAAATCAGAATTACACCAGATGTTTAGATTTGGAATACATGTTTATTAAACAGGCAGAATGTTCACCTCCTTTTTCTTCGAAGCATCTGTGTACGATTCGTTTCCAACCAAAGAGTCCACATTATACATAGAGGATCATTTCTCCAAATCTTCTGTTGCTTCTTCCTCATCTTCTGATTTTTCCAACTGCATAGAGCTTGCTTCACATTGTCTGGCTGAATACGATTTGAATTGTAGGAATGGGTCACTGATTCCCCATTTGTCATATCACCAAGAATCAGTTTTGAAGTTAGTGTGCGTCTTCTTGGTGGATTGATGGCTTTGGGATACACAATGGCGGCCATCCTCAAAAGAAGCAGCCATGTATTTTCTGATGAAAGAGTTTGTGTGAAAATTGATTGGCTTGAACAACTGAAGCGCCACTATGTGCAGGTAATAGATATTTTCTTAACTTTGTCCATATTGCTATGATTATATCCCAAAACTTTTGGTCTTGTCAATGGGGTTCCTTTTGATTCTTGAATACAGTTGAGCTAGTAGTTCTATAATTTCAGATGCGTTAATGTCTCTTCAAGTTTGATTTCCATTGTGTGGAAATGGTCATTCAGTTATACCTGTGCAACATTTGCCTGACCACAAAATGTTTTTATCTGTCAACTATTGATAAACATAGAGTCTGCGGGGAACCTTTTCCTACTATTTCTTGTGTTGTTCTGATAACTAAGTCAAAAAACTGTTTAGGTCAAACTAATTGTTCAGAATTCAAATAATCATTAAAACAAAACTAACAAGTCTAATATTTTCTCTTCACATAGAGAGTACCAGTTATGGAGAATTTTTCTGGCGAAAGAAGAAAATCTTTGATTTGTTGAAGGTTGAGTATATAGTTGAGAAGTCTCTCTTTCTCCAAAGTTGACAAACTAGATTGACAGGTTGTTTCTTTGGAATCATAACTGAGAATGCTATTTAAATTTCAAATATGCTAAACTCTATTAACTTTGCGTAGGTCCAAGGAAGAGATCGTGTTGTTGTAAAATCTATAGCTGATCAGCTGGGTTTGGACGGTTCATACACCCCTCGTACGTATATCGAACAAATACAACTAGAGAAGCTTGTGAATGAGGTTATGGTATGATACCTTCCATAGCATTCGTGATTCACTGTCTCTGCTTCTTATCCCTAAGCACACACACATTTCAGGCACTACCAGATGACTTGAAAACAAAGCTTAGCTTAGATGAAGATATTGTCGCAAGCCCTAAAGATGCTCTCTCTCGAACCTCGGCAGAGAGGGCATCATGGAGAAATAAGAAAATCAGAAGGTGCAGCATTGATCCATATTTTCCGTACCTTCAGCTTGTTAATTCTGTGGTATCTTTCATCAATAAACTGAATAATGTCTATTCTGAGGCCAATGGTTGTTTAAAGATATATATCTGTTAGTAAAACTTTTGATAGCTTCAGAAATTCTTTTTGTTAGAATAGGAGTAGGAACAAATTAGTATGTTGAATACTACTTGGAAAAGGATTGCAATGTAGTGTCCTAGTTGGAAAAGGATTGCAATGTAGTGTCCTAATTGGAAAAGGATTATAGTGTAGTCTCCTAGATGAAAAAGGATTATAGTGTAGTATCTATAAATAGGGTCTCAGTGTAATAGTGTAGATAACTATTCAATAGTAATTTTCTCCAATATTTCTCATATGGTATTAGAGCCTCTACGATCTTGGTAGAGAATCAAAGAGCTTCCGCTGCTGGCGGGTGGCTATTACCCATATATGCCGCCCGTTTGGCCAATGATCATGTTAGCAAAAGTTGGGCCGCCGTGCTTCTTTCCGGTGACTTCTCATATCTAATTTGCGTAGCACCATGCATCTTTTCGGTGACTACTTTCTCATATCTAATTTGCATAGCACCGTGCATTTTTCCGATGACTACTTTCTCATATCTTATTTAGGTAGCATCGAGCATCTTCCCGGACTACTTTCTCATATCTGAGTTGCGTAGCACCGTGCGTATTTCTGGTGACTTCTCAGATCTAATTTGCGTAGTTCCGTGCGTCTTTCGGGTGACTCCTCAGATCTGATTTACGTAGTTTCAGTTTTTGTCAGTGTTGTGCAAAAACCAACACCACCAAGAGATTGAGATGACCCATATATTTTATACTAGTTTCCGAAAATTTTCCAGTGACAGTTCGACTTTCCAGCGGCGTTTACTACTTTTCCAAACCATGGTATCAGAGCGTTGGTGAGAAACTCAGTTAGACAAGTCATCGTGCGTCTTTGGTGCGTGAGATACTTTTCGGCCACTTCTCCAAAAATTTCTCTTTTCCAGTAGGGTCGTGCCATCATTCTGACCCTACCTATATAATTTTTATCATATTTTGACCACTTTTCAGCAGTCAAATCTAATAATCTGGCGGCTTCAACACTGTTCAGGTGATTCCAGGCTTGTTCCAACCAGTTGTTCGGACAATTCTTTTTCTAATAATTTACCGACGAGATCTGTCAGATCCTTTTTGATTTTTTCGGTGGTTCAATACAATTTTTGCAAACGTTCATCACTAATTTTGATTTAGTCCCATGATTAAGTCTGAACCCTTAATGAGGAGATCAGACAATCAAACATCACAGTTCATGAAGAATCGACGAGGGAGAAGTCTTTTTGGAAGATCTCGACCTAGGTGTAGTTATTGTTATATGCTTGGAAACACTCGTGATGTATGCTACTATCGGTCTAAGTGTAGTTATTGTTATAGGCTTGGGCACACTCGTGAAATATGTTATTCTTTGCATGGTCGACCACAAAAAATGCTCATGTTGCTCTATCTAACCCCACAAGTAATCAATGGGTTTATTTATCTGAGGAGGAATATAATGAGTATCTTCAGTATCGAGCATGTAAGCAGATATCTCTACCAGTAGCCTCAACTGCACAGTCTCCTACATTTGGATCATGGGTTGTAGACTCTGGCGCTTCTGATCATATTTCTGGTGATAAATCACTTCTGTCAAATATTGTTTATTCACAGTCTCTTCCGACTGACACTTTAGCCAATAGTAACCAAACCAAAGCAAAAGGAGTTGGACAAGCTAATCCCCTATTCCCTGTCACTTTAAATTTTGTTCATTATGTCCCTGGTTGTCCTTTTAATCTTGCATCGGTCAGTCGTTTGACTCGTGCCCTAAATTGTGGCATACTATTTCTTGAGGACTCATTTGTCATGCATGACCGTAGTATGGGACAAACAATTGGTGTAGGATATGAATCACAAGGCCTCTATTACCTTACCTCTCCTAGTTCCTCCATAGCATGTCCAGTTACAGATCCTCCAGATGTAATTCACAAACATTTTGGGACATCTTAGTTTGTTCAAGCTACAAAAGATGGTGCCTAGTTTGTCTAGTCTATCCACGTTAGATTGTGAGTCATGTCAACTTGGCAAACACACTCGAACTACCTTTCAACGTAGTGCTGAGAGTCGTGCAGAGTCTATTTTTTCCTTAGTTCATTCTGATATTTGGGGTCCTAGTAAAGTCAGTTCAGCCTTAGGGTTTCATTATTTTGTTAGCTTCATTGATGATTATTTAAGATGTACTTGGATTTTCTTAATAAAAGATCTCTCTGAATTGTTTCCTATATTCAAGAGTTATTTTACTGAAATACAAACAATTCGGTGTCTCTATTCATACCTTTCGTAGTGATGATGCCTTAGAATATATGTCCTCCCAATTTCAAGAATTTATGACTCATCAAGGAATTATTCATCAGACTTCTTGTCCGTACACCTCTCAACAGAATGTAGTAGTAGAGAGGAAGAATAGGCACCTCATCGAGACTGCTCACACTCTTCTCATTCAATCCCATGTTCCACTGCGTTTTTGGGGCGATATAGTTCTTTCATCTTGCTATTTAATTAATCGTATGCCCTCATCTTCCATTCAAAATCAAATTCCTTATTTAATATTGTTTCCTCAGTCACATCTATACTCTTTTTCCCCCCTCATGTCTTTGGGAGTACATGTTTTGTTCATAACTTCACCCCAGGGAAAGATAAATTAATCCCTCATGCTCTCAAATGTGTCTTTCTTGGTTATTCTCGAGTACAAAAGGGGTACCGTCGTTACTCACCTGATTTTTGCCGGTACCTTATGTCAACTAATGTCACATTCTGAGTTTTGGTCTTACTTTACATCTTCTTCTGATCATGATCATCCTAACATATTTGAGGTCTTACCTATATCGACTTTTGAGGATCGTACCGTTACTTCTACATCTCCATCCATAGTAACACTAGTCTTACCTGCACAGACTTTTGAAGAATCTACAATACCTTCTACAACTCCATCTACAGTGCCACCACTCCTGACTTATCATCGTCGGCCACGTACAACATCAGGCTCAAATGATCCCTGTCCTGCACCTGACCCTGCACCTACTACAGACTTGTCTCGTCTGATTGCACTTCGAAAAGGTAAGGTCCATTTGTAATACTAACCTTCATTATACCCTTTTAAGTTATCATCGTCTATCATCACCCCATTATGCCTTTGTATCATCTTTGTTCTCTGTCTCCATCCCTAAGTCCACAGAAGAAGCACTTTCTCATCTATGATGGCGATCTAGGATGGCGACAAGCTATGATTGACGAGATGTCCGTTTTACATGCAAGTGGAACTTGGGAGCTTGTTCCTCTTCCTTCAGGTAAATCGATTGTTGGTTGTCGTTGGGTTTATGCAGTGAAAGTTGGTCTGGACGGCCAATTGATCGGATTAAGGCTCTCCTTGTTGCCAAAGGATAATACTCAGATATTTGGGCTTGATTACGTTGATACTTTCTCTCCCTTGGCTAAAAATGCATATGTTCATCTTTTTCTATCCATGGCTGCTGTTTAACACTGGCCTCTTTATCAGTTGGATATGAAGAATGCTTTTCTCCATGGTGACCTTCAGGAGGAAGTCTATATAGAGCAACCACCTGGTTTTGTTGCTCAGGGGAGTCTGGTCTGGTGTATCGATTATGTCGGTCACTTTATGGTCTAAAACAGTCTCCTCGAGTCTGGTTTGGAAAGTTCAGTACAGTAATTCAAGAATTTGGCATGATTTGTAATGAAGCAGACCATTCTGTGTTTTATCGACATTTTGCACCAAATTTATGCATTTATTTGGTGGTTTACATTGATGATATTGTTATTACCGGCAATGATCAAGATGGTATCACTAATTTAAGCAACATCTCTTTCAGCATTTTCAGACTAAAGACCTCGGCAAACTGAACTTTGATGTATATTCTAGGTATTGAGGTTGCTCAATCCATATCAGGTATTGTTATTTCTCAACGCAAGTATACCTTAGACATTCTTGAGGAGACATGAATGATGGGATGTAGACCTATTAACACTTCTATGGATCCAAATACCAAACTCGTGCCAGAACAGGGGGATCCATTCAGTGATCCTGGAAGATATAGGCATCTGGTTGGTAAGTTGAATTATCTTACAATGACCAAACTTGACATTTCCTATCTTGTGAGTGTTATATGTCAGTTTATGGATTCTCCCTGTAATAGTCATTGAGATGCAGTTATTTGCATTCTGCGATATGTAAAGTTAGCTCCAGGTAAAGGACTACTCTTCGAGTGTCTAGGTCATAAGCAGATCGTTGGATACACAGACGCTGATTGGGCAGGATCACCTTGTGATAGACGTTCTACATCTGGATATTGTGTTTTAGTGTGGTTGCTCGATCTACTGCAGAAGTAGAATATCTAGCAATGGTTGTAGCAAATTATGAGCTAGTTTGGATCAAATAGTTATTGAGAGAACTATAATTTGGAGAAATCGGTTAGATGGAGCATATGTGTGATAATCAAGTGGACCTTCATATCGCATCAAATCCAGTGTTTCATGGGAGGACTAAGCACATTGAGATTGATTGTCGCTTTGTTAGAGAAAAGATACTCTCAGGTGATATTGTTACAAAATTTGTGAAGCCAGGTGATCAACTTGCAGATATCTTCACCAAGTCTCTCACTGGTCCTCGTATTAATTATATTTGTGACAAGCTAGGTACATATGATTTGTATGCACCAGCTTAAGGGGGAGTGTTAGAATAGGAGTAGGAACAGGAATAGTATATAGAATCCTACTTGGAAAAAGATTGCAATGTAGTGTCCTAGTTGGAAAAGGATTATAGTGTAGGGTCTATAAATAGGGTCTCAGTGTAATAGTGTAGATAACAATTCAATAATATTTTTCTCCAATATTTCTCACACTTCTCTTAGCTTCCATCAAAGGACGCACATATACTATTGCCTCAAAAATAGGAAATTAAGAAAGAAGGTGTGGGTGGGGGGCAATAGGGGATTGGTGGTGAGAGAGAGAGAGAGTAGGGCAGGGGGCCAGGATGATTTTTCGGATCTCGTATGAGCACTTGACCAGTTTTCTCATTTCTGCATGATGTGAACATGCACTTGCAGGAGATACTGAGGCCTATGAAACAAGTACAGAATCTCATGAGTTATTAATACAAAGGATAAAAGGAAGCACACATAATTTGTCGTCTGATAGGATGATGGAAGATTATATGTATATGCACCTTATGAATTATTGAATATATGTTGAGAGAATATCATACTCAAATTATTAAATCATTTATACCTTATGGAAAGTACTGATTTCTATTTGATTTTACTCTTGTACATGAGCAAGTCATTCTTTCATTTGATCTGCTTTGACTCTGTTTGCCCCTGCTAGGGTGTCTGACAAGAATTTTTTTTCTTTTAATAGACAAATTGATGGAAGCCATTGGGTTGTTAGCTAGCTGCAATTTTCAATTTTACCATAGGTGTACAGAACTGAACACTATTCCTTTTGTTTGATGATTTATTTTCTACATTTACATTATCTTGTTACTTATACATCTCCTGCTAGTACCTCAGGACGACTAGTACTTCCTCTGTTTAATTTTATGCGGAACTTCTGTCATTTTACTGTCCCAGAAAAATGGCACCTTTCTATATTGGAAAGATTTTAACTTTAAAATTCTCAGTTTACATGCTCAGTGAACAGTGTACAAAATGAAACAGAGAGAAAGTAGTTAGGATCTTTAGCTGCTTGGGTTAAGAAGTGGACTTTTAATGTGCTTAGCGGGGTCTCTTTGTAGTGATTATGGATTCTCATTGTATGGTAACATTTCCCTTATATGGGCATGTGTTTTCAGACCTTCTTCTTCATTTTTATTTATCTTGTTGAGCTCAAAGTTTACTATTAGAGGATATTTTCAAAATTGTATATCTTGCCATGCTCACACGAGTGGTCTTTTATAGTTCAATAAAAAAGGTTAAACAAAAACATTCAAGAACACGCTATGCTGCTGGCTACGGAATGGTGCAACCGTGTTTAGGTGATTATATATTACGATTACCAAATGGACGAATCGTAATTCTGCCATATTTACAAATTTTAGTTGGTCCCAATTCCAGATAAAGGGTAGGGTTGCAATTCGTTATGATAAATCCTCTAAAAGAAAAGGTTTGTATAGATGACTCAAACTAGTTAAGATTAATGCATAGATGATAGGCATAATACATAGATAGACATTTTAACTTGGCCTCCACTGGCAGTTGAACACCCCAACTTGCATTGTGACCAACTAGACACTTCAACTTGACACACAGGTGAATCTAGCGAACACCTTAACTTTGAAAATTCACATCTAGACACCTTTAAGGGGATGCATACTAGATGTGCATTCTCAAAGTTGGGGTGTTTATGGGCCAACTTAAATCAAGTTTAGGTGTCTAGATGTGCATTTTCAAAGTTGGAGGGTTTAGTTGCCTGTTGAGGCCAAGTTAAGGTGTCTATCTATGTATTATGCCTAGATGATATAGTATAACAAAATAGCCAACTGGTGAACTGTGGAAATATTGGATTTTTGTTCTCATTTTGATTTCGTTGCCAGTTTGGTCTTGTACTCATATTTGGATTTTGGTCAAACATGTTAACGCCAATAAAGGCATTAAACGAACAGCTGATGTAGACCCTGAGGAAGAAAGTGGGGTTGGACCAGGACAGTAAAACAAAGAGCATAAATCTCAAAGTGAAGAAACATGTATGGATGTATCTTATCTACACAGAAACCAGTTGGGGTAGGGGATAGCCGGATAGGTGGGAACAACAGAAGTGGATTGATTCTTTCTTTTTCTCTGGACTTGTGATTGTCCTGGGAAACATTTTGATGTCAAATTGATTTGTGATTGATATGCTTTGTGCAGCAGATTGTCGCATTCATATTCAACTAACCGGGACACAAATCTATCCGATGTTAGTTCTGATTATAGGAGTAATGGCAGGATTGAGGAAACAGGGACTAGATTATCAAACCAGGTGCAATGATATACATTTAATTTTTTTTTTTTTAATGCATACTAAATCACTCTTTCTTTTTTCCTTATCAATTCTTTACATGACATCCTTGAGTTTTTTCTTGCTTATTTCACAAGGGAGAGATCACACATTTATTGGAGCAAATTTCTACCTTGAACGACCGGATGGATGACTTCACGTCTAAAATGGAAGAACTTAATTCTAAGTTGAGCAGCAGAAGAGCTTCTCCAAGAAACAAACAAGCTTCACCGAGCACACAAAATCTGGCGTTAGAAACTGAAGCATGCATTGGATCAGCTCCTACTAACTATTTCATATCTGGTTTGGAGAATGGTTCCTTGACTGGGTCCATCATGCCTAATTCCTCATCTTTTACTTCCGTTAATGGAAAGGAGTCTACCTTGATGGAAGAGGTAAGTTTGTTTTTGAGCTTAAAATTTTGAATGTGTAGAGAATTAAAATTCTAATTAGTTAAATGTACATTGTCTTAACATGAATAATTTAACAAACTTAGCAATTTAATTAATTTCAACAGTTAGACAATTTCAATTATATATCCTCTTCTGGTCTTCCTCCTTTTCCTTTTGTAATTAATTAATACACAACTGTTTTACGTAAACACGTAATTAAAATTTAAAGATAATGTAGTTGTTTACAATCAAACAAATACTGAATTACCAATAAATGATCAGAAGGACAATTTAATTGCGTGAGCATGTATTCATGATAACGTGAATTCATTACAAGTTATCAAAATTACAATGAGGGGAAAAATTAAGCACATCAATAATAACCTAGCAATGTAAAAAGCGCACACACAAAAAAGCAACTAACCAATAAGCATAAAGTAAATATTCATATTACCTAGTAAAAGAAAGGGCAAACGGCAATTTGTGCATGAATGCATGTACCGGAGGGGGATGTTCATGTTTGAAGTGGCATTGGCACACCACAACTGAATGCCAGAAATAGCGGCAGGAAGATTACAAGGTAGGTCTTAGCATGACAAAGTGAAGCCCTAGGAATTTATTCTGGCTGTTGCCCTTTTTCATTTTTGTGTTCAAAATGCACGTGCAAAATGAAGGTTTCTTGCATTCCTTTTTTTTTTTTTGGAGATGCTAGTGCGACATTCTGCACCTGTGTTTTGAAGATCTCACGGGTTTAATGAATTGAACCTGCTATGTTTGCTTCGAAGTGGTAAGCCTTTGATAGTTTTTTTTTTTCTTTTCAATTTTCCGGTTAACATTTTGACTGTATACTACGGTAAAGTTTGTGAAAAGATTTATTATCAAAAATAGTCATAAGTTTTTCAACCAAAGCAGATTCAGCTGAATTCCCTGGCTCAATGTGTGATCAGGAGGGGGATGGGTATGATTGGAGCAGCTTGCAATCTGTAGTAGTATTTGACTTTTGTATATGGATGAAGGTTAGGAGTTCTTCCACCCGAATCCTAAAGAATATCTCTCAAATATATAAAGGATAAAAGTGTGATTTTACCTTTTTCTAGATGTCAAAGGGTTACTAGTTCAAACTTTTATCTTACTGTTACAGAAGATAACCTTTTATTATCAGATGAATATTTCCTTATTTCTGTACATTTAATTTGTCGCCTAAAGTATCTTAACCTCTTTGGTCGTCCTCTTATAATCCCTTTCGGATACAGATATCCAATATTGCACGTGGACAGCGTCAAGTTATGCATCAGCTGGACAATGTTAGCAGTGTTCTTCGTGAGAGATTGGGAGAACAATCTCGACAAGCAAGAATGAACAAGAAAAGAGATACAATTGATCCGATTAGAATACCTCTTATCGTAACATTAGCAGTTGGTGGCCTGGGACTTCTCTTGTTTAAGAGCCTGCAACACCGGAACTGATTCTTCATCCCAATATTTTTAACTGTAGGATTTTTCATTGTCTCCTACACATCTGACTTTTTTTTTATTAGAGTTGTACCCTTCAATCGGGATAAAATACTGCTCATGGATCAAACTGATCTGTGATTTGAGGCTAAGAATGCAGAATATGTTGCTTTCTGATCAATGAGTTTTGTTAAAGAAGGGGATGAATTGGCAAATTTTGTAAAATTCTGGGGTTCATTTAATAAATATGTTCTTCACTAGATACTTTGGAGTTTCAGTGTGTATTGATGTGTGTGATAGTGATAAGATTAGCCCATTTCATTTCTTACTGTACCAGTTTGAGAAAAGGCTCAAAACTTATCATTGAGAATAGGTTTAAAGTGATCCAGTATATACTATATGGTGCACTCATAGTCTCTTAAGTTTGCTATGATGGAGCGCGTTACTATATGGTGGCTTAGAACGCATCACCTCTTTGGTGATATTTCTTTCTTCCCTAGACGTTGAGGCTATGGACATTTTCAAACTTGTCGAGTGGTTGGTCCAAGCAGGCTGGTCTGTACAGGTATTTCCATAACTGCTTCAGTACTGTCACTGGCAGCATAGATAAATCTATAATAGTAAGCTTCTCTTCAGATCCTTATCATTTCCCCTTTCCATCCTCTTATCGAAGAAACTAAAACTAACAAAAAAAATCAGAAGATTGAGCAGGGAGAGGAGTCGATTGCTCTTCAGAAAAAATTGATAGCAGACGATCCTGGTTTTGCTTCCGACTCTGTTTTCTCTTATCTTCCCTTCTTGTAACAACAGGTTGTATTGAACCTATTACTTTTAACACGAACAACATATATGAATGAAATATCACTAAAATTTTAACAAATACTAAGCTTTGAATCATAATTACAGAAGTGCAATGGTGCGAACATAAATATAGTCATGTTAGAGTAACTTGCAAAGATGCATATATATTTGACTGAATGCATATCTATATGACCTTTTTATGCACTTGACTGGAAAGGGAGGGACTCATTTAGCTGACCCTATGAGCAGTTTTTCTTCATGTGCACTTCACTCCCCAGTCCCCACTATCAAGTTTCAATTGCAACATTAGTCAAATTGGTACTGAATTTTCAATCCAAGATTGCAGTACTAACCAAACAAAGGGTGTGGTATTTTCAATCAGCATAATACATAAACAAATACTCAAACTTGGCTTTATCTAGACAAGTAAACACTCTTAACTTTGAGAGTGACATGACACATAAATGTTAATAAGTGTCTAGATGATCATTTTGCAAGTTGGAATGTTCAACTGACACAGGGAAGAGAAGTTAAGGTGTCTAGATGTGTATACTCAAAGTGGAAGTATTTACTTGCCAGCTAAGGCGAAGTTAAAGTGTTGTTTATATTTTATGCCATTTCCAATCCATTGATCTCTTAGAAACATACTTTGTTCTCTCCTTATAAAATCTCTTGGGAGATACTTGTGAGCTGAAAGTGACCTCTTGGTCTTTGCATAGCTGATCCGCTCTTTTATTATTCAAGACAAAAACTTCAGCAATTTTCAGACTACAAAGTTATAACTGTTGTAATCTTCTCTCTAAATTATCATTTGAAATTGATGTTGTTCACATGAGCTGAAACATCTAATAAGCTGATCTGTTGGAAGATGTTTGAGAGCTGAAACTGACCTTTTGACAGTCTTTTTTATGCTCTCTGCTAACACGAGGACAGTTCATTGTAATGAATATGAAACAACAAATTTTCACTAGTTCAATACTGCTGCCCAGTAAATGTTTTCTTTCCCCTGTTAATTATGGTTGCAAAAACATATAAGTAACAGTTTCTTGCTGCCTTAAACATGAATAATAGTAATATTTTTTGCTACATAAACAATTTCTAGCAGGATTGGATACAAGTACATTAACAATTTGTAGCAGGATTGGATACAAGTACATTAACAACTGAATGGGCAATGAACTAACTGATTAAGAACGAGAAAACACTAAACCTATTCTGCATTTGTCAAATAGAAAAGCTCTGCCTCGGGAGACGCTCTATGGTAACGCATCAATTCTATGGCAATATTCCATTCCTCCAAAGAACCAGCTGACTCAATGGTCATCCTTACCAAAGATGGAGTGCTAGCAAGCATTAGCTTTATGAAAAACAACTCACTTTGTGAACCCTTAAAAGAATGCATAGTTACATCTTCGAGCTTGTTGAGCAGTCGGTTCAAAGCAGGTTGGTGTGTCCATATATTTCAAAACTGATTCAGCAGTATCGCTAGAATAATGGACCTAATGGTATCAAATAAATACCACACATCAGTTTAGCTTCTCATGTTTAGATAGATGAAGTGAAAAAACGAACCAGATCGTACATATATATCTTGTGTATAACAAGATACATGTATCATTTCTTACCCAAGTCTCAAGTTTACTCAAATTGGAGGAACTCTGAATCAACTCGAGAGCATAAGAAGTCTGGCCGATTAGGCTGAAGTCTACACGTAACTCTAGATTCCACAAGTAGTTGAGTGTCAAAGGAAGCCGCTTTGGAATTACACCTGCACTCAAAATCTTTGAAAAAAATCCAAAAATAAGAATATAAACATGATCCCCATATTCAAGTAAACCAACACGACGGATTCTTACCTCAAGGAGAAATGAACCCAATTAAGTAAGTACCTCAAGTGTAGGCAAGCTGAAAAGAAGATTTTCCAATTTTGGTCTTTCAACGGGTAGTGGATTATCAGTCACAAAGTAAAACTTAGTCAAAGTTTTGCAGTTCTTAATTAGTCAAAGTTTTGCAGTTCTTAATGCAATTTAGGTCAAGATTACAGTGACTAAAATGAACGAACAAGTTCTTCAATTCAGATGAGACAACAATGTTGAGGTATTGAGTACCATTAAAGTCTATCAAGGCCAAATGGTCAAGAAGGGGTGCGTTGATAATCCAAGATTTTATCGTTGCCACATTTTATTCTTTCCAGATAAAAGGTTTCTAAGATTCTCAAAGCACAAAAACGAATTTGGTGGATGGAGGACACATACAATTGACGAGTTTCAAATTTGTTAGTGTTGGACAATTGAATATATAAGAAGCTAGTGTATAACTAATATTGTTTGACATGTTAAAGGGTTAGATCCTTAAGACCATTTCTGGTGGCATGTAACATCCATGTATCAATATCTGGAAGCGGAAATAAATGTACTCCTGAAACATCAACACCAAACTTCACAATGTCTCCAAGATGCTGTAACAAAATCTTATTTACGGTTCCTTGGAAGACATGCAGATTTTACTGCTAATTTTTCGCAAAAGAGCTTATCCAGCACCAAATTTGGATGCATGGCCCAAACATATCTCCATTTTGTTGACAAAATACTTGTTCTGGCTGCATCTTCAGCGGGCGGGAGCTCAAGGATACCATCTATAATATTTTTTGGCAGATAACTAATTCGATCTTCTCTATCCTTTTCAGCAACATCTAGTTTATCATCTGTTAGAAGAAGGTGAATAGTCTTAGGATTAAAATATATAGACATATCAAAATAATTACTTCGAATTTGATCAGTATGGCCTAATTAATCCATCATCTCTAGCTAATGCTTGCCATCGCTTTTTCCTCTCCTGTTACATTTATCTATTTTCTTAGTGTATGAAACTTTTTGGATATTTAAATTTTCCAAATGTATATATCACCGACTTACATGGGTAACGAAGTAAAAATTTGTGGAAATTGGCGTCCGATCAACAATTAAGTAATAATGAATAGAAAAGTAATGAAAATGTTTTTGTTTTCGAGGAAGTAACTAGATTGATAAAATATTAACTTTTTACAAGCAAAACATACGTCATGCATTTATTGGTTTAGAAATACCCGATGCGAGAAACTTTATTTGAGACTCATAGAGGGAAGTTTTTACATTTTCCCAAAGGTATGCACAGGTTTTGACGATGAAATGTAATGATGTTGTTGAATTAGTAACTACACATTAATCACACTAATTCTCCAATTCTCCGAAAAAAGGAGCATAACCTAAACCCTCAATTTTAGAAGTTCTATAGTCGAAGCTAATTCTTAAAACTCCAACCCAAGTTAACAATTTTAAACGTCACTTCGACCAAAACATAATTTTAAGCTAGCAAACATTTTGACAAAACTTGTTATATAAAAATTGTAAGTAACTTTCACAACATCCCGTGAATATTACATAGACTAAGAATACCAAGAAGTAATTAGAAGCATACCTGTTTCCTCCATAGCTCCAATCTCTTGCAAGAATGAACAAGCTAAATCTTCCTCTCCTTATATGTTAGGAGACAATTTCAATGGGGGCGCTTACCTAGATCAGGAGTCGAGTTAATATAAATAACAAACACCGAGTAGCAAAGATAGAACTTATTAACTATATGGAGCATTGGATATATTGGCAATAAAAGCTTACATTAATTAATCGTAATGTTCAATATATTAGATTGTGATTTAATTATAAAATTGCATACTTAATGTTCCCATTGTTGTGGGATGAGATGAATCCTCTTAACCCTTGGACCTTAAATAGAGCATTGGGTTCGAGTCTTGTAAACATAAAAATTAATTGTGCTGGGATGAATAGAATCATTTGCCTGTAAGCATAGGTCAAGATTCAACCTTGGAAAGAAATTTTTTTTTTGATAGGGAGTGTTTCCTTTTTGAAGGGTCTTATGCAACACAAATCACGATTAGTTGAAGCCCTAATATAAATAACGAACATCAAGTAAAAGTAAATCATATATGCTTCAAGTGACATATACAAGTTCAATAGATATCAAAAAGACAGTAAACTTAACTTCAGTTGCTTCAAGTTATTACATATTCAAGTTCTTTATTGTCTGCCTCTATAGTGACAGACAAGATATACATTTCCCTTTTTCATTTGCTACTCATTGTACATGCATGTTGTCTGCTATTAAAATTAGACACCAATAATATCCCCCTTTTGATGGATGACAACTTAATATTTAATTTAGTCGACTTTCCTGCTTAGTTCCCCCTATCAGTTGGCTGGTTGAGATGGTGCTCCCCCTGAGTTGTTACATTTTTAACATAGTCGACTTACACCTGTGTACTTAATCTTTCTCCTCTTTTGACATCATTCAAAAAGAAAAAGGCAATACACTGTAATGACCCTCCAGGTCATTTTCTGTATTTTTGTGCATTTTCTACATTTACAGCTTTTCCATAGCTATCTCAAGTCATTTATGACTTACTGGGACTGAGATTTTTGTTACCGGGCAGTTCGTTTGGTTTTTAGAGCCAATTCCCTGTTTTGGAGTTTTTACAGTAAAGAAAAGGGTATTGGGCCTGAATTTAGCTAAATGGCCTCGAATGCAGATTCTGATAGTTACGATAGATCCATAATGTCGATTTTAGGCTAGAGAAACCCTTGGTTTAAGTCCCGAGGCTTTCGAACTCATCTTGGGCTATTGGGTAGATTTGGCTAAAACGGACCATTGGATGTGAGGACCATTTTTGATCGAAAAGATCTTGGATGAAAATTTTGATGGTGTTGTTTATTTGTGTTCACAAGATTCCAAATGAATCTCGAGTGCCCGGTCGGATACTTGTGCAGCCACTTAAGCGGCCAAGAGACTACTTTAGAGTCTTAGCACCGCTTTAGATATAGATGCTTTAGCAGCTTTAGACTGCTTTAGCTGAGGCCGACCATCTGAGGCTAGGCCACTTTAGCGACCTCCCAGCCGCTTTAGCGATGACCGCTTTAACGGTCATATAGCCGTTAAAGCGGCCATCGCTGGTACATCTATATATTTCATTTCCTCTTCGGTTCTAGCCTTTTTTTCCATGTCCAAACACCATTAAAACCCTAGGTAGATTAGAAATTATGGGATATTAATTATTGGGTGTTGGGAGTAAGTTGGAAACTCTGTTGTGGTCATTTCCTCATCATGATTTTCGTAAGTTTTCACTTAAATTCTAGCTTAATTCTCCAAATTTAACTTTAAATCCCTATATTACTTTAAGGGCTATTTTAGGGACGATTTGTGCTCAAATTCCACCCATTTTTGAGAATAAATGATCCTTGATCTTAGAGGGACGCATTAACGATTTTGATTTGGGATTCCACAAGTGGGCCCTACGTGTGATTTTTCTTAGTTCAATTTTGACTTGGAGCATTTATATGCAATATGGGTATTGATATTCTTGTCTTATTACATAGATTATTACTTTGATAGTGTGGCAGTATTCGGAGGCTTCTCGGAAGGAAAAAACTCATAAGTAAAGGACTTTGCGAGCTTTCGGTGGAGTCTAGGTAGGATAGGCTTACTTTTCTTCTAGACTGAGCTTTATGATAGTATTAGTGTAGTATTGTTCTATCTATGGGTGGGTATTTGTGACTCAGTTGATGATTTAGTATTTATTGATTAAGTTAGCCGATTAGGGGCCTTTTTATTAGAATTCGGCCTAGTCTTTCTTCACATTAGTTTTTGTCGATACCTTAGGACTAATTTGGAGTTACTTAGTACCTCGGGATGGAATGGTGAAGCCTTAGTCGAGGTTTAGGTAGGTGCTTGCCTTAGATGGAATTTTGGGACTAGTAGTTGGCCTTGTCGGCCCTTCCTTTAGGTCAATTGCCTAAATTAGTTCCTTGTACACCTTAGAGGACTTCATTCGTCACATTGTACTAACTCTTGAGCCATAGGATGACTTAGTCAATTTAATGATCTCCGGTTTGCTTTGATACTCGGGGTAGAATAGTATTTGACCCTTAAGACCTTATCCTTCGACTTATGATTAAAACCCTCACTGTTTATAGCCTTGACAGGCCGAATTGGGAATTTAGCACTATTAACTTAAATGAAGTTATAACCTTGGATTGTCACTACTTTTAGCTCAATTATAAGTTCTGGTTCATGTCTGACATTTATGATCTATTTAGGCGCCTATTTTGGCCTGGAATTCTGGTAAAGACCGGTAAGATTTGGAATTATGATATTGGAGAAGTTCAGATACGTTACTTGTTGGCTCACTTCATGCTTATTATTGTTGATAATTCATTCTCTAGATTAGAATACTCTTTATTTGTACCTGTTGGGCTTATGTGGGCTCGGTTGGGTTTTTTTTGTGTGTGTGCTTTTTGGGCTTATGGGGGCCCAGTTTGGTTGTAGTTAGACTACTTTTACTATCGAGTTACTTATTTTGCATATTTATCATAATCACCCGATTTGGAGTATTATTTCTGCTTATGCCCCTTATTTCCGAGTTTAGTTTACATTCTTGCATTTTATTATACCCTTACTGTAATTTAGTTCGCCTTGGCCAATGATGCATACTGAGTGCCTATATTTTTGGTACTCACACTACACTTCTACATCTTTTCCCTGATGCAGATATGAGTATGAGCCACGACCCTTGACGTTATCCTTAGGCTTCCTGCTGTTTTAGAGATAGGGTGAATTTTCAGATCCCGGAGCTGATCCTCTTTCTTTCTGCTATTTTTTTATAGTCTTTTGTATAATATGAGACTACATGTATATTTGACACTATCTAGTACTCTATTTTTTATTTAGTGGTTCTTGTACCAATCTTACCAGGTCATGGGGATACTCTTTTGGATATTTTACCCCCCATTTCTTCTGCTTTTTAGTACGATCATTTATATATATATATATATATATATATATATATATATATGCTTATTACTTATATCGTACACTTCTATTTTGCATTCTTCTATTTTCCACTGTTAAGCCCATTATTTGTCATTTCGGGCTATGGTTTAGCTTACCCACTGGTAGGTTAGAGTAGGCATCATCATGACTCGAGAAATTGGGTTGTGAAAAATTAGTATCATAGATTAGGTTCATCTATACTTTTGGGTCACGAGCAAGTATCTAGTAGAGTCCCGCAGATCGGTACAATGATGTCCATATCCTATCTTCTGGAGGCTACTAGATATTCTTAGGAAAATCTCACCCTTTTTGTTCATTTTTGTGCGTTGAGTCTATATCGGTTTTTGAATTCTTATTTTTTTCACTCTTTTGCAGATGGCTAGGACACAAGCTACGTTCGCCAGGGACATAGACCTCGAACCTATAGTCAGGGCAATAGTTAGTGGCCGGGGTCGACCCAGAGGTCGAGGCCAGGCTAGAGCTGTAGCACCAGCCAGGGGTCAGGCTAGAGAGCCTTCACCAGACCCTATTATTGCTCTCGCGCCAGAGGTAGCTTCAGAGGTTCATCCACCCCAACCACTGGTATGCTAGGGGTAGCCCAGGCCCCATTGAGGTTTATATCTTTCGCAGTTCTAAGAGATACTTTGCAATAACTATTGGGGTTAATAGGTGGTGCACCGTCAAATGGGGCTCAGTCAGCAGACCAGAGTTGTAATAATTTAGGAGAGCAGCCTGCAGTTGCAGAGTTATGAGGAAAGGCTTCGTAATTTAGACTATTTAGAGGCGCGTGGTGAGAACTACACCAACATCCTATTTGATTGGGCATCCAGATAGTAGTGGAGAGGTTATATGGATTCCAGGCCAGCTGGATCTCCACCTATGACATGGACTCAGTTCTCTAAGGCTTTCTTGGAGAAGTATATGCCTCACAGCCTACACGAGGGTTTGAGAGATCAATTTATAGATTTGGAGCAGGGTACTATGACAGTTGTTGAGTATGATACGAGGTTCCATGAGTTTTACAGACACGCTACTACGATCCTACCTACCGAGACTTCCTTTTCGCATAGCCACCCAGAGTCTAGTTGCCGGTGTTAGGTCATTCATGGATATTTCTGATTATGCATATACTATGGTGAAGATGCATTGTGAGACCCAAGGGGGTAGCGATAAAAGGCCGTGACAGCAGGGCCGTTATAGTGGGAGCCACAAAGACTCACAGTTTAGAGGCAAAGGTTTTCAAGGTAGGTACCTTAAACGTTAATCTTATCAGCACCAGGGTCAGTTAAGTAGGCCCGTTCAGGCAGCACTTCAGATTACTGATTAAGGTCCATTTTGTTATAGTGACTACAATGGTTAGAGTAGTGGTCAGTCCTCAAGGGTGGCACCATCAGGGTATTCAGGTTGAAGTGGCCATTTTGGGTCAGCCAGACAATCTAGATAAAGAAGAGTTATCGGGGCATGTTAGGATTATGGGTTCGTTGAACATTTCTCCAGATAGTGTCCCTGACGTGGGATGATTGAGCCTGTAACATAGAGTGTTCAGCCGATCAGCTTAGTATCACCTCCAGCTAGGGGTGTTGCTCAGGGTCGCAGGGGTGGTCATAAAGGTTCTAGAGAAAGCCCTTAAATAGGGATGACAGGTGGTCAGATAGGTACCCAGTCTGGGAGTGAATAGGGTTAGTTATATGTTGTACCTATTAGGCCAGAGGTGGAGTCTTTGGATTCTGTTATTGTAGGTATAATTTTAGTATGCCATCAGCCAACTGATGCTTTATTTGATCCAAGATCCACTTATTCTGCTTATTATGCACCGCAGTTAGAGCTGTCTTAGGAACCTTTATCTTTGCCATTGCGTATAGCTACTCTCGTGGGTGATTCTTTAGTAGTAGATTGGGTTTATAGATCATATGTGGTGAACGTTTGCGAGTATGATACTTAGACAGATCTTATTGTGCTAGATATGGTGGATTTTAATATAATTCTGGGCATGGGCTGGTTATCCCCATACCACGCGATTGTGCATTGTTTTGCCAAGACTATTACCTTATCCATACCTAGCATACCCCAAGTTGTATCTTTTTGCCCTACATCTATGGGGATTATTTCTTATCTTTGGGCTAAAGGATTGATAGCGAGAGGTTGTTAGTCATACCATTCCTATGTTCATGATATTAGTGCAAAGAGTTTTTCTATTGACTCTGTTCCTGTGGTTTATGAGTATCCTTGTGTTTTCACTACCAATCTACCTTGCCTTTCTCTTGAGCGTGATATTGAGTTTGTGATTTACCTTGAGCCAGGGCAACCAACCTATTTCCATGGCACCTTACCATATGGATCCTACCGAGCTAAAGAAACTAAATTCTCAGCTTCAGGATCTTCTAATTAAGGGATTCATTAGGGCGAGTGTATTACCGGTGCTCCCATTCTTTTCTTAAAGAAAAAATATGAAAAAATATGGTTCTATGCATATGTCTATCGACTATAGGTAGTTGAACAAAGTGATAGTAAAAAATAAGTATCTTATGCATTGTATCGATGATTTTTTTGACTAACTTTAGGGTGCGGTAGTGTTTTGTAAGATTGATTTGAGGTTGGGTTAGCATCAACTAAGGATTCGGGCAGATGACATTCCTAAGATAGCCTTCAGGACTTGCTTTGGCCATTATGAGTTCCTGGTGATGTCTTTTGGGTTGACCAATGCCCCAGCAGCATTTATGGACTTGATGAACTACGTTTTTGGGCCTTATCTAGAATCCTTTATGATTGTTTTCATCAATAATATCCTTGTCTATTAGAGGAGTAGGGAAGCAATGTTAGAGAACTGTGCTACACACTTTGAGAGATTATAGGCTTTTTGCCAAATGCTCAAAGTGGGAGTTCTGGCTAGAGTCTGTGGCATTCCAAGGACTTGTAGTGTCTAAGGATGGGATTATGGTGGCCCCAGTGAAAATTTAGGCTATTTGTGATTGGGCTAGACCTACATCTCCGGCCAAGGTTTGCAGTTTTATTAGTTTGGCAGGCTACTACAGGCAATTCATTGAGAGATTTATTACTATTGTAGTGCCTATTAGATTGACTAGGAAGGAAGTTACTAAATATATTGACTGGGAAGGAAGTTCCATTTCAGTGGTCTGACAGCTGTGAGGTGAGCTTTTTTAAGCTTAAGGACTTGCTCACTTCAGCTCTTATTTTGACTCTTCCAGTTTAGAGTGAGGGGTTTACTGTGTATTGTGATGCTTTGGGTGTTGGTTTTGGGTGTGTTCTAATGCAGCGGGGCTGCGTTATTGCTTATGCACCAAGACAACTGAAGGTGGACAAGCGTAACAAACCCTCTCATGATTTGGAGTTGGCGGTGGTAGTTTTTACGCTTAAGATTTAGCGACATTACTTGTATGGTGTTCGCTGTGAGATATTCACTGACCATCATAGTCTTCAGTACATTATGACTTAGAGGGAGCTTAATTTAAGACAGTACATATGGATTGAGTTGCTGAAGGAATATAATATCTCTATTCTATACCATCCGGGTAAGGCAAATATGGTAGCAGACGCCTTGAGCCAAAAAGATGTGAGTACGGGTAGCTTGGACTTCATTTGAGTTTCGGAGTGACCATTGTCCTTAAACATTAATTCCTGAGCCAATATGATGATTCGACTTGATATTTTCGACCCTAAGTGGATTTTTGCTAGTGTTGAGGCTATGTCTACCCTGTTGGAGAAGATTTGGGGCCAACAATTTAAGGATAGTAGACTTTGTGGCATTCGAGATCAGGTGATAAGAGGTGAGTCTAAGAGGGCTACCTTAGATTCTGAGTGTATTTTGATATTCGATGGTCGTATTTGTGTTTTTAGGGTTGGAGACTTGATTCAATTGATACTACGTGTGGCTCATAGCTCCAAATATTCTATTCACCCTGGGACATCTAACATATATTGAGATTTCAGGCAACATTACTGGTGGAGAGGTATAAAAGAGGATGTAGCGGACTTTGTAGCTTGTTATTTGTGTTGTCAGCAGGTAAAGGCCGAGCATTTTAGACATAGTGGCTTGATTTAGATACTACCCATTTTGGAGTAAAAGTGAGAGCGAATTACTAAGGACTTCATCGATGGTTTGCCTCGCTCTTCTTATGGTTCTGATAGCACTTGGGTAATCGTAATTGACTGACCAAATCATATCAATTCATCCCTATTTAAATTACCTTCAGTGTTGAGAGATTAGCTCATATCTATATTTGAGAGGTAATTTACCTTCATGGGGTACCCATGACTATTATTTCAGATAGAGAATCTTATTTCACTTCTAGCTACTGGAGGACTTATCAGAAGGAGTTGGGTACTCAGGTTGACCTTAGCACCGCTTTCCACCAGCAGACCAACGGACAGTCGAAACAGACTATTCAGGTTTTGGAGGATATGCTCTATGCGTGTGTTATAGACTTTGGAGGTCTGTGGGAGAAGCATTTAGACTTAGAAGAGTTTGCTTATAATAATAGCTATCATTCGAGTATTCAGATTGCACCATTTGAGGCTTTGTATGGTCGGCATTGTCGATCTCCGATTGGTTAGTTTGAGAATTCTGAAGTTAGACCCGATGGTTTCGACTTGCTTTATGAGTCTTTAGATAGGATTCAGGTGATTCAAGATAGGCTATAGGCAGCTCAGAGTAGGCAGAAGAGTTATGCTGATTGTAGGCTCCGTGCTTTAAAGTTTGGAGTTGGGGACAGGTTTTTTTTTTTGAGTGTCACCTATGAAGGTCGTGATGAGGTTTGAAAGGAGGGGCAAGCTCAGCCCCAGGTATATCAGGCCATTTGAGATTCTTCGAACTATTGGGGAGGAAGCGTATGAGTTTGACTTGCATCCAGACTTTTCAGCCATCCATCCAGTTTGCCATATATTTATGCTGTGGCGCTTTATTCTCAATGACTCTCATGTGCTTCATTGGGATTCGGTTCAGTTAGATGAGAGGTTGACCTTTATGGAGGAGCTAGTTTTTATATTAGACATAGATGTTAGACGGTTGTATTCCAGAGATATCCCTGTGGTTAAGGTTTAGTAGAGACACCGTCTAGTCGAGGAGGCTACATGGGAGTTTAAGCATATAACATGGGCCCAGTATCCCCATTTGTTTGAGCCTTCAGGTACATCTTGATCCTTTACTTTTGCAGGCGAAAGTCTTTTCAATAGTGGATATTGTAATAACCCTCCAGGTCATTTCCTATGTTTTCATTCATTTTTTGTATTTAAAGCTTTCCCATAACTGCCCCAAGTCATTTATGACTTGCTGGGACTGACAGTTCGGTTACTAGGCAGTTCATTTGGTTCTTAGAGCCAATTCCCTGTTTTGGAGCTTTCCCTGTTAAGAAAAGGGTATCAGGATAGGACTTTAGGTAAATGGCCTAAGATGGAAATATTGACAGTTCCATTAGCTCCAAAATGTCAATATTAGGCTAGGGGGACCCTGGTTTGGGTCCTAAGGGTCCCAAACTCATTTTGGACTATTGGGTAGATTTAGCTAACATGGACCATTGGGTGTGGGGCCCATTGATTCCAAAATTCCAAATTTTTTGGGGTAGCATAGTTTGTTTACATTTACGGGATTTCAAATAAATCCCGAGAGCCCTATCGAAAATGTTGCAACTTAGCAAAGTTGTTGGTACCTGATGCATCTGGTGCAGCCGCTTAAGCGGCCAAGAGACCTCTTTAACGGTAGCCTCTTTAGCGGCTCTGGACCGCTCTAGTGGATCCTATACTTATGCAAATCAAAGAGGATGTTGGGCAACAAAAGGTTATGGCTTTCGAGATTGGGGGAGATGGTATTTTGCGATATCAAGGGAGATTATGTGTTCCCGATATTGATGGGTTGTGGGAGAGGATCCTGATCGAAGTATACTATTCATCCCGGCTCTACTAAAATGTGTCATGACCTGAAGGAGATGTATTAGTGGAATAATATGAAAAGAGATGTTGCTAATTTTGTTGTTAAGTGCTCAAATTGTCAGCAATTCAAGGTTGAACATTTGAGGCCTGGTGGTACTTCACAAGAGATAGCTATCCCAATATGGAAGTGGGAGATGATAAATATGGATTTCATCACTGGCCTTCCAAGTTTTCTAAATCTTTACAATTCCATTTGGGTCATTGTTGATAAGATGACCAAGTCTGCTCATTATCTACCTATGAGGACGACGTATTCAGGAGAGGATTATCCTAAGCTTTACATTCAGGAGATTGTTAGATTGCATGGAGCCCTTGTGTCCATCATATCTGACAGAGGTACGTAATTTTCTTCTCAATTTTGGCGGTCTTTTCAGAAAGTTTAGGGTACGCAAGTGAATCTTAACACCGCTTTACATCCTCAAATGGACGGGCAAGCAGAGCGTACCATTCAGACTTTGGAAGATATGCTAAGAGCCTGTGTTATTAATTTTAAGGGTAGTTTGGTGGATCACTTGCCTCTTGTAGAGTTTGCCTATAATAAAAGTTATCACTCTAGCATCCAGATAGTACCATTCAAAGCACTTTATGGTAGAAGATGTAGGTCGCCAATTGGATGGTACGAAGTGGGCGAAGCTAGACTGTTCGGGCCAGACCTTATACACCAAGAAATGGAGAAAATTAAGGTTATTAACATAAGCTTAAGACCGCACAAAGTTGCCAAAAGTCCTATATGGATATGAGGCGAAGAGAGTTGGAGTTCAAAATTAATGATTGGGTATTCCTAAAGGTCTCCCCTATGATAGGGTGATGAGGTTTAGAAAGAAGGGCAAGCTCATCCCTCGTTAAATTATTGCCGAATTATGAGGAAGATTAGGAATGTTGCATATGAGTTAGAGTTACCCCAAAGTTTGGCATCGGTCCTCCCATAGTTCATGTGTCCAAGCTCAAGAAGTATATGGGTTACTATTCCTTGGTGGTTCCCATAGAGGATATTAGTGTGAAGGATTCTCTATCTTATGAAGAAGTTCCCCTAGAAATTTTGGATAGACAAGTTCGAAGTTGAGAACCAAGGAGATAGCATCGTTGGAGGTGTTGTGAAAGAATCAAAAAGTAGAAAAAGCCACTTGGGAATCGGAGTAGGACATGAAGGCTAGATATCCCTTTCTATTTCTGACTTCAAATGAAGTTGTGAAAGGTACCCATCCTATACTCATCTTTAATCTTCTCATATTCATTCCTTAGAGTTTGTACGTATGTAGAATCTGAGAGTCTCGTGGGTCATGTTTAATCAATGGGTCGATGTTGTCGTGGAATTTCCCCTTGATGTTTAAGAGTTTAAGATGAGTAATGTTAAATGCAAATCCTTACCTCGTGCTTATAGAGTTCAAAGTCCTTAGCCATCATTCGAGGATGAATGATCCTAAGAGGGAGATATTGTAACACCCTGAGTTTCCTAAGCTAAGATCCGACCCATTTATCGAAGGTGTATAGACTGAAACCTAATTATTTCTAATGGTTTGTAGGTGTTAAGATCAATTCCTTAGTGTGTGAAGAACTTTAGACATGAATTAGGGTCCTAAGGAACCTATAGCATAAAGTTAAGTTGAAAGCCTTTTTACCGATTGAATTTCTATATATGATTTTACTAGGGTCAATTTCAAAGGAGTATAACTCCTCATATATAAATAGTTTTGTAGCTCAAAACCCACCCAATGAAAGATCTTTGAATCTTCTTTCCAACTCATCTGATTTGGCCTTAATCTGATATCTGAGTAGAAAGTTATGCTCGATTTACTGAAAGGTGTCTGTCTGCCAAAGTGTGACGGCTCGAGTGATGAACCTTCACACTTTTGATGGACCATCAAGGCAAGCCGTCAGGCTTAACTAGTAAGGCAAAATTTCGGCCATGTATTGATGGTTCGGGTAATGGTTCGTTAAGGGGTTGACTATCCGTCACCTGAACAGTTAGATGGGAATTTTCTGCACTTTTAAAATGCATTCTGAGTGATATTTTGGTCCTTTACTTGATAAAAAAACTGTCCCCCACTTATACTAAATGACCCCAAACCCGCAATTATGATTCATTCTTCAAAAACATATTCCCCTCTTCCCTTCCCCAAAACACAAAGGAAAATTCCAATTAGGGTTCAAGTTTCAAGGCTAAGGAATCAAGCCTTTCTCAATCTCTCTCTGTCAAAAGGCATGTTGAACACTCCCTACTTCAACTATTATTGCAAAGTGTTAATTTATTTATTATTTACACATATTATATTGATGTATTAAAACTAGGGTTGAGGATTTCGTTATGAAAAACTTAATATTGATTTCTCTCTTGTTATAAATTATTTTCTAATTACTAAGGGAGGGTTTTGAGACTTGAACATACTTTTTGAGAGGATGAATTTCGTTATATGGATTTACAAGGATAAATGTTATGAGTGATGAAAATTATAACTTTCAACCCTTTTCAAAAGCTTGTTTTCAATGGGGAATCATGATGTTTATTCCGTCTTTTGAGCAATGTATGGTTTGAAAAGGTGAAAGATTTAATGACTCTTATGAAAATCCTACTATGATTATGTTTATGAATTTAAAGATGGAATTTAGAGTTTATAATGTTACATGATAATGATTGGGCATAATATGGATGACTTGTAAGTTTTGGTATGACGGTACCAAAAATATGAATGCCTTAATGAAAGACTCCTCATATAAGGATTTATGAAAGTTGTTTTAATATAATAGGGCGTATTTGGGGATAATGTAGTTCACCAAGAATGTGTAAGTCCTTATGACCAATGCTGAAAACCTATGTTTGAGGACATAGGGGTGGTTCACTCCCAAATGGGATGACCTTGACACACGCCTCAATAAAGACGGTACGTTATGATGGCCATACTATATTCATCTCAATTCATACGGCAAATATAGATTGGGGCCCCGTCGGTTGGGTGAATACCGGAGCCATATCAGCTCGTGGGTTGCCTAAGGTCGGTGAAACTACATATTCCATAAAGCAAGCATTTAAAAGATGATTATGTTTATTACTATAGAGTTTATTTCATGATTTCTTATACTCGTGATTACATTATGTATCTTATGATTTTGCCTTATAAATTGTTCTATTCCCTCTTCCCTGGGTTGCATGCCAGCACTCGTCATACTAACCGTCCCCAGACGCTACATCTTTTCATGATGTAGGTTCGGGGTTATTTTCCCATGATTCTGTGTAGCACTAGGATCTTCTCAGGGCAGCGTGTTAAGAGTTGTGAGCCATCCATCTTTCGGAAGGCATCTTGTTTCATTTTCTTTAGACCTTTACATTGGTTTATAGTATTGCCGGGGCCATGTTCCGGTTTATAATTTCATTCGTATTATTACTAGAGGCTTCGTAGATAGATGTTGGTAAATGATTTCATAATGTTTTCAAGACCAGATGTTTAGACTTTTGTTCGCTGTCGAACTTCATATATATGGGCCTACTTTCGCGCTTTATAATTGACTATGCTTTTGATGTTATGCTAAGGGGGCTTCTCGGGCCTTCATTGGTCTGAGATGCCTGTCACGGCTAGGGCCTGGCTCGGGCCGTGACACTCTACCTCTACCTCTGCCTCTGTGTAGAGAACTCCATGTTATGATTCTCCTAAGGCGCTTCCTCATCATCCTCTCTCATGTCGAAGCCTCTACGGGCATTGACAAACTGATTGAGTGTGGGATATGGTGCTCTCCCAAGCATAACAGTCCTGAAGGTTCTGTATTTAGGGCCTAGACCTCAAGCAAAGTTGATCACTTTGCTATCCTCATCAACGGGTTTGTGAATTGCTGCAAGGCCATCACATATTCCTTTGAACTCCTTCAAATACTCATCAAGTTTTCTAGCTCCCAACTTGATGTTCTTGAGTTGTTGTTTGAGTCAAAATTCCTAGTCCTTAATTGCTTGAAGATATGCTTCTTCTAAGCATTCCCAGATCTCTTTGGCGGTAGAACATCCTACAATGAGATACATGCTCTCCTAAGGCATAGTTCCTGAGATCTATGTTCTTAACAACACATCCTTCTCTTCTCAAACACTGTCCAAATCTTCTTTCTCCTTGTCTTCAATAGCCTTTTCCTTCCCATTTGTGGTACTTGATTCTGCCGCAGTTGGTCTCTCTCCTTTGATTATGTTGGTTACTTTTATGACCTACATAAGCAACATGATCTGAGCTCTCCATATCAAGTAGTTAGTAGGCTTAAGCTTGATTGGACAGGCAGCAATAAGGTGATGCAGAGAGGAAGTTGACAGGGACAGTGAGGTTGTGTTTGAGGCCATTGTTATGAGATTATGGTAGTTTTTTACTGCGTAGTTTGGGCTTGTCTTTAGAGCTCCGATACCATGTATAAATCATAGTACAGAAAGGAAAAGAACGGCTCAATATTATTGATGTATTTTGTGTGTTTAGCTACTGCACAATGCCTTCTTATATAGGCTACTGCTATTACATTAGAAGAGTTCTACTAGAGTTCTACTTTGTAAAGTTAACTCCTACTGCATAATGACAGCAATACATATACTCCTTATGCAATACAAACATACACTCCTAATGCTAATACAATTCTGCTCCTAGACTTATGCTAGTCTTCAACAATCACTACCAGAGATCTCTTTCAGCTAGAAGATTTGCACCATGTACTGTTTGGTTAAGTCTTTCTGCAGCTTGTAAGCATTAAAGGCCATACTTGATACATGATAGAACTATCAGGACCCCCATTCTTAGAGGCAAATACATATTTCCTGGGTGTATATTTGGATATACCTTTTTCACATCAAGAAGTTCTTGGTTTGCATTCACTGACTTCCGTAGCTCAATTGGAAGGGTTCCACGCCTTCCAATTGAACTCATAAAGTTTTTAGTGATACTTAATGTATAACACCGTAATTGAAACAAGAATGCTGGTTATTTTAATTCATAATTTTTCATTTTGTTTTGATATTATGTTTCAGGGCTTTAAATAGACAAGAAGTAGAAGTGGAAAGATTGTCAGCAGGCCAAGGTGATGTGGAATTCAAAAACGAGATCTTCGTAAAGGTCTACGCTTAGATTCTGCTCTGGAATCATAAGGTAAATTTATTTATATCGGGTGTTTACTCTAAATCAATTGATGCGTGATAAGTTTGAATATTCATATCAATGCAATTTATATTGTACAATCAACAACAACAAAAAAAATTATCAGTGTATTCTCACAAAATGAGGTCTGAGGAGGGTAAAGTATACACAGTATTCTAATCACTTCATTGTCTCTCACTTCAAGTTTCAAACACGAAAAAATATATATTTGTTTTAAGTTTTTATTTCTTCTTTTTTATTTATATTTCAGTGTAAGGTGAAATTTAACTTTTTTATTGACTTTATCCATAAAAATGTATGAAAGCAAAGAAGATCTCTAGATCCAAATTACAAAAACGAGAACCACAACACACAATTAGCGTCTTTATTATTTCTAGGGACATAAGGTATGCATTGTAGTTAATGGAATTGTCAAGGTTTCTTTTGTTTTGGTAAAAAAAACCTATTGAAGAATATAAATAGGTCAATGACTCCTTAGAAGTGTCGAACTCAAGAAAGTCTAGATACAATGTATTAGGACAAACATAGTTATTTGGTGATCCTTAGAATTCTAAAGAAATACATATAAGTTCTGCGAGTGGAATTGATTAAGGTAAAAAAACAATTTTGTTCACCAAATTTTAAGAACCGCTTTACAATAGACAAAATTGTCATTTAATATATCATTCAATTATTTTTTTAATATTTAAAGCTTTTTCGTACATCAACCACAATTCGGATTCTAAACACACACCTCTATATTGCTTAGGCCTTTAAGTGTATAAATAGTATTTTTTTTATAGCTAAATTTCTAAATTTATGATAATATTTTATTGGGTGTTTGTTGTCGTATTTTTTTCTAAACAAAGAAAAAGGTCGGTTGCCTTTTCCAAAAAAGGAAAGGTTTTGTTTTAGTTTTTAGCTAGGTAAGGTTTTGTTTTTGTTTTTTGACTACGTAATATTGAGTCTAATATAACTAAATAAAAAGAATCATAGTTAGCTTGTTTTTTGGGTAATAAAAAGCGTAGCTTCATTATTGAGTAACTTTATGATTTTTAGGTTTCAAATTTCCTTTTCTATTATATTGGTTTTATTGATCATGGATAACAAACCATCCTTTTATGTTTGTAAGTAGTTTTGTTATTGGGTCTTCAATGTAATTTTTTTGTTTAATTTTCAGGTATCAAATTTTCTTTTTTATTAAGTTGATTTTATTGCTCAAGAATAACAAACATCTTTTTATATTTGTAAGTAACTTTCTTTACTGAATTTCCAATATAACTTTGTGGTTTCTAGATTTTATCTCTTCATGGAGTAATTTAATATTAAACATTATTTTTATATTCCATGTAATTCTTTTTGGAATAACAATATCACTACCGCCAATACAATAATTTTCATTGATAAAGTTCATTCAGGTTAGTATTTTAATTGTTTTTCAATAGCACGAAGCTAATATAATTCTCATTGATACAATTCTCTTGTGATGGTGTGAGTCTTTATATAAGGACACAACACTTGTATTTGTTCTATTTAAGGTGACACGATAATTAGTCGTACTTTTTAGAGCTGAGGGTCTATGAAAAACAACCTCTCTATACCTCTGAGTTAGGGCTAAGATCATATATAAATACTTTTGTGGCTATAAATTACTCTCCATTCATTTTTATTTTGAAAAAAGGGATAAATATACCCTCAAACTATGATAAATGGTATGTAAATACCCTCCGTCATATTTTGGATACACATATACCCCTACCATTAATTAAATGGTACGTATATGCCCCTTACACTAATGGTAGGACCGTAGGAGCATATATGTACCCAAAGTATGACAGAGGGTATATATGTACCATTTATCATAGTTCGGGGGTATATTTGTCCTTTTTTCTTTTTAATTTTTTTTATCCCAAATAATTAACCCAAACCCACTACCCGACACAGTAAACCCATCGAAATAATTAGGTTGGGTAGTGGGTTTATTGGGTCGGGTAGTGGATTTGGGTCAATTATTGAGTAAACAACATAAATTCCGACAGTTTGGTGCGTAATTACAGAAAATCCCGACATTTTGCATATTTACAGAAAATCTCATTTTTTGGGTTGTCGAGATACATAATTTGTTCCCGATACATTCCGTTGAGATACATAATTACCCACATTGTAATCATCCAAAGATACATAGTGTATGTATCTTTTAAACAAAACTCACATTGATATGCACAGAGATACATAATTCGTTCTCGATACATTCCATTGAGATACATAACTGATAGTTGAGATTTTTTTTAATTACTTTGTACGGGTAGGGATCTGTATAAATATGATAAGTTAAGGTGTATATTTATGTTATTTTTTCTTAATTTAATTATTTGGGATAAAAAAAATAAAATGGAAATGGGACAAATATACCCTCGAACTATGATAAATGGTACGTATATATCCTCCGTCATACTTTGGGTACACATATACCCCTACCGTTAGTGTGAGGGGCATATACGTACCATTTCATTAACGGTAGGGGCTATGTGTACCTAAAATATGACGGAGGGTATTTGTCCCTTTTCCATTTTTATTTATCTACTTTGGACTTTACACACTCCTTAAACTGAGCTGCATTTTGTAAAAGCTGTTGTTTGCTCGTACTCCATCTTTGATAAGGATGAGCATTAAGCATTATAGATCCTTTTATTCCAAGGAAGAAATATTGCCTCAGAATTGTTTTGTTTAGCTAGAACTATAGGCAGAGCGATTCTATTTGCCAGTTGACTAGAATTTTAAGAAAAGCTGATTGTAGTGTACCTTGATTCGAAAACTACATAAAACGTGCATAGTTGAGTCTTCCTTTTATTTTTCCTGCACAATTAGCATTTTGGGTTACCTTGTAGTTTTAAAATATACCAAGTCTGATAGCTCCTCTGTCAGAATATGAGATTTTTCTAGATAGTCTTTTGTTTAATAGTTCTATTTAAATATTATGTTTAATTTTAAAGGAATGGTAGTCTATATTTTGTTGAATATGTCTTGTAAGAGTGGTTGGATATGTATGGTCCTCTATTGACTTTTGAAAGCTTATGTAGTTATATGTGTGTATGCCTTTTGTAATATGTGGAATGAATGAAAAAACCCTCTGTTGAACCTTATCATTTTTCCTTCTCTTCAGTTTCAAATTCTAACAGTGGTATCAAGAGCTCTTCTTCTTGAGGGATTTGTGAAGGCTAAAAGATAAGCAGCAGTAATATGGCATCCAACAGCTTCTTGGGTGCAGGCCCTCCTATGTTTACTCGAGAAAATTATCACATATGGGTGATAAAGATGAAGGATTATCTCAAAGCTCTTAGTCTATGGGAAACAATTGAAAGTGAAAATGATCCCCTTCCACTTAGACCAAACCCAACTGTTAATCAAATGAAGAATTATGAAGATGCAAAGTTCAAAAAATCAAAGCTCTCACATGTCTTCATTTAGCACTTTCAGATGTGATTTTCACAAGAATAATGGCTTGTGAAACACCTAAAGAAGCATGGGAGAAGCTAAAAGAGGAGTTCGACGAAAGTGACAGAGTGAAGACTGTCAAACTCTTAACTCTCAAAAGAGAATTTAAGATGTTAAGAATGAAAGAAGGAGATATTGTGAAAGAGTACTCGACTAAATTTCTGAAAATTGTAAACAAGATAAGGTTATTTGGTGAAACCTTTCCAGATTCAAAGGTGGTGAAGAAGATGATGATAATCTTACCAACAAGGTTCGAGTCCAAAATTTCAGCGATAGAGGAATCTTGTGATCTGAAAACTTTATCAGCATCAGAATTGATCAGCAAGTTGCAAGCCCAAGAACAAAGATCAAGTATAAGAGATGAAGAAGCAGCAGCAATGGCATTTCAACCAAAGCATAAATGCAAGCAGCCTGTGAAGGAAAATAGAAAGATGGAGGGATATAAAGTAGCAAAGGAAAAGCCATGGAAGGAGTTTTCAAAGAAAGGAAAGTTTCCACCTTGCAGCCACTGTAAAAGAACCAATCATCAAGAAATGGACTGTTGGTTCAAAGGAAAGCCATTGATTTTCACTGTAGATTTTTTAGAAAAATAAATCATATTGAGAAGAATTGCAGCGTCAAACAGAATCAATAACAACAACACCATGTTCAGCAGGCAAATTTTATTGAAGATTCAGAAAAGGAAGAAAGCTTGTTTATGGCTACTCATGAAGAATACACAACCAACCAGTCCAAATGGTTCCTAGATAGTGGGTGTATGAGTCATATATATTATATATTGAGCTCGTGTTTCATACACTTGACAAGTCACTTAGAGATAAAGTTAGGATGGGAAATGGTGCAACAGTAGAAGAACATGAAAAAGTTTCAGTTGCCTTTCAAACTAAACAAGGTACAAAGCTTATACATGATATATTGTATGTTTCTTCTTTAGCATGTAACCTATTGAGTGTTGGTCAAATGATGTATAAAGATTATTCCCTATTTTTTAAGGAAAAGCATTGTTTGATTTTTTACCCTGACGATACTTTGATTGATAAAGTAGAAATTGTGTATAGGATCTTTCCAGTAGACAGAAAGTTTGATAGTGTCAATTTTGCAAGTATGGATAATTCATGGTTATGGCACAAAAGATATAGGCATTTTAACTATACTACTTTAAAGTCTATATATGAAAAGGACTTGACTAAAGATTTACCTGAGATCTCACTGTCTAAAGAAGTTTGTGGGTCATGTTAGATGGGTAAGGTTCATATGAAAGCATCTCCTAAAAGTGCTACCTGGAGGGCAACTAAAAAACTTGAACTTGTTCACACTGATGTATGTGGACCTATTAAGACATCATCCTTAGACAAAAATAAATTTTTTGTGCTCTTTATTGATGACTTAACAAGGAGGACTTGGGTATATTTTTTGAGTAACAAGTCTCGAGTATTTTAAGTTTTCAAGAAATTTAGAGCTTTTGCTGAAAAACAGAGTGGTTGTAAGCTAACGGCTTTGAGGTCAGACAATGGTGGTGAATACACTTCAAATGAGATCGCTAAGTATTGTATAGATGTGGCATTGATCACAAAATAAGAGTAAGGTATTCACCCGAACAGAATGGAGTCTCAGAGAGGAAGAACAAGACTGTAGTTGAAATGGCTAGATGTTTGTTACTTGAAAAGAAACTACCACAAAGTTTTTGGGTAGAAGCTATTTCTACTTCAGTGTATTTGTTAAATAAGCTGCAAACTAAAGTTGTGGATGGTAAAACTCCTATTGAGGCATGGAGTAGATCAAGACCATCTGCCAAGAACTTAAAAATCTTTGTTTCGATATGCTATTCTCATGTTCTTTCAGTCAAAAAAAGAAAACTTAAACTGAAAGGTGAATTGGGTATCTTTATTGGTTATTCATCGCAAGCCAAGGGTTATAGAGTTTTCAACTTGCAAACAAAAAGTATTTCCATTAGAAGAGATGTTGTATTAGATAAGTATGCTTATTGGAACTAGGATAAGGAGCAAGTTGAGAAAAAAATGCAGGTTATCAAAACTTGCATCCACTGCCTGAAACACAATCATTTGGCTCTGAAAATCTTGAAGAAACTGAAGAATTAGACGGTGAATCCTTACTTGATTCGCCAATTTTGAAGATAAGGTCCCTTTCTGAGATATATGAAAGATGCAATATTGCAATCTAACCGATAACTATCAAGAGGCATCAATACATGAAGTTTGAATTAAAGCTATGAAGGAGGAAATTGGTATAATAGAGAAGAATGACACTTGAAAGTTGGTTGATAAACCCAAGAACAGAAATGTAATAGGAGTGAAATGGGTTTATAGAACCAATCTTAATCCAGATGGTTCAGTTTATAAATATAAAGCAAGGCTTGTTGTGAAAGGTTACACGCAAGTTGTAGGTCTGGATTATGGAGACATATTTGTACTTGTTGCAAGAAATGATACAATACGACTTCTATTTGCTTTGGCAGCTCAATCAAATTGGAAGTTGTATCATCTGGATATGAATTTCGTATTCTTAAAGGGACTATTGCAGGAGGAGATTTATGTCGACCTACAAGAAGGCTTTCAAGTTGCAGGAATGGAGGATATATTTTACAGATTACATAAGATGTTGTATGGATAAGAACAGGCTCCTCGAGCCTGGTATAGTTAGATTGATGATCATTTCATTCATTGTGGCTTCAAGAGAAGTGAAAATGAAACCACTTTATATGTGAAGAAGGCCAAAGGTGGAGATTTGCTTGTGGTGTCACTCTATGTTGATAATCTTCTAGTAACTGGAAGCAATGAAGCTATGGTGAATCAGTTCAAGCAAGAAATAGATATCAAGTTTAAGATGTCAGATTTGGGTGAAATGAATTACTTTATGGGAATGGAGATTCATTAAGCTACTGATGGAATCTTCATTTCTCTGAGAAAATATGCATTGGATATTCTTAAAAAGTTCAAGATGAAGAGGTGCAAGCCTGTATCGACCCCACTGGTTCACAATGAAAAGATTTCAAAGTTTGAAGGAGGTGATAAGGCTGATCCAACAACTTATAGAAGTCTAATTGGTAGTTTGTTGTATTTGACAGCAACAAGACCTAATCTCATGTTCGCGGAAAGTCGTTGTCGAGGTTTATGCATTCTCCGAGTAAAATTCATCTTTGTATCACTAAACAAACGTTGAGGTAGATCAAGGAAACTGTTGATTATGGTATTTGGTTTAAAAGGAAAGAGCAAGGGAAATTGATGGGTTATTTTGATAGTGATTGTGCAAGAAGCATTGATGATATGAAAAGCACTTCTGGATATGCGTTTACACTTGGTTCAGGCATGTTCTCATGGAATTCAAAGAAGCAAGAGGTGGTAGCTCAATTGTCTGCAGAAGCATAATACATCGTTGTTGCTGGTGCAACTAATCAAGCTCTAGGGTTAAGAAATATTCTACATGATCTGGACCAAAATCACATTGAAGCTACTGTCATTAAGGTTGACAACAAGTCAGTAATTTCTATGAACAAAAATCCAGTGCAACATGGTCTTAGCAAGCATATAAATATGAAGTTTCAGGCTATCAGGCAAGCAGAGAAGGATGGCGAGGATACACTTGTTCATTGCAACTCAGATCAACAAATTGCAGACATTTTGACCAAGGCTCTTCCTAAGGGGAAATTTGAAGTTCTAAGGGCTAAGTTGGGAGTATTAAAGAAAAATCTCAAGGAATGTTAGACTATGAGATTTTTCTAGATAGTCTTTTGTTTAATAGTTTCATTTAAATATTATGTTTAGTTTTAAAGGAATGGTAGTCCTTATTTTGTAGAATATGTCTTATAAGAGTGGTTGGATAGGTATGGTCATCTATTGACTTTTGAAAGCTTATGTAGCTATATGTGTGTATGCCTTTTGTAATATGTGGAATGAATGAAAAAGCTCTCTGCTGAACCTTATCTTTATTCCTTCTCTTTAGTTTCAAATCCTAACAACCTCTAGTGTGTCATTTTATCTGCAGATTTCTCCATTAGTCGTAATTAGGTGATCCTTAATTGCTGATAATGTTATCATTTTATCCACGCCTTCCAAAATGTTTGTTGTTTCATGTTCATTATAAAGCATTGTCCTTGATTTAGCTGGGAGCTTAATCTGCAGTGGACTTAGTAAGTAACTTGAATGAGTGAAATATTAATAATTTCTAATATGAATATAAGGAGTGTATTGTTCTTATATATTCACAAATCTTGAGTCTTTAGAATGTGTATAAAAACAAAAAAATCAGTGACAAGTACATTTTACACTATAACCATTTTTTTTTAGTTAAATATTAGGTCATAGGACCGTTTTTATTAATAAAAAGCAAATAAAACAGAAGACCAATGGCCCAGTCTAAACAAATGAAAGCAAAAAAAGAGCGCCCAAAACAAGACCCGGTCCAAAAAAAAGGAAATGAAAGAAATTTCCTAATCTATACAAGTATCTGATCTTTGTTGAAGAGTATTCAGTACTCTTTCTCTTGAATCGTCTCCACCATCTAAAGATGCTCCCCGGCTTTTGTTGGTGGAATTCCCAGCTGCTTTGGCTTCTGAAGAATCTAACCAAATACATAGTTTGCAGGATCATTGAATTCGTTTCACTAGTCAGACAGTGTAGTCACATGTAGATATAAACACGAACTACACCGAAATAGCCACAGTCTATGACGCGTACCTGTAACAGAATTGTTCCAACACTTTTCGGAGAAGAAATCTTCAAGGAATCTTCCACAAGAACTTGAGATGAATTGGAGAAGGAAGAATATTTTCTTTCTTTCTTGTTTTTCTAGAGAGGAAGGAAAAAGTTACGATGTTTCTCTTTAGAGAAACTCTTTTATAATCCCAAAGGGACACAACTTTTCAAATAGTTGTGTCTCTTCCTTTTTTATTCATTAATTAATTAATTACATATAATAATTAATTATATATATATAATTCTCTAGACATGCATCCGGATTGACCCACATGGGTGACCCGATCCAATTTCCTTCATCTCCCACTCACACATAGTGGGTCAACTCTCATTTCTATTCTGTAACATTCATACTTAACGACTAGACCGTGTGACCAGTGCATACTTCGAGAGCTTCATTGCTATTCATCTGTTAGGAATATACAACATCGCAATCAATGAAACTTAGAGTAGATTATAGTACGCAGTACCCTAGATCATTTATCACATTCATATTTCTCATCATCTCTTTTTCTTAATTTTGAGTTCATCATTATGTACATGTCTCACAGACAAACATAAAGGACGTCAATGAACACAATTAATGTGATAATATCCAATGATCTTCCTCATTTCATGAATCTCTTAATCTCAACGTGATATGCTTTTCTATAAATGTCCCGCCAGACCGAATCAAACATGATCTCTTGGCAACATACTAAGATACCAAACACCAAATTGAATCTCAAGAAACTGATTAAAGTCATGAGGGTACAAATGTAAAAAATTACTTATAATTTTCGAGGCTTCACACGATAGCAAGTAGAGACTAAACTTGTATCGCCCTTATAGGTCACTATATACATACATGGTATGAAACACGTATCACAGTATTGACTCCTTTCCCATGGAGCATATGTCTTTGATAAATTAAATATTGTGCAGATGATAGTTCAGACAACCCATGTCTAACTTTGAGTTCACAAATCTACTCAATCATTTTATTTTTCTGAACTCACGTTGGCATTAGAAACAGACTAACTCATTTTAATCACATATGATTAAACACAATCTAACAAACGACATTCTGATTATAAACTTTCAGCTCATTTTTATCATCACTTCTGACAATAATAAGTTTATAACTGTCTCATCTCCACTTGTCACTTTTATAATAGAGGCGATTGCCTGTGTGAATAGGCCAATCTTTTTGTCTGTTTGACATACTTTTTATCTTCAGAATTTTATGTACATCACATAAAAAATGATATATGTATATAAACCAACAAGATGGAAAATTAAGCATAAATCAACATTAACTTCAATAATGTGAATATATATGAACATGATTGGGAAAATAAAATTAAATACATCAGCATCTACGTAAACCCAATGACTTTACATGTCGTTCATAAACATCACATGCTATGGGTTTTGTTAAGGGATGTGCTATCATTTGATGCGTAGATATGTATTTCACGTTCACTTTCTTTTGTACAACCATGTCTCTTACAAAATTATACTTTATGTCAATATGTTTCGTCTTCCCATGGTACTTTGGATCCTTTGTGTAGGCTATTGCAGCCTGACTATCACAATTAATTGTTACAGGTTCAACAACATTGTTATACACACCCAAGACCAAAAAACGCTTAAGCCAAACAGCTTCTTGCACAGCAAATGAAAGTGCTACGAATTCAGCTTCCATCGTAGATAAGGCTATACATGACTGCTTCTTGCTACTCCATGATATGGCACCATTGTTAAGTAAGAAAGCATATCCAGAGGTGGACTTCTCTCATTTAAATCTCCTCCCCAGTCAGCATCAGTATAGCCTTTGAGTTGCAAATCATTTCCTTGATAACATAAGGAATAGTCGACTGTGCATTTGAGATACCTCAATATTCTTTTAACTGCTTTCCAATGTTGCGGTCCTGGATCGGATTGATATCTGCTAACTAACCCAACGGCATAACAAATATCAGGTCTATTACACATCATAGCATACATTAGACTACCGAGTGCGTTGGCATAAGGAACTTTTCTCATTTGTTCCTTCTCTTGTGGAGTCTGAGGGCACATCCTTTGGTTTAAAGCTTCACTTTTAGAAACTGGAGTGTTTATGGGTTTGCAATCTTGCATATTAAATCGTTCAAGAATTTTCTTAATGTAAGATTCTTGTGAAAGAGATAACAATCTCTTCGAACGATCTCTAAAAATCTTAACTCCAAAAATGTATGATGCTTCACCCATATCTTTCATCTCAAAAGTAGATGATAGCCACTCTTTTATTTCTTTTACATACTCTATGTCACTTGCAGCTATAAGTATGTCAACTACATACAATGATAAGATTACAAACTTATCTTTTGATCTTTTGATGTATACACAATGATCTTCATGGATCATAATGAAACCATATGATATTATCGCATTGTGAAAACGTAAGTACCATCGTCTAGAAGATTGTTTAAGGCCATAAATCGACCTTCGTCGACATACTTTATTTTCATCGCCTTTTTTCACGAAACCTACAGGTTGTTCCATATAGATTTCTTCTTCTAGTTCTCCATTGAGAAATGCAGTTTTTACATCCATTTGATGCAATTCAAGATCCAACATAGCCACTATTGACAAAATTAATCTTATTGAATTAAAGCGTACAACAGGTGAAAAAGTTTCTTCATAATCAATTCCTTTCTGTTTTGTGTACCCCTTAGCTACTAAGCGAGCTTTAAATCTTTCGATACTACCATCTGCCTTACACTTGATTTTTAGAATCCATTTATTTCCAATAGTTTTTCGGCCTTTAGGTAGATCAACCAATTCCCACACTTGGTTAGATTTCATTGACTCAATTTCCTCTTTCATTGCTTTTAACCATTTTTCTTTAGCGGGGCATGTAGTGCCTCATTTATGTTTCTTGGCTCTTCATCATCCGGAGTAACTATAAATGTTTCCCCTTCGATCTCAAATCGACGACGGAGAACTGGTGGACGACTTGTTCGTCGAGGTTGAGATTGACAAATTGATTTATCAATTGATAAGTTACTCCCACTCGGACCAGCAAAATCACTAGGATTTGTGGAAATAGGAACCGATCCATTATCATCAACATGACTCCCACTCAAATCCATTGGAATGTCAGTAGCGGAAGCGGTCTGGTTCGTAGTTTCATAAAGAGATAAGTCCTTACCTATCTCGCCCTGCTTAGGAAAATCATTCTCAATGAATGTAACATCACGTGACTCAATTTCAGTTACATTGCCACTGTCTTGTTCACCTATGGACACATAACCCTTAGATTGTTCAGAGTATCTTATAAAGATACACTTCTTTCCCCTTGGACCTAATTTTCCATATTGGGAAGAAGGGTTATGTATAAAAGCAGCACAACCCCAAGGCTTTAAAATGCTCAAATTGGGCTTTCGTTTAGTCCATAACTCATACGGTGTAGTTGTAACTGATTTAGAAGGGACACGATTAAGTACAAACGCAGCATTGAGCAACGCATCAGCCCAATAGGTGATAGGCAATTTTGCTTGCGCCATCATTGACCTAACCATTTCTAACAAGGTTCTATTTCGTCATTCCGCAACACCATTTTGTTGTGGAGTGTAAGGAGTGGTTAATTGTCTTTGAATTCCTTTTTTATCACACAAACGTTTGAACTCATCAGACAAATACTCTCTACCTTGATCAGTTCTTAGACCTTTTATTTTTCTATCTAATTGATTCTCAACCAAGTTCATAAACTTAATGAAGCAACTCAAAGCTGCAGATTTGTGAGAAATCAAATATACATAACCGAATCGAGTAAAATCATCAATAAAAGTGATGAAGTAAATAGCACCATGTCTTGCCCTTACATTCATTGGACCACAGATGTCAGAATGAATTAATTGCAATGGAGTATCAGCTCTTGTGCCTTTCCCAAATGGTTTTCTTGCAGTTTTTTCGGCTAGACAAGATTCACAAGTAGACAATTCTACTTTATCTATTGTGCCAAGCAAACCTTCTTTAGCTAAGCGATTCATTCTTTGTTGACCAATATGGCCAAGCCTAGCATGCCATATATTTACATCATTCTCACAATTTGAAGTTGACGTAAACAAGGAAAAACTAATATTATTATTATTAGGACTTTGAACAATATCCAATACAAAAAACCGATCATAAAAATAACCAGTGCCATATTTTGTCTTGGCCAAATACAAATCCATACCATGTTCATGAAAGAAAAAATTAAATCCTAACTTAATCAACATTCTGACAGAGATTAGATTTCGACGTATTGTTGGGGTAAATAGTACATCATGTAGATATAGAGTTCGGCCACCACGCATTTCAAGTTTGCAGGTACCAATCCCTTTTACCTCCTCTCTGGAGTTATTTCCTACATACACCCATTTGGATCCTTGTGGGATTCGTCGAAAATCTATGAAAGCATCTCTATCTGTCGCTCTGTGCTCGGTAGCTACTGAGTCTACAATCCACATAGGAAATGATTCAGTTAAAAAAGCAGAACAAGAAACATTTACATCACTATGTAAATTAGTAATAAGGTTGTGTACCTTTTTAGGCTCAGGACAATCACGTGCAAAGTATCCCTTGTTCTCACAGTTGTAGCACTTGAGCTTAGCCATGTTCACCTTCTTTTTTTTCCTTGGAGCAGAAAAATTTTCATCTCCTTGTTGATTATTCTTAGGTTTCTTTGAGACTTTTCCTTTCCCCTTCTTTTGAGAATATTTACCATGTTTGCGTTTGTTACTATGTCCACTTTTTGGATCTAAACTAGTCATATACGCATTTGTAGCGACATTGTCTACTCCAAGGCGCTCTTCCTCGAGTTCCAAATGACGCTTAGCATCTTCCATAGTTGTGATGCTAACATTGTGGGTTAAGTGCATTTTCATGTTTTCCCAGCTTTGGTGTAGGGAGCGAATCACAGCTTGGAGTTGTTGTTCTTCGGTCAACACATGACCGGCATCTTTCAGTTCATTTACCATATTTGACATATGGCGCAGATGCTTACGCATGGTATGATCAGGACGTTTCTTATAAGTATCAAACTTAATAGTAAGAGCCCTTAACTTAGCAACTGAAGTATGACCAAATTTTTCTTTTAATTCAGACCACATGTCCTTCGCATTGTCATACTTTCGAAATTCTCTCATGATATCGTTATCCATGCTGCTTAGCAACGTAATGCGAGCAAGAGAATTTTTCTTTTCCAAACTTGATATGCCTCAAGATCTTTCACATGTTGGGGGGTATCACCATTTTCAGGAAGTGTCATAGACACATTAAGAGCTTCAAGAGCTTCTTGCTCTTCCAGGACATATTGGATTTTCATACTCCATATTTCATAATTATCATCGTTAAGCTTATCACCTTTATTAAGCTCGGTGACAATGTTCTTTGCAGCAGTTGACATACTGATTTAAACAATTATAAAGTATAGTGAGACAACTGCGTACATTATTTTAGCCTAAATTCATATACATTATAATTCTTAAAATAATCAACTATGTTAATATTCATTTCACATCAGGTTCAGATTCGAAAGTTCACTAAGTTCCCAATCATCATCTGAATTCTAATATGTCATAAATCTAACATAATCAATCATCTAAGAACCACTTATCTTAAATCACATAAATTCAAGATTAAACAAGCATAAATTATATAACAAATATAAAAATATTTAGCGATAATAATAACATAAATAGTTAAATTTGTAAATTTCAAAACAAGTACTCATGCTTATACAAACAAGGGATTTTTAATTACGGGTGACAAAAAAGTTTGAAAATTAAAAAAAGGTGACACAAGTTTTAATTATTGAGTAGAGGTGACAATTTTGTCATTGGTTTTAATGACATGTAGCAATTGCTGTAAGTTGCTGCAGCAACTTGCAGCAATTTCGATAGTTGCTGCAGCAACTTCGACTGTTGCTGTAGCAACTATCGTAGTTGTTGTAACAACTTCGAAAGTTGCTGCAGCAACTTACAGCAACTTCCTAATTACTACTTAACAAAAAATTTGACTTCAGCTGGTCAAACTTGTCACATTTTTTTAATTCAACACTTTTTTGTCACCTCCTTCTCAATTCTCTCTACAAACATTATGTCACGAAGATAATTATACTAATTAAATATACCCTGACTTCACTTCCACAATTAAAAGGAAACCTAAGTTTCTCTACGTCACACAGATCTTGTCAAAGACGCAGGAAAAAAAAAGCACACTGCTATGCGTAAAAAGAACTTTTTTTTTTTATGCTCACTGTCATCAAACACACAGTATGAAGCCACATCTATACTAAATTAATATGACATAGAGTGAGATTACCAAAGAACTACTCATCTTTAATACACCATGAAGTCCCACATGGCACCCAGTGGCGGACCCAGGATTTCCATTAAGGGGGTTCAGAAGTGCACACACGAACTAGCCGGAGGGGGTTCAACATCTACTATATATACATAAAAAATAATTTTAACCATGTATAAATAGTATAATTTTCCGTCGAAGGGGGTTCATCTATATACTAGGTCCGCCACTGATGGCACCCACACATGGCCTTAAAGTTGACATGTAATTAACATGTGCTTGCTTGAGAAGAGTAGAAAAAATAAAGCTTTTTATATATATATATATATACGTGACAACAAAACAGAAAAAAAAACATTCTCGTCAATGGTTATTCAACCAAGTTTCTTTGTTCTTAAACTAATCTTTACGGCTTACACGCCAGCAAAAAAGTTCGAAGAACAACGAAGTAACTATCACGACAGTATTTTCAACAATGAAAAATATGACTAGGAAATAAAAAAATAAAAAAAAACCTGGCTCTGATACCAATAAAGAATCTAATCAAACATACAGTTTGCAGGATTATTGAATTCGTTTCACTAGTCAGACAGTGTAATCACATGTAGATATAAACACGAACTACACCGAAATAGCCACAGTCTATCATGCGTACCTGTAACAGAATTGTTCCAACACTTTTCGGAGAAGAAATCTTCAAGGAATCTTCCACAAGAACTTGAGAGGAATTGGAGAAGGAAGAATATTTTCTTTCTTGCTTTTCTAGAGAGGGAGGAAAAAGTTACGATGTTTCTCTTTAGAGAAACTCTTTTATAATCCCAAAGGGACACAACTTTTCAAATAGTTTTGTCTCTTCCTTTTTTATTCATTAATTAATTAATTACATATACTTCCTCTGTTTCAAAAAGAATGACCTACTTTTCTTTTTAGTCCGTTTCAAAAAGAATGACCCTTTCCTTTTTTGGCAATACTTTAATTCCAACTTTACACATGACATGTTTAAGACCACAAGATTCAAGGGCATTTTGGTACATTTGCCATAACTTTAATTTAGGACCACAAGATTCAAAAGTCTTCTTTATTTTCTTAAACTCCGTGTCAAGTCAAACTAGGTCATTCTTTTTGAAACGGAGGGAGTAATAATTAATTATATATATATAATTCTCTAGACATGGATCCGGGTTGACCCACATGGATGACCCGATCCAATTTCCTCCAGCTTCTCTTGTGGATCCTCTTCAAGCTCGAACCATGGATTTCTTGGTGGACATTTTACGTGATAACCTTGTTTTGGTTAACTTTTGTTTTTGTTGTTGTTGTTGTTGGTTCAATGAATAGTTGGATTCAAGATTAACTGCAACAAACAACTGCGTCATGATCTAATAGCAAGTTCGATATTTGATAATCTTAACTTCCTCAGTTGTACAAAAATCTTAGCAATTTTTTGTGTACATGAGTACATACTAACCTTGTTTGGCAATTTATCTTTTTTGCTTATATGCAGTACCGTATTGGCTTAGAGGTCAGAAGGGCTTTGTCATAGAATCTTGGTGAAATAGTTATTTACTATTACACTATTCTTCAGTTATTATTCTAATTTCGAACTTTTAAGTTAGTGCTACAGAAGATAATGAATATATTATCAGATGAATATTCCCCTGTTCCTGTGTATCAAATTTGTTGCCTAAAGTAATTGAACATTGCAAGTGGACAGCATCAACGTGTGCGTCAATTAAACCTGCACCATCTATTGATACAATTCTACGCGAGGGATCAGGAGAAGACTTTCGACAAGCAAGAATGAAGAAGAAAAGAGATAACAATTGATCCTATCAGAATGCCTTTAATCTTAACATTAGCAGTTGGTGACCTGAGTCTGCAGCGCCCGATGCTGGGAATCCTAACATTGTCTCACTATAATATTTCCCTTTTCTCATATGACTTAAGTTTTGCTTGCAGTATCCTTCAACAGGATTTGGGAGTAGCTGCATTATTGCAAGAAAATGATGTTACGCTTATCTCACGCTCTGTATATTGATACAATTCTTTTTATTAGAAACCCTTTGGGATATATAAAATACTGTTCATGGATCAAACTGATATGTGATTTGAAGCTAGCAAGGAGGATTGATGCTTTTATCTGTTCTTAATGAGATTTGTTAAAGAAAGGGATGAATTGGCAAATTTGGTAAATATATAGAGCACTTCATAGATGTTTTGAAGTGTGTTGATAAGATTAGCAGCCCTTTACTAATGTATTTCATATGCATTTTTAACTACCAGGAAAATATTTGACAGGAAGAGAGAATGAAAATATTAGAATGGGTGGTTGGTTCGTGATACCAAAGAAATGCAGGGACTACAAGTGCTCAGGATATTTTGTCCAGACTCTCTCCAAAACCAAGCATGTAGCGGAATTTGTATCAGTGGATGGGTGTTAGGGGACTAGTAATAAAACCCGTTAACTTCCATCTTCCTATTGATGATGTAGTATGGCCTCAATATAATTTTTTTCAACTACAACTCCTTATCATCATAATAGGAAACTGGGGCTCAATTATTGTCGCTGTGAATTTTTTGATTCAGAAGGTTGGGATTGGAGGCAAGAAAAGATTTGTTGCCCCTCAAGAATTATACTTTGACATGCTTACTCTAGCAATTACTGCAAGTGGTTTTGTTGTAGTGATCTGCTGATTCTGCCTAAATGCATGTTGAGAAACAGAAAAATCATGAATGCGTTGCTTTTATGATGGATTTTAGTTACTAACTTTTTACTGAATATTCTCTGTTGACTCTGATGAAATGTATGTTGGACATAATGAAATAATATTCTTGCAAAAATCCATAAATTTTTCGTTCAATTCCTACCAAACCTCGCCTCGGTGATGGCTTATTCATAGCCACATCACCCAATTAGTCATCCGTGCACAATATTTTTTGTCCCCAAGGGTTGGCCAGGAATAGCCAGCGCACTACTCTAGCCGCCAATCATTATTCTTTCAGAAAGTATCTTTCTTCTTCTCCTTCTCCCCATTATGTTTTTGAGTAGAGCTAAGAGTTGGTTTCTTTCCATTTTTTGCTTTGTCCCGCAGTAGCTTCACTTTTTCCCTATTGTTTTTGGTTTTGATAGGTAGAAATGGGAAAGATGAAGATTGTAATATTCTTTTTCTCATATACCTTACTCCTTTCTAGAACCCATCTAATTCTATTGGGATAACATACTGCTCATGGATCAGACTGATGTGTAATTTGAGGCTAGGAAGACGTAGAGAAGAGAAGAAAAAAGATTATTTATAAAAAAAAAATTCAAACAGTCTTACCTATGCTTTTATCTAAATTTAATAGATATTTTTCAAAAAGATGAGGACGGTTTTCATTGGCCTTATACTTGCTGTTACAGACCATAATTAATATATTATCTGATGAATATTTCCTTGTTCCTGTATAGTTAATTTGTTGCCTGAAGTATCTGAACTTCTTGGCGCTTGTTCTTCTACAGATCCTTTCTGATTCAAATATCCAATATTGCACGAGGAGCTCTTTAAGTTATGCATCAGTTGGAAAACATTAGCAAGGTTCTCCGCGAGAAATTGGGAGGACAGTCTCGACAAGAAAGAGTGATACAATTGATCCTAACAGAATACCTCACAATATTGGATAAAGTACTGGAATCCTCTTGTTTAAGAGCCTGCAATACCGAAACTGATTCTTCATCCTAATATATCCTCTTGTTTAAGATTTTGAATTCTTCATCCTAATATACCTCACAATCATTCATATATTGGTTGTTTGGTTCATGAGAGGAAAGAAATGGAGGGAACAGAACTCATTACAAACAAAGGACTCAATGAACATGAATAACATTAAAGCACAAATCAATTGACTTAAATCCTAATATACATTTCTCAAATAGAATAGCTCAGCCTTTGGAGATGCTCTGGGGAAACGCACAAACTCTTTGGTGATATATTTCTTTCGTCCCAAGTCCCTGGGGCTTTATTCTTCTTAACACTAATCCTAAGCAAAGGAGTAAAAGCAATCAATCGCTTTGTTAAGAACAATTCAGCTTTTGAACCATTAAGAAAATGCATAACGACATCTTTGAGAGATTGTCGAGTGGTCAGTTCAACAAGGCTGGGCTGTCCAAATATTTCAGAACTGCTTCATCAGTGTCACAGGCATCATAGATCTAATAATGGTATAAAGAAATACCAACTTTTAGTTTCTCATGTTTAAACATATGAAGTTAAAAACAACAGATCATACATTTATGTGTATGGCAATGTATATGTGCTGGGTATACTCTAAATTAATTCTAGAGTGCAAGAAGTCTGACCAATTTGGCAAAAGTCTACATTTAGCATTAGATGCCACAAGCAGTTGAGCGTAAAAGGAAGCTCAATTATCCCCTTCAACATCAACTTTTTTTACTATGTTAGAAGAAATTGAATAGCCTCGGGCTTAAAACCTATAATCTTAAAAAACTGTGTGTGTGTGTGTGTGTGAAGAAAAGGGAGAACTGTATATCTTGAGTCATGCTTATTCTGTAACGTTAATTAGGCTGAGAAAGACAGAGCAAAGTGTCTTTTATAGTGAAGTGGATAGAACTTCATATGCTAAGAAGAATTTTCACCTGATTCTTAAACACCATCGTGTAATTTGAAACGTCACTTCCAGACCAAAACATCTGAAAAGTTTTCAAATATCTAAGCAGAAGTGTTGACTGAACTTGTAATACTTATAACATTATGTAATGACATCTTGGATAAAGACGCTATCTCCTATGAATATTAATTAGGAATCTAATTAACGTTACAAGTTCTTATCATCTTTAGAATTATCATCATCATTGGTAAACAATTCTCTCTTATCATCTTAAGAATCTAATTGACCTCTTTGATTATATGTTTTAAGCCAAAGATAACACAACCTGTTCCAACAGATAGTAAAAGAGGCACTGTTGGAAATAGAATCTGTAATCTACCAAGAAATGCTAGCTACTGATTATATCGTTCACCTCATGCCAGTTGAAGATCCAGCAAGCGTGTTGCTTCTTGCTTTACTTGCCAAAGTTAAATATTTATGAAATGAGGTATACTAGTAGGTTTTAAAGGAAACTTCGAAACTGATCATGAACTTCTGTTCTCCTGTGTACATTTTCATTGTTTGGTTATTTTTCTGTTCTTCTTAATCTTTTGATCGATCAAAACTAACAGTTAATCAATATTAGAGTATATAATGGATAAATAATTAATTTTCCAAAATTCTTCTCAATTTTGAGGTTGCTCACTCACAATCCCACAAACACAAAGGTTCAAAACAAGTGTTTTCCAGCTTCTCGTCCTGACCATTATATTATTTCCCTGGTTATCAAACAGGTATAAATGTTTATGACAGACATTAGCAAAGAGACATCGATAAAGACTGAATTTTTCGAAACATCTAATATTGTAGTAACATATTTATTAAAGGAACACCACAAGTTTACATAATTCGCCAATTCATTCCCTTCTTTAAAAAAATTCATTGAGAACAGATAAAAGCATCATTCAGCCTTTGGATGATAGAATAGCTCTGCTTTAGGAGATACTCTGGGGAAATGCATCAACTCTGTGGCAATATTCAACTCTTCTTTAGAACTAGAAGCTTCTTCTAGCTTAATGCTCATCCTTGACAAAGATGGTGCGTGAGCAAACAATAACTTTACAAAAGATAGTAGACCTTTTGAACGCCTAAAAATGGATGGAAACATCTTCGAGCTTGTTGAGTGTTTGGTCCAAACAGGCTGGCGTGTCAAGATATTTCATAACTTCTTCAGCAGGAATATTTGTGCAGCGCACTTAGTAGAAATTAGTTATGCTAAAAGTTAGAAGCTCCAAAGTGCAAAGTTGGATTGTCATTTTACCCCTACACCAAATTAAATATTTTAAATCTTCTAATTAATTATTACTCCCTCTCTCTAAATTTATATGACTCACTATCCTTTTTAATCAGTCCAAAAAAGAATAACACATTTTAATAATTAGTACTCCCTCTAGTACAAAATAAGTAAATTTTTGAGCTATTGTTCAATGTCCAAAATAAGTGAATTGTTCATTCTTCAAGAGACATGTTGGAAATTTCTTTCAATTTTATCCTTCATTTACACTTTCTAGGTTATGAGTTCCAAGAGACTTAATTGACTTTATTTTAATATGGTTGAAATTTCAATAGTAGTTTGATAATGTCTAAAAGGATAAAAATAGAAAGTAAAGTACAATTTATGTTGTAGTTTCTTTTCCTTAATAGGTGTGCATTGAGACAAAAATTCACTTATTTTGGACTAGAGGGAGTAACAATTTAACTCTAAAATGTGTATTTTACCCTTAATGAAATGATTTATAGCCACACAAACATCTTAGACTTATTTTAGACCATAAATTTCAAAAGTCTTTCTTTCTATCTTAAACTTTATGGCAAGTCAAACTAATTCACATAAATTGGGACGAAAAGAGTAAATGGTAAAACTTTTATTACCTCATCATATTTCATACATTCCATACATTAAATAATTAAAAAGGAAAGTAAAATTGAAAGAAACATAAATGTATAAACCATTTGTTTACCGTTGATTCGGGACAGTTAGATTTGTAGGTGGGTCAAAAGCACGTGTTACAACATAGCTTCTTGTTAGTGGCGAAAGTTTGCAAGGTAAGAAACAAACAACATAAATAATGTAATCTATAAGCAAGGTAAGATATCGAAAACAAATCTGGAGCGACAATGTGGTGTGTGGTTCCTTAATTATGAGTCGGCCTTGATCGGAGTCGGCGTAAACTTAAACAACATGCACAATAAGTGAAGAGAATAAAGACAATAGAGAAAACTTACGAACAAAGCTAAAGAAATTTTATTGCTTGTAGATATAGATAAGCCAAAATCAGATGTCGTTATAATGGGGAGGGGTGCTTATTTATAGGGTACAAGAACTATTTTCGGCCAATAAGTGGGTGCCATTTGATCCTTATAGTACAACAGGCAATGACTAACCATCACTTGGTGGTGAGTCGTTGGACGATGCCAGCCCAATATCGGGCGTTTGATGTAGCCCCACCGAGCATCGTCTATGCACCTGAGAGATTCTGACATACTGGCCTTTTATCTATCCTTTTGTACGCGGTCATCATTGTTGATAGTCTCGTACCCTATCTATCTTGCCCAAAAGAGCATTCTCGATTTTGTTCCTAGGGCAATGCCATCATGGGCCAGTTCCAATTCTATTCGACCCAAGTTGGCCCATACTTTCTTGAACTATTTTAACCCATACAAATAGTCCCTCTGTTACTTGAATCTAACATTCTATGGTGGTCGAGAAATGAAAATTGATGCAAAAATACTTTTGCATGCTAAGTTGAGAATTCTCTTAAACGAATCCTTGCTTTGTTCTACTCCTGTCGTGATGCTTCTCTTTTCGAGTCGCAAATGAAGCGGTATGCTGCTACTTGACGTTCTTCTTTGGATCCCCTTCCCAATATTATTATGACCCAAGCGAGTGATGGTGGAAGGAACAATATTGTCGAGACACCGATTTATTACATTCCCTAATTTTGGCTCTGTTTCTGTCGAACGTAAGGTAGTATTGTGTTTTTTATGGGGAAATCCCAAGATAATAACTCCGATCCTACGGTCTCATCCTAGTCATTCTCCTCTTCTGATGTGTTAGCCTAATAGAAGTTTTTCCCTTTTATGGGTTCCCACTTTTTTCTTTGTCCATTCATTGGCTGTGGAAATAGTTGAACAGTCTTTCTTGATATTCGGATCATCACCATGGGAAAGATAGGATGTCCCTGAAGTTTTAACTACCGTGTTTTGTCACATCCCGAGCGGATCGTTGTCCGTATGTCTAACATAGTGTTGACATCCAATTTTGGATTGATATTTTCAAAATAAATATTTTTATGTTTTTTATTTGCTAAAAAATATAAAAATCAATTTTTATATATTTTTTTTTAATTTAACACAAGTTATTGATAATTATTCTTTTCTTGAAAATATTAAAATTTTTATCAATTTGTTATAATTTTGAATTATTGACTATCACTGATTATTTTTATACAGTCGATTTTTTTTAAACAAATATTGTTTAAATTTTATTAAATCATGAAGCGTCAATTTTATTTCAAACTCAAATCATATTCTTATTTGACATTAAATACATTGTTAATTTATTTTTTATCACAATCCGTTAATTCATTAAAGATGGAGAAAATATTTTTTACACAAATAAATTAAATATTCATAATTTTGAATAAGATCAAATAGTCATTATTTTGGATGACTCATGATTTTAGATAGCCCATGGTTTTTCAAAATCATGATTTTGCTCTTGAGTGATTTTGATTTTTTCTATAAAACTAACTCATTCTCTTCACAATTAATGGTGGTGAAAATTTTTAAATTTGGTAAAATAATAATTATTTTTTGTTTCTTTCCCCTCTTTTCCGGTGACCCACCACCACCGGAACAACCACACACCTCCGTTCAACCCACTCTTCTCCACCAATAGACCTAAAACCAAACGAACCCCACACTGTTTTAGAAACTAGCCGCTCCACCACTCACCCACTAGAAACCACCGGCGACCTCTGTTTCTTCTCCATCTAGCCGTCTCCGGCAAAACCATGAAAGCTACGTTCACCCACAAACCAACAACAATGGTCGAACACGACCCAAATCCGACCGAACAACAACTCCGGCGAACCAAATCTGGCGGGAACACCATTAACAAGAACTCAGTCCTCCACCCTCCATTCACCATACTCCGCCTCACGATGCCACTGTTCCAGCGAGCCTCAAGCTCCATTAAACACATCACCCGCGAGCTCCACATCAGGTGAAATTGTGAACAACGAACCAGCCAAAAACCCACCGCCTCCGTCATCTTCTCCGACCCAGATCTGATCGGATATTGTCGTTAATGTCAACTCCGATGAAACTTCAAACCCGCAACAACTCCGTCCACCTCCTCCGTTCACCATCGTGACACCAGCTATAACAACGAACAACACCAACAACAACATCACCAGCCACTCCGGTGAACGACAATAGTTCAACGACGAGATGGTCACAACCCCGGTATCCTCAGAACAGGCCGGTAAAATGTTCCCCTCCGGCTACCTTTATTTTCATATTTTGCTATTGTTCTGTTCCGTTTCTTCATGTTTGCATTTATTGTGGGTTTATTTCTAATTTTCCACTACTTTCTTTTTTCATATTTGACTTACTGTTATTTCAATTTCTGAACTAATTTTATATGTTTCAATTGTTGGATGCTCTATTTAATCCTTAGTTTATCTCATTGAGTTGTTGCTTGTTATTTGGTTTATTGATACAAGTTTTATATTTCTATCTTTGTCATTATTTTTCCAAGGTTGTTCACTGTTGTTTGAAGTATTTACGGGCTATTTTATGACATTTTCCCCTTATATCATTTTTGAGTTATGTTAAATTCATTCATGGCCAATGATAAAATCTCTCCGTCGGATTTTTGAGGCCTCTTCATTATAAAAGACGAATTTTATTTTAAGTTCAATTATTTGTCAAGTTAAATTATTTTATTTCAAGTGCTAATACACTTGGCCGATGAAGAAATTTTCATCGATTTCCAAGGTCTCCCATGTATATAAGATGGGTTTTACTTTTCGCTTATTATTCATTTAATTTATTTTTATTCACATATATTCATTATTAACACTTTTACCAAGTGTCTTTACAGGTACATGGAGCTTCTTCTCGAAAAAGACACTCGAATCCAAAATCGAGGATCATTTTGAGTTACTTATTATATTTATTTATTTTGTTTAACGATAGGCAAATATTAGGCCTCCTTCGTTATTCGTTCTTTATCTTATTTTGTACATGTTTTTATCTTTCTTATACGTGCAAATGATTTGTTATCTCCTCCTCAATTGAAAAAATGAGTTCAGCCGGGATCCACCTTTGTGGATTCCGAAGGGTACCTAACACTTTCCCTTTGGAATAACCTGAACCCTTACCTAGAATCTAATTGGTCTCGCAGACTATTTTTCTTTAATTTAATTAATTGGTTTCCTAGTTTTCCTAAAATTAGGTGGCGGCTCTCAAAACTTTTTAAACAATTATTTATTGATTTTTTGAGTCTCGAAGTTGCGCCTTATGAAAATAGGGATGCGATACATAGTATGTCTAACATCGGGGGTCCTACTTTTCTTTTTGTTTAATGGTTCCTGGCCTAAAAACCTGGTCCTTTGTCACCTCCTCTTCACATAATTTTTCAGCCCTGACTGTTCTATACCGAGAAAAAAAGGAAAATCCAGTAAGAATGGAAAGCTCCCTCAATGCCAGCGTACTTGCCCTTTGTTTTCCCTATAGTCCTTGCCTTATTCTTTTATTTGATCCCGGAGACCTATCCATAGCACCCATATTTGGGCTTGTGACGAAAGTGAGGTAAGGACTATGGGAAAATCCAGGGGTGAAGGTGGCAGGAGGTACTCCGGCCAGTCATTCTTCCCCACAATGGTCCTGGTTTCTTTCATTGATGATATAATTCCCGTCTCTGCTATCACCAGGCATGCTGGAATCTTATCCCAGATGTTTGCCTAATTTACTTTGGCAGATTCTCATGTGCCAAGTTATGAGCTACATAAAAAGTACCTCACTGCTGCTTGGGAACCCCCCCCCCCCCTCAAAAAAAAATTTGAGGGATTCTCACTGGTCTTCAATAGGAACTCGATAGATCTCTTTCCTAAAAATAGAAGACCTGGATTATCAACAGTTATTCATTTGATATGTAATTTAGTCTAGCTTTGTATGTTGTGTCATCTAATACTCTTTCTGATTTTTGTATTATGTAACCTTTTACCCCATTCAGGTGCTAAGTCAAAATACGAATGATATTTTTTTAATACTCCCTCCGTTTCAAAAAGAATGACCTAGTTTGACTTGGCACGGAGTTTAAGAAAATAAAGAAGACTTTTGAATCTTGTGGTCCTAAATTAAAGTTATGGCAAATGTACCAAAATGCCCTTGAATCTTGTGGTCTTAAACATGCCATGCGTAAAGTTGGAATTAAAATGTTGCCAAAAAAGGAAAGGGTCATTCTTTTTGAAATGGACTAAAAAGGAAAGTAGGTCATTCTTTTTGAAACGGAGGGAGTATTTCATAGGTCTCGAAAACCTCTTATCTTTTCACAGTCTTTTGTTTACAGCAATTTGTCTCCCACCCTGGATAGGGTGATATTGGGGCGACCGTTCTTGTGCTACTACTCAGGGCTGTAGAGCCTTTGTTCTTTTAAAATAAAGGGGGAACCTTTTATCGAGGTATCCCCCCTCTCCCGCAAGAACTCTGTCTGTGACGTGAGATTGTCTGGTCTTCACACTGTTTATTTTTTCAATCGAGCCCTTGTACTTAGGATGCCTATCTTATTTGTCTCAGTGTCCTAAAGGAGTTTCGCCAAAAGTCTCAACATGGACTATTTGAGACTACGGATTCCTAGTCTCGAGCTGATCTCACCAGATGACAGGGCTCCTATGTTGCTGGCGCGCTTTCTGCTTTCAATGGTACGACATTAATGATTTCCATATCTCGAGGTTTTCGAGGCTAGGGGCAAGTAGGTCAAAGGGTCATGTTTCACCGTCCTTTGCACATGCCTCAGACCCCGCACCCGAGATTTTGAGGGTGACCTATTGTACTAAGCATTGAATCCACCGATTAGATTGCTTGACTTCTCGTCTCTTCAACTTTTATATAAATGTGGGGAGTTTGAGGGGACTTTTCCTTTCTCGAGATCCAAACAACTATGTTTCAAGGAGATGGATCAACTCTAACGCCTTGATTCCTAAGCATTATAACTTTGAATCTCATCTTAATTCATTGAGCCATCCATGTGGTGGTCATCTGCAACCCTTTGCGTTCTATGCATCTAAGAGGGTTTGAGCTACAAATGTCTACCTCTTAGACCTAATACCACATCCCTTTCCATACCTTTCACCTCTATTATGGAGAAAAAGAAAAGGTTAGAAAGGAATCGGTCCATTTTTGACTTATCCTTAATTTTGATCATGGAGTTTGACCTCAGGTTTTCTTGTTGAGGTCGTCCACGAGGGTAAGGTAAAAACTGTGGGTCAGGCCTGGGGTAAGAGAGTTCTAAAGCGGGCTTTCTCACTCTTCCCTTTCTTAACTTCCCTGAGGTAGTGGCTCGGACCCTCGGGGTTTTTGTGCTCCTTTTATGGCCTTGGTGGTTTTGGATACAACAGGTTTTGGAGGACTCACAGATCTATTTTACAGTCGTCTCCCTGCGAGTTGAGAAATGCCTCCGTACTCACAAGGCCACTTCTCATGGAGCTTATTAACCAAAGGTTATTAGATCTACCTGAATCTGACTACCTTGAGCCAATAGGATTCCACCTTTGGTTCCATCGATAGAAGATAATTGTTTAAATCCGGGGTCATTTGGCTGCAACTGAAAGAGCAGATGGTTCATCACAAGTTTGCTTGCTTCGTAGTGGACCGTAGACTGATCGAGGGCATATTGATAGGGAAATTTGGGCAGCCATTTTTAGCTAAGAAGGAATTCGTGTAATATTCTTGATGTATAGTCTTGAAGCCTTTTGTGTTTTTTCTAGCTCAGGTGCATTTTCCATTTGTTCTTTTGAAAGTATTGTTCGGTATTCCTTCCCGTAATAAACTCATACTTGTTAACTCTAAAGCTTGTTTTAGTATGTTGCTCTCGTGAGGCCATTTTGATGCGGCGATGATTGCCTTTTTCGTGGGTGTCCTTGGGGGTTACACACTAAATGCAACCTACTCGAGCAGAGCTGAGTTAGTAAGCAATGATTCATCTAAATTGACGATCGAGGAAAACCACTCACCGAGTTTTCTATTTTGGCTTGTCCTTTGCATTGTTTACGTTAGCCGTTTAAACATGATTTCTGGCTCTCGGTTCTTTTTCGTACCTCATTTATTTGAGGAGGGATCCTAGTGACTTTCTTATTTCACTAAGCGACTTAGAATGGACGTCTCCCAGGCAATTTAGCACGTAGTGCGAGAGTGATTTCTCTCTTAATAGTCAATATCGACTCGAAAGACCATTCTCGAGGGTTTAAAATAATTTTACACAAATAATATTCAATTGTACCTCTCGCTCGGGCATGTTGGGACGACAGTGTGGTGGTCTCGAGTCCTTCACTATCGGATGATCAGTCCGTGTGGTTTCATGATTACTTTTTCTTTAAAGGCCGCAATTTGGACGCTTGCGCCTGTGGAAACGAGTCCCGCATCCATTAATTGATCTTCTCAAACTCTTCCGCTAGTCCCTCATGTAGACTTTGAAGTCGCAGTCTCATTTCCTTTTCCGGGGCTGATGAGGTCACGTTTTGGCTCCACCCTCTTTGGCTCTAAAGCGTGTTGGAGATCTCCGGTCCGCAAGGCCCTTCTTTCTTGCAGTAAGTCGTGATTCGACTAGAGCATCTTCTTTAGTAACCGAGATGATAGATAGTACAATCATGCCAATAATATCCACAAACATTTCCTTTTATTTCTTTAAACTGCCATTAGCCAATAAATTTTACAATGAAAGGAAAAAGAAAAAGGCGTCTTTCCTAATTTTTACCTGAAAGTCCCTACTACTACCTCGTTAAAAACCTTGCTAGAAAAATCCTTTTTGGACAAAAACTGATGGAAGGAAAAAAAAAGTGAAGCTTGTCCTTTCGGGCCTTCGATAGATGCATTCCAGCTCCGCCTAACTCATACCTGCAAAGAACTTTGAAACAAAACAGTTAGCTAAAAAATAGACAGAAGAGAAAGTTACTTACCTTTTCGGGGTTGCCTCTTAGTTTATCATTTTTTAGGGAGCTCCCTGATTCCTTCAACGCCTTTCTTGTGGTTGCCCTTTGCTTTCTCACTAAGAAACTCCTTAAGGTGTCCACTTTTTAGCATCTTAGCTACTGCTTACTTAAGGTGGCGGCAGTCTCTAGTGTTATGCCATGGATCCCATTAATCTCACACTAAGAGTTCTTTTCCCTTGCATTCGGGTTTGACGAAGGCGCTTTGGAAACTTTGCTCCCTTGATGTCTCAAATTGCCAAGACTAGCCGCTCAGGGCTGACGTTATAGCATTGTTCCGAGAGCATGGATGCTTCAACGATGGCGTACACTATAGGCTTCACCGCCTTCTAGGTTTGGATCTCCTTACGTGAGGATTCCCTTTATGTCGTTCGGTTGTGCCGAGGCTGCCCTGACGTCCGAAAACCATTGGTCCCGCTCGCGCTGCACTTCGTTCTGAATAGGGGGCATAGCGGCCTTGGGTCGAGCCTTTCAAATTGTTCCATCGTGAGGGGTTTCGAGCCGACCTATCTCCCGAATTCCACATGATCTTTGGGGACTTGATTTGTTCCACGTCCGCAGGACCTTCCCGATGACTCGCCTGCAATCATCCTCAATCCAAATCTTTGACTCGTACCGGTTGTGCACGAATTGTCCATTTCTTGGCAAATAACTTATTCGATCTTCTTTAACCATTGCAGCAGCAACTATCTTAGTACTATCTGTTAGAAAAAGTTGAATAGTCTCAGGCCTAAAACTTATAATCCAAATAGAAGGGAAAAGAGAGAATTTTATACCTTGAGTTATAGTAATTCTGTACCATTAATTAGTCTCAAAAGTACATAGGAAAAAGTGTCTTTATTGTGAAGTGGATAGATGCAAGAGGTCTCTATAAAATATTCAAAGTGTCTATTCATTGATCCATTGAGAGTCAACGTGCACTAAAAGGGCAATCTAGTGCACTGAAGCTCCCACTATGAGCAGGTCTAGGAAAGAGTCACACTATAAGGGTCTATTATAAGCAGTTTTACCGTTCTACAAGAGCCAGTTTCCAGGCTTTGGACCCGTGACCTCCGAGGGTCAACGTGCATTAGAGTAATTAGTTCTTATATTAAATTAAATAATAGAAGACTCGATATTATTCAAATACATATTTTCTGTATTTATCCAAGTACATGTGAAAATTAAACGAGATAACAAGCATGAATATGTGGTCTGTTAAGTAGCAATATATCCCATAGGAAATTGCATCTCTAGCTAACGTTTGCAATCGTTTTTTCTCATTAGAGTCGCTGATGATGTTGGATGAAAAATTAGAAGCAAGGGAACGTGAAACATACGTTGTGAAGAATTAAAGGAGTCCCCTGTGTTTGTCTTTAGGGCTTTTTATGTTATTCTGTTTTTTATGAGGGTTTAATACATAGTAAACCCCCTAAATGAATTTTTCAGTATATTTCATTTAGACTCTCAAATTAAGTCTTGTACTAATTGAATATCTCAACTCCTAATAAAATGTTTCAATTAGACACTCCAGTCCAAATTTTTATTTTTTCTTTGTCAATATTCTCATTCGTCTATTAGATAATTAAGTTAGGGAATTTCAAATATATACAATAAAGTAATTAGTTTACAACAAATGTAGCCATGTTTTTAATTACAAAAAAATAACCGAAAAATAAAAAACTCATGTTTTAGAAACTGCGGCTAAATGGTAATAATAACCGTGGTTAAAGCCCCCCCCCCCCAACCTTTTTGGGGTAACTAGAATTTTATTAATCACCAAGGGAAATTCATATATAAATTCTCAAACGTTGTAAATGTAATGTATCGATATTATATAAATAGTTATGTAGTGCATATGTAATGTATTGATATTGTAGAAATGGTGTATAAACATTTATCGGTATTGTATGAATGGTGTATGAACATGTATATATGATGTATAAATAGTTGTGCAATGTATCGATATTGTATAAATAGTTATGTAGTATATATGTAATGTATCAATATTGTATAAATGTTATCTAATGTATTGATATTGTATAAATGGTGTATAAACGTGTACCGATATTGTATAAATGGTGGATAAACTTGTATCGATATTGGATAATATGGTGTATAAACGTGTTTCGACATTGTATATATAGTGTACAAATGTGTATCAATATTGTATAAATGATGTATAAACCTGTATCGATATTGTATAAATAATAATATAATGTATATGTAATGCACGGATATCCATATTTATTTTTAAAAAAAAGAGGAATCAGCGAAAAAAGTTTTCAAAAAATCACAATTTTTTTTAGATTGTGTATAAATCAAGTACAAATGAGTAGCTTGGTCCGCATAGCTTACTTCTTGCTATTCAATTCTAACAAATACAAAATCTGCTCTAAACAGTCTCAAATTTTAGATATGAGCTCCTCTCGATTTTTCGAGTCTTTCGATATGTTGTTCACTCAAAATGGTTTACATTTGTGGCAAGTCGAATTTTAAAGAAAAAGGGAAAGCAGCAAGGAAGAAAGAAGAAGCAGCAGGAAGAAGAAGCAGAAAGAAGAAGAAGAATCAGGATGAAGAAACAGCAGGGGGTGACATTTTTTTTGGTAAATAATTTGGCCGAGGGTGTGGCATAGTGGTTCAATGAAGTGGGTTGAGCATCATGAGGTCTCAGGTTCGATTTGTAACAGAGACATATTCTAGGTGATTTCTTCTCATCTGTTCTAGGCTTGGTGGACAAAGTTACCTGATATCTGTTGTTTGTGGGAGGTGGCAGGTATCCTGTGGAATTAATCGAGGTGCGCACAAGCTGGCCCGAACACCACGGCTATCAAAAAAAAAAAAAAAGTTATCTCCTTTAGTTATACGCATTCGCCTCAATAAGCTATAAAACCCCAAACATTTTTTTCCTCAAGGTTGATGCGTATAATTAAAGGAGAAGATATATTTTGCAGTTAACTTAACTATCTAATATATGAATGAAAACACGCGGAAATATTGTATGGGTTAAAAATAAACCGAAAACTATATTTATCCAACTGAAATATATATAGGTTCCAGCTCATTAATTAAAATTTGGATTGAATAGACTGATTTTAAAAATATGGGCTGAAATGGCTAATTCCATATTTGATTTAGTTGATTATATTAAATATTTAAGAATTTGTTTTTGTTATGAATTATGATATTTATAGATGTCTATTCCGTAAAAGTTAGCACTCTCTCTCCTTGTAGAACAAGACCTCTTGGGTATACGGAACAGAGTGTAGGGCGACGCTAAGTGGAGTATTATATAAACACCTCTTGCTCTTGCTTGACTATAAGAGTTACGTAATGTACGGTAGTGTATGGTATGATACTGTACTATACAGTATAATACAATACAATGTTTGGATAGATTGTATTGTTTGTTCCTGTTTAATAACTGTTTTATTGTTTGATTTAACGGTGTGGTACTGTATCGTAACTGGTAAGTTTATTAAAATGCCCTTAATTATTATAAATGTTAAATTTATTAATAATTATTATTAAAATAATTTAAGATAATTTTCTTCCTGTTAATTTGTCACAAATTATGTCATGTAAATATATGAAGTTGTTAAATTCATATAATTATAACAAAATAAATAAAAAAGTAGATCAAAATAAATGTAATCGGATTCAATTTTTTTTACTGTAACAAATTTCATTTCTTTTTGGTGTTTTGAGATGTGACAACCAACAAGTACAAGTTTGAATACATCTTTTGTGTATGCTATGGGTGTGCTTGGTATGAAGGAAAATGTTTCCTAGGAAAACAAGTTGTCTTTTACTTATTTTCTTGTGTTCGTTACGCAAGTATGAAAATATTTTCTAAAATCATTCGTATATATTTAACACAAAATAATGAGAACAAATAGGATAAGGGGAGTGGGGGTAAGAAAAAAAATTGAATTTAGGGGTAGGGGCAGGGGGTGGGTAAGAAAAAAGTTTTAATTTTTTTTTAAAAAAAAATTAAATTTTTTTTTTTGTGGTTTTTTTTTTTTTTTTTTGTGGTGGTGATGGTGGTGGTGGTAGGGGTTTGGGTGGTGTAAGAAAAAAAATTTGAAACTTTTTAAAAAACAAATTTTAAAAAAAAATGGTTGGGGAGGGGGGGTTTATAGGTGGTGGAGTTGGCGTAGGGGGTGAGGGTGGGATAAGAAGAAAAGGTTTGAAATTTTTTTAAAAAATAAATTTAAATTTTTTTTGAGGTTGGGGTTTCGTAGCGGGTGGGGTAGGGGTAGGGGTGGGATAAGAAATTTTTTTTTTTTTTTGAAATTTTCTAAAAAAACAAAAACAAATTTAAAATAAAATAAAAGAAATTTTTTTGAGGGGGGGTTGGGGGAGGGGGTGGGTGGGTGGGCTGGTGGGGGTGGAGTTAAATAATATAAGGTAAATGGTAAAATAAGATTATATAATATTAAGTAAGGGCATAATTGAAAAAAGCAATAAGGAAATCATGGGATACTACCAAATCGATGGTTTCATAAAGTGGGGGTTTCCATGGTTACCAAATCATTAAATCAAACCATACCACACCATACATTTTAAGAAACAATCAAAACAAACATGGTTCTCTTAGTAACCATACCATACCATACCATACCATAGAAAACCACCATCCAAACAAAGGGTAAAAGACAATTTTTGCTCTGTAATTTGATGTTATAAGAAACTACATGAGTCAAGGTACACATTTCTCCCTTTGTACTTTTTGGTTTAATAAAATATTTATTAAACAGCCTAAGATTATTCTTCCACTTTTTGAAGACGATAGATTAAACAGAATCAGCAGTCTACCAATTAACATTATAGATCATATTCTTGAGCTACTGCCTGTCCAAGATGCAGCAAAAACTAGTATTCTTTCAAAAAAATGGAGATATACTTGGGCCATGCTTCCGAATCTCATGTTAGATTCTCTCTTTTGCAATAAATTGGCATCAGAATCTCAGCATGTCTTCAAAGAATAAGTTGATTCTCTTACAACATCTTTGTGACGTTGTGAAGTTTTATCTTGATGTGTCAAGAGTGCAGTTATCTTTGTGTCCAGATATTGATAGATGGATACTTTATGCTACCAGAAATGGTGTGAAAGATCTAACACTTAACATGTCAAATAATAGTGCTTATAAACTACCCTCTTGTATATTTAATCGTACAACGTTGACACATTTGAAACTATTAAAATGCATGTTCAAATTACCAATTTCTGTTCTTGGCTTTCAGACTCTTACAACCCTTCATCTGGAAAAAATGGCCATTGCGCTTGCAATAGAGTTTCATGTTATTAAGGCACCCCTTCTTATCAAATTAACCTTGATACATTGTGATGGCACTGAATGTTAGAGTTTTTGCCCTGATTTTCTTACCAAATTTAAGTTTTACTTTTCTTAGAAGGAAAATAAAAGTAATACCATAATTAATTTTACTTTTCCTAAAAGAAAAATATAAAACTCTTCCATATTTAGCTAACCTCTTTATTGTAGGAAAGGTTTTGAAACTCTATAAATAGAAGACTCCTCTTTCATACCATAACACAATAGCATCCACAATGTAGTCCTCAAAAGAGTCCTGTTTAGGGGGAGATTTTTCTCTCATAGGTTTTATAATATTTTAATAATAGTTTTTCATATGTAGGTCAATTGGTCAAAGCATATAATAATAATATCTTTTTTTGTTTAGTATTTTGTCATCTGATTTATCGCTTCTATGGTTTGCAACTAATAGCTTCCGCATGATGCCCTCTCAATTTCGAACCTAACAAGTGATATCAGAGCCAATGTTCCTATGGGTCCTATGGTTCAAAGGTCCTATGGTTCAGATTGAGGATAAGTTATGATGAAAGTTGCAACCAATTTGATGATAATGAAGATATATGTCCAAAAAACTACATGTGGAGAAGAAGTTTCAAATAAATTTTCAAAAATTCTGCTGCTAATCCATCTTTAAAACAAAAATCAATTATCAACCCATACTTGCTTTAACGCATGGACTCCAACTTTCAACCCTCGCTAACTTTTATGCTTGGGCTCCTTTCAACTCGTGCATATACTTTTAACGCATGAGTTTCACTTTTAACCTGTGCTCACTTTCAATGCACAAGGCTCCACTTTCAACTCTGTTCACTTATAACACAGGGCTCCAGTAATATTAACCCATGCTTTTATTTTTAATACATAAGGCTCTAAATTTTAACCCATATCAACTTTTAATCATGGTAAGCAGCAGTGATATATGAAGATTGTGTGAAGAAGGAAGATCAAGATTATTTTGTCAAGAAAATCAAGCCAAAAAAAGGAGATTTGTTAGGGTTTTTGCCCTGATTTTCTTAACAAATTTAAGTTTTACTTTTCTTAGAAGGAAAATAAAAATAATACCATAATTACTTTTACTTTTCCTAAAAGAAAAATATAAAACTCTTCCATATTTGGCTAACCTCTTTATTGTAGGAAAGGTTTTGAAACTCTATAAATAGAAGACTCCTCTTTCATACCATAACACAATAGCATCCACAATATAGTCTTTAAAAGAATCCTGTTTAAAGAGAGATTTAGTTTTTCATATGTAGGCCAATTGGCCAAATCATATAATAATAATATCTTTTTTTGTTTAGTATTTTTGTTATCTGATTTATCACTTCTATGATTTGCAACTAATAGCTTCCATGACGCCCTCTACACTCAATACCTCAACATTGTGTTCTCATCTGAGTTGAAGTCCTTGTCTCTTCGTGAGAGTCACTATTATCTTGACCTAAAGAGCAATTGCTTTACGAACTGCAAAAATTTGACATATTTCTACCTTGCGATTGATAATCCAATACCTGCTGATGAAAGATTACCTTTGGAAAAGCTTCTATTTAGCTCGCCTACACTTGAGACAGTTACTTTGGGCACATTTGAACTCGAGGTATAATCAGACATGTTTTCTTGGATATCATCTTTTCGTTTGATCCTTATTTATGTATAAATTTCTTTTATAGCTACTGAGTGCAGGTGCAGTCCCGAAGGGTCTGCCTTTTACACTCAATTCTTTGTGGCATTTAAAGTTAGGAGTAAACTTCAACAAATTGGGTCAGATTTCTTACACTCTGGAATTGATTAAGAGTTCCCCAAATTGAGTAAACTTGAGATTTGGGTAAGAAATAACAATTATATGTATGGTCTGGTTCGTTTTTACAGTTCACAGGCTTAAGTATGAGAAGCTAAAATGACCTTTGTATACTTTTAGGACAATTCTACCAGTGACCCTGCTGAAGAAGTTATGAAATATCTTGACACGTCAGCCTTTTCGGACCGATTACTCAACAAGCTTGAAGATGTTTCCATCCATTCTTTTAAGCGTTCAAAAGCTGTACTATCTTTCGTAAAGTTATTGGTTGCTCATGCTCCATCTTTGTTAAGGATGAACATTAAGCCGACAAAAGCTTCTAGTTCCAAAGAAGAATTGAATATTGCCACAAAGTTGATGCGTTTCCCCAGAGTATCTCCCAAGGCTGAGCTATTCTATTATCCAAAGGCTGAATGATGCTTTATCTGTTCTCAATGAATTTTGTTAAAGAAGGGAATGAATTGGCGAATTACGTAAACTTGTGGTGTTCGTTTAATAAATATATTACTTCAATATTAGATGTTTCGAAAATTTAGTCTTTATCGATGCGTCTTTGCTAATGTCTGTCTTATACACTTGTACCTGTTTGATAATCAGGGAAGCAATATAATGGCCAGGACGAGAATCTGGAGAACACTTGTTTTGAACCTTTGTCCTTGTGGCTTTATGAGTGAGCAACCTCAAAATTGAGAAGAACTTCGGAAAATTAATTAGTTATCCATTATCTACTCTTTATAGATTAACTGTTTGTTTTTATCGATCTAAAGACTAAGAAAAACAGAGGAATAACAAAGATATATCAACAAACTATGAAAATGTACAAAGGAGAAACAGAAGTTCATGATCAGCTAAACTTCGAAGCTACATTAGAAACCTACTAGTTTATCTCTTTTCATAAATATTTAACCTAGGCGAGTAAAGCAAGAAGCAACACGCATCACAAACCAAAAAGACAAAAAAAATAAAAAAAATAAAAAAAAATACTAGTTCTCGCTGCATCTTCAATGGGCAAGAGGTGAACGATATAATCAATAACATTTCTTGGTAGATTACAGATTCTATTTCCAACAGAATCTATTTTACCATCTGTTAGAACATGTTGCCCATGTTAACATGATCTGTTAGAATCAATGAAAATTGTATCTATTGACTCTTGGTTGTCGAGACTGTTCGTCTAATTTGTGGAGGACCTTGCTAATCATGTTCTCCAACTTATGCAATATTTGATATCTGTGTCAGAAAGGGAACACACGGCACTAAGTTCAGATACTTTAGGCAATAAATTCAATATAAAGTAACAAGGAAATATTCATACTCCGTATTAATTATTGTCTGTAACAGCAAGTATAAGTCCTTTGACAACTACCCTCTATCTCTCTGAAAAACATCTACTCCCTCCGTTTCAAAAAGAATGACCTACTTTCCTTTTTAGTCCATTTCAAAAAGAATGATCCTTTCCTTTTTTGGCAACACTTTAATTCCAACTTTACACATGGCATGTTTAAGACCACAAGATTCAAGGGCATTTTGGTACATTTGCCATAACTTTAATTTAGGACCACAAGATTCAAAAGTCTTCTTTATTTTCTTAAACTCCGTGCCAAGTCAAACTAGGTCATTCTTTTTGAAACGGAGGGAGTATTAAATTCAGACACAAGAATGGGTAAGACTGAATCAACTGAAGAATAGCTTAACTGAAAACAACTATTTTACCCTGGACTACTGCCAATATGTAAGTGTTCTTCTTGTAACTTGGTCCTTTTTTTTCTTTCAGAATAATGCATCTTAACTGAGGGAGTAGTTGAGTACATAATCGTGTGCACTAATTAAATAGCACACTGAAATGACTACAAAAAAAGAACAAACAACAACCTAATATTCAGCAATGTCTGATGCAAAATTACACTTCGAAGGCTTTTAATTGGCAAGAGAAAAGAAACATAAATTATCAAGGACAGTACAAAGAGGCCAATTATAAGGGTTCTCATTTGAAAGTGGAGAGCCTAGGGAGCTTGTCATGCAATGGGTACAATGTTGCTGGGAACTATTTCAACTCTCATGCATGTGATAATCCTCCGGAAGCGAATTGTTGTGTGGATACCAGCATTTTGTTTTAAAATAACTATACCTTTATAAATTCTGTTTGACTTCCTATTTGATCTCAACAGCATCACCAGTCCTAATTCCATTCCCTTCTTTAACAAAACTCATTACAAAGAAAGAAGGAATCAATGAGCATTAATAGCGTTGAATTACGAAAGAAGGTGACTAATTAGTATCCTAATCTGCATTTGTTGAATAGAACAGCTCAGCCTTGGGAGATGCTCTGGGAAAACGCATCAACTCTTTGGTGATATTTCTTTCTTCCGTAGTCCCTAAGGCACTCTTCTGCTTAATATCCATCCAAACCAAAGATGGAGTACAAGCAAACAATAGTTTTATGAAGAGCAGTACAGCTTTTGAACCATTAAAAAGATGCATAACGACATCTTTGAGCTTGTAGAGTGGTCGGTCCAAAAAGGCTAGGTGTCCAGATATTTCAGAACTGCTTCAGAACTGTCATAGGCATCATAGACCCATTTTATGGTATAAATAAATACCAAGCTTTAGTTTCTCATGTTTAAACATATGAAGTAAAAAAGAACAGATCATACATATATTGTGTATGGCAACATACATGTACCATTTCTTACTGAAATCTGAAGTTTTCTCAAGTTGGGGAAACTATGAATTAACTCGAGAGTGTAACAAGTCTGACCCATCTGGCTAAAGTTTACACCCAATCCTAGATACCACAAACAGTTGAGTGTAAAAGGAAGTGCCTTGTAACTGTACCTGTACTCAAAAGCTTTGGAGCAAAAACAAATTTAAAAATATGAACAGTTGAACACAACCCCAAAGGTATCCAAGTAAAACATGTCAGATTCTTACCTCAAGTACAAATGAATCCAAAATAAGTGCCTCAAGCGTAAACGAGATAAAAATAAGCTTTTCATAAGTTGATCTTTTATCGGCAGGTATTGTACTATTTACCATAAGGTATAAATTTATCAGCATTTTGCAGTTCATAAAGCGATTTAGGCTGAGATTACCGTGACCCTCACAAAGAAACAAGTACTTCTGTCACGTCCCAAAAATAACCCCTAGGCGTGACTGGCACTTGCTAGCACCATATGTCGGGAGAACCAATCTTCCTTACACTTTACCATTTCAATAAGCACTAAATTAAGATATGAACAACTCCAAAACGAACCAATAAAAATCAACGCATGGAGAATAATAATAATCCAACAAAATTCCAAAATCAATCTAATAAATCAACATCTACTCGAGAATTATCTCTCTAGCCCAAATCCCACACTAAGACCATGGAGCATCTAAAATAGAGTTACATGAGTTCAACTTTCGGGCATGCAAACCCAACGAAAAGAAATATAATCTAAAAATAGCTAGAGCTGAAACGACAGCCTCCACGAACAATGCGAAGGCTCACCTCAGCAACAGAATATTCACGAATGGACCGTCAACCACTAGTATCACCTCCCGCAACAGTATCTGTAGACATGAAAGTAAGGAGTGAGCTATATATAAATATAACTCAATAAGATCCTCGACTCGTTACTTTAAATACTCCTGGAACAAGTGTTAGTAAATACAATCACACCAAGAACATAAACATATTACACCCGAGAATTATATCATAATAGGATGACCAACAAGATCCAACAATCAATTATCAGGGAATATATATATCCATACAATTTACCCCAAGTACTTATCATATATTGCAATTAAAATAATTGACCAACACCACAAGTTCTGGGCAACATACACAATGCGCCAAATATATCAAGAGTATACACAATACTCAGGGAAACATACACAATGTCCCATATTAAATCAAGAAGCATACACAATGCTCAAGGAAAGCATACACAATGCCCCGGTGTAATCAATAAGCATACACGATGTTCAAGGAAGCATACACAATGCCCCGATCTCATAGTACACAATCATATCCCATCACGAAATAGTTTATAAAGGGAGTTTTAGTATTCTTGAACATAAAGTATATGCAGTTAGCCTCGAAGACCACCGATTTACATGCTCGTCCTAACACATGGACCGGACAGATAAAACACATTTTTTAAAACAAATTTGAAAAGCAAGCATCCAAAGCTTAAAGTCTCATTTACCTCGCTAACAACAAGTTCCCTCAACCTTGCAACGTGTAGAACACCAACCAAACAACCTCCAATGACTTTAATCTATCAAAAAAATATTAATTAATGATATTAATTATGCTAGTCGAGGTCACTTCTCAGTATCCCTAATTTTCCAAGCTTAAAGCTAAGCTATGAATTAAAGATAAAATATCTGAACATCACTAACCATTCATAAATCATCTACCCAATAAATTAATACCATATTCTCCTATAGCCGAACTATGCATGGAAATTTTTAACAGAAATCTGCACTTTTGCAATAACCATATATAGGCAACAATGGCTAGCTTCTAATTATTAAAAGAAAAATCCCATCATCTTTATTGGCCAATGATAACTTATCCAACCAACAATCTTTATCACATCATGGAGAGGAATTCTTCTAATCATTACTCCAATAATTGTTAAAATTAATATAGGGATAGAGGACAATTACTACACCACCGTGACACACTACTACTAAACAAAAAAAGTGATTTCAATTACTTGAAATTCCCTTCACTCTGAAACAGAGGTTGCGACTATGAACTCCCAACTATCTTCTTCCGTAGGTTTTATTATCCTTCAGAGTAAGGAAATTAATTGCCCTAGTTTTCTTTTTTCGTGAATTTCTGCCTCTTTCAGAAGTAACAAAAACTGGCCACCCTAATTTTCTACTGCTCTATATAAAATACGACATACTCAAAACAAGAGAATGGGCTTGGCCCACTGCTTTTAATTCTCCTAATTAATTTAACATTTTAGCAAAATTACCAATTAACCCTTCATTAAAATTATTGGGTTATTACAACTTCCAACTTAGATGAGACAACAATGTCGAGGTATTGAGTACCTTTACAGCGCATCAAGGTCAAATTGACAAGACGGGGGACATTAATAATATGAAACTCTGGGGTTGGCATAATGGTCACTTTATTCAGATAGAGGTCTACAAGATTCTGAAAGCCAACAAAAAAATTTAGTGGTTTGAAGACGCAGTAGAAGAGTTTCAAATGTGTCAGTGTTCGACAGTTAATAAATACATAAGAAGCCACTGTGTAAGTACTATTATATGGCATGTTAAGAATTAGCTCCTTCACATCATTTATAGTAACATAATTCATACATCTATCAACGTCTGTATGCATAGAAAAATTTACTCCCGAAACATCAAGATCAAATTTCACAATGTCTCCACGATGCTGTAAGACAATCCCAATTATTGTTTCTTTGAAAGATCGAGATTTTACTGCTAATTTATAGCGGAAGAGTTTATCAAACACCAAATAGGGAAGCATGGCCCAAATATATCTCCAATTTTTGGACAAACTACTAGTTCTTACTGCATCATGAACAGGCAAGAGACATAGGATATGATCTACGGTAAAACCTCTCTAAGATAATTCTCGATAAATTAATAAACTCTCTAAGCTAATATTTTTTCCGGTTCCAACTTGGGTCAGTGGAAAAAATTACCAATTTCGATAACATAATAAGATAATATATTTTGAAAAGACCCCTATATAAATATATGATCCCATTAATATTATAAATTAATAATTCTTTAAAATTACAAAAATATCTAAGACAATTTAGTGAAATATGATTAGAGTATTTTTGGTAAAATTTAAATCTAGTTTAAGCTCATCTCTAACTTTTCTTATTGCACCTAAAAGTTTCGGGGTTGTCTTCTCGAACTGCACCAAAAAATTGTGAAGAGTTCTAGTCGGGATAAGTAATTCCTTACGTGTAAATGGTTAGTGTATCATCTTCAACTTCATCATCAATATTGTTTTCTCCAATAGTATCCATAATTTCTTCTAAGTTATGGACCTCTGAACATGTATCATTTTCACCCAAGTAATCCAACAAGCTATTGACATCCATTTTATTGTGGTAACTAGAATCATTAATCACGACACCAAATTCATAAATGTCGTTTTCACAAGTGAGTTCATTTAAATTCCTTGAGGCTTCATCCCTCAAACAAATTTTGAAGTGTCAATACAATGTACTTTATGTATAATTAATTTATTTTTTACATTAATTCAATAAATGTGATACATAAATTAGGAAGATACAATGATTTTGATGTAATCAAAATTAACCTTCATTGAATCTGGGAAACACTCTTTAAATTAATAAGTATTAATTTATCGATTAAATAATACCTCTACAAAATAATAATATTTCATGGTCCCGACAATATTAATTTAGAGAGATTTTACTGTATAACATTTCTTGGCAGAGCACTGATTCTATCTTAAACAACAGCATCTATTAGAAGAAGCTGAATACCGAGTCTTAGTCTTCAAATTTATAGTCGAAAAAAGAAGAAAAGAGTCTTTGGCTATAGTTCGGGAGGTAATAGTGCTTTATCTTCCTCCGTTTAATTTTATGTGGCACTCTTTGACTTGACATGATATTTAAGAAAAAAAGAAAGAATTTTGAAACTTGTTGTCTTAAATAATCCTTGAATATTTGTATGGTTGTAAATCGTTTTATTAAGGATAAAAATGAAATTTTAAAGTAATTTTTTTTTTTTTAATTATAATAAGGTAATATTCTTTTCGAAACGAACCAAAAAAAAAGTGTGTTATATAAAATGAGACGGAGGGAGTAAAAAAGAGACTTGGATGTGGAGATATACATGATAGAATTGGAGTAATTGTGGAGGTTCTTTATGAAATAACGAGCATAGTAGAAAAATCTTATTTTTATTTACCAAAAAAGAGTGTGCTAACTTTTAAGGAATCATTGATCAAGTTACCTTTAAATTTCTTCCCTCGGACAAAACCTTGCGTTGACATACCAAACGTCACAAGGAATCTATACTCCCTCTGTTTAAAAAAAATAATTTAGTTTGAGTTGATATGGAGTTTAAAAAAATAAAGAAAACTTTTGAATTATATGGTCATAAATTAAAGTTGTGTCAAATATATCAAACTTTTAATCTTGTGATCTTAGACATGCCACGTGAAAAGTTAAAATTAAAATATTATAAAAATAAATAAATTATTCTTTTTGAAATAAACTAAAAAAAAAATAGTTCATTCTTTTTAAACAGAGAGAGTATATATTAGCAAGATACCCATTTTTATTTTACCTAAAATATCCGTAGTAGCTTGATATACTTCATTAGTAGAAGAGGTTTTTTGGTCATTTGAAAAACTAAAAAATCTGACTCTTTTCCATTCTCGATTTGACCTCCACCTCTCTTCAGATTTTTTCCTGCAAGATTTAACCCACCAAAATCCTCTCTCACGCTAGCTTTGTTTCTGTCCATATTTTTTTTTTTCCTTTAATCCGTTTTACTTTTTATCCTCACAACATTATTCTATTTTACTGGATTTCTAGATTTATTTTCTAATAAGTTTTTACATTTCATTATTCACTACAATATATTTATGGATTGTGGAGGGAAGAAGGTGTTTTATTGGGGAGGGTGGATGGAAAGAGAGTGCTACAGTTGAAGAAAAGATGAATAGACTTGGGTGTAATTGAAAAAATCAGAATACCGAAAATAGAAACATGTATTTTTGCTATTAGAAATAAATTCATGTTTGATTCATCCTTTTACTTGATTTCTTTCACGGTAATAGCATCTTTCTGCTTCGTCTACGATTTTGAAATAATATCTACGATTCTGAAATTAGAGAGAGAGGGTGGGGAAGAACTGGACAATGACAAGGAGAAGTGAGAAACAGGGGAGGGAGACGAAAAATGGCGGAAATTTCATGTGATGTTGGGGGTAAAATATTTTGAAATGACCAAAAAGCCTCCTTTTTAAATGAAGCTATTACAAGCTACTAAGGGTATTTCAAGTAACGCAAAAAAATGGATATCTTACTAACATACTACATGAATATATACAAAAAAATGGATATTTTACTAACATACTACATGAATATATATATATATATATATATATATATATATAGGCAAGGATTGCATCTGCAAAATAAAAGAAAATTTACTTTCAGAAATAATAGATGAAGAATGGATAGACATAGATGAAGGAAGAAATAGAAAAAAGTTATAATTTAATTAATATTAGTATATAAAATTATAATCTTAGAAGAAGTTTTAAGCATGTAGGAATAGAACAAAAACGGTGGTTAGAGTGGTATAAGAATAGACCAATCTGGATAGCTCTAGGATAAACGACATAGCTAATCTAAAGAAATTGGAATATTTAGATTTACAAATAATACTAGAAAAGAAATATAAACGATTAAAGGACAATTCTTCAATTAAGTGTAATTTCAGTAACGGAGAACATATATTACATAGTGAAGACGCACACTTAAATAGTGTAATAGATTTACAAATAAATTTAACAGAGAACATTCAAAAAAATAATTCTCTAATTTTTAGAAATACTAGAAAATGTACAAGCAAAACAAACAAAAATTTTTAGTCATATATTAGACAATTTAGATTTCATTAGAGCTCAACAATCTGAAATAGAAAAGAAACAGACAAATAAGACCCCTCAAGAAGAATTAAATAAGATATATAGAGAATTAAAAGATTTAAGAACTGAAATAGCACAAGTTAAATGTATAACTCTTTCATGAACGACCCTCTTTATAAAGAAATACTTCAAAAGGCACAAAAAATTTAACCAAACCCAGAAGGACTAATAGACTATCAACCACAAAGAAAATCAGACCAAATAATTATAAAACATAATAATAATATAATACTCTTATTATTAGAATTAAATAAGAATCTAGAAAAACTAGTCAAAAATATAACTCCACAAAAATACCCAGAAATCGATATAGAAGAAATAAATAGGAACATTGAAAAGCTTATAAAAGAAAAATACCCCCCAGTACCAAAATGTACTATTAGTGAATTAACAGAACAATTAAAGAAAGTAGAAGTTATACCTAGTAAAGAAAGAACACAAGTTGTAAGAAAAACTAAAACATGAACTTTTTATCAAGTAGGAGAACAGAAGAAAACAGACCCATCAGCAGCAGCGGCGGGTTCATCCAAAACAGACTTGGAAACAACATAATAAGTAGGCTTATGAATACTAATTCAAGACAAAATATGGGACAACAATTAAATGAAGAAATAGAAATAGATAGAGATATACAAATTTTCCAACAAAATAGTTTAAGATTACTAAATCCTAAAGTATTATATAATGCTGGAATATTTTTCCAAAAGGCCCAACTTTACAGGCATTATAGAGAAGAACAAATATGTGTAATAGGAAAAAACAATCACCATTTAAATTTAATAAGTCCACACTCTACGAAAGAAATAATAAGAACAAATATGCATTTAATGCATATGGGTTTAATAGTAATAGGACTAAAAGGTTTAACTGGAAAGAACTTAGGAACCAAAGTATTAATAACCATTTATGATGATAGATGGACAGACCCTAAAAGATCCATAATAGGATTAACAGAAGTAGATATGACTAACAATGGAGGAATTTTCTATTGTAGTCTAGACTATATGATAAATTCAGAAGAATTTGGAAAACATATAAAAGTAGGATTTCAGACTAAAGGATACGAAGATATGAATAAAGGAATTAATTTATTAGCATGTGTAGGATTTATTGGAAAATTATCTAGTAATAGTAATACTAGATTTCGACTTAAAATAGACGATGTAGTAGAATTAATGGGAAATAAAGGAATCAAATTAATGAAACCTTTGAAAATAGATCAAGAAACTTATGCAGGATTAGAATGGAACTTAGAACAACATAAGACACAAGAAATACTTAAACCAACTGATCATTTAATGTACACTAATAAGAAAGGCGAGACATCTATTAGATTTTTAGACTACAATTCAGAAACCCAAAAAGATGAAGAAATCGAAGAAAAAATAGAAATGATGAACCTTATGGAAAGCTTACCGGAAGAATTTGCGGTAGATCTAGCAATTCAGACTGCTAAAGAATTATATCAACAAAATAATAATAAAACTTTTAAATGTAAAGGCTATAAAATAGGACGTTTACACATTTCTCAGGTAGAAGATCATTTTAAATATTGTAGGTTAAGAACAAACAATTTAATATATCAATTAGAACAAAATGATAAAGACAGTAGTATAGATCATAGGAGTATATATGAAGAAGAAGATACTAATCACAGTATTAAAGAATTTATGGAATTAGCTACCTCTAGTTCAAGCCCATTTCAAAAAACAACGCCAGGATACACAGTACAAACAAATACTGGAAATGTACCTAGACACAGAGTATATCGACTAAATCCAGAAATAGAAATTGAAAGAATAAGACCAGTAGGAAGACGAATGCCTATAGAAGAACCTATTCAACTTCAAGAAGGGGGTAGTAAAGGAAAAATACTAAATATAGCAGCACAAGATCCTCAATCATGGAATGCAGTGATAGACTTATGAAAAGGCATAGTCGTAGCAGATTATATAAAAACTTATTAAGAAACAGATGCAGAAACCATGTATAGATATATGAAAACATTTTTAGGAGAATCTGCCAAAGATTTATGGGAAGCTTTTAAAACAGATTTCCCTCAAGAATTTCAGGAATTAGTAAATATGGGAGTTAATCCTTATAATTTCACAAATAAAGTACATAATTTAATAACAGGAGAAGACCCTAATAGTGGACTGTTATTTTTACAAAGAAAATCTTTAATAGAGCTAGAACAATTAAGTATAAGTAATTGACATCATATTAAGTTTTTCTTAAATGATTATTTTTATTATTGCACCAGAAGTGGAAACGCTTTTGACCAGACCTTAGAAAATAAATTATTTAATAAACTACCAGCAGCATTAGGAAGAGAAATAGAAACACAATGGAATAAAAGAGGAGTAATACAAAATCCTAATGCTAGATGGTCAATAGGACATAGGATACAACATATAATAGAAATATTACAAGAAAAATGTACTAATATACAGATCCAAAAACAATTAAAGAAAGGGGAAACTAGTTTTTGTAAAAGTATATATACTACTCAGAATAATGATGAAGAATATCAGAAAAGGCGAACACCAAAAAACTATAGAAAATCATATCCAAAGAATAACTACAAAAGAAAAGGTTACTATTTAATAAAATCAGCAGCGAAGAAACCATATTAAAATAAAAATAGACATGTTAGAAAGTTTAAGAATGACAGAAGTTACAAGAATATATTAGAATGTTTTACTTGTGGAAGCACCGAACATTTAGCAAATACTTGCCCAAAAAGAAACAATACAAGAACCAGAAATTCACGATTAATAGAAGATTTTCAAGAAACCTTAATTAATGTAGATGAATACATGTCAGACAATGAAAGTATTTACTCTATAGTTAGCATAACCAATAATCAACCTGATAATTCTTCGGACTCTGACGAACAAACTCTCATTAATGAGATTAATCTCGAAGATCTACAATTAGATCCAATTAATTGTAACTTTGTAAACATAATTGAAAATAATTTAGTTAATATAAGAGAAGACTGTATACATGAATTTGAAAAGAAAGGTATAGATAGCAACCAATGTTTTATTTGTAATTGGTATCCAGACAAAAATAGACGAGTCAAATGTAAATTTTGTTATATAGAAGGATGCATTCCTTGCATAGAAAAGAAGTTAGAAATAAAGATACTTCAAGCTAAGACAGTTAGTAATGAAACACCTAAAGATATCATCAAGGAGGTTGCAAGCCCCTCAACTAAATATGTCATAACGCATGCAGAAGAAGATAAAATAATAACTGAGTTAGAAGAAAGAGTAATAAGACTCGAAAAAGGTAAAAATAAAATGAAAGAATATAAGGTAGAAGAAGAAGACTCCGAATTATTAGATGAAAATTTTAACGGATTAGTATGCAATGAAGATAAGAAACTAAGTACAGTTAAAGTATTAACAAAAATAAAAATACAAGATTATGAAATAAAAACACTAGGACTAGTAGATTCAGGATGCACACAGTGTATAATAAATCAAAGAATTCTACCCAAACATCTTGTTAATACTTTCAAAGAACCACAGATAGCCATGCAAATGGATGGATCGCATAATACTTATAGACATTTTGTAAGGTTTCAGTAATACATGTTCAAATTTTAAAACAGTGTATAAATTAGGAATAATGTTAACTAGAAAATTAGATATCAAAGCAGATTTGGTAATAGGTTTAGATTTTATGATAAAAAATAATGGAGGATGCTTAATAACTAGAGACGGAATAATTTTTACTAAAAATATTACAATAACTCCATCATTTTTTGGAAAAAATGTACAAAGAAAGACAAAAGTAATTAAAGACTCAAACAATAAACATGTTCAAGAATCTTCAGATAAACTGTGTGATAAAGGAATAGACTGTACCTGCAAAACAGAAACAGGATTAATAATGTTAAAAGAATTATATAAAGACGGAGACGTTGATGACATAGAGTTATTTCATAGTATTATAGACAAAAACTATAATCTAATGGAGACAAATATAGATAACTACAATTTTAAGAAAGGAATTCAACAGATAGGAATAATAAAGAATCAAGAAGACCTGCAAAAAATAATTCAGAAATTAGACGATATAGATATAATCGGAGAAAAACCTTTAGAACATTGAAAAAATAACCAACTAGAATGTAAATTAGAAATCGTAAATCCAGAATATACGGTGAAAATAGCCGCAATACAAGCCACTAATGAAGATTTAAAAGACTTTGAAATACAAATTAAAGAATTACTTGACCTAGGAGTAATTAAAAGATCAAAGTCAAGACATAGGTCAGCAACTTTTATGGTTAGAAATCATAGTGAAATAGTTCGGGGTAAAGCTCGAATGATAGTAAATTATAAGAGACTTAATGATAACACAGTAATGGGAGCTTATAAACTCCCAGACAAAACAAAATTAATTAATAGAATTCAGGGAAGAACAATGTTTAGCAAATTTGATTGTAAATCAGGCTATTGGCAAATAAAGATGCACCAAGACAGTATTGAGTGGACAACATTTACTTGTCCCGAAGGATATTTCGAATGGCTGGTAATGCCATTTGACCTTAAAACTGCTCTACCAATTTTTCAAAGAAAGATGGATAATATATTTGGAAAATATAAACATTTTGTATTAGTCTATGTAGACGACATTCTAGTTTTTAGCTACAACATGAAAGAACATTTAGGACATCTACAAACAGTTTTAAAATTATTTATAGACAATGGAATAATTATCAGTAAGTAAAAGATGGAACTATGTAAACAATACATTAATTTCTTAGAAATTACTATAGGAGAAGGAAAAATTAAGTTACAACCACATATAACAAAAAAGGCTTTAGAAATGCCTGATAAATTAGAAAAGACGAAGGACTTACAAAAATTTCTTGGAATATTAAATTATGCTAGACAATTTATTAAAGATTTAGGAAAGGTAGCAGGACCACTTTATGCTAAAACTGGATCTAAAGGACAAAAGACCTTTAATACAGAAGATATTAAGCTAGTTCAGAGATTTCACTATAACGATATGATTTTTTCTTCGGAATCTATTTTTCATGTTATATTTTACTTTTCTATAATAACATCTACCTAAAACATTCATTATAGCAATACACGCTTTGTAAATTTGGCATCTATAATAATCATATTCAAATATTGTCTAATACTAATATTTTGTAAGAAATATATTATGTATAAAAATGAACTATTAAAATATTTATGTTAGTCAATATTAATGACATGCACATAGTAAATTTCAAATACAAATAAATTACTTATGTTTGCCTTTTTTATATTCATACTCTTATTATTTTTTTTAGTTAAATTGGTTAACAAAGATATTCCGTCTTCTAGGTGCACAATATTATTGAACTAACTTTTTGCATATTTTTATTTATATCAGCTAAACGAGATCTAAAGTTAATGACAATATACATATATAACAACAACTCACTATCACCGCAACAAATTTGACTATAGACACACCCACACGAGCATATACACATACAATAAAGAGTGTAATTTCACCTAAAATCAAATATATCTAGAAATTTACAGGAAAAACATTAAGTTAAGTTTAGCATTTCTAAATTATGAAAAACTAGAGGAAAATGTTTAAATTATGAAAAACTAGAGGAAAATGTTTTCTCCTATACTTTTACATAAAATTCCCGAAAAATATTAACTAAAATCTAACTTATTAAATTCAAACTGTTGCCTTGATCAAGATATGCCCCCTAAATCCATCCCCCCCCCCCCCCCCCCCCCTACACACACACAAAATTCCTTCACAATAAAAGAATGAGAAAAAGATTCCATGGAAGTTTGATTTTGTCTACAGCAACATAATCATCTTCTTTTTTATAATTGGAGGACAAAGAACATTAATTAAAAGAAACTTATTTACAAGACTAGGCAAAGATAAAGTAGTGTGATCAATATAAGTGACATGAATTCCTTTACCATCACCAACAATTATTTCATTAGTGTCAGAGAATTCACTAGGCGTCTGGATACATTGAGTGTTTTTTTCAACATGATGAGAGGCTCAAGAATCAACAACCCAAAAACTTGAGGGATTGAAGCATAAGATTGACGGTTGACAAAATTGGCATATGATTCAGTCGCATTGTGTGATTTGGACCTATAGAGCTTTGCAATGTGACTAAACCTCTTGTTGAAAATCTTACCGAAAATATTTGGTCACAAAAGTTGTAGGAAATTCTCGTAGCTTGAGTCACATTAATGACACAACCCTTACAGATGTTTCACCCGATATAGGTATATCCTCAGAATTCAACAAGCTCTTCTAGCATAAAACTATGAGAATAGAAACTGACAAAGATTAAAATAAATTAAAGGAAAAAGGCTCAAATATGTCATCAAATTATTAGAAATGACTCATCTATGTCATCAGTTAAAAGTTTGGTTCATTTATGCCACTGGTTTAAAAGTTTGGCTCATTTATGCCACTGCCGTTACAGAAAAGGTTCATTCGTGCCATTATTTTTGAACGACGGTTTTGCAAAACCGTTTTTGCCACGTGACAACAACAACAACAACATACCCAGTGTATTTCCACAAAGTGGGGTCTGGGGAGGGAAAAGTGTACACAGTCCATGCCACTACCTCCGAAGAAGTAGAGAGGTTATTTCCGATAGACCTCCAGCTCAGGACAGGAAAGAAGTACATAAAGGCGTAGTAAAACATGAACCAAGATGACATAACACCCACATAAGAAAACATAAAACAGAAACAAGACACCCATAGAGTATTACTATACAAGATCTAACCGAAAACACCCAAAACCCCACGAACAAAGAACTCCACGGTGCATGTCAAGCACTGCGACTAATAGCATGGCTCCAACCAAGCAACCCTATCAACTAGCCAGGCCCCACTCCAAAGAAACTAGCCCTCTACCCTAATCCGTGTCCTCCACACCTTCCTATCTAGGATCATGTCCTCTGTAAGCTGCAACTGCTCCATGTCATGTCTAATCACCTCCCTCTAATACTTCTTCGGCCTACCTCTACCCCGCCTGAAACCATCCATAGCCAACCTCTCACACCTCCGAACCGGGGCATCCGTGCTCCTCCTCATCACATGCCCAAATCAGACTTAAAATTCACATCTTATTAAAAATTCACATCACAAAATATAAATGAACTAATATTACTTAAAATTAAAATTAAAAATCAGACTCATTAAGGTAAAATCCGACCCACACTGTTAAAATAAAAAATAGACTTATTAAAATAAAAATTGGACCCACTAATTGTGTAGGGTGTGGGTCGAATTTTATTTTAATGAGTTAGAATTTTAATTTTGATTTTAAATAATATTGGTTGATTTGGATTTAGTGACGTGGACCCCTAATAAGAAGCTACGTGGCAAAGATGGTTTTGCAAAATCATCGATAGAAAATAATGGCACGAATAAACCTTTTCTGTAACTGCAGTGGCATATATGAGCCAAACTTTTAACACAGTGGCATGAATGAGCCAAACTTTTAACAGATGTCATAGATGAGCCATTTTTATTAATTGGATAACATATTTGAGCGTTTTTGCTAAATTAAAACACAGACTAAAGAAGAAGGGGGGAAGAGATTTTTCACTCTATAAAGTGAACTCATGAAAGAGAACTATATAATCCAAAAAAGAACATCTGATGGTAAAAAAATACTCACAATATTATATAATAAAAACTTTTTGTAAAAACAATTGTGGGTAGGAGAAAGGGAAATGGGGGAGGGGATTGCAGGGTGAGAAATTGAACCCTCACCGACAAGGTGAAAGTTCAATTAGTCAACCAACTGAGGTACTAAGATTTCTCAAGTATAATAAAAACTAATAATGGATATTCAAGAGGTCAGTTATGTATATGAATTGAATATAATTCACAAGTTTTCAGCGGTAGAAGGTTGACTTGTTGACCGTTAACCGCACGTTGACCGCGGTCAACTGTTGACCAACCATCAACAATTTTAAAATCTTGTTTTCCTCGAAACTCATTCGGAACCCTATGAACATGAACCAATAGTGCAAATTGATTATAAAACACGTTCCGGATCCAATGGCATCGTCGAATTTATGAAAAAAGGTCGTTTACAATAAATTAATCCCTAAAACCCCTTTAGGCAAAAATACATTATTTTCAAACGGAGGGTTGAAATACAATGAAAGGTTACGAACCCAAATCAACCATGATACCAACCTAAAATCGACGCTTTGGATCCAATGAAACAGTCAAAAAACTCATTCGAGACTCGAATCACAAAATGTTGACCGAAGTCAAATCTATCGTTTTAAGGATACTCAAAACCATGAACCCAGATAACACACTCCCTAATGTATCAGGGACCACGCCAATCATCCCCACTACTCATAACAAGATAAGGCAACTATAGGGAGGGGAAAATGGGTCAAAAAAATAATAAATTCTCCAATTAAAAAATGCGGATCATTACAGTGAAGGGATTGTTATTTGGGACAAGTTGATTAGAGAACTTACAGGAAATGAATGGAGTAGTGTTCCTATAATTGGAAGGGTTAGGTTGTTTATTTCTGGAAGCATTGTAGTTGGAACATTGATAAAGTTGAGCAGTGACCATGGGCAAGGCAGCATTAGGCTCTCAGTGTTTGATAAACATCTCACGAGCAAGGAGTTTGTCAAATAGTTCTTCAAATGTGTCAGGAAAACCACAAGCTCTTATTGCTGCAGATAGCTCCTTGTATTCAGGACCTAGACCACTCAGGACCTAGACCACTCAGGACCTAGACCACTCAGGACCTTAATGACAAATTCCTCGCGGTTAACGGGTGAACCATGGCAGGGCAAGTCATCTGCAATGGACTTGGTTTTCTTCATATAATTGTTGATTGAACATTCGTCTCTTTTGACATTTGCCTGAGTATCGCGCAAACTGAATTTTTTTTGACTTAATGGCATGAGTTGTTTGGATAATATCCTTATCTTCTTTGGAAATGGAAGCATAAGTGAATGGAACAATAGCAGCATCAACTCATGCCTTATTGGCATTACGAACAATACTGTCTTGTTGCTGCCACAATTCAAAGTTAGCATTGGGGATTTGTTGATTGTCTTTGTGTTGGGTTCTAGTGATATTTGAATGGAAAATGGAGGGAAAACAAATGGAGTAAAAAGTGTGAATTGTGCTTTCACTTTATAAAAGAGTGTTTCTCCCACATTGGTAGGAGAAAGAAACATTCTTGTGCTTAAGCGTAGAAGCACTCCTCTTTGTAAGAAGAATACAAGCCCTGCACCGTTGTTGTTGTTGCTCGCTTGGCTCAACTTCGGCTTTGGATATAGATTTGTCAAATGATCGAGAGACTATCTTTTTCTAATATGAAATTTTTCTCCATTTGCGGACACACATGATCATGTGTAGACGCATGTCAAAATGCACATTGAAGGGACACGATCTTTTGATTCACTGTTTGAATGATGATTGACAGAGTGCGGGTGCATTTGGCAATGTGTGGGAGCATCTATCAGTGCACATGCCAACACATGTAAGTCCAAAACTTTCAATTTGTGCAAAGGCTGACATGCGGCTGCATCTCACCATGTGCGGACACACATGGGTCTGCATGTGAACCCAATATTCCAAAAAAGTGTAACTCTTCAAGAACCATTGCTTTTTTTTTTTGAAGCAACACCTTTTGGCTATAAATATCTATTTTTTTCTCAGGTATAGATACGAAATTTTAAAATTAAAATACTCCTCTTTCTTACAAAACTCAAGTGTGATTTTCTATCGTTGAGTGAGTTCATTGTTCGGCAGAATTTGAGGTACCGTCATTCTGTTAAAGTGATTCATTTTATCCTGAGAGGATATATTCCATAACCTCGGGTACTTGATAGGAATAATTTCCTTAAGGACATACCGTGAATTCAATGGACTTGAATCTTCTAATCTTCATCTCTTTCTATAAGTTTGATTTTTCTATTTTTCAGAAAATAGTTTGAACTCATTGTTCTTCATAAGTTGTTGTGAACTTATTGTTGAAGTTCTTGGTTTGAATATAAATTTTGTTTAACTAGAAAATAACAATCTTAAGGAAATTAGCTATATATGTATTTTGGTTTTTTTGAAGATTAAAACCTTTTGATTTTTTACTCTGTTTGAATTTGATACTGATTTGAAGATACAAAAACTTTTGTCAGGATTCTAAGTTCATTCGGTTGGCGATTTGAAGAATATAAAAACTTCATCGTTAGCTAGAAATAAATTTTATAAAGATTATGTCTTTATTGTTAGTATTGTAAAGACTAAGTTGTTTGTTTAATTGTGATAGAAAAATGACTAATCAAAATGAAGTCACTGATGAAACGGTGAATATTTCAGCAACAACTACTGCATCTTCACGTTGTTCAATGTTGCTCCTGCCATGGTACCGACTGAAAAATCAAGATAATTTTCTGGTGTATATTTCAAGAGGTGGCAACAAAAGATGTTCTTCTACTTGACTACTACATCTACAATTGTTCATCAATGAAAGTGTTCCGGTCTTGTAGCAATCAACTATGGATAAACAATGCCTCTTAGTGACTGAGCTTGAAAACACTCAGATTTTTTTATGTAAAAACTACATTCTGAGTCTCTACAAGATGGTTTGTACAGTGTGTACAAAAACATAAAGACCTCAAAACAACTTTGGGATGCTTTGAAAAAGAAGTACAAAATAGAGGATGTCGGAATGAAGAAATTCATTGTTGTAAAGCTTTTGGACTTCAAAATGGTAGAAAGTAAAGTTGTTGTTACCCAAGTTCAGGAGTTGCAAGTCATAATCCATGATCTCCTTGCTAAAGGTTTAAACTTAGACAATACCTATGTTGAACACATTAAGTAGTGGATATTGTAATGACCTTCCCGGTCATTTTCCTCATTTTCGTGCATTCTCGTTGTTTAGAGCTTTTCTATAACTGCCCCAAGTTATTTATGCCTTGCTGGGGCTGACAGTTCAGTTCCCGAGCAGTTCGTTTGAGAATATTATTTAGATCGAGCACGTTGTAAAATATTAAATTAAATTTGAATATGGTAAAAGGACAGTTAATTACCTTTCGAAAATATTTTTGATATTTATAAAATTCTTTAGTTATGATATATCTATACTACTTTATAATAGTTTTATAACCTATTAATAATTTAAGCGGAGATAGTGAATTTAAATATGTTAAAATAATATTTTTATTTTATAGAGGTTTTGTTAGAAATAATTTTCTATTAATTATGGTATATTCAAAATATTATATTTATTTTACCACGAACCTATGCAGTACCCGAATATTTACAAATCGGAATAAGAATGATATTGTTTCACCAACTCCATTCCTACGTGTACAGTGGATGAGATGGCACCAACATTGTTGCAAGATTAGTGGGCTGCTACATGTCAAATACCTACCAACTTAAATTCCTATAGTTTGAATAGTGTTGGAAAGGAAAACATATTTCTATCATATTATAAATGGGCATCTGCCACTATATTACATATTACATATTGCATGCTACTAGATGTATATGCTTACATGAAGAATTTTAGAAGAAAAATTATTCTTGAATAATTATTTGATCCGCGAAAGAAAACCAATTATTTGCATCAAGTTATTCAAGCTCGGGGATCACGTGGTTGATAGTATAGCATCTGTTGTGACTATTGGTCACGGGGTAATTTGAGACGCTGTGACGGTTTCGATTTTGCGATTTCACAAGCGGGCCCCACGTGGGATTTCCGGGCATTTTTAGAACTAATGCAATATGGGTATCAATAGTCATAATTTGACATGTAGTTTATTATTTTGGTAGCGTGGCAGCAGTCTGAGGCCTCTCAAAAGGGGAAGGCTCCTATTTAACTGGCTTTAGCAGGCATTCGGCGGCGTCCAGGTAGGCTAGGTATACCTTTCTTTACACTTAGATTGGGCTTATGTGTGATGTATGTATGCTATTGTGCTGGTATTATAAACTTGGTGGTGGTGGTTTGCTGTTATTTAGGCCCTTCTAGGCCAGATAGGGCTATTCAAATATATTCCAGGCCCGTTATCCTCGTGGTACAGCACTGATGACCTATTTGGGGTCGGATAGCATTGCTGTTGTGTTGCCAGTTTGGGAATGTTATTGTTGGACCTTAGTCCAGGCTTAGATAGACTTAGCCCAGACTTAGACAAGTATAACCAGACCTGGTTTTTTGGACCCGATAGCGGACCCCGTTACCTTTTTTGTCGACTTGTCAGAACTTTGACATCTTTGAGCTTAGATAAGCCCTATATGATAGTTAGGGTGTGATGGGGATTGAGTCACCCCGATTGTAGACGATTGGCGTGTTTAACCTTGTTAGTCCCTGATAGCACCGTATATGATCGGGGTCGGCTAGTTTGACTTAGAACGCTGACCCGCCCTTCCATGACTTATAATGTATACCCAAACTTGTATATACATATTGTTTATCGTAGATAGTGACCTAGAAGGACCCCGAGATTGACTGGTAGCATGTTGTGGAGTTAGCTTCTATACCTATATACTAGTATTGACTTGGGACTAGGGCGTTTCCTGTTTATCTGATATGATATGACATTTGATTTTGTTCTGGTTACTGGCTATGATGAGTTACGGTTTGAGTCCGGCCACTGATTCAGATATGATGGGCACTGATTATTATGAGTTTCGGTTTGAGTCCGACCATTGATTATTATGAGTTCCGGTTCGAGTCCGACAGATATGATATATATGTGGCCTATTGTTATTACCCACTGTTCCCGGTTGGATTTCGGCGTATGGCCTCTTGTTATTATCCAATGGTGTCGGTTACTGGTTATTGTGGTTACTGGATACGGATACAGCTTTGAGACACTGGTGACTATGCATTTACTATTCTTGTGTGTCCCGCCGGTTTATGGGGGCCAGGCTGGGTTATTGTTTTCTTCCGTGTGCCTATCGGGTTTATGAGGGCCCAGATAGGTTATGTTTGACTTGTGTGTTTATTTATGCATTTATTTACTTGTTACTCAGCATCGTATTTATTTATCTTCTGAGCATATCTACACACCCAGGCACTAGTGTATGTACTTATTATTTATACCCCGGACCTACCATGCACCCACATATTTTAGTTTGCTTATACTATATTGAGCTCAGTCGGCTGATGATGCCTACTGAGTACCCGTTGCCCCGGTACTCATACTGCACTTTTGCATCTTTTTCCCTAATGCAGATCCAGGCACAAGTCGATGGTTTTGACGTGACTCTTTTCTCAGCATTGACTCCGGAGCAGAGTGAGCTTATTGACGTCTGAGGCAGATCCTACTCCATCTCTACTGTATAGTCTTTTGCTCTCGAGACTGTATTACTGGTTGTATATATTTGGTTTCTATCTTGTATTTTGGACATGTCTAGTAGTGGCTCTTGTACCGACCTCACCAGGTCTTCGAAATTGACCTTATATACTGTCCTCTTCCTTCTCAGTCTTGGCATATATACATATTCTGATTCTGTCTTTAGCGTTATATCATGTTTATAAATATGGTTACTTCCACTTCATCTCTGTTTTATGAGATTTCGCCCGTTAGCCAGTCGCTTGTCGCTCCGGGCTAGAGTTTGGCTTGCCTTTTGGTGGGTTACGGTAGGCGCCATCATGACTCAAATTTTGGGTCGTGACAGCTTGGTATCAGAGCTCAGGTTGTATGGGTAGTGTTGGTACATGAGCCAATGTGTGGTAGAGTCCTGCGGATCGGTGTAGGGACGCCTGTATCCTATCCTCAGGAGGCTATGGAGCATTCTTAGGGGAGTCTCTCATTTTCTTGACTCATGTCCGTGCGTTAAGTCTATGTTAGTTTCTGATTTTCATTGGGTTCACTCTTTACGCAGATGGTTAGGACGCATGGTGCGAGAGCCGAAGGTCGGGACCTCGAGCCTGCAGTGAGGGCTCCAGTTAGGGGCCGAGGTCGACCCAGAGGTCGGGGGCAGGGAAGAGCAGCAACCCCAGGACGAGATCATACTAGGGATCAGTTACCCGATCCCGTTATAGCTCCAGATGTTTTGCCTCCATAGCAGTCGGTGGGCCAGGGAACAGTCCAGGCTCCACCCGATTTTATTGATGCTTCTTTGCTCCGAGGTACATTACTTCAGTTGTTGGGGATTGTTGGAGGTCCGTCAGTCGAGGGAGCCCAACCAGCAGTACAGGGAGTTGGTGTTGGGGCGCATCCTGCAGCTGCAGTACCCAGAGTTGAGATTTCGCTTGCGCCGGTAGCTCCACAGCCGGTTATAGATCAGCCTATTATGTCTGTTGATGAGCAGAAGATGTTGGGGCGTTTCTTGAGGTTGACTCCACCGAGATTTGCTGGTACTCCGGGTGAGGATGCATATGAGTTCTTGTCCAGCTGCGAGGATAGACTGAGGAATTTGGGATTGGTACAGTCTCGTGGTGTTGATTTTGTGGCATATCAGTTTGATACTGCAGCGAGGAGATGGTGGAAGGGATATCTTGATTCCGGGCCAGCAGGATCTCCGTCGGTTACGTGGACCCAGTTCTCTGAGATTTTCTTGGGAAATTATATGCCCCGTACTATGCGGGAGCGGCTCAAGGATGAGTTCTCCTGATTGACTCAGGGTTCATTATTTGTCGCCGAGTATGAGGTGAGGTTTCATGATCTGGCTAGGCATGCTACTTCTATTTTGCCTGATGAGTACGAGAGAGTTAGATGTTTTGTCAAGGGACTGAGATTGCCACTCCGCAGGGCTACCCAGAGTTTAGTGACTTCAGGGAAGTCATTCGCAGAGATTACTGAGCATGTATACTCTATTGAGGAGATGGATCCCGAGGCCCAAAGGGGCAGCGATAAGAGGCCTCGTGTTAAGGGTATTTTCAGTGAGAGCCATAGTGGTTCGTAGTTCAGAGGTCATGGTTTCCAGTTTCAGGGTAGGTACCCTCAGCAACAGCAACAGTCTTTTCAGCGACAGGGTCAGTCCAGTAGGCCCGTACAGTCAGCCTTGCAAATATCTGATAGAGGTCAACCCGCCTATAGTGGTTCTCTTAGATAGCCTCAGGGACGTGGTCAGTACAGTTCATCGACTAGAGGGGGTCATACCGGATCAGTCGGACCCTCTAGGTCAAGCAGGGAGCCAGGAGCATGCTATACTTGTGGGGTTGTCGGTCATTTCTCGCGTGAGTGCCCTCAGCGCATGGCGATTGAGCCTTCAGTTCAGACAGCAGAGCCCCTCAGATCTATACCACCATCAAGTAGAGGTGGTGCATAGGGTCGTCGGGGTGGTCCCCAGGGTTCTCGAGGTAGAGCGTAGGGAGGTCGGACTAGTGGTCAGGTCGGTGCTCAGACTAGTGGTAGCCAACGTCAGTTGTATGCCGTGCCGGCTAGGCTAGAGGTTGAGGCTTCAAATGCGGTGATTACAAGTACGATTTTCGTATGCCATCAGCCAGCTTCTGTATTATTTGATCCTGGATCCACATTTTCTTATGTATCTACTTATTACGCACCACGGTTGGGTTTATGTTCTGAGTTATTATCTGTACCCTTACGTGTATCAACCCCCGTTGGTGATTCCTTAGTAGTGGATCGAGTATATAGATCTTGTCTGGTGACTGTTCGGGAGTTTGAGACTTGGGTTGATTTTATTATATTGGCCATCGTAGACTTTGATGTGATTCTGGGCATGGACTGGTTGTCTTTCCATCATGCAGTCTTGGATTGCTTTGCCAAGATCGTGACCTTAGCCATGCCTGGTGTACCCCCAGTGGTGTGGCAGGGTTTTGTTAGCCGCACACCGACAGGGATTATTTCATATGTTCGTGCTCATAGATTGATGTTGAGGGATGTGATTCATTCCTTGCGTCTGTTCGGGATGCTAGCATTGAGAGTCGGTCGCTTGAATCCGTCCCTGTTGTTCGTGAGTTTTCTGATGTATTCCGGACTGACTTACCTGGCCTTCCTCCTTAGCGTGATATAAAGTTCATTATTGACCTCGAGCCGGGTACTCGACCTATTTCTATGGCTCCTTATCGTATGGCTCCTGCTGAGTTGAGAGAGTTGAGTAGTCAGCTTCAAGATCTTCTGGGGAAGGGTTTTATCAGGCCGAGTGTGTCGCCATGGGGTGCTCCAGTTCTGTTTGTAAAGAAGAAAGATGGGTCTATGCCAATGTGTATCGATTACAAATAGCTAAATAAGGTGACGGTGAAGACTAAGTATCCTATGCCTCGTATCGATGATTTGTTTGATCAACTTCAGGGTGCAGCGGTATTCTCGAAGATAGACTTGAGATCTGGATATCATCAGTTGAGAGTTAGGGCTGAGGACATCCCAAAGACAACCTTCAGGACTCGGTACGACCATTATGAGTTCCTGGTGATGTCTTTTGGATTGACTAATGCCCCAGCAGCTTTCATGGACTTAATGAATCGTGTATTCAGGCCATACTTGGACTCCTTTGTGATTGTGTTTATTGACGACATCTTGGTTTATTCAAAGAGCAGTGAGGAGTACGAGCAACATTTGAGGATTGTGCTCCACACTTTGAGAGATCATCGACTTTATTCCAAGTTCTCAAATTGTGAGTTCTGGCTTGAGTCTGTAGCTTTCTTAGGGCATGTTGTGTCCATATGCGGTATCATGGTAGACCCAGCGAAGATTGAGGCTATTTGAGGTTGGGCTAGGCGCACATCGCCTACTGAAGTTCGCAGTTTCGTTGGGTTGGCAGGGTACTACAGGCGATTTGTGGAGGGCTTCTCGTCTATTGCATCTCCTATGACCAGATTGACCAGAAAGAAGGTTCCATTTCAGTGGTCTGAGGATTGTGAGGCAAGCTTTCTGAAACTCAAGGATCGACTTACTTCTGCCCCTGTGTTGATTCTTCCAGTTGAGGGCGAGGGTTTCACCGTGTATTGTGATGCGTCTGGTATTGGTTTGGGATGTGTTCTGATGCAGTGGGGTCGTGTCATTGCTTATGCATCGAGGCAGCTGAAGGTGCACGAGCGTAACTATCCCACTCATGATTTGGAGTTAGCAGTAGTTGTATTTGCACTACGAATTTGGAGACATTATCTCTACGGTGTTCATTGTGAGATCTTTATAGACCACCACAGTCTTTAGTATATTATGACTCAGAGGGATCTTAATTCGAGGCAGCGCAGGTGGATTGAGTTGCTAAAGGACTATGATATCTCTATTCTCTATCATCCGGGAAAGGCGAATGTGGTAGCGGACGCCTTAAGCCGAAAAACAGTGAGTATGGGTAGCTTAGCCTTCATTCCATCTCTCAGCGACCGTTGACTTTGGACATTCAGTCCTTAGCTAACTCGATGGTGCGTTTGGATATTTCTGACCCCGAAAGGGTTATCGCTTGTGTTGGTGCAAGATCTACTTTGTTGGAGCAGATTCAGAGTCGTCAGTTTGAGGATAGAGGTCTCCGTAGCATTCGAGATAAGATATTGAAGGGTAAGTCTGAGAGAGCTACCTTGGGTTCTGATGGTGTTTTGAGGTTTGACGACCGTATTTGTGTTCCGAGGGTTGGAGATTTGATTTAGTTGATTTTGCATGAGGCGCACAGTTCCAGATATTCTATTCACCCTGGGACAGCTAAGATGTATCGGAATCTAAGGCAGCACTATTGGTGGAGTGGTATGCGGGGAGATATAGCAGGGCTTGTAGCTCGATGCCTTTGTTGTCAGCAGGTAAAGGCCGAACATCAGAGACCCGGTGGTTTACTTCAGTAATTACCCATCCCTGAGTGGAAATGGGAGCGGGTCACTATGGATTTCATTATTGGATTGCCTCGCACCTCCCATGGTTTTGATAGTATTTGGGTTATTGTGGATCGGTTGACTAAGTCCGCGCACTTTATCCCTGTTCGAGTCTCCTATAGTGCTGAGAGGTTAGCTCGTGTATATATTCAGGAGGTGGTTCGCCTACATGGAGTGCTAATATCTATTATCTCAGACCGAGGGTCTCAGTTTACCTCCAATTTTTGGCAGACTTTCCAGGAAGAGTTGGGAACCCAGATGGACCTCAGCACTGCATTTCATCCTCAAACCGATGGGCAGTCAGAGCGAACGATTCAGGTATTAGAGGATATGCTTCGCGCTTGTGTGTTATACTTTGGGGGTCAGTGGGATTCATTTTTGCCTTTAGCAGAGTTCGCGTATAATTATAGTTTTCATTCTAGCATTCAAATATCTCTGTTTAAGGCTTTATATGGCAGACGGTGTCGATCTCCAGTCGGCTGGTTCGAAACTTCAGAAGTCAGTCCACGTGGTACAGATTTGCTCCGAGAATCTTTGGACTGAGTTTGAGTAATTCAGGACAGGCTGCGGACAGCTCAGAGTAGACAGAGGAGTTATGCTGACCATTGACGTCGTCCGTTGAAATTCAGGGTGGGTGATAGGGTCTTCTTACGAGTATCGGCCATGAAGGGCGTAATGCGGTTTGGTAGGAGGGGTAAGCTTAGCCCCAGATATATTGGACCCTTTGAGATTCTGCGGACAGTTGGAGAGGTCGCTTATGTGCTAGCTTTACCTCCGGCATTTTTAGCTATCCACCCAGTGTTTCATGTTTCTATGTTGCGACAATACATTCCGAATGAGTCGCATGTGCTTCAGTGGGACTCGGTTCAGTTAGACGAGAAGTTAGCGTTTGTGAAGGAGCCTATGTCCATTTTAGCCAGGGATGTCAGACGATTACACTCCCGGGACATTCCAGTGGTTAAGGTACAATGGCGTCACCGTCCGATTGAGGAGGCTACTTGGGAGCTTGAACGCGACACGCGAGCCCAGTATCCCTACTTGTTCACATCTTCAGGTATGTGCTTTTTCTTGACTTTTGTGGATGAAAGTCCTTTTAGTAGTGGATATTGTAATGACCTTCCTGGTCATTTTTCTCATTTTCGTGCGTTCTCGGTGTTTAGAGCTTTTCTATAACTGCCCCAAGTTATTTATGACTTGCTGGGGCTGACAGTTCGGTTCCCGGGCAGTTCGTTTGAGAATATTATTTAGACCGAGCACGTTGTAAAATATTAAATTAAATTTGAATATGGTAAAAAGACAGTTAATTAATAATATTTTTATTTTATAGAGGTTTTGTTAGATATAATTTTCTATTAATTATGGTATATTCAAAATATTATATTTATTTTACCACGAACCTATGCAGTACCCGAATATTTACAAATCGGAATAAGAACGATATTGTTTCACCAACTCCATTCTACGTGTACAGTGGAGGAGATGGCACCAACATTGTTGCAAGATTAGTGGGCTGCTACATGTCAAATACCTACCTACTTAAATTCCTATAGTTTGACTAGTGTTGGAAAGGAAAACATATTTCTATCATATTATAAATGGGTATCTGCCACTATATTACATATTACATATTGCATGCTACTAGATGTATATGCTTACGTAGAGAATTTTAGAAGAAAAATTATTCTTGAATAATTCATTTGATCCGCGAAAGAAAACTAATTATCTGCATCAAGTTATTCAAGCTCGGGGTTCACGTGGTTGATAGTATAGCATCTGTTATGACTATTGGTCATGCGGTAATTTGAGACGCTGTGACGATTTCGATTTTGTGATTTCACAAGCGGGCCCCACGTGGGATTTTCGGGCATTTTTTGAACTAATGCAATATGGGTATCAATAGTCATAATTTGACATGTAGTTTATTATTTTGGTAGCGTGGCAGCAGTCAGAGGCCTCTCAAAAGGGGAAGGCTCCTATTTAACTGGCTTTAGCAGGCGTTCGACGGCGTCCAGGTAGGCCAGGTTTACCTTCCTTTACACTTAGATTGGGCTTATGTGTGATATATGTATGCTATTGTGCTGGTATTGTGGGCTAGTATTATGAACTTGGTGGTGGTGGTTTGCTATTATTTAGGCCTTCTAGGTCGGATAGGGCTATTCAGATATATTCCAGGCCCGTTATCCTCGTGGTACACCACCGATGACCTATTTGGGGTCGGATAGCATTGCTGTTGTGTTGCCAGTTTGGGAATGTTATTGTTGGACCTTAGTCCAGGCTTAGACAGACTTAGCTCAGACTTAGACAAGCATAACCAGACCTAGTTTTTGGGACCCGATAGCGGACCCCGTTACCTTTTTTGTCGAATTGTCAGAACTTTGACATCTTTGAGCTTAGATAAGCCCTATATCATAGTTAGGGTGTGATGGGGATTGAGTCACCCCGATTGTACCCGATTGGAGTGTTTAACCTTGTTAGTCCCTGATAGCACCGTATATGACCGGGGTCGGCTAGTTTGACTTAGAACGCTGACCCGTTCTTCCATGACTTAGAATGTATACCCAGACTTCTATATACATATTGTTTATAGTAGATAGTGACCTACAAGGACCCCGAGATCGACTGGTAGCATGTTGTGGAGTTAGCTTCTATACCTATATACTAGTATTGACTTGGGACTAGGGCGTTTCCCATTTATCTGATATGATATGACATTTGATTCTGTTCTGGTTACTAGCTATGATGAGTTACGGTTCGAGTCCATCCACTGATTCAGATATGATGGATACTGATTATTATGAGTTCCGGTTCGAGTCCGGCCACTGATAATTATGAGTTTCGGTTCGAGTCCGGCAGATATGATATATATGTGGCCTATTGTTATTACCCACTGTTCCCGGTTCGATTTCGACGTCTGGCCTCTTTTTATTACCCATTGGTGCCGGTTCAAGCCGGTGCACCCTTACTGGTTATTGTGGTTACTGGATACGGATACAGCTTTGAGACACTGGTGACTATGCATTTACTATTTTTGTGTGTCCCGCCGATTTATGGGGGCCAGGCTGGGTTATTGTTTTCTTTCGTGTGCCTATCGGGTTTATGGGGGCCCAGATAGGTCATGTTTGACTTGTGTGTTTATTTATGCATTTATTTACTTGTTACTCAGCATCGTATTTATTTATCTTCTGAGCATATCTACACACCCCGACAGTAGTGTATGTGCTTATTATTTATACCCCGAACCTAGCATGCACCCTCACATTTTAGTTTGCTTATATTATATTAAGCTCAGTCGGCCGTTGATGCCTACTGAGTACCCGTTGCCCCGATACTCATACTGTACTTCTACATCTTTTTTCCTGATGCAGATCTAGGCACTAGTCTATGGTTTTGACGTGAATCTTTTTTCAGTATTGACTCCGGAGCAGGGTGAGCTTACTGACGTCCGAGGCAGATCCTACTCCATCTCTACTGTATAGTCTTTTGCTCTCGAGACTGGACTACTGGTTGTATATATTTGGTTTCTGTCTTGTATTTTGGACATGTCTAGTAGTGGCTCTTGTACCGACCTCACCAGGTCTTCTAAAGGGTTATTGACCTTATATACTGTCCTCTTCCTTCTCAGTCTTGGCATATATACATATTCTGATTCTGTCTTTAGCGTTATAGAATGTTTATAAATATGGTTACTTCCATTTCATCTCTGTTTTACGAGATTTCGCCCGTTAGCCCGTCGCTTGTCGCTCCGGGCTAGGGTTTGGCTTGCCTATTGGTGGGTTATGGTAGGCTCCATCATGACTCAAATTTTGGGTCGTGACATTCTTGATACTCACATAACCTTTGATGTAGGTTTGGTTGTGAATGATACATTTAAAGTGTCTGCTATAATCGAGAAGTTACCGCCTTTGTGGAAGGATTTAAAAAATTACTTGAAACACAAATACAAGGGTATGACAGTCGAAGATCTTATTATTAGATTGAGAATCAAAGAGGATAACAAGGCTGCAGGAAAGAGGTCACGTGGAAATTCAGCAATATCTGGAGCAAACATTATTGAAGATGATCCTACAAAGTCAAAGAAGAGAAAGAAAGCATCAGGGCAATAAAGCAATCCACCTAAAAAGAAATTCAAAGGAAATTGCTTCAATTGTAACAAAGTTGGTCACAAGACTCCTGATTGTCGGGCTCCAAAGAAAGGCAAGAAAAAGGATCAAGAAAACATGGCTGAATCCAAAAAAGAAATGGATAATCTTTGTGCCATGCTTTCTGAATGCAATCTGGTTGGTAATCCAAGAGAATGGTGGATGGATTTCGGTGCCTCCCGCCACATTTGTGCCGACAAAGAAATTTTTGCATTAGATGCTGCAGCTCAACTTGATGAGAAGATATTCATGGCAAACTCTGGTACTGCAAAAGTTGAAGGAAGAGACATTATTTACTTGAAGATAACATTTGGCAAAGTGGTGATAGTAAACATTGTCCTTCATGTTCCGAAGTTAGAAAAGAACTTAGTTTCAACATCACTTCTGACTAAGAATGGATTAAAATGTGTCTTTGTTTCTGACAAAGTTATAATAAATAAGAATGAAGTGTATGTAGGTAAAGGTTACCTCACCGAGGGCCTTTTTAAGATCAATATAATAACTATTGATATGAATAGAAGTTTTGGTTTTTCTTACTTACTTGAGTAAAATAAATTATGACATGAATGTTTAGGACATGTCAACTACAAGACCTTGCAAAAACTGATTAGTTTAGAAGTTTTGCCTAACTTTGAGTGCAATAATTCAAAATATCAACTATGTGTTGAATCTAAGTATGCTAAGCATCTTTATAAGCTTGTTGAAAGAAATTTCAATTCCTTAGACTTGATTCACACAGACATTTGTGATGTAAAGTCAACACCATCTCGTGGTGGGAAAAAGTATTTCATAACTTTTATTAAGGATTGCACTAGATATTGTTATGTTTATTTGTTGAATAGTAAGGATAAAGCAATAGAAACATTTAGGCAATATAAAACTGAAGTTGAAATATTAAAATGAAATTGTCTGTCACACTACTACTGCTTACTCACCTCAATCAAATGGAATTACGGAAAGGAAAAACCAAAAGTTAAAGGAAATGATGAATGCCTTACTTATAAGTTCAGGTTTACCACAAAACTTATGGGGGGAACTATCCTTACAGTAAACCGAATACTCAATAGAGTTTCCCATAGCAAGACATAATCTATTTCATATGAGAAATGAAAAGAAAGGAAACTCAACTTGAAATATTTTACAGTATCGGGGTGTCTAGCGAAAATCCAAGTTCCTATACCCAAAAGGGTCAAAATAAGACCTAAGACCGTGGGCTGTGTTTTCATTGGATATTTTACAAACACTAAAACATTCTATTTTTTGGTTCACAAATTTGGACATCCAGATATTCATGATAATACGATAATTGAATCAGATAATGCTGAATTCTTTTAATACATTTATCCGTATACAACTACATACGAGTTATCTAGTGAAGGGTCTAAACAACTTAGGAAAATGTGCATAATGAAGTGAATCTAAGGTGTAGTAGAATTCAAAGGACATCTACTTTCTTCGTATCAGATTTTGTAACATTTTTTCTTGAAAATGAGCCTCAAACATTTAAAGAAGTCATGTCTTCTCCGGACTCATTTTTTTTGAAAGAGGCTATCAATAGTGAGATTGATTCAATCTTGAACAACCATACTTGGGAGTTGGTTAATCTTCCTCAAGGAAATAAACCTTTAGGTTCAAAATGGATCTTCAAAAGGAAAATAAAAGTTGATGGAACTATTGACAAATACAAGGCAAGACTTATCATTAAAGGATTTAGCAAAAAAAGAAGGTCTTGATTATTTTGACACATACTCGCCTGTAGCAAGGATTACATCCATTCCGATGTTGGTCACATTAGTTGCGGGATATGATCTTGAAATCCATCAAATGGATGTGAAAATAACTTTCTTAAATGGAGAATTGGAGGAAGAAATTTACATGGAACAACCCTAGGGTTTTGTGGTTCCTAGTAAAGAAAGGAAAGTGTGTAAACTTGTTAAGTCACTTTATGGACTAAAACAAGCACCCAAACAGCGACATGCAAAATTTGTCCAAACCACATTGGAAAATAGATTTAAGATTAATGAGTGTGACAAATGTGTTTACATTAAAGACACTCCAAATCACAAAGTCATTATTTGTTTGTATGTTGATGACATATTGATTATCAGTAGAGATATTTCAGACATAAATGCTACTATGTGAATGCTAGAAAGCAAATTTGATATGAAAGATCTTGAAGTTGCTGATATGATCTTAGAAGTAAGAATTTATAGAATACCACAAGGTTTAGCATTGTCACAATCTCATTATTGAAAAGGTACTTGACAAGTTCAAGTATTTGAATTTCAATATTGCCAAGACCCCATTAGATGTGAGTTTTGCACTTCAAAAGAATGAAGGTGAAAATGACTCAGAATTGAACTATGCAAGAGTGTTGAAAAATTTGATGTATATCATGAAATGTACGCAACCAAATAAAGCATGTGCTATTAGTAAATTGAGTCAGTTCACAAGTAATCCCAAGCAAACTCATTGGATAACAATGAAAAGAGTTTTGGGGTATCTAAAAAATACTCAAAACTATGTTTTGCATTATAACAAATATCCAGCATTAATTGAAAGATATAGTAATGAAAATTAAATCATCGGGTCAAATAAAGTAAAATCCACAAGTGGGTATGTTTTTACTCTTGGTGGAGGAGTAGTCTATTAGAAATCATTTAAACAGACATGTATGGCTCGCTCTACAATAGAATCTAAGGTTATCTCTTTAGATAAGGTCAGTGAAAAAGCTGAATGACTTCAAAATTTCTTGAAACATATTCCTTTTTGGCCTAAACCTTTGGCATCAGTATTCATACACTATGATAGTCAAGCTACAATAGGTAAGGTAAGGAGCATAATGTATAATGGTAAATCTTGTCATATAAGACAGAGATATAATACCATTAGAGAACTACTCTCTAGTGGAATTATCATGATTGACTATGTGAAGTTAAAAAATAATGTTTCGAATCCACATACAAAAGGTCTAAATAGAGAGGGAGTTGAGAGGTCATCAAAGGGAATGGGTGTAAGGCACAAGTCATCATGGTGGTAACTCTACCTAGCAGACTGGAAATCTCAAGAGCTAGATTCAAGGAGATTAAACAAAGTTGTTACTGAAGGTTCAACATTGTCAAATAACTCAACCCATTCTCAAGATAAAAACATTGTTCAGTAAACAAGGATAAGGCTTAAAGTGTGAAGCTTTTTAATAGTTTCTAAGTTTTGCAGATATGACCAAATAGTTTATCTATAGGATTTAACGTTTAGGAATCACCTATGTGAGTGAAAAATAGAAGCCGCTTCAAGGAGAATGATAGTAAAGTCCTATTCTCTAAGCTCTCATTAAACCAGGTAGTGTTCATGGCTGAAACAAACAAAACCATGAGAACCATAAATAGTAAAAGGATAGTTGTGTGACTTGTATTGTCTAGGTATACAACAAAGGTCGACGGTTCAAAGATATTGTGTCTACTGATTGACTGAGTTCATCTGATATAAGTTCACTACAGAAAGTTAAAAGGGATTCTCACTTATCCACATGCAATTATTCTTTACTTGTAAATCACACACTTGTCCGTATATTTTTTTGATCTAGTAACCATTCTCCATTCATGTGAGGGATTGTTGGATTCTAGTGATATTTGAATGAAAAATCAAGGGAAAACAAATAGAGAAAAAAAGAGTGAATTATGCTTTCACTTTATAAAAGAGTAATTCTCCCATATTGGTGGGAGAAAGGAACACTCTTGTGCGTAAGTATAGAAAAAATCCTCCTTGTTGTTAGTAAAGCAAGAAGAAGAGAAGCCTCACTCCCATACTTGGCTCGGCTTCGGCTTCGACTTCGAATTTAGATTGGGAAAATGATCTATCGAGAGACTATCTTTTCGGACAAAATTCATTTGAAACTTGAGTGTTAATGATTTTTTAATTCGATAAAAAAATGTTCTCCATTTGTGGATGCATGTTGCAACCCAGCTATATACGCAAGTGTACGTGATCGTTCAAGTAATGAAATGGCCCTTTCGAGCCGGATGTCGAACCCACAGGGACTTGTCATTTAACTATTCACTAGACTAAACTAGTTCTTGATTATTTATTTAAGAGGTGGAATATAGAGATATGATGGTTATAAAGTATAAAATAACTATGAATTAAGCTAACATGATTAACTAAGGGTGTAAACAATAACAAGTTGAATTCCCAGGGTCAAGACATCCCGAACGTCATCTCGAGCGCATGAATATTAATGTTTTAAGCAATTTGAGTCGTTTATCTTGGTTATTGATCACGAGGTTGATAATATGATTATATTCGCCTCCAAACTATAACCTTCTATTAGAAATTAAAAACCTAACTACATCATTGAGTAGGGATAAATTTAATCAATTCTAACGCCTTTAAGCTATCTTTCCGTATTTGAACAAGCATGGCAAATTAGGTATCTCTCGGTCCCAACCGCATATCAATCTCTTGAAATCTCTTCCTCGAGTAAAGATCACACTCCTTATATTCCACGTTCTATCTCTCAATTTCTCTCTCGAGCTCCTCTCAAGACAATAGATTTATTTCAATGATAATTAAGCATTAAAATAGTAAAATCAAGAATAAAAGAATAACCAATAAATTGATAAACTTCAGCAAACACCAATAATATTCAACTTACGAGATTCATGCTCGTCGCCTCAACCCCAAGAATTAGGGATTTTAGCCACTCATAGCTTGCTCTAACAATATAAATTGATAAAAATTTATAAAAAAGAAATAAAAATAAAAAAGAAGAAGAATTAACCCTAATTTGGATGCCAAAATTGCCCCAAAGTAGTCCAACAAAGACGGAATATTTATGCCCCCTTGATACAATAACCCAAGAGCCCTATTTATAGGCTGAAATTCGGAGAAGAAATTTGGCAAAAAGCGGCCCGGTACGCCCCAAATCGCACCCCTCTGCTGTCCATACAAACAAAATATTGTTTCAAAGCGGCCCGGCACGCCAGTTGGCTCGCCAGACCCAAAGATTCTGATTTTCATCATTTTTTCGACCTTTCTTCGTTGATTCGGGTGGATTCTTCAAGTCCAAATCTTGGGCTTGTCTCTTATCTTCAAGATCCTTTGCTCGTAAGTCCTTCAAGCCTCAATTTTCACTCCAAAAATGCTCCAAAAAGTCGCAAATTCTACCTACAAGGGTCTAATCCCATTTATTAGCACAATATCAAATATTCCATCAAAACAATACAAAATACATACTTATTGCTCTCAAAGCTAAGGCAAACATGGTTCAAAGTCGGCAATAAGGTATATAAATACGCCTTAGATCACCACCCCACACTTAAACCTTTGTTCGTCCTCGAACAACAACCACAATCAACTCAAGGCGACTCTATAATTACTACTACAACTAAGACACTCAAGCTAGCACTACAACGACCACATGAATAGCAAGCTCTACATTTGGCATGTTATATTACAACTTGAAACACATGAATACTACCTCAAAACTTCCTAGCCTCAAGAACTGACTCTACCAAGTTTGCCAAATCATGCACATTACTCAACAAAGTGAATCATATAAGTCACCTACCTATCATCAAACATGTGCCCTCACCACAAGAAAGTCACCCACATTCATTCACAGATATGCAATTTATCTCAATAATGGGTGTAAGCAAATTCCGCTCACTCTCACAAAGAATTCACATGTCACATAAGATGAACCATAAGCTTGCCCTTAGTGTAGTGCTCCACTATTATCAGAATGTCAAAGCTCAAGATCAAGTAGGACTTTAAGGGTTTTAATGTGGGCTAAGGGACGGGTAGGAGCTATTTGGTCAAGAATAGTGACTATCTTCCCTAAGCGCTTTAATACACTACAATTTACATTAAGATCACCTCCAACAAACCTATTTTACATCACTTTTGTCTTTTCAACTCTCTTTTGTTTTGCCCCATCTCTTTAAGCTAGCTTACAATATTAGACAAGGAGTATTTGCTATCAACACATGATTCACTTTTTTTGTCAATTTTTCTTTTCATTACATTACTCCCTACCAACAACACATAAACTTTTTCACACACCAAAAGCTATTTACTTGGGGCTTCAACTTCACTTTTTCCTTCTTCAATTTTTTACACTCCTCAACATCTTAATTTCTCAACTAAAGCACTTAGGGGTTTTGGATCAAATTACGGTTAATTGAAAGAAAAGGATTAAGCTACATATAAGGCTACCAAAGAATAAGCTACAGGCTCAACGGGGCTAACTAAGATCATACAAAAAGGGTAGATAAAGTAGGTATAAGACATGGCTATCAAAGAAATGCCTATATCATCTCCTAAACTCAACACCCTTTATTTCGCTTTGCAAACACACCGGGCAAGTTCTAGACATCAATATGCACATGGATTATCACAAAAACCTCACTCACACATGGCACATGTCTAAATCAAGACGGATCCCTATAGACTCTCAACCAAGCAATAGCAAGAATTCAACATTAAGTCAATATCACAAAAGAGTCAAACAAATGAGCCTAGGTGTCTCAACAATAGTCATTCAATTCACTACACATACTTCAACATTCAAAACCAACTTGCATCATGCAATCATGTTTAGCATTTGATTAGAGCATCTCTAAAATTTTAAAATTACTCCTAAAAATAAAAAGGATACTGGGTTTAAAGGGCTTCTCCTCAAAAAAGAACTGCAAAGAAAACCCGAGGGATGGATGATGTGTGCTCCTAAATAAAACTAAAAATTACTAAAAGAAAAATCTTTTTGTATTTTTCAAATTTTCAGCAACATAAGCAAAAAGCAAATAACCAAAAGACTCCTATAGCACACTCCACCCTAACCAAATAGGAAGATATCCCACCCCACACTTAAAATTATACTTTGTCCCCAAAGTATAACTCAAAGAATAAAGAAAGAGAAATACTCCCTAGGCCTCTAGGCCTAGCTAGTAGCATCTTATCTATCAAAGAGGTCCAGAGGACCCCACACTTAGTTTTTGCAATGCTCCTTAGCTTAGATTTTGGGTACTCAGACTTCCCCTTATCTGCAAAACAAAACAAACAAATAACAAAGACAAAGGTGACACTAATAAAAAAAAATAAAAACTACTTACTAAACATTAGGGTGCCTCCCATAAGTGCCTAATTTAACGTTGCGGCACGACCCATCAACTTTTTCCTCCACCTTGAGGATATAAATTTCACCCCCAACATCACATCCATCTTTTTGCTTCACTCATAGGGTGGTGGTGCACATATGAAGGGACCAAGTGATGGATGGTACATGTTAAATCGCTTAGCCCTGAGGTGAGGCATGTTGTTTTGTTGCTTGTCTGGTGCAAATTTAAGAATGTAGGATTCTTATTTCTCATCTACACAATCCTCCACTAGTTCAGATGACTCAAAATGCATGTCATCATCTAAACATAATGTAGAAAAATGCTTTGAATGAGATCCAATACGCCCCACTATTCCGCTTGCACTAGCTGCAACATGCTCACATTTATACTCCCTCTCAACGTCAGCCTCAATCAGAGAATGATAGTCGAATTATTGACATTCTTCTTCTTTCTCCACAGAATGGCTAGTCTCCACAACTATTGGTGATTGGACATCAGACATCTCAATCTTTTTCATCAAATGAACATTCAAGTCACGGATATCTAAGCCAAATAGAGCTATCTCTGAAATAAGCTTATCTCTCCCCCCTTTTAATTGGTTTGCTATGGTTGTGAGACCATCCCGGAGATACTCATGAATTTTTAATTGATGTGCTTGCTCCATTATCCATTCCTGGATAACTATGTCTTCTTCATCACAACTTTCTTCTACTAGTGTCTCCCTTTCTTCATCAATCCAGGGTTCCTTTGATAAGACTGTAACTTGCTGATCAACATAAGTTTCAGCCCTAGCCTGTAACTTTCTGACTTGGAAATGTATCTTCTCGGTGGATTCCCTTATTCTCTTCATGTCTTCCATTTGTTGTGTATGCAGCTCCATTACTCACTTCAGCATATCCATAAGGTGAGCCTCATGTTCTGCCTCATTAGCTCCATTAGCCCTGCCAACATCACAAACAACAGACTGATCATAATAGGGGTTCAGGGGAGGAGAATAATAGTTTGGACAGTTACTCCAATGGCTATACTGACCACCACACATCTGACATCTATTCAATTCAAAAGATTGGGCAGGTGCGCACAACCCTCTCTCTTGAACATCCTGACAATTACCATCCAAGTGTGGTCCTCCACAAAAACAACACAAATTGTCATCATTCAAAGACCATCTATCCCAGGCTAACATATCAACAAGAGTGGTAGAAAAGTAAAACAAAACTTTGTACAAAAATAAATTATATACAACTTAAACAAATAAAAAGAAAAAGTCCAATCTAGATAAACAATTAAAACCGAAGTCCCCGACAATGGCGCCAAAAACTTGTCGCGACCCAACTATACACGCAAGTGTACATGATCTTTCAAGTAATAAAGTGGCCCTTTCGAGCCGGATGTCGAACCCACAGGGACTTATCGTTTAACTATTCACTAGAATAAACTAGTTCTTGATTATTTATTTAAGAGGTGGAATATAGAGATATGATGGTTATAAAGTATAAAATAACTATGAACTAAGCTAACATGATTAACTAGGGGTGTAAACAATAACAAGTTGAATTCCCAGGGTCAAGGCATTCCGAACGTCATCTCGAGCGCATGAATATTAATGTTTTAAGCAATTTGAGTCATTTATCTTGGTTATCGATCACGAGGTTGATAATATGATTATATTCGCCTCCAAACTATAACCTTCTATTAGAAATTGGAAACCTAACTACATCATTGAGCAGGGATAGATTTAACCAATACTAACGCCTTTAAGCTATCTACTCGTATTTGAACAAACGTGGTGAATTAGGTACCTCTCGGTCCTAACCGCATATCAATCTCTTGGAATCTCTTCCTCGAGTAAAGATCACACTCCTTATATTCCACGTTCTATCTCTCAATTTTTCTCTCGAGCTCCTCTCAAGACAATAGATTTATTTCAATGGTAATTAAGCATTAAAATAGTAAAATCAAGAATAAAAGAATAACCAATAAATTGATAAACTTCAGCAAAAACCAATAATATTCAACTCACAAGATTCATGTTCATCGCCTCAACCCCAAGAATTAGGGATTTTAGCCACTCATAGCTTGCTCTAACAACATAAATCGATAAAACATTATAAAAAAGAAATAAAAATAAAAAAAGAAGAAGAATTAACCCTAATTTGGATGCCAAAATCGCTCCAAAGTAGTCCAACAAAGATGGAATATTTATTCCCCCTTGATACAATAACCCAAGAGCCCTATTTATAGGCTGGAATTCGGAGAAGAAATTTGGCAAAAAACGGCCCGACACGCTACAAAATGCGCCTGACACTTAGCCAAATTTCTGCCTCTGAAAATTTGTGCAAAAGCGGCCTGATACGCCCCAAATCGCGCCCCTCTGTTGTCCATATAAACAAAATATTGTTCCAAAGCGGTCTGGCACGCCAACTAAATATTCCAATTTTCATCATTTTTTCGAGCCTTCTTAGTGGATTCGAGTGGATTCTTCAAATCCAAATCTTGGGCTTGTCTCTTATCTTCAAGATCCTTTGCTCTTAAGTCCTTCAACCCTCAATTTTCACTCCAAAAATGCTCCAAAAAGTCACAAATTCTACCTACAAGGGTCTAATCCCATTTATTAGCACAATATCAATTATTCCATCAAAACAATACAAAATACATACTTATTGCTCTCAAAACTAAGGTAAACATGGTTCAAAGTCGGCAATAAGGTATATAAATACGCCTTAGATCAATGCACACAAGCATGTGCGGACGCATGTCTTCACTGTTTGAATGACGATTGATGGAGTGCCAACGCATCTGGCCATGTGCAGGCGCATCTGCCAGCTCACATGCCAACGCATCTGGCCATGTCAACCCAAAACTTTCTGTTTTGTGCAAAGACTGACATGCGACCACAGTGGCGGACCCAGTATTTAGGGGACGTGGGTTCTCAGGAGGTTATCAATAAAGTCAAGAAGGTTATAGCCAATAATGGAGTGCCAACTTGGGATTTCCATGTCGGATAATTTGCACTTCACCTGATAGCTTGAAGGATAGTTGTGACGCAGGGTTAAAGGATATCAATTGAGAGTTACAGCTGGAGAGATAGGAAAGGAGGAAGATGAGTTTTTTGACACAAAAAAAAAGTAGAGGATAGACTCGTGAAAATGTTTACTAGGCTCTTGATACCATATAAAAGTTGAATATTATTATGATAGTCTATCCACCTGACCTTGATATTAAACTTTTTGAAGTAAATGGTAGTGCTCATAATCTGTCCCAATGCTGCCCAGGTCGAATTCTGGCAAACTGACTGTGCACTAGTTGACTAATATAGAAGCATATGAAAGTACATAGCAAAAAGTGTCTTTTAATGTGAAGTGGATAGAAGCAAGAGGTCTTTATAAAATATTCTCAGTGTCTCTTCATTTATCCATTGAGAGTCGACGTGCCCTAAAAGGGCAACCCGGTGCACTGAAGCTCCCGCTTTGCACAGGGTCCAGGGAAGGGCCGGACCATAAAGGGTCCATTAAATGCAGCCTTATCCTGTATTTCTGCAAGAGTCTATTTCTACGCCTTGGACACGTGACCTCCGAGAGTTAACGTGCACTAGCGTAATTAATTCTTGTACACATATTTTCGGTATTTGTTGAAAGTTGCTTTAAGAATGCACGACTTTTTTCATTCTTTTTTTCCAGCTTTTTTATATACTACTCCTAGTCAAATTGGGATTCCTATTTTTGTTAGAAAACTATTAGTCGGTTTTTTTATTTTTAGATAGAAAATAGGACTGCTTTATTATGGTAATTTTTAAGTTAGGAGATTGATAATAAAAAATAACGTTGTTTTTCAGAAAATCAAAAAACCCTCTCTGCGTCAACTCTTCTTCGATTCATCTCTGTTTTTCAACATCTAGATTTTGGTTTTTCCTTGCTGCGTTATTTACCTTAACGCTATTAAACCAACAATTGGTATCAGAGCTTAAAATCTTGAGAGACTTGTGAGTGTATGCATCAAGCAGATTCAGTGGACAGCATGAACGGTGAAGTAAGTTTTTCTTCAATGGCACCACCAACTTTCGATGGAGAAAGTTATCGAATCTGGGCAGTTAGAATGCAGTCATATCTGGAAGCTTTGGATCTCTGGGAAGCTATCGAAGATGAATACAAGATAGCTCCCTTTCCAAACAATCCCACGGTGGCGCAGATTAAAACTCACAAGGAGAGAAAAACTAGGAAATCAAAGGCAAAGACATACTTATTTACTGCAGTTTCATCCAATGTATTCACTCGTATCATGTCTCTAAACTCAGCGAAAGAGGTGTGGGATTATCTCAAGATTGAGTATGAAGGAGATGAAAGGATTCGAGGGATGCAAGTGTTGAATTTGGTACGTGAGTTTGAGCTGCAAAGGATGAAGGAAAGTGAAACCATAAAGGAGTACTCTGACCGACTTCTTAATATATGAAATCGCATCAGATTGTTGGGTTCCACTTTTAACGATTCAAGGATCGTTGAGAAAATCCTTGTAACGGTACCTGAAAGATTTGAGGCTACCATTACAACCTTAGAAAATACTAAGGACTTGTCCAAAATTACACTAGCAGAGCTCTTAAGTGCTTTCAAGTACAAGAGCAACGGCGTGTTATGAGACAAGAAAGAGCTGTTGAAGGTGCCTTACCAGCCAAGCATCACGATGATGGACGATATAAAAAGAAGAAGAATAAGAACTACCAACCAACAGATGGAGAAGGTGCAGCACGCAACAACAAAAACAAAACAGGTAGCTTCAAAGGAAACTACCCTCCTTGTAAGCATTGCGGCAAGCTCGGACACGCACCTTTCAAGTGTTGGAAAAGACCTGATGCTAAGTGCACTAAGTGCAATCAGCTTGGGCATGAAGCAATTATTTGTAAGAATAAAAATCAGCAACAGGATGCAGATGCTCGAGTTGTTAATGAACAGGAAGAGGATCAACTCTTTGTCGCATTCTGTTTTGCAAGTAAAACTTCAAGTGAAAGCTGGTTAATTGATAGCGGTTGTACAAATAATATGACTTGTGATAAAGAGCTCTTTAAAGATTTGAGGCCTACTAAAATTACAAAGGTTAGAATAGGTCATGGCGGTCATATTCCAGCAAAAAGAATGGGAACCATTGCAATTGAAACACAATCAGGTACAAAAATAATTTCGGATGTTCTTTATGTACCCAATTTGGACCAAAACTTGTTAAGTGTTGGTTAGTTATTAGAAAAAGGTTTCAAATTGTATTTCGAAGATAAATACTGCTTGATCAAGGAAGCTTATGGACAAAACTTGTTTAAAATCAAAATGAGAGGTAGAAGTTTCTTATTAAATCCATTGGAGGAAGAGCAAATGGTGTATTCAGCAAAAGAAAATGTTGCTGAGTTATGGCATAGGAGACTCGGGCACTATTATTATCAAGGCCTTGTCAAAATGCAAAATTCAAAGATGGTGGAGAACCTACCTGATCTGGAAGTAAGTTCTATGGAATGTCATGCTTGCCAATTTGGTAAACAAAACCGAATGCCTTTTCCAAAATCAGTTTGGAGAGCCTCTCAAAAGCTGCAACTGATTCATACTGATGTCGCAGAACCTCAAAGAACTCCATCACTACAAGGTAGCATCTATTATGTTCTTTTCATTGATGATTTTACAAGAATGTGCTGGATTTTTTTCTTGAAATTCAAGTCAGAAGTTGCTGGTGTATTCTGAAAATTCAAGAAATTGGTGGAAAATCAAAGTGGTTGTAAGATTCAAGCTTTGAGGTCTGATAATGGAAAGGAATATACCTCGACAGAATTTAATTCATTCTGTGAGGAGGCCGGTATTGTGCATCAACTGACAACACCATACACACCAGAACAAAATGGTGTTAGTGAAAGAAGAAATAGATGGATAATAGAGATGGCCAGATGTATGTTACACGAGATGAAGCTGCCTAAAACATTTTGGGCAGAGGCAGCAAATACTGCAGTTTTTATGCAAAATCGACTTCCAACGAAAGCTTTGAAAGATAAAAAACCATTTAAAGCTTGGTACGGGTTTAAACCTTCACTAAGTTTTCTTAAAGTGTTTGTTTGTGTGTGTTTTGTTCATGTTCCTCATGTTAAATGCGACAAACTTGACAAGAAGGCAAATCCTGGCATCTTTATAGGCTACAGTGTTGTGTCCAAAGCATATAAGGTCTATCAACCTCAAACAGAGAAAATTGTCGTAACAAGAGATGTTCACTTTATTGAGGACCAGCACTGGATCTAGGAGAAGCCCGAAAACAATCCAAAAATTGACACTTTATTAAATCCAAAAGATCTAGTAGAGGATCCTCCTGTTAGAGGCACTAGGTTAATCTCTGATATCTATCAGAAATGCAATACTGTAATTTGTGAACCCGCAAGCTATGAGGAAGCAGAAGGGGATAACAAATGGGTGGCTGCAATGAAAGAATAGATGATGATGATCGAAAAAAATCAGACCTGGGAGCTTGTTGAGAAACCTCTTGACAAAAAGATCATTGGTGTAAAATGGGTCTTCAGAACAAAGTTGAATGTGGATGGTTCCATCAACAAACACAAAGCGACGCTTGTAGTGAAGGGCTACACTCAGATCTTTGGAGTAGACTACTCAGAAACTTTAGCACCAGTTGCTCGCCTTGACACAATCAGATTGCTACTAGCCATTGCAGCGGAAAAAAGTTGGAAAGTTTATCAACTTGATGTTAAGTCAGCCTTTCTCAATGGTCTTCTCCAGGAGGAGATTTATGTTGAGCAACCAGATGGTTTTGTTGTCAATGGGCAAGAAAATAAGGTTTATTTTCTAAAGAAAGCTCTCTATGGCTTAAAGCAAGCACCAAGAGCTTGGTATAGCCGAATAGATGATCATCTGTTAAGCTTGGGTTTCAAAAAAAGCCTATCGGAATCCACTCTTTATGTAAAACATAAAGACAATGATATTCTTATTGTGTCTCTTTATGTTGATGATCTTCTGGTAACAGGAAATAATTCAATGCTGGTTGAGGAGTTTAAAGAAGAAATGATGCAAGTGTTTGAAATGACAGATCTAGGTCTCATGGCCTATTTTCTTGGGATGGAGATCATGCAAAGAAAAAGTGAAGTGTTCATCTGCCAAAATAAATACGCAAAGGAGATTCTGAAGAATTTTTAAATGGAGGAATGCAAGCCGATGAGCACGCCGATGAATCAAAAAGAGAAACTCTGTAAAGAAGATGGAGCCGATAAAGTTGATAAAGGGTATTACAGAAGCTTCATAGGATGCTTAATGTATCTCACTGCGACAAGGCCAGATATTCTATTTGGTGTAAGTCTCTTATCTCGTTTTATGCATTGTGCAAGTGAGATGCATTTAAGAGCAGCAAAAAAAATATTAAGATATATCAAAGGAATAGTTGACTGTGGTGTAAAGTTTGAGAAGTCTCAAAGCTTCAAGTTGCTTGGATTCTCGGATAGTGATTGGGCCGGATCCGCTGATAATATGTGAAGTACTTATGGATATTGTTTCAGTCTAGGTTCAGAAACCTTTTCATGGTCATCTAAGAAGAAGGAAATTGTTGCACAATCCACTGCAGAGGCTGAATTCATAGCAGCAACGACAGCAGTAAACCAAGTCCTATGGCTTAGAAAGATCATGTGTGATTTACATATGGAACAGAAGGACTGTACTGAGATTCTAGTCGACAACCAAGCAGCTATTACAATCTCAAACAATCCGGTGTTTCATAGGAAGACCAAGCATTTCAACATCAAGTTCTATTTCTTAAGAGAAGTGCAGCAAAAGGGAGAAGTGACTCTAATCTACTGCAAGTCTGAAAATCAGCTAGCAGACCTGTTTCCTAAGCCACTTCCAATCAACAAGTTCAAGCTTCTAAGAAAAAGAATTGGTGTTTGCATTTCCTAAAGCAAGGAGGAGTGTTGAAAGTTGCTTTAACAATGCACGACTTTTTTCCTTCTTTTTTTCCAGCTTTTTTATATATTTTTATATACTACTCCTAGTCAAATTGGGATTCCTATTTTTGTTAGAAAACTATTAGTCGATTTTTTTATTTTTCGATAGAAAATAGGACTGCTTTATTATGGTAATTTTTGACCTACTTTCAGTTGTAATAGTACTATTTAAGTTAGGAGATTGATAATAAAAAATAACGCTGTTTTTCAGAAAATCAAAAAACCCTCTCTGCGTCAACTCTTCTTCGATTCATCTCTGTTTTTCAGCAGCTAGCTTTTGGTTTTTCCTTGATGCGTTATTTACCTTAAGGGTATTAAACCAACAGTATTTATCCAAGTACATTGGAAAATTAAAAGAGACAACAAGTATGAATATGTGGTCTGTTAAGTATGACTATATTCCATTGGAAATTGTATCTCTAGCTAACGTTTGCAATCGTTTTTTCTCATAAGAAAATTGCATATGTACTAATATTTGACGTCATTGTGGATGTAGGATGAACAATTAGAAGCAAGAGTTGAATAGAAAAGAAGGGAAAGTGATTTGCTCAGCATCTCCAAATGAGCATATTAGTAGAGGAGTGAACTATATATGTCAAAATCTATAAAAGCATAATTCTACTCTATTTAACACTGGCCAAGTAAGTAGGGCTATTGCAAAAAGGGATGAATTTAGGTTACTTATGTAACACCCCGTACATTTCTGAACTTATTTGACTACTTAATATTTATGAAATTATTTAAACTTGAGATGGTTGGTGTATTACCCACTAACTGTATTGGGCTGAATTAATATTGTGCTAATGGGCTCAATTGAAGCCCAAAAATTAAGCAAATAAGACATGGCCCAAAGGGAAATGATCCATTCAAAATTTGACCAAGTAAACACATCATCTTTGACCAAAAGTTTGGCTAAGGATGACCATAAAGAGAGGTGGTTTGGAGGGACTATATAAGGCTAAAATTCAGCTCTTATTCACCATAATACAGTTGCAAATTCCAAATTTTTCCAAGAGATAGTTTCTCCTCTCTCAAACCCTAAGCAACCACCCCTTTGGACAAGATCTTCCCCTTGCAAGCCTTGGTAAGTGTTTACTCTTATGGTTTAATATATTATATGCATGAGGGGTTGTGTAGATCACGTTGGTTATGTTTAAAAAGTGTTGAGCAGTCCACTTTTGCTTCTTTACTAAAGGATTTGCCTTCTATGTGGTTTAAACTTGAAAGGGGACTTAAGGTCTTGAAGGAAGTGAATTAGATGGATGAAATTTCAACATGTTAGGATGTGGTTATGTCCCTAACTTGTTTCCTCCTTATGTATGACTTGTGAAAATGTTGTTATGTAATTGTGCATGGAACCTATGGTGTAGTGAAAAGAGAATATAGTCTTGTGATGTTCATGTGCATTTTGGAACCATAATTGCTCATTAGCATCAAAGTTAACCTAAAATATGAAAAGAGAAGCTCACTTATGGCCATGGGCCATTTATTACAAAGATGGACCCAAAGTGACCCATTACAGCTAATTCAGGCATCCGCCCTCGCGGATGAGCCACCTGCCTGCGCAGGTCGCTCCACAGGTGGCTCTAGACAGGGCCAAGAGGGTACCTGCAGTCGTACCTCATCACCTGCGGGCGCAGGTTGCTTCGCAGGTCCTTCTAGGATTTCTTTTGGCTTGTCCTTGCTTCTCTTTGACCCTCTAAGGCCCCTCTACCCTTTTTAGATGCACTCACCAACTCATGGTACCCTTTGGAGAGCTCTAAGGGGGTAGTTCGGAGGCATTTTGGATTGTACCAATTGTGTATTTTTTTTTTATATGTTGTCGTGAAAGGTATTTAAGTGGCTTGATGGAGTATATGCGACGATGTATTAAGGAGGAAATGTAAAGTATAAACTTGGTGTGAAGTCCTATCGGTTTGCGATATCTAGGTTGATGTGTGGACTGGTTTGGTGTTGTTGGTATGGTAAGGCAGTAAATTGTATTGTAGGAGGGTGGAATGAAGTTATATGGTAGTCGAGTAGTTTATTATCACCTTGTGAACTTGTAATGTAGTTGACTTTTAATGTAAGCTCCATTATGTATTCATATTGTAGAGTAACGCTTTAAGGAAGAGCTGAACTGTTATAGTCACACGTTGGAAGGATAAGTTATGTAAGGTTACTCTTTTCCGTATCCTTTGGCCGTACCTATTGTTCATATCATTATCGAACTCGTTTCCACTCCAGAATGTCTTAAAGTATGTCATTTCAGGTTTGTTAGCAATTGTTATTCACATGTCTCTTAATTGTTGACTATTGTTCCAAAGCTCCAATAATGTTATGACCACCGATGTAACAATCGCACAAAAAGTAAAGAATGAAGTAATGCATATTTGGTTGAGTACATGGGGCAGCTCTGGGGGTGAAAACCTAGCTCGAGCCGAACCTGATTTATTGATTTATGGGTGGCAGCTCTGGGGGCATAAGCCTAGCTCGAGCCGATCCCAATGTTATTTACCACTGATCAGTTGGTCTCGGGCATTGTATGATGTATATTGATATGAAGGTAAAAGGAAAGAAATGAATGTAATGTACATGGTTCCACATATACAGTACGGTGGTTTATCAATATTGTCCATTCACTTGTATTTGATTCCATTTGAGTTCCTATATTTCATAAAATTACTTATAGCCTTACATACTCAGTACATTCTTTCGTACTGACGTCCCTTGGGGGACCTGCCTTACTTGCTGCAGGCACAAGAGCTAGTAGACCTTCACAGTAGGATACGGGTCATCTGCAGATTATTGGTGAGCTCCACATTGGTTTGGGACTTTTCGAGTCATTTGTATACACTTGTTTTGATACTGTGTAATAGTTGTAAAAAGCGGGAAATTGTCCCGACTTTAGGCATGGTTATGTATCTGTTAGAGGCTTTGTAGACGTTGTAAAGTCAAACGAAGGAATGTCTTACCTTTTTGACGTGGTGGCCCTAACGGCCAAGTGTCATATCTATTTGAATGTCTTTCCATGAGTTCCGTCGTTGATATCTTGTATCTATATGTGACATAATGTTGTTCACTTGGTGACATGCATATGAAAGTACATGATCATAGGTTGGTTCTCTCGAGCCTTTACGGCTACGGGCGCCTGTCCGCCCCAATGGGATTTGAGGCGTGACAACCTAACCCGCACTAGTTAATGCGTAAATCAGCTTTAGAACTAGAAAAATATAATTGACATAATAATGGCAAAGGTACTTTTTATACAACAAATGTGCTGATGTGTTGCATATGTGGCATCCACATAGATAATAAAAGTCCAGCAAAAAAAGGACACGTTATGTTTAACCCCACAAAAATAAATGCCCTAGAGTAACAACTTTACCTCTTGTATTGATCACAAGAAAAGAAAAAAACGAAAGGTACAAAACGTTGGAAAGGGCATTTGTATGCTGATTTTCACAATTCTGCGGAACAGAGTGTAAGGCGACGCTTAGCAGATATTTATACTATAGTTTTTGCTCTATAATTTGAGACTCTGATCTATTTGATGTTACAACAATTAACATGAGTCAAGGTATACAATTCTCCCTTGCCCCTTTTCTCTTTCTTTTCTGATTATCAATTTTAAGCCTAAGATTATTCAACTTCTTTTAATAGATAGTAAAAGAGCTGTCTTTGAAGACGATAGGGAAGGCAAAATCAGTAGTCTACCAATTAACATTATAGATTGTATTCTTGAGCCCCTGCCTGTCCAAGATGTAGCAAGAACTAGTATTTTTTCAAAACAGTGGACATATATTTAGGCCATGCTTCCGAATCTCGTGCTGAATTATCTCTTTTGCAATAACTTAGCATCAACATCTCTACATGTCTTCAAAGAAACAGTTGACAAGATTCTCTTACAACATTTTGGCGACGTTGTGAAGTTTTATCTTGATGTGTCAGGAGTGCAGTTGTCTCCGTGTCTAAATATTGATAGATGGATACTTTATGCCTACAGAAATGGTGTAAAGGAATTTACCCTTATCATGTCAAATAATAGTACTTATAAACTACCTTCTTATATCTTTAATTGTCCAACGTTAACACATTTGAAGCTCTTCAACTGCATCTTCAAATTAGCAAATTATTTTCTTGGCTTTCAGACTCTAACAATGCTTCATCTTGAAAAACATAACCTTTGTGCCTGCAATAGAGTCTTATGTTATCACAGCACCACTTCTTTAATCCAACTCAATACCTCAACATTGTGTTCTCATCTGAGTTGAAGTCCTTGTCTCTTCGTGAGAGTCACTATAATCTTGACCTAAATTGCAATTGCTTTAAGAACTGCAAAAATTTGACATATTTATACCTTGTGACTGATAATCCAATACCCGCTGATGAAAGATTAACTTTGGAAAAGCTTCTCTTTACCTCACCTATACTTGACACTTAGTTTGGGTTTATTTGTACTTGAGGTAAGAATCTGACATGTTGTTTTACTTCTTATCTTCTTTTTGTGTGATCCTTATTTTTGTATAAATTTCTTTTACAGCTATTGAGTGCAGGTGCACTCCCAAAGGGGCTTCCTTTTACACTCAACTGCTTGTGGCATCTACAGTAAGTGTAAACTTCAATAAATTGGGTCAGACTTCTTAAATTCTGGAGTTGATTAAGAGATTTGGGTAATAAATAGCAAATATATGTGGTCATACACTATATTTAGGATAATGCTACCAGTGACCCTGCTGAAGGAGTTATGGAATATCTTAGACACGCCAGCCTATTTGAACTGAACATTCAACAAGCTTGAAGATGTTTCTATCCATTGTTTTTAAGTGTTCAAAAGCTGTACTATCTTTCATATAGTTATTGTTTGCTAATGCTCTATCTTTGTCAAGGACAAATTTTGATGAAGTGATCAAGACTCCCACACTTGGCCCTTTTCGAACATTCTTTGAAATCTTCTTGTTACTAAAGCCAGATTCTCTTTCTCATAATCAACAATCTTAGTAGCCTTGAGAGAAGGTTTTATCCTCCCTTTTAGTCCCTATATCCTTTTCTTGTTTTTTCTTCGGTTCATAGGTAGTCTGATATCCATCTCAAAAGTGTAGATCCCTGGCTTCTGTGATAGCTTTAACCTTGCTTTCCAAGATTCTGGCAACACACTGAGAATTTTCTAACAGCTTTCCCAGTGGGATGGAGTAGATTTTATTTAAAATTGCAGTGAATCTTGTATGCATGTCTTGAATAGTTTCTCCTTCCTTCATTCTAAACAGTTCATGTTGCCTATTCAAATTTTCTATCTTAACCATTTTCACAGCAGAAGTACCTTCATGAGCAGTTTGAAGGGTATCCAATATTTGCTTAGCATTTTAACAGGAGGAAATTCTATTGTATTCATCACGTCCAATTCCACATATCAAGATCTTTCTAGCTTTTGCACTATTCTGTATGGCCACCCTATCAGCAACATCCCATTCATGCCTTTCCTTGGGAATTTATTCCTTTCCATCAGCAGAGGCCTTCATTAGAATGGTAGGGCCATCCAATACAGCATTCTACAGATCAGCACTGCCACCAATGAGATAGTCCATCATTCTGTTTTTCCACCATCCATAGTATTTTCCACTAAATAATGGATGTCTTATTTGAGAGGAATATTCCTGAGCACACTAATAAAAAATAGGCCTACGACAACAGCATGAAAATCATTGATGTAGGCCCTAAAATCGTTGCAATTATACTATGGCAATGGGGGATAAGCACGCCGCACCAGCTCGCGTTACCATAGATCTATGGCAAAGGTTTTGTGCAACGGTTATCCAACCGTTGCGGTAGACCCGCTATTGCAACGGTTACAAAAGTGTTGCTATTTCCTTTTCTATGGCAACGGTTAATTGTTCCTATAGGTACAGTCCAAAACCATTGCGATATCACTTTTATGGAATGGTTGTGGGGGTTATTGTAACACTTTTATTCTATAACAATGATTAATGAAGGAGCTATAGCAATGGATATATGGAGCTATGGAGCTATAGCGACACCTAATGAAGAAGCTGTTGCAACGATTATTTGAATAGTTTATTTATAATAATTTTCTTATAATATAATACACTAAAATTTATATAAATTGTAAAAGGAAACAACTCATCAACAATATCATAATCCATAATTTCTAATTTATATTAATTGTGTATAAAAGAAATTATACAAGAGAGTAAAATGGCAGCCCGATGGACTAAAGCTATCGCTATGCGCGGTGTCCGAGGAAGGGCCCCACCACAATGGTGTATTGTACGCAGCCTTACCTTGCATTTCTGCCAGAGGCTGTTTCCAAGGCTTGAACCCGTGACCTCCTGGTCACATGGCAGCAACTTTACCAGTTACTACAAGGCTCCCTTTAAATTGACAATATGTTCAAAATAAAAGTTCCCAAGAACGTGTGAAGGCCTGACATGACCGACCAATACTAGGAGTATGGTCTTGACTGCTTTCATCTGCCTCTTGTTCATTTCCCTCTCCGTGTACCCCTTGTATCTTTGCTCAATTGGGTCACCTTGCTATAGATTCACACTAAATCAGCTTTATATAAGCCAACAAGACGAGCGAAAATAGGATATGCGAGAAACACCAACCTTTTTAAGCTCCTTAAGCTTGCGATGCAAACACCCTTAGTTTCATCCTCTCCATCTTCATACAACCAATCTTCCACTTGAAGTTTAGCAATAAATTGTTCTTTTTCTGAATCAGTTACAAACTCTTGATATTTATCTGAAAGATGAATATATTAAGAAGGGGAGACTTGTCAGTGACATACAAAAATATTTTCATAAAACCACAATAAAAACAACAAATACCTTATTCCTCATATCTTGAAAAATAACTTCTTCTGCATCTTATGCTTACAAATGGTCAAACTGGAGAACACACAAGTCATAAAAAAATTGGCAGTTTTGTAATGGAAAGTGCAAGCCTAGTTTATTGCCCTGTTTAGATGATTATAGTTCTGAAACAAAAAGTCCAGTAAGGGTTTATAAACAAGAAAGCTAGTCCCCGTAACACCAAACATATTTGAAATAGCTGGGAATATAGTGGACAGAGAACTACTTAAGTGATTATCAAACCTTTATTGGTCAAGACACATCCCCCAGAAGTTGAACATATACATTTTGGTTTTGAAATATTATTCACAACTTCATCTCGAGTCCATGTAACATTGCATAATATCACCCAACAAAACAAGCACATCGGAGCTAATTCTAAATATAAAGTCAATAAATTTGCGTAAACAATTCGAGAATGCTCATCAACAAAAGATTTTTCATCATGACCATGTGTGTGGACGTGCAAATATAACTCACTTGGTGTTGGATCTCGACCCTTTTCAATAGCCTTGAGTAGGGATTCAAGTGAAAGGTCTTCTGGGTTCTCAATATTGACAGAAAATGAAATCAAATCAACTAATAAAAAATAAGAGATGAAGTTTCTGTCTTGATCGACGGAGATGAGCAACAAGAGGGAACTTTTTCAGATCTTACCAGATCTGTGGTTTGCCAGAGCATACCAACCAAATAGTTGAGAGAAAAAATATAGTAGCTTTCAAAATATCATATCACTTTTAGGTCAAAACCAATTCCTATTGCAATATGCACAAGACCATACTCCATACATTAAAAATAGATGTCAATTTCCTTTGTTTTCTTGATGAACAAATATCATATAACTTTTAGGTCAAAACCAATTCCTATTGCAATATGCACAAGACCATCTTCCATACATTAAAAATAGATGTCAATTTCCTTTGTTTTCTTGATGAACAAATTAGTCTTTGGGATGTAGAAAAACAATGGAAGGCCTTGAAAATAATGGATCTGACGCTTTAATGTACTCAACTTGAGGTAAAAAACCAGGCCTGCCATGAGGGATGTAGTGAAGTCTCTTATCGAGTTAAATCATAGATGTAAATAGAAGAAATGAAGCTTTTAGAAATGATATTCATGTTCTTTAGAATTCCAACATAATACGTGATCTTGGGTCTTTCAATTTCTTTTGACATGCAATGCAACAATATCAAATAAAATGCATAATGCTTCAAATATGGATGTAGATTGTGTCCTAGTACTTTCCTTAGCTGGTCCATAATGTGAAGAGTTTTCATGTTTTAAGTTGAAAAGAGAGTGAGAAGAAACAAACTTTGCTACAAGCTAGTCCCGATCTTATGGGTTATTACATCATGGATTTTAAAAATTTATTCAGAGACTAAAAAGAAAAAGAAAAGAAGCACTTCACAATCAACAGAAAAAGATGAGCTCTTGTTGAATTTTGATCGAACTAAATGATGGCTTTTTCAAAAGAATGCAAGTGTAGGCAATGTCTGCCTTACCCTTTCTCTTTTAAGTTCCAGATTTCCAGTGGATGAATAAGTTTCAGAAAAAAAAAAAAAGATACAACGAATGAAAATGGCTTGTAGAACAATAATTGTATTTCTGTAAATACAAATATATAAATAAGTTAGACATACCTCAGATTAGGAGAGTAGTGTGATGATCCAATTCAGTAAAAAGGAAATAAGTAGAGTTGCAAGAATAAACCGACAGGGCTACTGCAAGTGACAAACAGATGAGAAGATATACCATTAATACTAAAAATATAACACCAGATCATAATACAATGTGCATCCAAAAAACATCAGAGTAGGAGAAATCTAAATAAAATATTTCAGATTCTTTCTCTTTGTTTTTTATCTAGTTGATTTGGATGTGTATTTCAACTGATCCCAAGACGTGTTGACTACTCTTAACGTTCAAATTTCTTAGTGGAAATTACCTTGAACTATTTCCACATGAAAACACCGTATATGTTGACAAGTCCCAGAATTCTAGAGCTACAACTTCCATTTTCGGGTCAATCCTCCAAATTCCCAACCTTTTGCCCTTAAAGAAGTGCACTTATGTGGCAAAAGATTAGTGACAAACTCTAGAAATTTAGTGTTTCTCTAATATCAAATCTCAAGGAAGAAGCTCAACAGAGAGAATATAGAACATTAACCACATTAAACAATAAATTTAGATAAAGATCACCCAAAATTGAAGAAGACAACACTTGATAATTTCTCAAAATTAGCGGATCATATTCTACATCCAATCAGATTTCTGAAGTTAGAACATGGATAAATGCTTGAAAACAATGGTGTTAAAAAATAAGGCCTCTATAAACAAGAATGTACAGATTTGGCATCTTTTAAATGTCTACTCCAATTAAATAAGGATTTGCTTACCAAGTCTACCACATGAGTTAAAGGTTTTTTAACTGTCTAACCAGTTGACTAGTGAAGGAAATAAGCAAGGAAGATCTCATAATATTGTTTGAGCAATAAAATTGAGAAATGGAAAGACATTATTTGAGTGCATTAGTTATGTATGAAGCTAGGGCACACAAGAAAAGAAAATGCAGCAACCATCAGACTTCAGTCACATTCATTATAGTCCATATCTTTGGTTGTTTTCCACTTGCTTCTCAGCTTCAAATTCATCTAGAGATGTATGTATGGATCCCTTTCACCTAGATGTAAAATCTCACACCATCTAGAGATATAGTTTAAGCGAATTTTTGACCCATTTCCCTACTAAAAAATGAAATGTGCAACTTGTTAGAACAAGTCATATTATATTGATAACAGAGAGACTCTGCATCATATCTGTTTATTATAAGAGCTTCCAAGTTTCAACTACCAGTGTGTTAGTCTAATGTGCTTAGCCAAAATCAAGTTTGTTAGTGGGTGAATTATCAAATGCCACAAGTCTGATCATACTAAGTCCAAAATCAAGTCTATTAGTAGGGTGATTCCAAAGTTCTCGGCAGAACTCCACGTTAAGTCCAAAACATACTCAACTACTTATTATTCAACTCTCAAGAACATTAAGACTTCACTTCAAAACTCAAAGAATTCCCCCTACTACATCTCAAATTAAATGAAGGGGGAATACACCCTCATGCTTCCACAAATCAAGAACTTTAATCTTACATGAGAAATGAAATAGCTTATTTACACATTAAATCAACCAAAACTGCAAAAAAAAACCTCTTTTCAGAATTTAAGTAAACAAAAACTCTTTTTCCAGTTGTGGTCAATCCATTTCACTAATTACCAAGCACTTGGATCAATAATTCCCTTTTTAAAACATTCATTGCTTCCACCTGCCCAGTGTACCAATACAATATAAGACATGACTTGAATATAGCAAATTAGCAACAACCATATTCAGCTAATCAAAAAGAACAACCAAAATTCCTAAGCAACGAAGCGAACAAGTCAAAAGAGATAGTCCTAGAGAAGCCAATAAAAAGAAACAGGTTTAGACCCACACCACCCGACTTTAATGGCTCATGCAACAGAAATCCAACATCAATGTCAAGAGAAATATGGTCTAGAGAAAACAATTTCACCATAGCTACCAACAAAAATTTAGACCCATAGTAGCATCACTGTAATGGAAAAACCTCCAATATTTAGCTCGAATTCATCAATTCGGAGAAATATATCAAATACACTACCCACACTTCAAAAACTAAATAGAAAATGCAAGATCAAAGAAGAAAACCTCAAAGATTAGGGTTGATTTTTCCCACTTTCTTCAGCAAAAAGACAAATGTGATTGAAAAGTTTCAGTGCCCTATTTTGTTTTTCTTTCAGCTACCAGACTATTGCGAAGTTGAAGGTTTCGGGGCTTGTGGAGTGAAATGGAAAATGGGGTTTGGAGAGAAATTGAGAATGGGTTTCTGGATAGGAAGAAATAAGATATAGTAATATATGGAATCTAACTATATAAGTATAAAATAATTTAAAGAAAGAAAGGAAAAATAGAATAAAATAAAAGGTATATAGGCGGGTTTTAGTAAAAATAAGAGAGGGAAATTGAGGAGAGAATTAATACCCATTCTAATAGATAAACTTTTTTTTTTTTTATAAAACATTGCAATAGATGATTTTATTGTAACGGTTCGAATAACCGTTGTGACATGTATGCCTATTGCAACAGTTGTACTATAATGGCAATAGTTTTGTAGCTAAATTGTACCTATAGCACCCAAATCTTGTGGCAATATTTAAAACCATTGCAATAGACGCGCTATAACAACGGTTACCTAACCGTTACTATATAATTTGTTCCCGTAGGTCTAATTTCTAATAGTGGCAGTTTGAAGAGAAACCATAGGATCCTTTTCAGGTGTTTACCCTTAGTGAAAATACCTTCTCTGATACCAATTGAAGAAAACTAGTGTTAACTACTTTTCTCAGGAACCAGGTCCTTAGTAGATTCCACTTGAGCTATAAGCAATTTTCACAATCAATTTACTTGGAAAAATCTCCTTCCTCAAGGAGTAACCACCGCGAACTCAAATCTACTATAATCAAACAAGATTTAAAATTAAAACTCAATAATCATAACCTCCTATATCAAATACGTAGATTCAAACAGTTAGCTATAACCGTTTCAAATATGTAGGGAACCGACTGAAAGAAATCTTTCCTTGTTAGTCAACGACAAAGCTTGTCCTTGTCTAATATGGACACGTTTATACCATACTTAGACTTCTTGCCATAAATAGATTTATAGCAAAAATAGAATTTGCCTAATCATCAAAACTTGTACACCAAGGGATCTTCAGTATGGGTTGTTGTGGCATTGTTTTCTGGTCACTCCGACGTCATTAGTTTGCCAGAGATGACAAGGTGGATGGGAAAGGGTAGAGTACGGTGGTGGTGGTAGTGTTTGCACCGAAGAAAATAGGAAAAAGGGGAGTTTGGTGGCTGGTTTGAGGTTGTTCACCGGAGATAGAACAAAAGTGGATGGGTGGCGGTGGGACTATGGTGGAGATGGGGAAGATGGGAGGCGGTTGTTTTGGAGATTCAGCAAAGTTCTTCGACAGTGGGTGGACTGCATGGTGATGGTGGTGGTTTATTTTTCAGTTTGTTGGAGCTACTGGTAGTTCGGTGGTGGTGATTCACCAAAGAAGAAGAGGTGAAGCTTTGAAAAGTTGTATTAAAATTGTATTAAATATGAAAGTTGTAATACTATTTGAATTCAATAGTATACATTGTTATGAATTCAATAGTTGTTATTATTCCAGAACAAATATAGTACAATTCTAACAACGTAAACTAATTTAAATAGTACTGAAATATTTGAAATTAACATATAATATTTATAATATATTTGTATTAAAAATATTTTAGCTATATATTCACCACGTCCATTGAAACATGCCTACAATATGTATAATATATTGAATTCAAGATGTATTACAATTATTATTTATTTTTTTCTCTTATTAATGATGTTACAAACTTATTATACCTGAATTTCAAACATTCAAATACTATTCAAATTAGTTTATGTATTACTATATTAAAACTGTGTTGAAAATGTATTTAACTGTTTTTGGTAAGAAAAGTAAGGTTATAATCTTAAAAGATGTGCTATAATTTGTAAATAAGGCTATATAATACATTATCTGTGTAAATTGGCCTTTTAACGAGGCATATTGTGGACCTTAATAAAAAAATAATAAAAAGGAGAAAAAAATAAGGGACAAGTACATAAATGGCCATTCGACGGAAAATAATGTCAACCGAAAGGTCCAAGTATTTCAATTGCAATTTGCAGTCATTGTTGACTGAGATTGGTCATTGACTTTCGCTGATCCATTTTTTTTTTTAAATATATATTTGTTCTACTATTTTAGTGGCTCTCTTTTGTTTTTAACAATTAAATATAATTTTGCAGTTTTTTTTCCCTCCAATATGATGGAGATAGATAGAATAGAAAAAAATGTAATGCATTATAATCCTTTACGCCTATCTTTTTGTATAATTCATGTGTAATAAATGTATAATCAACAATGATAAGTTTTTTTATACATATAAAATTGTGATAGATACATTTTTATACTATATTGATATAATTTCTATACACATCGTATACAGATACAAATTCTATACAATAATGATACAATATCTATATACACATTATATACAGATACATATTCTATACAACAACGATACAATTTCTATACACATTCTATACAGTTTTTGTATAAAGTGCTACTACCTAAAAACACTTATTTTCTCCTAAAAATTTTATCAAACACTTTACTTTTTAAAATAAACACTTTTGACATTTAAAAATCTTGGCCAAGCAGGCTATAAATATACGTATACTGTAACACCCCGTACCTACCAAACCCTATTTGACGACGTTGAACATTGTTTACCTAAGTATCGAGAGCCAAAGGTATGTAATATTATTGATGAGTTGATTGACATTGGGCCTAGTACAAGGGATTAGACCCTTGTGGGAGGTGTAACACTCCGTATGTTGTCGAACCTATACGACTACGTGTGCATTTATGGAATTAATTAGACATGAGAGAGTTGATGAATTATTCATTTATTTGTTGGGACTTATATGAGTATTGTGCCATTGGGCCAAATGAGGCCCAAGGATCATGAAGAAGACTTGGCCCAATGGGGCAAAACATGATCCAATCTTCCGCTTGACTAATCAACCATGCATGCCAAGAAATTCATACGAGTGAATTGAGGGATCCATATATATATATATATATATATAAGAAATTATACACAAAATGTGGTGGGCTCAATTAACAATTTGTTAATGAGTTAAATGAGGCCCAAAAGTTCCAAGAAAAACATGGCCCAACATGAGAAACAAAAGATCCATTCTTGCTTGACCAAAGAAGACCCTCAATTATTGACTAAGTGGATGGATAAGGAGGACCATGAGTGTCACGCCCCGACTTCCAACGGGACGTGATTGGCACCCGAAGCCGATATGGCCCGAGAGAACCAATCTTTGCTCATGTCTACCCAGATGCATATCCTCGTATGAATCGTGTTACGTATTATTATGCCTTATGCAACTAAGCGGAAGTCATGCACATGGAAACATATATCATATCTATATACGAAACTTGGCCGTTAGGGCCATTACACCAAGACTTCATGAGTCATCTGATATACATATACATGTACCCACATATGTCTACAAAAGCCTCTAACAGATGCATTGACCATAACAAACTAAAAGTCGGGACACGTCCCCGCTTTATACAAAATTTACAACATCAAAATGACTGTACAACTGCGACTTGGAAAGTCCCGAAGCAACTGGGGCTCACCAAAGATCTGCAAATAACTGTCCACTTACTGTGGAGGTCTACTAATGCCTGCACCTGCAACATGTAAGGGAAGTCCCCCGAGGGGGTCAGTACGAAGAATGTACTGAGTATGTAAGGCTCATAATAAATAGCATCATACATGAGAATATCAATAGAATAAAATATGGGAGAATAGTCAATGGGAATAAGCCATCATCTTAATGGAAAACTACCTTTACTCAAGAAACTTGCCTCAAATAGCTTCTTCTATATACAAGAGATTTTTTCTTACTTCTAGGCTCATTACCACTAGTGTTCATCTACATAATTCGAAAGAATAATACTCATCACATACATCCACTCTAATGGTGGGGGGTTAACACTATAACATACATCTCTTCTATTGGCGTACGTCCACTCTATTAATGGTTTAACCTACATCCACTCTCATGGTGGGAGAACATGCATCCACTCTATTCCCGTACCTCCACTCTATTGGTGGTTTATTCTACATCCACTCTATTCTATTACCTCCACTCTATTGGTGGTTTATCCTACATCCACTCTCATGGTGGGAGAACATACATCTATTCTATTAACGTACATCCACTCTATTGGTGGTGTATCCTACATCCACTCTATTGGTGGTGTATCCTACATCCACTCTCATGGTGGGAGAACATACATCTATTCTATTAACGTACATCCACTCTATTGGTGGTTTATCCTACATCCACTCTCATGGTGGGAGGTCCATACATCCACTCTCATGGTGGGAGAATCATACATCCACTCTCGTGGTGGGAGAATCATACATCCACTCTCATGGTGGGAGAATCATACATCCACTCTCATGGTGGGACAACATACATCCACTCTCATGGTGGGAGAATCATACATCCACTCTCATGGTGGGGAGCCATACATCCATTCTCATGATGGGGTAACATACATCCACTCTCATGGTGGGGTAACATACATCCACTCTCATGGTGGGGTCACATACATCCACTCTATTGTGGGAGAAATTGGTATATCAACTTATGAAAGATTAACACATTAAGGATCATGATACTAATTGAAACACACAACTATGCTTTACCTTACTCCTAAGCTTCATGAGATTAACACCTTAACTTATGAGGGATAGATACATTAGCTCGCACTTTACCTTCTTCACTATTCTTATGAGATCTTATGTAAGTAGGTACATGATACCGGGCCTCCACCTTTTGTGGGCTATAATAGATAACAAAGCATAACATTGGGACTATTCCATATTGAACTTATACCCTCTATAATGTAAACCATACTCCATGAAACATAAAGCAACCATGCCCATTACCTTTTTACAATCTTATACCTTGTATTTAGTTATGAGAGTGACACCTTAAAGATCATAAGGCTAAGCACACACTTATATACACGTCTCATTTCACCCCTTTTTCCTCATGAGATTGACATCTTCACTTATGAGGCATAATTTTACTAACTTGCACATCACCTCTCTTATTACTCTTATGAGGTTGGTACTTCTACTTATGAATGATTGGTACAAAGATAATCATCATACTATAGGACTTTGGAACAAGACATGATTGGAATAATGCTATTCAAACTAAACAATCTCTCTTTACCTCATTACTCTCGTTGAGATAGTTCTCTTAGAATTTACAATGTTGTGACATCTTTGGAAATTCCAATCAATGACTAAGAGATAAGTGAATCATCATTCATCTAAGAATAGGATGTGTATGAATAACAATATACGTCAACCTGAATTGATATACTTCAAGCCTCTCGGAATTGAAACAAGTCCAATGTCAATATGAACAACATGTTGCAGAAGGATATGGAAAAAGGAACCTTACATACCTTGTCTTCTTAATACGAATACACAATTTTAGACGCGTGTACAATAGTCCCGCTCCTCCTTTATGTTTTCACTCTACAACACAAGTTCATAACGAACCAATATTAACCACCAATTACCTTATAATGGCATACAACAATAATAAGTCACATGTTTAGATTTAACATGTCATTTCCCCCTTAACAAAACCATTGATAAAATCATTATTCCAAAAATCCTCCAATATTCCCAACATTGACCAATACATGATAATCCATACATTCCACCACAATACTTCCCCTTTACACTTTCTTATCCACACCACATCACAAACAATCCATCAATTCACCTTAATACACTTCATAGCACAAATCGGCCAAAATCCCACAATTTGCAATTATAGAAAATAATAAATTTAATAACAAAAATAACACCATAGACGTTCATATTTTATCCATACCATGATCTTTCATCAAAGGCACAAGTCCAAATTCAAGCTCAAATCCCATGGATCACAAATCTTATACAAAAGCACAAAGTGCCATGTCCAACATTTCAACCATAAACAACATGATATACATATTCTCTCATGCTTATAATATGTTAAAGTACAATAATATTCACTTACCCAAGCTTGAAAGATGATGATCTTGCTCCAAGAAGTGCCTTAGGGTTTTGAAAGCCAAAGAGATGTTCTTGGGAGATTTCTAGAAAAAGATAGAAAAAGCATGTGTGTTTCTCTTCAATAAAAATCAGCATTTTGCCCCTTTATATAGGCCTTGAGTCCATCCTTAAGTCATTAATGTGGCATTCTAGAAGGTCTTGGCAAGAATGGGTCATTTGACCCATTTTGGGCCATGCTTTCATTTCATTTTTGGGCCCTTTTTGGGCCCAATTCACTTAACCCGATAAAATCAATAATTTCTCGTGTTTAAGTCGTCTAATATGTATTACAATAACATTCCCACTCATGCTATTCATATCCGTAGCCTCAATCCAAAAACCAAGTGATTCTAGCCACGTTTGGCTTATTTTGACTATAGGGGTAAAATCGTCATTTTGGCCCCAAATTCGTTCTCGAGTAATTTTATCATACCAATGTAATATGTCATTCATTTCATGTATATACTCTTGGTTGTAGAATAAACGTAGCAAAAATCGGCTCGGTACGACCCCGGATACCCTTGGGACTTAGAAATTTCCAACTTTCGAAAAAGTGGAAAACCCAAGGTGGCACGCCCCTGGGCGCGCTAGCTTGCTGCCTATGGGCACAAAAATTTGGCCCAAAGCGGCGTGGCACGCTACCCATCGCGCACTTTTTTTTTTTTTTTTTTTTTTTTTTTTTGTGTTACAATGAGGCACTATATAAGGCCATAAATCAGATTTTTATTCATAAAAAGACACATGCCATTTTCTAGAATTTTCCACAATTCTCTCTACACTCAAACCCTAAGCCTTCATCCTTTTGGCCAAAGATCATCACTTTGTGAGTATTGGTAAGTGTATATTATTATGGTTTAATATATTTTATGCATGTAAAATGATTTATACTATGTTGGTTATGTTGGTGTAGTGTGAGAAGTTCACTATGTGTGAAGTGTATGTGTTTGTTAATTCGGAGGATGGTTTTGCCTTGTAAACTTGAACATGGGCTTGTGGTATTGAAGAAAATGAATTTGATGGGTTCAATATTGTCATGTGAGATGTGATTATAGTCTCCCCTTGTTTGGTCATGGTCTATAATATATGGCATTTCTATTGCGAAATTGGTTATGGTTTTGGTGGCGGATTGGCCGTAAAGTGTCGTTTTGGTGATGTTATGTGTGTTGTGAGACCATGTCTGGTTGTTGGCATGTTAGATGATCAAAAATATGTTAAAATAAGTTTGGTTATGATCATGGACCATTCATTGCATAAAAAGACCCCAAAAAGACCCTCGCAGACGAAGCACCTGCGGGCGCAGGTGCCAATGCAGGTGCCTCTAGCTACTGCCAAAGGTCACCTGCGGATGCAGGTCATCCACCTGCGGGCGCAGGTGGCTTAGCGGATCGGCCCAGAACTCCGAATTGCTTGTTTTTGCATCCCTTTGGCCCCCCGAAACCCCTATACCCTTCATGGATGTAATTATCAACTTGTGATGTCGTTTTAATGACTTTAAAGTGTCGTATGGAGGCATGTTGGACTATGTTAAGTATGGATGGTTTTTCATATGTTGTTATGAGGCAAATGGAGAAGCGTAAATATGACGAAATGATAATGAGAAGGCATAAAGGGTAATTGTGATGCGAAATGCTATTGTCATATGAACTCTTGGTCAATGAGTGGAATGTTATGGTAGTGTTGGCATGTTGATATGATAAATGACATTGTAAGAAGATGAAATGACGTTCTAAAGTAACTATGTGATTCATGGTCATCTTGTGCACTTGTAAAGTAGTTGGTTGCTAATATAAGCTTCGTTATGTACTTGTGATGTAGAGTGAGACGTAAGGAAAGATCTGGACTATTGTATTTTCATATAATCTTGGGTATTCATAGTGAGACGCAAAGGTATGTAAGGTTACTCTTCTCTATCCTTCTGCAGCATGTGGTGTTCACATTGTCATAGTACTCTTTCAATTCCGAAATGCTATAAGGTATTCCGTATTTGGTAGATGGTTAGTGTTACTCACATGGTCCTTACTCATTGACAATTGGTGAATTATATGACTCATGTCCATTCGTTGAATTGTGATCATTGACTAGTATGTGAAAAAGTTCTATAAGTTTCTAAGGCATCGTATTTCTAGTTGGTAAGCAGTGGCTACTCACATGTGCCTTATTCATTGTTCACTATCCTAAGGTTCCAAAAGTGTTACACTCCAAGGGAGGTCTATAGTATTCACATGTCTCATATGCATTGATAATGTTACGAAAGCCAATAGTGGTTATGCTCATGTGTTTTGTTTAGTGCTCATTGTCTTAAGGTTCCAAAAGTGTTCTATTTCAAAGGGGTTCTATAGTATTCCAACTAAGGTTGATTTATTGTTATTCATATGTGTTTTACTCCTAGACGAATCATGACCCACTTAGTTCTTATTTACGATGGAAGTTCTTAAGTTGTCACATGTTGTAAAGTCTAAGAGAACTATCGCAACGAGAGTAATGAGATCAAGAGAGCTTGTTAGTTGAATAGCATTGTTCCAATCATGTTATGTTCCAAAGTTCCAATAGAGTTATACACATGTCTCATATTCATTAGTAATGTTCCAAAAGTCAAATGAGGTTATGTTCCAAGGTTTCAATAGTGGTTATACTCATGTATCTTGTTCATTGATCATTGTCTAATAGTTCCAACAGTGTTATGTTTCCATGAAGGCTATGTTTCCAATAATGCTTATTCACATGTTTCTCACTCATTAGTTATTGATCCAAAGCTTCAAAGAAAGTTGTGACTATTATCTCTCACAAGTAAATGTACCAATCTCTCAAGAGTAATGAAAGAAGTAATGTGCAAGCTAATGTACCTATCCCTCACAAGTAAAGATGTCAATCTTACAAGAGTAAAGATGTGAAGTAATGTATGTTGTGTTTCAATTTTCAAGAATATTTCTATCATCAAAGTATCACTCATTGAATGAAAGAAAGAATAATGAAATAAAGAAGAAATGTTTAATGGGTGGCATCCCAGGGGTTAAATACCTAGCATGGGTCGATCCCAATAACACGGGTGACATCCCAGGGGCGACAGAAAAGCCTAGCATGGGTCGATCCCGATACAACGATACATCCCAGGGGCGATAAGCCTAGCATGGGTTATCTGATGACATCCCAGGGGCGACACGAAAGCCTAGCATGGGTTCACATAGCATGACATCCCAGGGGCGATAAGCCTAGCATGGGTTCATATGACATCCCAGGGGTCAAAGTACCTAGCATGGGTTCATCACATCCCAGGGGCTACAAAACAGCCTAGCATGGGTAGAACAATAAAGATGAATGAATATGAAAGCAAGAGAAGTAAATAACGTAATATACATGGTTTTCCCACATACAGACAGAGAGTTTATTCACATTGCTATTTCTCTTATATTGATTCCATGGTTGTTGTCATTATGTACGAATCATGAGAGATGATGATAAAGAAAAAAAAGGTTACAGGTGCAGGCATTAGTAGACCTCGACAGTAGGCTGCGGATCGTATACAGGTCTCTGGTGAGCTCCAGTTGCTTCGGGGCTTCCCAAGTCACACGTGAACACTAGGTTTTGGTATTATGTATACATTGTATAGACATGGTCATGTATCTGTAGAGGCTTTGTAGACAGTTTTGGGAAGACAAATGTAGGAGGTGTATGCCCATGATGACTTGATGGCCCTGTCGGCCAAGTTTCACATATGTATATATATATTGAGCACATGTTTCATGAATTTCGTTATTAGCATGATAAGTTCTTACGTGATAATGGTATTTCTAATGGCATGCATATGAACGAACATAAGCAAAGATTGGTTCTCTCGGGCCTTATCGGTTTCGGGTGCCAATCACGCCTCAATGGGAATTTGGGGTGTGACATATACTTTTTCTTATTTATACTAGACATAGCAATACATAGCAATATCTTATAACACAGAGAAAATTTAGGTTTTTCGTGTCCCACAAATTTTAGGATTACTTTTAGGAATATGATATGTAATGTTAGCATAATTTTTGGGCACAATCTCTATCAGCTACCCATTTCTTGGGATTTTCTTTTCTTCTTATAAAATCTGTCCACTAAATATATTTATTTAGCTGTTTTATTGAATCAAATAACAAAGTAAATATTAAATACACATGTAGAATAATTTTCAAAATTCTCCCACTCGGACTACATTAGCTTATTTTTTTCAAATTTTAAAATATAAAAGGATACATATAACATAAAATTTAGCATTTTCCATACTATATAGCAAGAACATCCTATCAAACTACAATTTGTCATTTGATAGAACTATGATGATTTATGATTTTTGTTTTATAGAATTCTGACCAGTACACGAAGAAGAAAACCAAAAGTATAAATCCTCCTGCTGGAAATAAGAAGCAAAGTAATGATTCAAGAACTTAAAGAACAAATTAAATGTATTTACAGGGTTGTTTTGCAAAAAGAATAGGACTGGACAGTACTGTATGCAATTTGAACTCAGAATTTTTTAAAGGATCAATATAAAAAGACAATTTTGGTTGAAGATATCTTTTCTTTTCACATTCTTGTAACTCTGGATTAACTATAACTGAGAAATCTTTTTAGACTATACAACAGCTAATTTAATCAACTACAGAAAGTTTTCCCCGTTCTGAGGATGCTTGCTCACAATCCCACAAACACAAGTACTACTGATCAGAAGAAGTATTTTTCCTCTCATGAACCAAATTAACCAAAGTAGTATTTTCATTCTTTCTTCCTGTTCATCCCAATACATATGAAAGGCATTAGCAAAGGGACTGCTAATCAATAAAGACTGAACTTTCAAAACATCTATTTAAGACCATATCTGTTAAGGGAATTAAAAGAACACATTGAGAACAAACAACATCACGCCTTGGTAGCCTCAAAATCACAAATCGACAGTCTTAAAATCCTAATCCGCATTTGTCAAATAGAACAACTCTGCCTTGGGAGATGCTCTAGGGTAACACATCAATTCTCTGGCAATATTCCACTCTTCCAAAGAACCAACCGGCTTGATATTCGTCCTTACCAAAGATGGAGTACGAGAAAGCAATAGATTTATGAAAAACAGTTCAGTTTTTGAACCCTCAAAGGAATGCATAGTAATATCTTTGAGCTTGTTGAGCGGTTGGTCCAAGCAGGGTGGTGGTGTGTCCATATCTGCTTCCACAATGTCACCAATAGAATTGACCTGCTATTATACAAGGTCATTTCTTCTCATATTTAAATATGTGAAGTGCAAAACCGAACCAGATCATACATATATCTCGCTAGCGTATATGATCACATGCATTTAACATTTCTTACCAAAATATCAAGTCTACTCAAATTGGGGAAACTCTTTATCAACTCGTGAGCATAGGAAATCTGGCCGATTTTGTTGAAGTGTACACCTAACATTAGATGCCACAAGCAGTTGGCGCAGAAGGACGCGACTTTGTAACTGCACCTGCACTCAAAAGCTTTGGAGAAATCACAAGAATAAGAAACAACCTCTATAAGATGTCCATGTAAAAGAACATGCATGTCAGATTCTTACCTCAAGTTCAAATGGACCCAAAGAAAGTGTCTAAGTATAGACTGTTAGGGTTTTTGCCCTGATTTTCTTACCAAATTTGAGTTTTATTTTTCTTGAAAAGAAAATAAAAGTAATACCATAATTACTTTTACTTTTCCTAAACGAAAATATAAAACTCTTCCATATTTGGCTAACCTCTTTCTTGGAAGAAAGGATTTGAACCTCTATAAATAGAAGATCCCCCTTCTCATATAAAAAACACAACAGAATTCACAATGTAGTCCTTAAACAGTCTTGTTTAGAGGGAGATTTTCTCTCAAATAGTTTTTATGCTTTTTTGAATTAGTTTTAATGTGTAGGCCAATTAGCCAAACCATATTCAATAATATGTTTTAGTTTAATTTTCTTTGTCATCTGATTTATCGCATCTATGGTTTGCAACTATAAGCTTCCGCATGACGCCCCTACCAATTTCGAACCCAACGTAGACAAGCTAAGAAGAAGCTTTTCTAAAGTTAAATCTTCTATCAACGGGTATTGAACTACAAACCAATAGGCCTAAGTTTGTCAATTTGTTGCAGTTCATAAAGTGATTTAGGTCAAGTATACAACGACTCTCACAAACAAGTAAGAAATGCAACCCAGATGAGACAACAATATTGAGGTGTTGAGTACCATCACAGTCCATCAAAGTTAAATGGACAAGATGAGGGACCTTGATAACACAAAACTCTACTGTTGGTTCAAAGGTTATTTCTTTCAAATAAAGGGTTATAAGATTCTGAAAGCCGAGAAAGGGGATTGGTGGTTTGACATCACAGTTGAAGAGTTTCAATTTTGTCATGGTTGAACAATTAAATATATAAGGAGGCACTTTGTATGTAGTATCTTTTGACATGTTAAGCTTTAGCTTCTTGATCCCATTTCGGGTGGCATAAAGTATCCATCTATCGATATCTGTACACTGAGACAACTGTACTCCAGACACATCGAGATCAAACTTCACAATGTCTCCAATCTGTTGTAAGAGAATCTTGTCTATTGTTTGTTCGAAGACATATTTAGATCTTAATGCTAATTTACTGCAAAAGAGATTATCCAGCACCAAATTTGGAAGCATGGCCCAAATATATCTCCACTTTGTGGACAAATACTAGTTCTTGCTGCATCTTGGACAGGCAGGAACTCAAGGATACTATCTATAACATTTCTTGGCAGATAACTTATTCGATCTTCCTTATCCATTTCAGCAGCAACTATTTTACTACTACCTGTTAGAAAAAGTTGAATAGGCTTAGGTCTAAAACTTATAATCCAAATAGAAGGGAAAAAGGGAGAACTCGTACACATCCCTATCAATTATTACCTAATGTCAACGACGAGAACTCGTACAACGATGAGAACTCGTACACATCCCTATCAATTATTACCTAATGTCAACGACGAGAACTCGTACTATGATATTCAGGGTGCAGAAGTGTAGTATGAGTACCAAACATGAGGTACTCAGTAGGCATCGGTCGACTGAGCTCCAAAGATAATGCAAGTATAAATAGAATGCAATGCAGGAATATAAATAACTAACAACTATCTAGGAAACAAAACATAGTAATGCTAATGAAGCAATAAGGATAAACTATCCTATTCTACCAGTAATTAGGGTCGAAAGCGCGATACCATGAGTAGCTAGTCAGTATATGATAGTAGAATAAAGGAAGGGATATACAATATACAATAGTGGTAGGAAGGAAGAAAAGGACATACAAATATTAATTGAAGGAGACCGAATATACGATCGCGCTATACAGATAATCGAACATGAAGGTACTACCCTGAGGGAACTAGTCTGTCATCACAAGGATCGTATACAATAAGGGAACTAACTCTAGCATAATCAGGGCCTCTAACATAAATGTGAATAATCATAAGATAATCTAACTATAATAAATCTTACCATAATAAAGAGTAAAAGAACTCGAAAACGTAAATACAACCTTGGGTACCATTCCATAACCAACCTGCCATGAACTATACATTAATAACCAATAATAATGTAACTGGCAAGCTCTGACAACTAATAACCTAATCGGGCCCCCATAAGCTCGGAAGACATAAGCAAAACACTCAGCAAACAACAACCATAACTTGTAACTATACAACCCCCCCATCAGACCAATAAATACAAGGGCCAAGAAATTATACTGGTGATAGGCAATGCATATAAATGAACCATACCGACTGAGTGCCAATCGTACCAAGCATATACACCTCTTTTGTCTCGCCGTCTTGCAAGGCAAGACCTATGGGATATCTCCTCTTTCGGCATGTAGTTTCAGATAGAGGAACCCATAGGGGGATTGGGATATCCATATACACTGAGACGACAAAAGGACCAGAGGACTAGCACAAAATGATGACTAGGAGGAGATAAGGGCATAGGAAGTAGGAGGCTTAGGGGTAAGAGAATGAAGGACCAGGTCCATGTGCGCACTTTCAGCTGCGTGCCATTGAGAAGTTGCTTGGTTAGTTCCTTGACTTCAGTATTGAGGCTCTTGACTTCTGTATTCAGGTCCTTGACTTGTGTCTTCAACTCTTTGTTTTCTTCTCGAAGAGCCTCAACAGCACCAGGTCCCTTAACTGAGAGTTGTTGTATTGTGGCCTTCAACTGAGCCCAAAACATTCAAAGGAGAAAATTCAACTAGGGTTCAAGATTCAAGACCCAAATCTCAATCTTTCTCAAATTCTTCCATTTAAAAGGCATGTTTGAACACTCCCTATTTCAATTACTATTCTAAATTTGTGAATATTATTTACTTTGTATATTATGATGGTGAATTTGAAACTAGGGTTGGGGATTTTGTTATTAAAGCTTGATATGAATTTTTCCCTTTTCTTTATGAATAGTGATTCAATCTTTGATTGGGATTTTTGAGACTAAATTGGCTATTTGAAATTAAGGAACTATTATTGATATATGTTTTAGCCATGATTTCTAGTCTCTTGAAAGCTTTGAAACTTCATAAGGAATATAAATGTTTTTCCTCGTCCTTTATTTCATTGAATGCATTATGTTATTCAAATGGTTTGAAAAATTATTATGAGGATTTCAATTATGATTTTAAAAGGCGGGGTTTTGGAGTACAAAAGAACATTTAATGATAAAGATTTGGCATGATAAGAGTGACTTGCAGGTTCTTGGTATGACGTTACCAATATATTAATGCCTTAATGAAAGACTCCATAATTGAATGTAATGAAAATGTTTTAATTGGGCTTAAAGAGAAGTATGTAGTTTACCGAGAAGGTTTAGTCTCTGTGAACAACACTAGAAACCGCATTTGCCGACGTTGGAAGGTCTTGTCCTGAAATATGGATGACCACTGTATACTTGCCTTGAGCAGTTGTATACAGCTATGATTATGTTATGATTTGGCCAAGTATGTTATCTCAGTCCATGCGGCTAACATGGACTGAGGCCCCGCCAGTTGGGGAGTACTGAACCCATATTGCCCGTGGGTTACTTAATGTCGGTGTAACTACATAGTTCAGAAGTAAAGAATTTCAAAAATTGCTTTATTCTATATTTTAAATGTTCTTTATTTCGTACTTCATTTATGACAGTCTTATATTGTGAAGCTTTTCGAATTTTAATTATTATTATATTATATAAACTGTTTTGGATTCCCTTTTCTCGGGTTGCATGCTAGTACTAACCGTACTGACCTTCCTCGGACGCTACATATTTTCATGATGTAGGGTCCGAAGCACCTACCCGAGATTCTGCACTGCATTAGGATACGTTCAGAGTTACAGCTAGCCTGTGGTGAGCCATCCATCTTTTGAAAGGCATATGTCTTAGATTTATTTTCAGTTGAATTCAGACTATTTGGGTTTTTTGGTATTTTCGGGGCCATGTCCTGGCTAGAATTTCTATTCATAATGTTAAAGGCTTCGTAGACTTAATGATGGTTATTGTTTGAGTTTAATTCTAAGGTTTAAGTTTAAATTATCATTTTAGTTGAACTTATTCATTATGGGTCTGTTTTCTGCACTTTTATTATGACTATGCTTATGGTGTAATGCTAAGGGGCCTTCTTGGACCATCACTGGTTCGGGAAGCTCGTCACGGCTAGGGCCTCGATTTGGGTCGTGATAGTTGTAAATGAAAAAGGACATCAACTTCCTTCGGATCAAATTTTGTAACATTTCTTCTTGAAAATGAGCCTCAAACATTCAAAGAAGCCATGACTTCGGACTCATCCTTTTGAAAAAGAGATTATCAATAGTGAGATTGATTTAATCTTGAGCAACCATACTTGAGAGTTGGTTAATATTTCACCAGGAAATAAACCTTTAGGTTCTAAATGGATCTTCAAAAAGAAAATGAAAGCTGATGGTACTATTGACAGATACAAGAGAAGACTTATTGTGAAAGGCTTTAGACAAAAAGAAGGCCCTTATTATTTTGACACATACTCACCAGTAACAAGGATAACGTCCATTTGAATGCTGGTTGCACTAGCGGCAGCTTATGTTCTTGAAATTCATCAAGTGGATGTGAAAACAACTTTCTTTAAATGGAGAATTGGAGAAAGAAATTTACATGAAACAATCTGAAGGTTTTGTGGTTACTGGTAAAAAAAAAAAGTGTGCAAACTTGAAAAGTCACTTTATGGACTAAAGCAAGCACCCAAACAGTGGCATGCAAAGTTTGACCAAACCATGTTGGCAAACGGATTCAAGATAAATGAATGTTATAAATGTGTTTACATTAAAGAAACTCCAAATCACAAAGTCATTATTTATTTGTATGTGGATGACATGTTGATAATCAATAGAGATATTTTTGACATAAATACTACGAAGCGAATGCTAGAAAGCAAATTTGATATGAAAGACCTTGGAGTTGCTGATGTGATCTTAGGGATAAGAATTCATAGAATTCCACAAGGCATAGCGTTGTCACAATCTTATTACATTGAAAAGGTACTTGACAAGTTCAAGTATTTGGATTTAAATATTGCCTAGACTCCATTAGACGCGAGCTTTGCACTTCAAAAGAATGAAGGTGAAAGTGACTCATAATTGGACTATACAATAGTGTTGGGAAGTTTGATGTATATTATGAACTGTACGCAATCAGATATAGCATGTGTTATTAGTAAACTAAGTTTGTTCACAAATAATTGCAATCAAACTCATTGGATGGCAATGAAAAGAGTCTTGGGGTATCTAAAATATACTCAAAACTATGCTTTGCATTATAACAAATATCCAACTATAATTGAAGGATATAACGATGCAAATTGGATCATCGGGTCAATGAAGTAAAATCCATAAGTGGATATGTATTTATTCTTGGTGGAAGAGCAGTCTCTTGGAATTTATCCAAACAGACATGTATCGCTCGCTCTACAATGGAATCTGAATTTATCACTTTAGATAAGGTCAATGAAGAAGATGAATGGCTCCAAAATTTCTTGGAAGATTTTCCTTTTTGGCCCAAACATTTGGAACCAGTATGCATACACTATGATACTCAAGTTGCAATAGGTATGACAGGGAGCATGATGTATAATGATAAATCTCGTCATATAAAATGGAGATAGAATACCGTTAGATAACTACTCTCTAGTGGAATTATTACAATTGACTATGTGAAGTCAAATAAAAATGTGTCTGGTTCACTTACAGAGAGTTGAGAGATCATTAAAGGGAATGGGTTCAATGCCTAGGACAAGTCAACATGACGGTAACTCTACCTAGCAGACTGGAGATCCCAAGAGCTAGTTCAATAAGATCAAACAAAGTTGTGACTGACAGTTCAACATTGTCAAATAACTCAACCCATTCTCATGATGAAGATAATGTTTAGGAAATAAGGATAAGGCTTAATGTTTGAAGCGTTTTAATGGTTTCTAAGTTTGGCAGGTATGACCAAATAGTTTATCTATAGGATTATATGTTTAGGTATCACCTATGTGAGTGTGAAGTGGATGCCACTTCAAGGAGAATAATGGTAAAAACTGATTCTCTAACCTCTCATGAAACCAGGCAGTGTTCATGACCGAAACAAACAAAATATCGAGAACCATAAATGGCAAAAGGCTAGTTGTGTGACTTGTATTGTCTAGGTGTACAATAAAGTTTGACAATTCAAAGATATCGCATCTACCGATTGATCGAGTGCATCTGATATAAGTTCACTATGGAAAGTTCAAAGAGAAACCTACTTATCCAGATGCAATAAGTCTTTGCTTGTAAATCACATACTTGTCTGTATATTTTTTGATCTAATAGCCATTCCCCATTCATGTTGGGGATTGTAAGGTTTTTAAGAGGTGTGAATGAAAAATAAATAGGTATGTTTTTGAAAAAACACCAAGAGAAAGAATGCAATATGAATAGGCATCTTTTCACTTTGGATGGTTATGACCTTTCTAATGGGTTGTGACTTTTTTGAAGAGTTGCACCTTTATGAAGAGGTGCACCTTTATGAACCATTGCTTCTTTTCTGAAGCACTACCTTTCAGTTATAAATATCTGATTTTTCTTCAGATATGAAAATAATTTTTATGAAGTAAAAACACTCTTCTTCTTGAGAAAAAAAAAACTCAAGTGTGATTTGCTACCATTGAGTGCATTCATAGTTTGACAAAATTTGGGGTACCGCTATTATGTTGAAGTGATTCATTTTATCCTGGGAGGATATATTCCATAACCTTGGGTAGTTGAGGGGAATAATTTCCTTAAGGACACACATTGAATTTGGTGGACTTGAATATTCTAATCTTCATCTTTTTCTAAATGTTTGGTTTTGCTATTTTTCAGAAAATAGTTTGAACTTCTTTATTTTTTTTGAAGTTGTTCTTGAACTTTTTGTTGAAGTTCATATTGTAAATACAGATTTTGTACCCGAAAAACAACAAATAACACCTGACATAACAACACAGACCACTTCTGATGATGCATCTTGGGCTAGATCTCTCTTAATATCACGGTCTCTCAACTGAGAATCTTTCTAGGGCTTACTATATCTACCACAAAAAATTTCAAGTTTGCTAATTATCTTATGACACTGCTATAGAAAACAACAAATAATTTAAAATCAAGGCGTCTAAGTTCCAAAATCTAGTTTAACTATATAGCATAATCAGTTTACATGTTAAACTGAAAAAGTTTATGTCGATGGAGAAGAATATTTTATAGAAGTAAAGGATTCATCAACCAAAAAGGACACAATATTTTAGCAAGGTTTTCCAAATATTCTGAAATTATTAGGAATTTTATAGAAGCAAAAGATTCATCAACCAAATAGGACACTAATTAATATTTTAGAAATTTTTTCCATATATTAATATGGATCCAGCTTGTCACGCTTCGTATTCCAACGGGGCGGACTGACACCCGAAGCCGTTAAGGCCCGAGAGAACCAATCTTCATTCATGTACACTCGTATGCATGTCACTATCACATATAGATACAAGATGCTAATGGAGGAAGTCATGGAAAACATATGATATATCTATGAAACTTGGCCGTTAGGGCCACCCCATCAAAAGCATACATTCCTTACATTTCCTTTATTTGTCGTACAACATCTACAAAGCCTCTAATAGATACATAACCAACCTAAAGTCGGTACAAGTCCCCGCTTTATACAATCCTTTATACAATACCATAACAAATGTACATAGTGACTCGAAAAGCCCCGAACCAAACTGGAGCTCACCAACAGTCTGCAGATGACTTTTACTCTACTATGGAGGCCTACTAGCACCTTTGCTTGCAGCAAGTAAGGTAAGTCCCCCAAGGGACGTCAGTACTAATAAATGTACTGAGTATGTAAGGCTATGAGCGACTGCATGAAATATAAGAACTTCAATGGAATCAAATACAATTGAGTGAACAATATTGATAAACCACCATTGCGTATGTGTGGAACCATGTACATTGCTTTCATTACTGTCTTTGCTTTTATGTACATTACCGTCAATATATATATATATAACCGTCAATATAATATCGTCAATAATACCCGGGCCCTAACTGATCAGTGTGTCATAACATAACATAATATACCATAAATCAATAAAGCAGGTTCGGCCCTAGTTAGGTTTTCACCCCTTTGGGCTACCCCCTGTCAGGTTCGGCATTAAGCTAGGCTTTTGCCCCACTGAGCTTCCCCCCTGATCCAATAATCTCGGGATCGTCTCTAGTTAGGCTTTCACCCCTTTGAGCTACCACCCATAAATCAATGAAGAAGGTTCGACATCAAGTTTGGCTTTTACCCTACTGAGCTTTCCCCTTGATCCAATAATCTCAGGATGGGCTTGAGTTAGGCTTTCGCCCCCAAAGCTACCACCCGTACTCAAAGAACCATGAAGTAACCATAAAGAACCATATATGCATTACCTCTTTTCTTTACTTTTGTGAGATTGATACATTGGTAATTATAACATTATTAGAACTTTGGAACGTAACATTATATGAACTTTGGAACAATGTCCACAATTATGTGACACGTGAATAAAAATTGCTCATTGAATAAGAAACATGTGAATGACAATATATGACAACTTGAGATGAGATACCTTTGAACATTTCGGAATGGAACAAGTACAATGACAATGTGAACAATATGTGCTGCAGAAGGATACGAAAAGAGTAACCTTACATAACTTATCTTCCAAATATGAATACACAACCCTATATGTGAATATAAAAATCCATCTCCTTCCTTATATGTTACTCTACAACACAAGTACATAACGGAGTTCACGTTAACAACTAACTACCTTACAAGTGCATAGGATGACAATGAGCTACATGTGTAACACCCCGTACATTTTCGAACCTATCCGACTACCTTAATGTTTATGGAATTATTAAGACTTGTGATAGTTGGTGTATTACTCACTAATTCTCTTGGGCTGAATTAATTTTGTGCAAATGGGCTCAATTAAGGCCCAAATATTAAACAAAAGACATGGCCCAAAAAAGGGGAAAATGATCCATTCATCTTTGACCCAAGTAGACACCTCATATTTGACCCAAGTTTGGATAAGGATGACATAAATAAGGCTGAAAAATCAGCTCTTAATCACCACAACACACTTGCAAATTCTAAAATTTCCCAAGATATTTCTCTCTTCTTTCAAACCCTAAGCAATCATCCCTTTTGGACAAGATCATCTCTTTGCAAGACTTGATAAGTGTTTATTCTTATGGTTTAATATATTATATGCATAATAGGGTGTTTAAATCAGGTTGGTTATGTTTAATAAGTGTTGGGCAGTCCACTTATTGGTAAAACAGTCCACTTTTGCTTCTTTGCTAAGGGATTTGCCTTCTATGTGGTTTAAACTTGAAAGGGGACTTAAGTTCTTGAAGGAATTGAATTATATGGATGAAATTTCAGCATATTTAAAGTGTGGTGCTGTCCCTAATTCGTTACTTTTGTGTATGGCTTAGTGGAAATGTTTTTACGCAATTGTGCATGGAACGTTTGGCGTAGTGAAAAGAGAATATTTTCTTGTTATGTTAAAGTGAATTCTAAAATTGTGTGGGCTGGTTTTGGTATATTGTTGTGAAATATATTTAGGTGACTTGATGTCATAAATATGTGGAGTTGTATTGAGTCGAAAATGTAAAGTAGAAACTTGGTGTAAAATCCTATCGGTTTGTGATGTCTACGACGATATGTGAACTGATTTGGTGTTGTTGTTTTGCTAAAGCAGTAAGTTATAGTGTAATGTGGTGGAATAATGTTATTTGGTAATATAATGAAGGGGGGGGGGAGTGATGCACCATGTGTTTTGGAGGTTGGACAGTTTTTACTTTCCGTTAAGCACCTACTTACCGTCTTGTGAATTTGTAGTGTAGTTTGTGGTTAATATAAGCTTCGTTATGTACTTGTGTGTAGAGTAGACGTAAGGAGAAAGCTGGAGTGTTGTATTCACGAATAAGATTGTGTATCCATATTGGGGAATTAAGGTATGTAAGGTTACTCTTTCCGTATCCTTCTGCAACACATAGTGTCACATTGTCATTATACTTGTTCCATTCCGAAATGTTCAAAGGTATCCCATTTTCGATTATTAATCATTGTTAATCACATGTTCCTTATTCATTGATCAATTGTGATTCACATGAATCATGTTCATTGGTTAATGTTCCAATAATGTTCCAAAGTTCCCATAACATTCTAACCACTAATGTACCAATCTCATAACAAAAGAATTAAAGTAATGAACACTTGTTGAGTACGGGTGGCAACTCGAAGGGGCGTAAGCCTAGCTAGAGGCTATCCCGAATGGATATTGAGTACGGGTGGCAACTCGAAGGGGCAAAAGCCTAGCTAGAGGCAATCCTGAAAGTTTATTGGAAACGGGTGGCAACTCAAAGGGGCGAAAGCCTAGCTAGAGGTAATCCCGATTATTATGTTATTTCCCACTGATCAGTTGGGACCGGGCATTACATGATTGATGATGAAGTAAAGTAAATTAAAGTAAAGAAAACAATGTATATGATCTCACATGTATACCTTACGGTAGTTTATCTACATGATGCGTTCACTTGTACTTGATTCCATTAAAATTCCTATATCTCATACAGTTACTTATAGCCTTACATACTCAGTACATTCTTCGTACTGACGTCCCTTGTGGGACTTACCTTACTTGCTGCAGGCACAGGTACTAGTAGGCCTCCACAGTAGGACTTGGATATTTCTGTGGATTGTAGGTGAGCTCCAAGTTGCTTCGGGGCTTTTCGAGTCCTATGTATATGTTGGTTTTGGTATTGTATCACAGTTGTGTAAAACGGGGACTTGTCCCGACGTTAGGATGGTTGTGTTCATGTATTTATAGAGGCTTTGTAGACGATGTGGGGCAAACGAAAGTTGTATGTTATGTCATGGTGGCCCTAACGGCCAAGTTTCATATTTGTAGGTGTTTATCATCACACATTTTCCATGACTTATGCCATTAGCATCTTGCATCTATTTGTGATATTGATAATCATGGAATTACTTGCGCATGAGTTTACAGGGATAAAAATTGGTTCTCTCGGGGACTCAAAGGCTTCGGGTGCCATGTACGCCCCAATGGGAATTGAGGCGTGACAAAAGTGGTATCAGAGTGGGTCGTCCTAGAGTGTCTACAAAGCCGTGTCTGAGTATATCAGAGCGGGTCATCCTAGGGTGTCTACAAAGCCGTGTCTGAGTAGAGTCTTGCTTATGGATGTGTTGTGCACCATATTTATAAGTAGGAGGCTACGGGATATTTAGAGGTTGTTTCTTTCCTTCATTTCTAGATCGTGCATTAAAGCCAAAGTTATAGGTGGAATCTTTTCTGACCGTTGAAATTGTTTTTATTATATTATAGTAAAATGCCGATGACAAGAAGAGAAAGGGGTAAAAGTAAGAGGTTAGACAGAATTGCAGAAGAAGGAACTAGCAGAGTCCCGCCTGAACCAGTTAATCAAGACGGTGCTGAACAAGAGTTTGCATCACAAGCTTCTTCTACTTTTCCAGTTTCAGAAGAGTCAAGAGGAAGAGAAGTACCTACAGAACCACCAGTAAATACTACTGACCAGGACTTCAAGAATGCAGTATAGATATTAACCCGAATAGTTGCTGCACAGGTTTAGGGACAGGTTGGTCCAGCGTCAGGTGATGATAGTGCAGCTAGAGCAGCTAGTAGACGGACACAGGATTTTCTAAAATTAGACCCTCCTACCTTTACTGGATCAGATCCGAATGAAGACCCGCAAGATTATATAGATCAAATCCAAAGGGCTTTGGAGGTTATGCACGTGTCCGGTGTGGAAACGGTCGAGCTTGCAGCCTATCGATTGAAGGGTGAACCTATACTGTGGTACAAAGATTGGAAACGGTCGAGGGGCATTGATACACTCCCAGCTAGTTGGGAAGAATTTAAAATGTCATTCCTTGATCACTACCTCCCCTATGAGGTCCGAGAGGCTCGTGCAGACCAGTTCTTGAATCTGCGACAGGGTAACATGAGTGTTAGAGAGTACAGCCTCAAGTTTAATTCCTTGGCCCGGTATGCTCCGTACGTGGTAGCTACGATGACCGATAGAGTTCACCGGTATGTGGACAGACTGGAACCATATTTGGTCCGAGATTGCACAATTGCTGTGTTGAACAGGGATATGGACATAGCTAGTGTCACGCCCCAACTTCCAACGGGATGTGATTGGCACCCGTAGCCGATAAGGCCCGAGAGAACCAACCTTTGCCTACGTTCATTCGTATGCATATCTTCGTATGAACCTTATGAAACCATATGCAACTATGCGGAAAACTTGAACATGGAAACAGATGCTATACATATATTTATTTAGGAAACTTGGCCGTTGAGGCCATTAAGTCAAAACAGACATTCGTTTCTACATACTCGTCTCTTACATCCATATACCCACATATGTCTACAAAAGCCTCTAACAGATGCATCAACAAGACCAACCTACAGTCGGGACAAGTCCCCGCTTTATACATTTTATATAACATCACAATAAGTATACACCTATGACTTGGAAAGTCCCGAAGCAACTGGGGCTCACCAAAGATCCGCAATGTCAACCTATAAAGAAGGTCTACTAGTGCCTGCACCTGCAACATGTAAGGTAATTCCCCCGAGGGGGTCAGTACGAAGAATGTACTGAATATGTAAGGCTCATAAGAAATTCATCATACATAATAACAACAATAATGGAAGCAATATAAGAAAACAAAAATGTGAATAAACTCTCTTTCCGTATGTGGGAAACCATGTATATTACGTTCTTTACTCCTCTTGTCTTCATCTTTTATTCATCTTTATTGTTGTACCCATGCTAGGCTATTCTGTCGCCCCTGGGATGAGATTAACCCATGCTAGGTACTTTGACCCCTGGGATGTTATGTGAACCCATGCTAGGCTTTCGTGTCGCCCCTGGGATATCATTAACCCATGCTAGGCTTATCGCCCCTGGGATGTTATATTAACCCATGCTAGGCTTTCGTGTCGCCCTTGGGATGTACCATCATAACCCATGCTAGGCTTTTATATCGCCCCTGGGATGTATCGGGATCGACCCATGCTAGGCTTCTCTGTCGCCCCTGGGATTCCACCCGTGTTATTGGGATCGACCCATGCTAGGTATTTAACCCCTGGGATACCACCCATGATTACTTCTTAATATACACCTCTTATTTCTCTTGTTATTCTTACTTCCATTCTTAAGAGTGATTGAGATATTGAAGATCATGACATAATAGGAATCACACATATGTACTTCTTCACTCTTGCTTCATGAGATTGACATCGTCACTTATGGGGAATAGATATATTAACTTGCACCTCACTTCTCTTATTACTCTTATGAGATCTTATGAGATTGGTACTTTTACTTATAAAAGATTGATACAAAGATAATCATCATAATTGAGGACTTGGAACATGTCATGATTGGAAAAATACTATTCAAGAATAAATAGGTTCTCTTATGTTTTTACTCTCTTGAGATCGTTCATTTAGGAATGATAACGTTATGACATTTTTGGAACTTCACTCAATGAACAAGAGGCAAACGAGTCATCATGCGTTTAACCATGTTGCAGAAGGATATGGAAAAAGGAACCTTACATACCTTGTATTCGTACTTACGATTACACAATCTTAGACGTGCATACGATAGTCTCGCTCCGTCCTTATGTTTTGTTCTACAACATAAATACATGACGGAACCAACATTAACCACCAATCACCTTACAATAGCATACAATAACAACAAGTCACATGTTTAGCTTTAACATGTCATTTCCCCCTTGACAATACCACCTACGAAATCATTATACCAATAATCCCACAATATTCCATACATTTACCAACACATGATAACCAATAGCATGCCACACCAAGTTCATAGTTTACACTTCTCCATTATCACAACATCACAAATATGTCCTCACTTTACTTCAATACACCTCACAACAACAAATCGGCCAAAATCCCATAATATACCCTTATATGAAAATAACAAGTTTAGGACCATAATAACACCATACATGTTGTTATTTTATCCATACCATGCTTTTTCATCAAGACTACAAGTCATAATCCAAGTTACAATCCCATGGATTTCACATCTTTTACCAAAACACAAAACACCATATCCAACACTTCCAAGCATAACCAACATGATATACATGATCACTCATGCTTATAATATGTTAATCCATAATAATAATCACTTACCTAGGCTTGAAGGATGATGATCTTTCTCCAAAAGTAGCTTAGGGTTTGAAGAACCAAAGAAGCTTTCTTGAGACTTTTCTAGAAAAAGATAGAAAAAGCATGTGTGTTTCCCTTGAATAAAAATCTGATTTTTGGGGCCTTTATATAGACTCTCTTGGTCATCCTTAGCCACTAATAATGCATGTAACACTAGGTCTAGAGGGTCAATGGAAGAATGGGTCAATTTGACCCATTTTGGCCCATGTCTTCTTCTCATTTTGGGCCTCTTTTGAGCCCAATTCACTTGATCCAACAAAATCCATAATTTCTCATGTTTAATTCATTTCATACGTGTTGCGACAATATTCCCACTCATGCAATTCATACTCGTAGCCTCAAGTCCAAACACAAGCAATTCTAGCCACATATGGCCTATTTTGCCCAAAAGGGTAAAATCGTCATTTTGACTCCGAATTCGTCCTCGAGTAATTTTATCATACCAATATAATATTTCACTCATGTCATGTATATTCTCATGATTGTAGAAGAAACGTAACAAAAATCGGCTCAATACGTCCCCGGATACCCTTGGGACTTAAGAAAAATTCCAACTTTTGAAAGGTGGCCAATCCCAGCGTGGCACGCTACCTGGCGCGCCCCCTTGCTGCCTCTGGGCTGGAAATTTCAGCCCAGAGCGGCGTGGCACGCCCCTGGGCGCGCCTAGCCCAAATTTTTTTTTTTTTTTTTTTGGACGTTCATACAATATCAATAGTCCATCAAAACCAATACAAAATATACACTTATTGCTCTCAAAACCAAGTTAGACATGGTTCAAATATGACATATATATCACCAAGCAAATAGGGTCAAAAAGGTACGGGGTGTTATATTCTTCCCCCCTTAGAAACATTCGTCCTCGAATGTTAACGATATCGTTTCCATTACGACAAATACATCTCTCTCTTAGCATACACAGACATAGACACTTAATGCTCATAAATACTTACTTGTTATGACTCCACTCCCACACTTTGCACTTTTTTTTTTTTCATCCTTTTGAAACAAATATGGTTACGTCACTTTCATCCTATTTTGTTTTCTCAACCTCTCATGCGATCTCTTCGACTTGTTGATTTCTCCAAAAAAAATTCTTATAAAATGTACGTCTGTATTTATTAACCTTCACACTTGTCGGTTTAGACTCACCATCTCTATTTTTCCCTAGTGAGGTACTCCAAACTTTGTTTATTTATGTCCAATGGGAACAATCTGAAAAGAAATTCTTATACACTTTCGACAATTTCACATGACATGTAGTATAGGGTCAATTTTTCCTTCTTCCTTTCATAAATAACGCTTTGAAGAGTACTTCATCATCTACGCATGCAAATATCGACCATACCATTTCGATATAGACCAACTTTTCTGATAGAAATATTCCATTGACTTAACTAATAACTCCGGTGTTCCATTGGAGTAACATACGATAGAGTAGTTATATATACATCATGAAACTTAGTAATATCCCTAACTACCGGTACCGTCATCAGGAGTTGCCTCTTCGTTCTGTCGGTCTACTAGAGCATAGGTACGATTTTGGGCCCCACTGGAACTAGCTGCTCCTCTCATATCTCTACCACGACCCATAAACTGAACGCCTCTGCCTGGGGAAGGAACCGATGCTGATGATACAGCGGTTGATCCCGCAGGTCGTGCTATACCACTCGCACCCCTTTGTGGGCATTCTCTCATTATGTGCCCCTCTGTGCCACACCAAAAACAAGCATTTGTCCCCAACCGGCATTCACCTAAATGGTACCTTCCGCAACGCTGACACGGAGGACGAGAAAATCCTACTGTCTGTGAACCCTGCACTCTACTATTCCGTCCAGATGGACCACCTCTAGACCCTCGAAATTGGGAGTGGGCACCCGCTGTGGAATAAGAGAATGAAGGTCTAGGCGGTAACATTCGAGATCCAGATTCTCCTGGGGACACCATAGACTGCCCCATAGATCTCGCCCTTTTTGCTGGCCCTTCCTCAAATTTCTATATCCTCTTTCTCTGCCTTTGGTCTTCCATCTTTTGTGCGAAGGCCTGAATCCTCGCTATATCCATATCTCGATTTAGGGCAGCGATAGTACAATCCCGTACCAAATAAGGCTCTAATCTGTCCACATATCTATGTACTCTATCTTCCATCGTGGCCACCACATTTGGAGCATATCGTGCCAAGGAGTTAAACTGCAAACTGTACTCTCTAACACTCATATTTCCTTGACGTAAATTTAAAAATTGATCCGCACGAGCCTCACGAATCTCGTAGGGAAGATAATGATCAAGAAATGCTGTTTTAAATTCTTCCTAATTTGGTGACATTGCACCAATACCACGAGACTTCTTCCAATCTTCATACCACAATATCGCCTCACCCTTCAGTCTATAAGCTGCCAACTCAACCGTTTCCACCCCGGACACATGCATAACCTCCAAAGCTCTCTGAATTTGATCCACGAAGTCCTGTGGATCTGCTTTCAAGTCTGACCCAGTGAATATAGGAGGGTCCAGTTTCAAGAAATCCTGTGTCCTGCGACTTGCCATTCTAGCCGCATCATCATCATGTGTCATTGTGCCAGCTCGTCCCTGACTTTGTGCCGCCACTAACTATGTCAACATATGTACAGCATTTTTAAGACCCTGGTCAGTGGTATTCATTGGCGGTTCTGCAGGTACTTCTCTACCTCTTGGCTCTTCTGGAGCTGGAAAAGCAGAGGAAGACTGCGATGCAATCTCGGCGTCAGCTCTACCTTGACTCGCTTGGTCAGGTGGTAATCTACTCATTCCTTCTTCAGCAGGCACATCCACCTGCTTCCCTTTACCTCTACCTCCTCTCGTGATTGGCATTTTAACTATACCAAAGAAAAACAATCACTATGATCAGGTCCAATTCAACTTACAACACCGGCTCTATTGCACGATCTAGCATGAAGAAATGAAACAACATCCTAAATGCCCCGTAGCCTCCTGCTCATAAATGTGGTGCACAACACATCCATGAACAAGACTCTACTCGGACACGGCTTTGTAGACACCCTTAGAACGAACTGCTCTGATACCACTTTTGTCACGCCCCAACTTCCAATGGGACGTGATTGGCACCCGTAGCCGATAAGGCCCGAGAGAACCAACCTTTGCCTATGTTCATTCGTATGCATATCTTCGTATGAACCTTATGAAACCATATGCAACTATGCGGAAAACTTGAACATGGAAACAGATGCTATACATATATTTATTTAGGAAACTTGGCCGTTGAGGCCATTAAGTCAAAACAGACATTCGTTTCTACATACTCGTCTCTTACATCCATATACCCACATATGTCTACAAAAGCCTCTAACAGATGCATCAACAAGACCAACCTACAGTCGGGACAAGTCCCCGCTTTATACATTTTATATAACATCACAATAAGTATACACCTATGACTTGGAAAGTCCCGAAGCAACTGGGGCTCACCAAAGATCCGCAATGTCAACCTATAAAGAAGGTCTACTAGTGCCTGCACCTGCAACATGTAAGGTAATTCCCCCGAGGGGGTCAGTACGAAGAATGTACTGAATATGTAAGGCTCATAAGAAATTCATCATACATAATAACAACAATAATGGAAGCAATATAAGAAAACAAAAATGTGAATAAACTCTCTTTCCGTATGTGGGAAACCATGTATATTACGTTCTTTACTCCTCTTGTCTTCATCTTTTATTCATCTTTATTGTTGTACCCATGCTAGGCTATTCTGTCGCCCCTGGGATGAGATTAACCCATGCTAGGTACTTTGACCCCTGGGATGTTATGTGAACCCATGCTAGGCTTTCGTGTCGCCCCTGGGATATCATTAACCCATGCTAGGCTTATCGCCCCTGGGATGTTATATTAACCCATGCTAGGCTTTCGTGTCACCCCTGGGATGTACCATCATAACCCATGCTAGGCTTTTATATCGCCCCTGGGATGTATCGGGATCGACCCATGCTAGGCTTTTCTGTCACCCCTGGGATTCCACCCGTGTTATTGGGATCGACCCATGCTAGGTATTTAACCCCTGGGATACCACCCATGATTACTTCTTAATATACACCTCTTATTTCTCTTGTTATTCTTACTTCCATTCTTAAGAGTGATTGAGATATTGAAGATCATGACATAATAGGAATCACACATATGTACTTCTTCACTCTTGCTTCATGAGATTGACATCGTCACTTATGGGGAATAGATATATTAACTTGCACCTCACTTCTCTTATTACTCTTATGAGATCTTATGAGATTGGTACTTTTACTTATAAAAGATTGATACAAAGATAATCATCATAATTGAGGACTTGGAACATGTCATGATTGGAAAAATACTATTCAAGAATAAATAGGTTCTCTTATGTTATTACTCTCTTGAGATCGTTCATTTAGGAATGATAACGTTATGACATTTTTGGAACTTCACTCAATGAACAAGAGGCAAACGAGTCATCATGCGTTTAACCATGTTGCAGAAGGATATGGAAAAAGGAACCTTACATACCTTGTATTCGTACTTACGATTACACAATCTTAGACGTGCATACGATAGTCCCGCTCCGTCCTTATGTTTTGTTCTACAACATAAATACATGACGGAACCAACATTAACCACCAATCACCTTACAATAGCATACAATAACAACAAGTCACATGTTTAGCTTTAACATGTCATTTCCCCCTTGACAATACCACCTACGAAATCATTATACCAATAATCCCACAATATTCCATACATTTACCAACACATGATAACCAATAGCATGCCACACCAAGTTCATAGTTTACACTTCTCCATCATCACAATATCACAAATATGTCCTCACTTTACTTCAATACACCTCACAACAACAAATCGGCCAAAATCCCATAATATACCCTTATATGAAAATAACAAGTTTAGGACCATAATAACACCATACATGTTGTTATTTTATCCATACCATGCTTTTTCATCAAGACCACAAGTCATAATCCAAGTTACAATCCCATGGATTTCACATCTTTTACCAAAACACAAAACACCATATCCAACACTTCCAAGCATAACCAACATGATATACATGATCACTCATGCTTATAATATGTTAATCCATAATAATAATCACTTACCTAGGCTTGAAGGATGATGATCTTTCTCCAAAAGTAGCTTAGGGTTTGAAGAACCAAAGAAGCTTTCTTGAGACTTTTCTAGAAAAAGATAGAAAAAGCATGTGTGTTTCCCTTGAATAAAAATCTGATTTTTGGGGCCTTTATATAGACTCTCTTGGTCATCCTTAGCCACTAATAATGCATGTAACACTAGGTCTAGAGGGTCAATGGAAGAATGGGTCAATTTGACCCATTTTGGCCCATGTCTTCTTCTCATTTTGGGCCTCTTTTGAGCCCAATTCACTTGATCCAACAAAATCCATAATTTCTCATGTTTAATTCATTTCATACGTGTTGCGACAATATTCCCACTCATGCAATTCATACTCGTAGCCTCAAGTCCAAAAACAAGCAATTCTAGCCACATATGGCCTATTTTGCCCAAAAGGGTAAAATCGTCATTTTGACTCCGAATTCGTCCTCGAGTAATTTTATCATACCAATATAATATTTCACTCATGTCATGTATATTCTCATGATTGTAGAAGAAACGTAACAAAAATCGGCTCAATACGTCCCCGGATACCCTTGGGACTTAAGAAAAATTCCAACTTTTGAAAGGTGGCCAATCCCAGCGTGGCACGCCCCTGGGCGCGCCTAGCCCAAATTTTTTTTTTTTTTTTTTTGGACGTTCATACAATATCAATAGTCCATCAAAACCAATACAAAATATACACTTATTGCTCTCAAAACCAAGTTAGACATGGTTCAAATATGACATATATATCACCAAGCAAATAGGGTCAAAAAGGTACGGGGTGTTATAGCTAGAATACCGGCCTTTGCACAGAAAATGGAAGATCGGAGGCAACAGAGAAGAACACAAGGATATGATGAAGGGCCGTCGAAAAGGGCTAGATCTGTGGGACAGTCTGTGGCGTCCCAAGGAGAGTTTAGACCTCGGAGTTTTAATAGGCCGCCTAGACCCTCATTTTCTTATTCCACGGCAGGTACACCACCTCAATTTTGAGGGTCTAGGGGCAGTTATATTGGCGGAAGCAGTGTGGTTCGAGTTCCACAGACAGCAAGATTTTCTCAATAACCGTGTCATCACTGCGGTAGGTCTCATTTAGGTGAATGACGAATTGGAATGAATGTTTGATTTTTTTTGTGGTAAGCCAGGGCACATGGTGAGAGAGTGTCCATAGAGGAGCATGGGTGGTATAGCATGACCTACGGGATCAGCCGTTGCATCATCATCATCCGTGCCTTCCTTAGGTAGAGGAGCACAACCTATGGGTCGAGGTAGAGGTGCTAGAGTAGCAGCTAGTTCCAGCGGAACTCAGAATTGTATTTATGCGCTAGCTGACCGTCAGAATTCGGAGGCATCACCTGATGTAGTTACAGGTATCTTGTCCATATTCTCACATAATGTATATGCATTGATTGATCTGGGTTCTACATTATCATATGTTACTCCTTTGATTGCTGAAAAATTTGAAAGAACACCGAAATTATTAGTCAAGCCATTTGAAGTATCTACACCCGTGGGTGAATCTATTATAGCAAAGAGAGTTTATCATGATTGTATAGTCACTGTTTGTGGTTATGATACATTAGCCGATCTTATTGAGCTAGACATGATAGATTTTGATGTTATCATGGGAATGGATTGGTTAGCCTCTTGTTATGCCACGGTAGATTGCCGAGCTAAGAGAGTACAATTTTATTTTCCACCAAAGGATGTTCTTGAATGGAAGGGTAATGTGGGAGCAGCGAGAGGCAAATTTATTTCCTATCTTAAGGCTAGGAAAATGATATCCAAAGGATATATATGCCACTTAGTGAGAGTGCATGATATTGAAGCCAAACCGCCAACCCCTCAATTAGTTCCGGTGGTAAATGAATTTCTTGATGTAGTTCCTGAAGATCTTCCAGGTTTACCTCTAGAACGGGAAGTGGAATTTGGCATTGATGTGATTTCAGGAACCCAACCTATTTCTATTCCTCCATACAGAATGGCTCCAGCAGAATTGCGAGAATTGAAGGAGCAATTGAAAGACTTACTGGACAAAGGATTTATAAGGCCTAGTATGTCTCCATGGGGCGCACCGGTATTATTTGTACGGAAGAAAGATGGCACATTGAGAATGTGTATTGACTACCGATAATTGAATAAAGTAACAATCAAGAATAAATATCCCCTTCTCAGAATTGATGATTTATTTGATCAGCTACAGGGTGCTAAATGCTTTTCAAAGATTGATTTGAGGTTGGGTTACCACCAAGTCAGGGTTAGAGAAAGAGATATATCCAAGACAGCTTTCCGAACACGGTATGGACATTATGAATTTTTAGTTATGTCATTTGGACTAACAAATGCACCTACAATTTTTATGGATTTGATGAATAGGGTGTTCAAGCCATTTATAGACGTGTTCGTGATGGTATTTATTGATGATATTTTGGTTTACTCAAGATCACAAGAGGACCACGCTAATCACTTACGGCAAGTGTTACAGATTCTTCGCGACCGTAAGTTATATGCAAAGTTCTCTAAATGTGAGTTTTGGTTGAAATCTGTGGCATTCTTGGGTCATATTTTATCGGATGAAGGAATATGGGTTGATACCCAGAAGATAGAGGCGGTGAAGAATTGGCCAAGACCTACGACGCCTACAGAAATTCATAGTTTTCTTGGTTTGGCCGGTTATTATAGAAGATTTGTCGAACGGTTTTCTTCTATTTCTGCACCATTGACAAAGTTAACTCACAAAGTAACTAAATTCCAGTGGAATGATGCATACGAAAGGAGTTTCCAAAAGCTGAAGGATAAATTGACTTCTACACCTGTATTAGTACTTCCGGAGGGCACAGAAGGCTACGCAATATATTGTGATGCTTCAAAAGTTGGTTTAGGGTGTGTATTGATGCAGTACGGTAAAGTTATAGCCTATGCTTCACGACAGTTGTGGCCACATGAGAAAAATTATCCCACACATGATCTTGAATTAGCAGCGGTGGTTTTTGCTTTAAAGATATGGCGTCATTATTTGTATGGAGTTCATGTTGATATCTATACTGATCACAAAAGTTTGCAATATATCTTTAAGCAGAAGGAACTCAATTTGAGGCAACGAAGGTGGTTAGAACTCTTAAAAGACTATGACATTGATATTCTCTATCATCCAGGCAAAGCAAATGTGGTAGCTGATGCATTGAGCCGCAAGGAAGTAGAAAGCACTAGTGGCCAGCTGACTAAAAAGCAAGAGATAATCAAAGATCTACATCAACTAGCCAGCTTGGGAGTTCGCCTTATTGAATCTCCAAATGAAGGGGTTAATGTGCAAAATGCAACGGAATCCTCCTTAATAGCTGAAGTCAAAGAGAAGCAGTTTGCGGATTCTATGTTATTGCAGTTGAAAGAGAATGTACAACAGGGTCTGACTACGGCCTTTGATCTTACACAAGAAGGGGTACTTCAATGCCAAGGAAGATTATGTGTACTGGATGTAGATGAGCTGAGGAGATGAATTATGGCAGAGGCGCATCATTCGCGCTATTCTATTCATCCGGGTGCTACTAAAATGTACCATGATTTAAAAGAAGTGTATTGGTGGGGAAATATGAAGAAGAACATTTCAGAATTTGTCGCTCAATGCCCGAATTGTCAACAAGTAAAAGTAGAGCATCAAAAACCAGGAGGTTACATGCAATGTATCAATCTTCCAGTCTGAAAATGGGACATGATTAACATGGATTTCATCACAGGTTTGCCTCGTACACTGTGGAAATTTGATTCCATATGGGTGATTGTTGACAGGCTTACCAAATCAGCACACTTTTTACCTGTCAAGACCACATATACAGCTGAAGATTATGCGAGGTTGTATATCAAGGAGATAGTTCGGTTACATGGCGTTCCCATATCTATTATATCCGACAGAGGGGCTCAATTTACTGCTCACTTTTGGAGGTCTTTCCAGCAGAGTTTGGGAACTCAAGTGAATTTGAGTACAACTTTCCATCCCCAAACAGATGGGTAGGCAGAACGTACCATTCAAACACTTGAAGATATGCTACGAGCGTGCGCATTAGACTTTAAAGGCAATTGGGATGATCATTTACCTCTTGTGGAATTTGCCTATAACAATGGCTATCATTCAAGTATCAAGATGGCTCCTTACGAAGCATTATATGGGAGAAAGTGTAGATCACCTATAGGATGGTTTGAAGCAGGTGAAACTGCTTTAGTTGGACCGGATCTCGTTCATCAAGCTATGTAGAAAGTTAAAGTGATACAACAACGATTACAGACAGCCCAAAGCCGTCATAAGTCATATGCTGATGTTAGAAGAAGAGGGCTTGAATTTGCTATAGGTGATTGGGTATTTTTAAAGGTATCACCAATGAAAGGGGTGATGAGATTTGGAAAGAAAGGAAATCTAAGTTCATGTTACATAGGGCCATATGAAATTATCTGGAGATTTGGTCAAGTGGCGTATGAATTAGCATTGCCCAAAGAATTCTCTGCAGTTCATCCAGTATTTCATGTTTCGATGATTAGAAAATGCATAGGGGATCCATCTCAAATTGCTCCCATCGAGGATGTACAAGTTACGGAGGATCTCAGTTATGAAGAAGTGCCCATTGCAATTCTGGATAGACAAGTCAAGAGGTTAAGAAATAAAGATGTAGCTTCCGTAAAAGTGCTTTGGAGGAATCAACAAGTAGAAGAACTTACATGGGAAGCTGAAGAAAAAATGAAAGCGAAGTACCCGTATTTATTCCAAACCGAAGAGAAGGTCCAAGACGCCGAATTGAAGTAATGACAAGTAAGTATATATGAGCATTATAAGTATGGGACAATATGACGAATGTATTTAGACTTAAATTTGTTTGAGTTAATTACTACTACTACTAACATTCGAGGACGAATGTTTTTAAGGGGGGGAAGGGTGTAACACCCCGTATATTTTCGAACTTATCCGACTACCTTAATGTTTATGGAATTATTAAGACTTGTGATAGTTGGTGTATTACTCACTAATTCTCTTGGGCTGAATTAATTTTGTGCAAATGGGCTCAATTAAGGCCCAAATATTAAACAAAAGACATGGCCCAAAAAAGGGGAAAATGATCCATTCATCTTTGACCCAAGTAGACACCTCATATTTGACCCAAGTTTGGATAAGGATGAAATAAATAAGGCTGAAAAATCAGCTCTTAATCACCACAACACACTTGCAAAGTCTAGAATTTCCCAAGATATTTGTCTCTTCTCTCAAACCCTAAGCAATCATCCCTTTTGGACAAGATCATCTCTTTGCAAGACTTGATAAGTGTTTATTCTTATGGTTTAATATATTATATGCATAATAGGGTGTTTAAATCAGGTTGGTTATGTTTAATAAGTGTTGGGCAGTCCACTTATTGGTAAAACAGTCCACTTTTGCTTCTTTGATAAGGGATTTGCCTTCTATGTGGTTTAAACTTGAAAGGGGACTTAAGTTCTTGAAGGAATTGAATTATATGGATGAAATTTAAGCATATTTAAAGTGTGGTGCTGTCCCTAATTCGATACTTTTGTGTATGGATTGATGGAAATGTTTTTACGCAATTGTGCATGGAACGTTTGGCGTAGTGAAAAGAGAATATTTTCTTGTTATGTTAAAGTGAATTCTAAAATTGTGTGGGCTGGTTTTGGTATATTGTTGTGAAAGGTATTTAGGTGACTTTATGGGATAAATATGTGGAGTTGTATTGAGTCGAAAATGTAAAGTAGAAACTTGGTGTAAAATCCTATCGGTTTGTGATGTCTACGGCGATATGTGGACTGTTTTGGTGGTGTGTAGACTGATTTGGTGTTGTTATTTTGCTAAAGCAGTAAGTTATAGTGTAATGTGGTGGAATAATGTTATTTGGTAATATAATGAAGGGGGGGAGTGATGCACCATGTGTTTTGGAGGTTGGACAGTTTTTACTTTCCGTTAAGCACCTACTTACCGTCTTGTGAACTTGTAATGTAGTTAGTGGTTAATATAAGCTTCATTATGTACTTGTGTGTAGAGTAGACGTAAAGAGAAAGCTGGAGTGTTGTATTCACGAATAAGATTGTGTATCCATATTGGGGAATTAAGGTATGTAAGGTTACTCTTTCCGTATCCTTCTGCAACACATAGTGTCACATTGTCATTATACTTGTTCCATTACGAAATGTTCAAAGGTATCCCATTTAAAAGGAAACGGGTGGCAACTCAAAGGGGCGAAAGCCTAGCTAGAGGCGATCCCGATTATTATGTTATTTCCCACTGATCAGTTGGGCCCGGGCATTACATGATTGATGATGAAGTAAACTAAAGTAATGTAAAAAAAGCAATGTATATGATCCCACATGTATACCTTATGGTAGTTTATCTACATGATGCGTTCACTTGTACTTGATTCCGTTAAAATTCCTATATCTCATACAGTTAGTTATAGCCTTACATACTTAGTACATTCTTCGTACTGACGTCCCTTGTGGGACTTACCTTATTTGCTGCAGGTACAGGTACTAGTAGGCCTCCACAGTAGGACTTGGATATTTCTGCGGATTGTAGGTGAGCTCCAGGTTGCTTCGGGGCTTTTCGAGTCCTATGTATATGTTGGTTTTGGTATTTTATCACAGTTGTGTAAAGCGGGGACTTGTACCGACGTTAGGATGGTTGTGTTCATGTATTTATAGAGGCTTTGTAGACGATGTGGGACAAACAAAAGTTGTATGTTATGTCATGGTGGCCCTAACGGCCAAGTTTCATATTTGTAGGTGTTTATCATCACACATTTTCCATGACTTATGCCATTAGCATCTTGCATCTATTTGTGATATTGATAATCATGGAATGACTTGCGCATGAGTTTACAGGGATAAAAATTGGTTCTCTCGGGGCCTCAAAGGCTTCGGGTGCCATGTCCACCCTAATGGGATTTGAGGCGTGACAACATGACTGCCATATAACGTCATTTCACCCTTCACTACACCATTCACTGCATTACCATACCAACAACATGCGACACATCAACTAAGACATCATAAACCAATAGCATTTCACACCAAGTTTATACTTTCCACTTCCCCTTCAATACAATGTCACATTTACCTCACTACGTCACGTAAACACCTTTCACAACAACACATTAAAGACAATACATAATTGATACCATTCAAAATACCTCTGGGTTACTCCTTTAAAGTCATTCAAAAGGTACCATAAGTTGATAATTGCATCCAAAAAGGGTATAGGGGCTTTGTGGAGGTCAAAGAGATGCAAAAACAATCGAAACGGGGTTCTGGGCTGACCTGCGAAGCCAACTGCGCCTTCAGGTGGGTGAGGTACATCTGCAGGTGACCATTGGTCTGGTCCAGGGCCACCTACGTTGGCATCTGCGCCCGCAAGTGCCCTGCACGCGAGGGCTGGTGCCCGTTTCAGCCTCCAGGGGTCATTTTCGGGTCCTTTTCTGCAATGAATGGTCCATGGTCATAATTAATCTTCTCTTTTCATATTTTAAGTTATCTTGGATACCAACGAACAGCCATGGTTTCACAACGCACATAAACATCACCAAACTATGTTTTCCTTTCAATAGACCACCAATTCCATGCACAATTTTCACAACATAAATTCCAAATATTATACACAAAGAGAAAGCAAGTTAAGGGCATAACTAAATCATACATGTTGATATTTCATCCACACCATTCACTTCCATCAAAACCTCAAGTCTCTTTTCAAGTTCAAGTCACATAGATGACACATCTTTTAGCAAAAAGCAAAAGTGAACCACTCAACACCTTTAGACATAACCATCATGATCTACACAATCTCTCATGCATATAATATATTGAATCACAAGAGTAAACAATTACCCAAGCTTGCAAAGTGATGATCTTGTCCAAAAGAGATGGTTACCTTAGGGTTTTAGAGTAGAGAGAAAATATCTTTTTGGTGGAAAAGTCTAGAAATTGCATGTGTCTTTTGTTGATTAAAAATCTGATTTATGGCCTTATATAGTGCCTCATGGTCATCATTAGCCAACCACTTAGTCAATAATTGAGGGTTTACTTTGGTCAAAGAAAGAATGGATCATTTACCCATTTTTGGGCTAAGTCTTTTGCTCAATTATTGGGCCTTTATTGAGCCCATTAACACATGTGAATTCAGCCCACTACAATTAATGTATAATACCCCAACCATCTCATGTTTAAATAATTTCATAAATGTTACGGTGGTCTCATAGGTTCGAAAATGTACGGGGTGTTACACAGCTCCCATCCAGTATGCTTAATGTCCAGTGTTTCCAGTACATAGGTAATCAAATGACACCTGTCCACTCTTAAATCCTAAGGTCACAATCTATTTAATTAACACACCCACCTAAGCCATGGTTTAAGGAACAAACCTGAATAATATGGTAAGCTAGATACATCCAAAAATTATTTCCTTGTGGCATCAAGATACTATATCTCAAATCTCAAATCTCAAGATAGGACCCATGGGGGATTTGGAATAAATATGCATGTATATCATATCAACCCCTAACTCGGATATTTTTATCCTGATAAAGGCAAACAATGCTCAATAAGGTCTATAAGAACAATTCAAACCCCCGCACGGGCATCATATCTAGAATAAAGGCATTTAAATGCACAAATAAGGCCAATGATGTCAAATAAGGCCCCCATACGGGCAACATGCAATATCAAATATTCACAATTCAATGACAATAAGAATATAAGCCCCCAAAGAGGCACACAACAGTAATAATAATCTCAAAATACCATTTCCATAGTTATTCTCCCCAACCTATAGCATGTTTTACTTATTTATTGAATACCCAACTCAATCTGAAGGAAGTTAAGCCATAACCTACTTCGAAACGATGAAATTCGAGCCTAAAATCCTTTATCACAACACTTTCCTCTTTTGAGCGGTCTCAGAATAAACTAAAACATACAAATATAGTATCTACGCATTAAAACAAAGCCAACAATATCCATATTGACCATATTTAAGACAGGTCGAAAACGGACTCGAAAAATGAGTTTAAAAATGAGAGGGGTAAACCCAAAATTTTATTTTATAAATAAATTCCCAAAGGTTTTAGGAATATACATTTGAAAACCCATGCAAAAATGAGAGAAAAAAGAGGTCCAGATTGAAGAAAAACTATTTTAAAGCTTTACCGGTAAAACCTCAAAATCCCATTTCAAAATCATGATTAAAAGGTGTTTTTGAAGATGTAATCAATGGGAAATAACGGGGATATGAGTTTAGAGATTACACAAACAAAATACGATGAATAAACCCTCTAAAATCTCCTTTCACGAAACTTGGAGTTCAAAAAATGGAAGAAATTCGCAAAAATGAGGTATTTATAGTGTTCTGTGAACAGTACCTCACAAATGGGGTCAACCCTTCTCGTTTGCAAGGGTCAACTTTGACGGGCCAAAAGTTTTACCTTCATGTTTGCATCCAAGGCTTCACTTTTGTGAAGGCTGATGAGTCAGGCCTTCGCGTTTGCGACAGCTTCGTCGCGTTCGCGAAGAAGGAAAGATACCCAACCCGGACTCGGTTGCCCTTCGCGATCAAAGCCACCACCTCACAATCTCGATAAAAGGAAAATTTCCTTCTCTGTATTTACGGCCTAGGATCCACGATCACAAAGAAGGCTCCATACACCAGATATCAGTTGTGCACCAGCTGAATTTGCATGTTACAACGTCTTTAAACGGACCCTCAGGATATATTCGGGACTCCACAGAAAAAAACCATATATGCTAATATTTTATTTTCAACATTCCAGACTCAATAGCGACGTCGGATTTTTGAAAAAAGATCATTTTCAAAAATTTAACCCCCAGGACCCCTTAAAGCTAAATTTTCAAACGAAGGGTCAAAATGCAAAACAAAGTTCTCGAATCTGAACCAATCCTGCTACTAACCCAAATTCAATATTTCGAATCTAATAGAACTATCCAAATCACCAACCAATACTTAGAACATCAAATATTGACCAAAGTCAACTATAGAGATTTCAAAGCATCTAAAAACCACAAACTCACCCAAATCATTCCCGATCGTATCGAAAAATGTGTCAACCATCCCCACATCTCAAAATCAACATGTAGCAACTACGAGGAAAGGGAAAAATGATCAAAACACATAAAAAAAAAGTTCACAAATCAAGTCAGTACAATTCCTTTGCGTAGAGACTTGAAACACTCCAAATCTATTAAAATCATGGTGTACAAGAGAATTCATGGATATCCATATTGCAATATAGAAGTTCTGGTTCAAATCGGATAAAAAAGTAAACCTCCAAGAACCAACGTCAAATTGGAATTTTCTTTCAAAATCTCTATATCCGTAAGAAAAGTAACTCAAATATAAAATTTCATCAAAAATGGAGTTCGAATTGGACCTCAAATCTACAAAATACATTTTCTTAACTTCGGGAGAAAAATCCTCAAATTCCATTACTCATACACGGTAAATTGATGAAATAAATAATAATCCATAAGGAAAATACCAAAAGAGGGATTAGAAACTTAACTCCACAAATAAATCGGAAAGCCTCTGAAAATCCTCCTAATCCGTCTCAAATTATCCCAAAATTGGATTATGAAGCTTAAGTTTGAAAATGGGATTTAAATTCTATATCGATATATTTCCTTATTTGTGAATGTGAGTTACTTGTAGCAATCATAGTATTGACCCAACCAATACCTTCACAATTGCAAGGTCCACCCACCCACCCCCTTTGCAAATGTGGTGGTCCTCTCGTGATCGCTGAGAAGGACCACTGATCTAGATGACAAAAATAGGATAAATAGTTCAAGTCTCGAATCATACCCTCAAAACTTTTTTAGACCTGTAACACCTCAAACTTTCAGGTAAAGATTTGAACCATTCTACGTTAGTAGATAGGACCGTACATAAAAAATTTTGTATGAGTTTAGTAAGGTCAAACTTCAACCAAGCATGTCTCTAGAAATATAAAGTGTAAACTAGTGAATTATTTATATAATTAAAGTTCTTTGAATCTATTTTCCAAAGCATCAAAACGTTTGTCAATCCGAGTTTTGTACAAGAAGTTATGTACCTTTAAGAAAGAACTGGCAGTGGTGCTCGTCCACCCGCTTGCAAAGAGAGCAAGCTAGTGTCCCAGGGCAATTATATGTGTGGTGAGGCAGCAAAATGAGGACCAAAAATGATCTTGAGAGCATGCGTCAGAATGCACAGGCAAGGCAGCACACACTGCTGGGCACACAAAGCATCCTCTATGATGTGCTATCCCTACAGTATTTTAAGTGAGTTTTTCTACAATTTTAAGCCATTCTCTAGATTTCAAAATCCCATCTCGATTAATATCTCTTATCCAGTTTATCCCACATTAAGGTAAGTCTCTCCCATGTAATTCTAAGTGTTTGCAAGTAATTCTAACATCCTAATACAGATTCTTAACAAATTATACACCATAATCTTAGGGTTTTCAAGAAAATCCATAGCATGACTTCAGGAATGGATTATTGGAGTTCTTCCAAGATTAGGTATTTCTTAAAGTATTTTGGAGAGATTAAGTTATGTAAGGCTATTCTAATTCAAAAACCTCCTCAATTATAACCTCTTTATGTTTGGTTGTGTCACGACCCGAAATCCCATTCGGGTCGGACTGGCACCCAAAGCTGATATGGCCCGAGAGAACCAATCTTTGCTCGTGAACACTCGTATGCATAACCTCGTATGAACCTTACTATACCTCATGCAACTATGCGGAATTTATGGACATGGAAACATATGCCATATATATATATAAAACTTGGCCGTTGGGGCCATTACGTCAAAATGAGTGTACATATCTTACATTCATATACCCACATATGTCTACAAAAGCCTCTAACAGATGCATCTACAAGACCTACTTAAAGTCGGGACAAGTCCCCGCTTTATCTTTACAACATCAAAAATAATATACAACTGTAACTCGAAAAGCTCCGAACCAACTGGAGCTCACCAAAAATCTGCAAACGATCCACAGTCTACAGAGGAGGTATACTACTGCCTGCACCTGCAACATGTAAGGTAAGTCCCCCGAGGGGGTCAATACAAAGAATGTACTGAGTATGTAAGGCTATAAGAAACTGTATACATAAATACTTCATGAAATCGAGCGTAAGAGAATAGTCAATATGGATAGACCTCCGTTCTGAATAGGTGGAACCATGTTCATTACTTCCATTATTCTCATTACTTAATCATCCATTCTTATCATCATCATTCTTATAACAACATTCATAATTATATATTCATGTAAGGAACATACTCTCATTTCTTTTACAACTATCTTCATTACTGTTCATCCAACTAGTTAGTAGTTCATAATATAATACCGGACATCCAGCTGATCAGTGGGCTATAATATAAACCGGACATCCAGCTGATCAGTGGGCCATAATAAATAAATATAATAATAATATCAGACTTCCAGCTGATCAGTGGGCTATAATATAAATCGGACATCCATTTGATCAGTGGGCCATAATAAATAAATATAATAATACCATAACATGATATTGGGATTTTTCCTCCGAGCTTATGCCCTTTTGATTGGATCCATACTCAATGAAACATAAAACAACCATGCGTACATTACTACTAGGCGTACTTTTTTCCTTTTCATTGATGTGAGAATGATACACTACTTCATCCTTTTACTTTCATGAGATTGATTCATTCACTTATGAGAGATTGCTACAATGATAATCATAACCTTATTAGAACTTGGAACATATCATTATCGGAACTTGGGTCATCATATTGTTGGAACTTCCCTCTATTATCTTCCTTTACTCTTGCGACCAACAAACATACATAACTTAGTTTCTTTCTTTTGAGAGATTGGTACTTTTGCTCTTGAGAGATTGATACATTGAGGATCGTGATACTATTGGAAACACAAACACTTTACTTCACTCCTTAACTTCATGAGATTGGCTCCCTTACTTGTGAGAGATAGATATATTAACTCGCACATTACTCTTATGAGATCTTATGAGATTGGTACCCTTACACTTGTGAGATATTGGTACACACATAATTATAATATTGCTAGACTTTGGAACATGACATGATTGGAAAATGCTTTTCAAGAGTAAATAGATTCTCTTTATATCTTACTCTCTTGAGATAGTTCTTTTTAGTAGTTACAACATTATGAGAGCATTTGGAACTTCAGTCAATGAATAAGAGATAAGTGAATCACAATTCATCTAAGAATAGGACATATGACTAACAATATATCTCAACCTAAACTTGGGTACTTTAGAACACTTCGGACATGAGTAAGTACCATAACAAGGTGAATACTCTATGTTGCAGAAAGATACAGAAAGAGTAACCTTACATACCTTGTATTCCCAATGTGAATACACATTCCTATATAACAATCCAGCTTCTTCCTTACGTTTTACTCTACAACACAAGTACATTACGAAGCTCAAGTCAACCATTAACTATGTTACAAGTGCATAAAACGACAATGGATTACATGACTACCATATAACGTCATTTCTCCCTCTTAAATTACCATTATTACATCACCAAACCAACAATACCATAACATGTCACACATCGACCAAGGCATCACAAACCAATAACATTTCACACCAACTTTACCCTTTATACTCCCATATTAACACTACGTCACAATTACTCCTTCAAGTCATCTCAATACCTTCCGTAACAACACATGAAAAATAATCCATAATTGATACCATACAAAAAACCTCTGGGATACTCCTTTAAAGTCATTTAAAAGGTATCACAAGTTGATAATTACATCCATGAAGTGTATAGGGGTTTCGGGGGGCCAAAGGGATGCAAATTTGAAGTTCTGGGCCGACCTGCTAAGCCAAATGCGCCCGCAGGTGGATGACCTGCATCCCCAGGTGACCTTTGGCAGTAGCCAAAGGCACCTGCATTGGCACCTGCGCCCGCAGATGCTTCGTCTGCGAGGGCGGGTGCCCATTTCGACCAAAAAGGGTCTCTTTTGGGTCTTTTTATGCAATGAATGGTCCATGATCATAAATAAACTCCTCTTAACATATTTTAGATCATCTTATATGCCAACAATCAGCCATGGTTTTACAACACACATGAACATCACTAAAACCACACTTTTCCTTCAATACACCACCAAATCCATGCACAATTTTGCAATAACAATTCCAAACATCATGCACAAGAATAAAACAAGTTAAGGACATAAACACATGTTAAATATTGTTATTTAATCCATCAAGTTCAATTCCTTCAAGATCACAAGTCTCCTTTCAAGTTACAAGACAAAACCCTTTATCAATTTAGCAAAAATAGACTATTTTGCACATAGTGAATTTCCCAATGCTTTATCAACATAACCAACATCATATACACCATATTACATGAATATAATATATTAAACCATGATAATAAACACTTACCAAGCTTGCAAGATGATTGTCTTGACCAAGGAGACGAGAGCTTAGGGTTTGAGTTGAGAGAAAAATGTTGTAGAAATTTCTGGAATTGGCATGAATGTTTTTGTTCAATAAAATCTGATTTTACCCCCTTATATAGTCCCCTAATGGTCCTTGATTTACCAAACACTTGTTCCAATCATGATATAGCAACTTGGTCTTGCAAGAATGGGTCAAGAATGGGTCAAATACCCTTTTTGGGCCATGTCTTGATTGTCTCTTTGGGCCTCCATTGAGCCCAATAGTTCAAGATTAATTTTGGCCCATCAAATTTAATGTATAATTCCTCAAAACTCCCATGTAATTAATTCCATTAATGTTTCGATAGTCAACTAGGATTCGGAAATGTACGGGGTGTTACAGGTTGATTCCTTTCTTGATGATGTAGGGTTATAGCGATAGACTTGGTAAACTTGTTAATTCCTCAGTTCTTGAAGTGTGCTGATGAAACCTCCTTGTTCTTGATCTTATCACATGAAATATCCTAGCTATTGAAATTTTATGATTCTTTTCATAAACTTGAGTTAACTTGTGAAACATACAAACTTATGAGATTTCCATGACCCTTAATGTATCAAAAGCTCTTTTTTGGTGACTATATAAAGTTAATGAATTCCAAATGTGACTTGGTTTTGAGACCCTTAAGTATGAATTTGTCCTTTTGCACAAAAGTTCTATTGCTATTGTTTCAAGTCATATGTATTAACTCATCTTTCATGTATCTGTTATTTAGTTACACTATAAACTCAATGAAATTGAAGTTACTCTCCAAATATTGATTCTTATTTAAGGTCTATGGGTCTTGTTTGAACTTATTTAACACATCTTACAATTTTAAAGTATTTATGAGAATTTAGTTTGATTTTTTTGAAAGATTGTTTTATGAACTCCTTACATGCATGACATTAGATTTTGAAAGAAAGTATTATTACACCAAAACTCTAAACTAGTATATGATTCAATATTTTCATTTGAATAGTAGCGTAAGGCCTCAAAAGTAAAATGTTTTATGATTTAGAGTGTAAGGGCTCACAAGCAGTATGTTTCATGATATAAATTTGAGCCAATGGCTCCACGACATGATTTTTAGCTTATTTTACTATTTACAATATGAGCATATAAATATTTTGAAAGAATTATTTAGCACCGAGGTAGGTATTGGGTTGAAAAGATCCATTACCTGAAACAGCCTAGTAGAATCATCAATAATCACACTCGACCTCGCCAACTTCAAATATTGACTTTTGTCAAACTTTTTGAGTTTCTAACTTCCAAAATTGAAAAACTTCCCAGAAATGCATTCGATCATGTTAGGAATTATGTCATCCATCCCCGCAAGTCATAAACAGCCAACCATAACTATGGGGTGGGTCCAACAGGAGAAAAGAAGCAAAAATTATAAAATAACCTTGAGGATCGTCACATCATCCATTACTAAAATACACGTTCATTCTGGAACATGAGGAGATAGAAAGTACATGAAAGCTGAAAAAATTGTGGATATCTACTCCATATCTATAACTTAGTCTTGCAAGTGGCCTCTTTAATTGGACAATTTCTCCACCATACCTTCACAGATGCTATCTCTTTGGTGGCGCTGGTTCTGGAATGTTGAGTCCCTTTTCATAAATCTCCTACCTTCATCACTTATATGTCACGATATTCAACCAGGAACCGTTGCACCAATACGATTCTTCAAAGATGAAAGCATGAGTCACACCTTTCTTCTTTGATTTGATTCGAGGAGAGTGAAAAATTGTTGTGTTTAATGATTGGGAAATAAATTAGGTCTTTTTAATTAAATAAGGCTTTTTGTAAACAAAAATACCATGGGGAATGATATTTACTAGTGGGAAGTGTTGAATGGTGAAGCAAACCACATCAGTTGTACTTATTTCCACTCGGCGTAGACTTAATATAAAATAGGAAAAAAGTGTTTAAGTGACTCAAATGTTGGATGGTAGCGGTGTTCAATAGGTACTAGTTTTAGTAGAGGTGTCTAAGTGAATTATATGAACAACTTTAAGGGGTCGTGCATGACTTAAGCCAAAAATATACATTCATCTCCAACAGTTTATGTTATTAGATGAGACAATGACTGTATACAATAAAATTTGAGTTGATAAAATAATAACCGGGACAAGAATATATCGCAATTATCGTATTATTTTATTTCAGTATGTGAGCATTACAATCTCTATTAATCCTCTGATTCTTCTTTTCAAATATAAATTCAAGGGCCTTTGAGATTGATCTTGAAATTGGTGGACTTGATCTTGACTGGTATTTGAAGTTGAGTGCTTGAATTCTTGAACTTGTAGCTTGTAGAGAAATCTGCAGTGTTTCATTTACGAGCTCTCTCTGGCTTCTTGTTAGAATTCTGGTCTCTTTTATGAATTATAGAGAACCCTATTTATAATTGTAGGATGGAGGAGTTATGGTAAGTACAAACTCTTTCCAGCCAATTAGATTGAACTGACATAGCCATATTTGATTGGTAGGAACATGTCAAGTTGTACACATGGCATGTTTTCATTAACCTTTGATTTCACTAAGCATGCTGCATCATTTTGATACCTGACATGATCCTATTGGCTTTTTCACTTGACTTGGCATGCCAAGTCATTCGACACATGGCACGACTAGCCCAGTAAAAATTTAACTTTAGTTAAATTCATATTTGTTTGACTAATAAGTTTTGAATTTAATACAATTCGAATTTCGTACGGATTTACATTTAATAAAATTTCATTTTGTACAATCACATACTTCCATATGATATTAGAGTAGATAGAGATCATCGTAAATTCGAGACTTACCACCACTATTTTTGATAACAAATGTAGACAAAACTTTCAACCCTTTTTTGGCCATGACTTTAATTTTTGGTCTCTATATATGATGAAACCAATCAAGTTCGAAAGGTCAGTGTTTTTGAGTTGTGGTTTTTAGTGCCCTCACCAATCAAGGCACGCTGCTGGGCATGCAAAGTGTCGTCTATGGCGTGCGATCCCTGCAGTCTTTTAAGTGCATTCTTCTATAATTTTTCATCCATTCTCAAGATTTTAAAATCCTAGATTAGGTCTTTCTTAAAGTATTTTTGGAGAGATTAAGGTATGTAAGGCTATTCTAATTCAAAAACCTCCTCAATTATAACCTCTTTATGTTTGGTTGATTCCTTTCTTGATGATCTACGGTTAGAACGAAAGACTTGGTAAACTTGTAAATTCCCTAATTCTTGAAGTATGCTCATGAAACCTCCTTATTCTTGGTCTTATCACATAAATTACCTTGGTTATTGAAATTTCTATGATTTTTTTCATGAACTTGAGTTAACTTGTGAAACATACAAACCTGTGAGATTTCCATGATCCTTAATGTATCAAAAACTCTTTTTTGGTGATGATATAATGTTTATGAATTCCAAATGCGACCTGGTCTTGAGACCCTAAAGTATGAATTTTTCCTTTTTCACAAAAGCTCTATTGCTATTGTTTCAAGTCATATGTTAACTCATCTTTCATGAATTCGTTATTTAGTTACACAAGAAACTCCATAAAATTGAAGTTACTCTCCAAATCTTGATTATTATTTCAGGTCCAGGGGTCTTCTTTAAACTTATTTAACTCATCTTACGTTTTAAAGTCTTCATGAGAATTTAGTTCGATATTTTTAAAAGATTATTTTACGAACTCCTTACATGCATGACATTAGATTTTGAAAGAAAGTATTATTACACCGAAACTCTAAACTAGTACATGATTTAGTATTTTCATATGAATTGGAGCGTAAGGGCTCAGAAGCATGATGTATTATGATTTAGTGTGTAAGGGCTCACAAACAGTATGTTTCATGATATAAATTTTAGCCAATGGCTCCACGACATGATTTTTAGACTATTTTAAAAGTTACAATATAAGCATATATATGTTTTGGGAGAATAATTTAGCACCGAGATAGGTATTGGGTTTAAAAAGACCCATTACCTGAAACTACGTTTGCCACCATAGGTTATGGATGGTTTCACAAGTCGGATGACTCATTTTCATGATACGCAAAATGGGTTTATTATGGATCCTTATTTCATGTTCGTCCTATTACCCCGACAAGGTGTAGGTTAATTCTACCAACGTGGGTGCAAGACATTGGGTATTATGAGCTCACATAGTATATGTTAGATATAAGAAACTCTCCAAATAGAAAACTTTGTATTTCTTAGTTATACATTATTTATGACTTTTTCATATGTTCTAAGTATGATGACATTTCAGACAATTTGCTTTAGTTAGTCATTCAGTTTTATGATTATTTAGCATCCTTCTTTATGGTTTCAACAGTGCAAAGTTTTCAGTTCAAATATCCAATTTTACACTATCACTTATTATAGATTTTACAAGGTTAATATGTCACATCTCAACTCTTGATTTCCTCTATCAAGTTACTTGATATCTTATTCATGCTCAATTTTTATCTGTTACTATTATTGTTTCATTCTGTTGTTTTAAATACTAATACGTTTAGAGTATTGACGCCTTTGATGCTACATCATTTTATGATCTATCTTTAGGTATTCAGGTGCGTAATCAGACTATTCAGTAGACTTCATCTCTTCAGCTATCGATGGGCCCTCTGTCTTTTTGGAAGGCACAATCTAGTTTTTATGTTGGTTCAGTTTTATTGTTTAAGATATATTCGGGCCTTATCTCGGTAGATATTATTCACTTGTTTAGAGGCTCTGTAGACATATGTAATTGTCAGATTCAGATATTATTCAGTCTTTGGATTTCTAGATTTGTAAAAAACAGATTTCTGTTATTATATCTTGATGATTTATACATTTTTCCGCATTCCATAGTTGTATGCTCATGATGTTAGACAAAAGGTTCTCTTGGGCCAGTGATGGTCTTGGGTTGATGTTACGTCAAGGACCTAGGTTCGGATAGTGACAAACCCCCCCCCCCCTTCCAAACACAAACTAATAGTCTGAATCAAATCCTAAAATACATTTCAGACCTATTGGAAACATCAAATCGCCATTTTGAGGTCATCTTGACCAAATGTTAACAGTGGTCAACTCCAAACTTAAGTAACTCTATAAATTCACCTCAAAGGTCTAATATGCCTCCAAATTCCTCGAGAACCATACCAAATCCTCCGGGCCTAGTAGAATCATCAATAATCATACACGACCTCGCCAACCCCAAATGTTGACTTTGATCAAACTTTTTGAGTTTCTAACTTTCAAAATTCAGAAACTTCCCAGAAACTCATTCGATCATGTTAGGAATCATGTCATCCATCCCCGCAAGTCATAAACAGCTAACCACAACTATAGGAGTGGGGAATAATGTTTACTAGTGGGAAGTGTTGAATGGTGAAGCAAGCCACATCAGTTGTGCTTATTTCCACGTGGCGTAGACTTATTATAAAGTAGGAAAAAAGTGTTTGAGTGGATCAAATGTTGGAAGGTAGAGGTGTTCATTAGGTACTAGTTCTAGTGGAGGTGTCTAAGTGAATTATATGAACCATTTTAAGGGGCCGTATATGACTTAAGCCAAAAATATACGTTCGTCTCTAACAGTTTGAGTTTTTAGATGAGACAATCACTGTAGACAATAAAATTTGAGTCGAAAAAACAATAATCGGGACAAGAAAATATCACAATAATCATAGTATTTTATTTTAATATGCGAGCGTTACAATCTCTATGGATCCTCTGATTCTCCTTTACAAATATAAATTCAAACTCCTTTGAGATTGATCTTGAAATTGGTGGACTTGATCTTGACTTGTATTTGAAGTCGAGTGCTTGAATTCTTGAACTTGTAGTTTGTCAGTGTTTCATTTACGAGCTCTATCTGTCTTCTTGTTAGAATTCTGGTCTCTTTTATGAATTATAGAGAACCCTATTTATAGTTGTAGGATGGAGGAGTGATGGTAAGTACAAACTCTTTCCAGCCAATCAGATTGAACTGACATAGCCATATTTAATTGGTCGGAACATGTCAAGTTGTACACATGGCGTGTTTGCATTAACCTTTGATTTCACTAGGCATGTTGCATCATTTTGATACGTGACATGATTCTATTGGCTCTTTCACTTGACTTGGCATGCCAGGTCAATTGACACATGGCACGACTAACCCAATAGAAATTGAACGTTAATTAAATTCATATTTGTTTGACTAATAAATTTTGAATTTAATACAATCCGAATTTCATATAGATTTACATTTAATAAAATTTCATTGTGTACAATCACATACTTCCATATGATATTAGAGTAGACAGAGATCATCGTGAATTCGAGACTAATTACCACCACTGTTTTTGATAACAAATATAGACAACACTTTAAACCCTTTTTTGGCCATGACTTTAATTTTTGGTCACTATATATGATGAAACCAATCAAGTTCGAAAGGTCGGTGTTTTTGCCTTGTGATTTTTTGGGCACTCACACTTCAAAGAATTGATTGTGGGAGCGAGCCTAATTTGTTCTAGTTAAATAGTGGAGGAGGGGTTAAACTTAATTGTATTTAGGTCTAATTTGTTTTTAAAACCTAATTTAGTTTTTATTTGTTTTCTTAGTATCTGAATGTATAAAACTTGTCTATACTTAAAAAATGATAAATGTAAATTTAGATAAAATATTAAATGCATCTAATACTATATCAACAAAATATATTCTTATTAAGTTTTTAGATAAGATTGTCACAGATTTCTACATGATATTAGAACAAGCAGAGGTCGTGAATTCGAGTCTTACCATCATAATTATAAAAAAAAGAGAGTTATTAACTTAAATGGTTATCCAATTACATCAAGTTATCTATCAAAGTCATTTTATGTTTGTTTTGTATAAACAAAGTCCTTTAGCATTTTTTTCTTCTTCTTTATAATGAAATTTTAAGATAAACTAGTCTAATTTGAGTAGATAAACTAGTTTAACTTGAGTAATTTTATTAATACAAAATAAATAAAAGCGACTTTGGAATGGAATTTCCAAAGTCAAATTACATGTGCCTTTCTACTATTAGACTAACTAATCCATGTAATTACGATACTGCCCCTAACTACACTACCATGCTTTGCGTCTTTCTTTTTCCCTTGCTACTACCATATTTAGTACATTCCTATTTCACCAATAAAATACCGTTTGGCAAGGATAAGTTGGCAGTGTTCACATCTAATAAGGTTTAGAGTGTTGGAGAATATATAATTGGCAGTGATTAATTAAAGCTCAGAAAATAATTGAAAGCATGCACGTGTGTTGGAGAATATATAATTGGCAGTGATCAATTAAAGCTCAGAAAATAATTGAAAGCATGCACGTGTGTTGGAGAATATACAATTGAAAGTTAGAATAGGAAACCAAATTTTTTTATGATTAGCTATTTATTTAATTCATGTCTAAATAGAATTTTTAGTCTAAATTAATATAAAAATAAGTGTTCTAGTCCTAGGTAAATTAGGATTAGCACTATGTATTATGAAACAGTTTTCTAGTCCTAGGTAATTTAGGCTTAGCACTATGTATTGTAAATAAGTTTTCTAATCTTAGTTAAATTAGGATTAGCATTATGTATTATGAATAAGTTTTCTAATCCTAGGTAAATTAGGATTTGCACTATGTATTATAAATAGAGGTTATTTCTGTTGAGGAATTCCAACCAATAAACTTCGATTCTCAGCTCCTTAATTTGTCTCTCCCTCTCCCATATATCTCTGTTAGAGAAACAAAAAGCATAAAGATTAAAAAAGGAAAAATTTATATAATGTCGATAGCTCAATCAAACAACTCGAAGATCACAGTGTATGTGGTATCATGTTGGATCTTTGCTGCCTTTGGTGGGCTTATGTTTGGTTACGATATTGGTATTTCAGGTGGAGTATCAGGTATGGATGATTTCTTGATAAAATTCTTCCCACATGTATACGATAGAAAGCTTCACGCAAAGGAGAACAACTATTGTAAATACAATGATCAACTTCTCCAGCTATTCACCGCATCCTTGTACCTATCAGCTTTGGTTTGTAGCATCTTCTTCGCTTCCATGGTCTGCTCGCTTTTAGGCCGTAGGCGCACCATTCTAATTGCTTCTATTTTTTTCATTGTTGGGGCCGTTTTAAGTGCTGCCTCGGTAAACATATGGATGCTCATTGTTGGTAGAGTTTTGTTCGGCGTTGGTGTTGGCTTCGGAAATGAGACTGTTCCCCTGTTTTTGACAGAGGTAGCACCAATCCAACATAGAGGAGCTGTGAATATTATGTTCCAACTATTCGTAACAGTAGGAATATTCATAGCAAATCTTGTGAATTACGCAACATCCCCAATGCACCCCAATGGATGGAGGGTGTCACTCGGCATTGCGGCCATTCCAGCGTTGCTTCTGCTCATCGGTAGCGCCTTTGTTATAATTGACACTCCTGCCAGTTTAATTGAACGTGGAAACAACGACCAAGGCAAAGCTGCACTAAAGAAAATTAGGGGAGTTGAAGATGTTGAAGCTGAATACAAGGAAATAATTGCTTCTTGTGAACAAGCCAAGGCGGTTCAAAAACCGTTCAGGAACCTCCTGAAGGCTTCCAGTGTTCCACCACTTGTGATAGCGATACTTTTGCAGGTGTTCCAGCAATTCACTGGAATTAATGCGATTATGTTCTACGCACCTGTCCTGTTCCAGACCATGGGATTCAAATCCAATGGTGCACTTTTGTCCTCTATCATTACTGGACTTGTTAATGTTGGTTCCACCGTTGTTTCAATATATGTTGTTGACAAGGTTGGAAGGAGAAAATTGCTCCTCCAAGCTTGTTGCCAGATGTTAATCTCTCAGTTGGCAATTGGAGCAATATTGTCAACCAATTTGAAGGAGACAGGAACATTGGACAGGACACTGGCAATAGTGGTGGTGCTATTTGTGTGCACATATGTTATGTCATTTGCATGGTCATGGGGACCTCTAGGATGGTTGATTCCCAGCGAGACATTCCCAATGGAGACAAGGACAGCCGGTTTCGCCTTTGCAGTCGGCACAAACATGCTCTTCACCTCAATAATCGCTCAGGTTTTCTTGACAATGCTCTGCAAAATGCAGGCATACATTTTCTTCTTCTTCTCCGGCTGGATCGTCCTCATGGGACTCTTCGTCATCTTCTTTTTGCCAGAAACCAAGGGAGTCCCTATTGATTCAATGCTTGAAACTGTCTGGAAGCAACATCCAATATGGAAGAAACTCTTCAACTATCAATAATACTATTTTCAATTAATATGTCATGTACAAATAATATTTTAATATTAATATGTTTAAATTGATTCTCAATTCCTGATTTAATTAGTGATTAATTTTATGGAAGTTAATCCCGATTATATATCTATGTATTGAGGTTTCGTGCGATTGGATGAACTTTAATTTTGGTTCTATTATCTTTACCTTTTTAATATTATTTTTCTAAACAAAACAAAAGAACTTAATGTTGAGATGAACTCTCATTGGCTGCCCTTAAATAATCACTAAACCTGATTAATGCTTCCACAATCCAACTTCATAAACGTGAATGTCTTCAAGTGCTTGGCAAAATATCCCCTTCTCCCATTTTATTTTCCACTGACAGCTTCTTCTTCCGTTTCACCTAAATTGTAACACGCTTTTTTTAATATAATAAATTGTATTCAATAAAAGACAAGATTTATACTTTTGCGTATTAATTATAATGTTCAGGAGTACCAAGTGTCAACCAAATAATAGATTATGTATTCCTTAGGTTTGGCAACACTCCCTAAATAGGTAATGGGTCTTCCTTGAGTTCTTAATAACAAAGGATCATCATTGTGACGGAATTTGGAAATGGGTCTGATAGAGGCAGTTTCTCTATTCTCCCGTAGTGTAAATTTTTAAGGGTTAGATTGGCTGAATTTTTAAAAATTGGGATAAAATTTAAATGATACATTTGATCAGAAGTAAAAGTAATGGCTTAACATTCTCTCATCAAGACTACTGAATTAAAACATTCTCAAAAGAAGAAATTAAAATTCCAAGTAAATCCAATTATTCCTTATATGAATTTATCAAATAAGGGTTAGTGCCTCGAGTTCATGTGAAGCTTATTTTACTAAATCCTAATTCACTCTTCCGAGAGTAAAGATTGAGATATTATGGTTTAGGTCAATATTTGTAACCACCAACCAATTAATTAAAAACGACAAAAAGCTTGATATCTTAGAACCTTAATATCATACAACACGCGAAAGCCTTATGAACTTTACAAACTCATTAAATTTCACAACATCGGTTAAGGGTTTAGCTAGTTATACTAAAAAATGAAATAGAAAGAATATATGCGTAAAGAGATTTCATAAACTTACGTCGAATATTAAAACTTGAAAGAATGTTGAAGATCTTTGTTCAAGAACTAGAAAGAAAAAAACTATTAATTGGATGAAAAAAACCTACTACTAAACTAAAACGATGAGAAAATATCTACTCTTTACAATTGACTTTTAACACGTCCATTTGTCGTAAATTTATTTAGCGGTCATAAATTACATCATGATCCGCATCTCTTGGTCCCATGTTCCTCTTCATTTCTTATCTTTTTTGTTGAGTACTGATGGTTGAATGGTTTTATGATTGTCTAGTGCTTAGCAGTTTTACCATCTTCTGCAGGGCCATGGTTGACATCTTCTCTGATCTTTTCTATGATCCACTCTACTATCCGTCAACTGATATGTGATCCCATGTGCAACTAATCACCCAAAAACTGGCAATTTGCTATCTTTTTCATCCTTTGACCATTTAGACATAAAAAAAAACCTACAAAACACTAAACTGACATAAGAACATACTAAAAAAACCAGAAGAACAATTAAAATATCAAGTAAAGGATATAAAATATGTGCTAATTTTCAGCCATAGTGGGAAATCTTAATAGTTCAATTGGTTGACTACCTGAACTTTTACTTTGTTTGTGAGAGTTCAATTTCACACCTTGTAATTCCCTCTCTCATTTCCTCTTCCCCTACCCCCAACGCTTTTTTTTAAATAAGTCTGCGGATTCAAGGAGCTCACCACAACTCCAAATTAATGGCAGTCTTGGACGACTGGGGGTTCGCGTGGATAGCTTGTGTCAGGATCTGCATCAGAAAAGATATAGCAAGAGTAATATGAGTACAAACCATGCCGTACTCAGTAGTGCTTAATTTTCAATTCGTGATTTAGTTAGTGCTTAATTTTATTGCGATTATTCCTTATTATCTATGTATCGAGAGGTTTCGTGCTCAAATCAGTGCCATTGGATGAACTTTAATTTTGGTTCTATCATCTTTACCTTTTATAATAATTTCAAGTTTTAAATTTTGTTCTTCTAAAACACTAATTAAAAAAAAAAAAAAAAAAAAAAAAGAACTTAATGTTGAGATGAACTCTCATTGGCTGCCCTTAATAATCAGTAAACCTTATTAATGCTTCCACAATCCAACTTCATCAACGTGAATGTCTCCAAGTGCTTGGCAAAATATCCCCATCTCCCATTTTATTTTTCACTGACAGCTTAATTCTTCTCCTGTTTCACCCATATTGTAATACACTTTTTTTTAATATAATAAATCGTATTAGATAAAAGACATGATTTATACTTTTGCGTATTAGTAATAATGTTGAGGAGTACCAAGTGTCAACCAAATAATAGATTGTGTATTCCTTAGGTTTGGCAACACTCCCTAAATAGGCATCGGATCTTCCATAAGTTCTGAATAACAAAGGACCATCATTGTGATGAACTTTGGAAATGGGTCCGATAGATGAAGTTTCTCTATTCTCCCGTAGTGTACATTTTTAAGGGTTATATTTACACAATTTTTAAAAATAGGGGTAAAATTTAATTAAAATCTTAAAATGGATTTTTTTTTATTAAATCAACCTTAATCGTTTGAGTGGGTACCAAATAGCAAAAGGTTATATATGAAGACTAGAAGGATGTTTTTTTTTTAATGCCTATGATACATTGGGTCAGAAATAAAACTAATGACTTAACATCCTCCCATCAAGACTACTGAACGAAAATGTTCTCAAAAGAAGAAATTAAAGCTTCTTCAACAACCATTATACAACTTACGGAAAAGTCTAAAAGTAATAATTATATGTGTTGTACAATGGTCCACTGCCACGATCTTAAAATTTATGGGGCATGATGGCACCTACTATAACCCCCACCCCTTCCGGTATGTAAGTCAATCCTTTTCACAAATACAGAAACATCAATTAAATGCGGAAGTAATTAAATAGTAGCATAAGTAGTCTTAAAAGTCAGAATATCTCACATATAAAGTAAGAATATGAAAATATATAAAACCATCCTAAGACTCGGTGTCACTTCTACAAGAGGTTTCTAATGCAAAAGAGAATCCAAGTAAAATACATTCAACTGTCTAAGAAATAGAAAGACAGGAACAAAACATATAGGAAGTTAGGCGATACACTCAAGCTGCACCTTCCTTTGATGTAACACGGTTGTATGCAATAATAGTAATCCAATAAGGTTGGGATCGAATCCGCAATAGCTTGTGCAGGTTCTTCTCGCTGTGTTGCTATTTGAGCCATGAATAGACTGTTTCACAGCCAAAACAAGTAATGGAAAAAAACGACTTAATTTAATAAACACCGATAGTAAAAAAAGTTTAACCATATTCCATGGCAACGGCGCCAATTTTTCTTATGCTCAAGATATACATTCCTTTGTTGTAACACGGTTGTATGCAATAATAGTAACCCAACAATGTTAGGTCGAATCCATAGGAGATATGGTAGAGCTTCCAAAGCTGTACTAACGGGGCAACTACTAGATATGTAGCCAAGTTCTATTCCGTAAAACTATAGAAATAATATAGGCTAAACTAAACTTGCAGTAAGTAAATAAGATTAAAAAATTTATGAGATTAAAACATCACGATTGTGTCCCCATAATGGATTTCTTTGCTCATCGATTTTCATGCAATTACACATATTTTAGGTTATAGATATACACTCAGTCCCTACACATCACTCAATCTCTTCCGAGAGTTGAACAATTTATCTAAGTATGATGCTTTCTCAACTATCGTTTTCATTATTAAACATTACTTTATTATTTTCATTACTTTATCTTTTTTTCTTTTTAAATTAAACATTTTTTTTTCTTTTCCTCTACCCCCATCAAAAAATCTCTATTGTTACAGATGCATCACCATTGTCAAATCCAATTATCATTCATCACCATCGTCAACTTCACCCAACGACAACAAAGCTTCCATCACCATCACTTTCTTCTAACCGCTTTGTATCATCCATCTTCAACCCTCTTCTCCCTTCTTCATTTCTTCTTCATTGATTTTTCGATGAGGTAAAAAATTCCTTTTCAGAATTAAAGAAGTGAGATGCGGAACGATAAAATTCCGCCAAAGCTGAGCGCTAGGAATCTGCTCAACAAAAATCCGATAAAGGTATTGAAAAAGTAAAATTCACAGGTGATGAAATTGGTGGTGAAGTAGTGACGAAATTGGGAGTGGCATTGTGACGAAATTGATAGAGGTAGGCGATGAAATTGATAGTGATGGCGGTGAAATTGGTGATGATGGTAATTGGGTGATGGAGGTATGGCGGAGGTGGTGAAATGGGTTGATAAATTTGTGATTTTTTGTGGTGATAATGAAATTAATAGGGATGTATAGTGGTTGTTCTTCATTAATTTTCGATTAATGTGGAGAAATCAATGGTGGTGTGGTGATTCATCTTCACTATTTTCTGGCAAAGTTGATGAAGAATGTACAGTGAGTTGGGTGTGAAGAAGAAGATGTGGGTTAGGAGGTGGGGGGTGGATTTGATTTTTTTAATTTAATTTTTTCACTCAAACGCGCTTATTTTTTCATTTAATTAAATTTTTTTCCACATCGATTTTAGGGGTTAAATAAATTCACTTTTAAGTAGTACAAGTGTGTAAGAGGTCGCGACAATAATTTAAGTGTGACATCGACTTTTCGGGTATAGTTTAGGGTGGAAACGATGCCTTTTCTCGTAATATAAGTACAAACCATACATATTCAGTAGGCATCATAGACCAACCAAGCAAGAGTAATAACTATCGCATAAAGAATGTTGATAACCTTGCACTCAAAAAGGTCACAGAGTTCAATCAATACAAATAATAAAAGCAATATTGGTAGGTGATAATATGAGATGCAACGAAATGCTATGGACAATGATCCTATCGATATACACACCCTCCAAAATGGCATGTTGTGAGGTGGATCTATGGGGACTTATGAGATCGATACACCCCCTCGTAACCATTTCCCGTGGCAAACATTAGCACTTTCCTCAATATCATCTTCTCGAACTCGAATCAAACTTTCATCATTATAAATCCGCCTGGACTTAAATCATGCAAAAATCAGTGTATAGTTCGCCCAAACACAAATCGGGACTAAAATTAGTATATAGTTTGCCCAGACTCGAACCGAGATAAAAATTAGTATTTTCTCTCAAAAATGTCTTTTTCATAGTGCTATTTTCATGATCCATGGGAATGAACGAGTGTGCATGATAATAATGAATAAATCAAATTTCAAATACAAGTAATAAATAAAAAATGTCATCATCGCAATTTCTATAGGCTACAAGCCCTAACAACAGTCAATTTGCTCTCCAACCGTGTCCTTAAGCTATATTTCTGCACATTAAGAAGATTAATTTCAATACGATGTCCGTCTTGGCCAAATAACTCCTCATATACAAAATATGCCAGAAACTAGGTAAAACTAAACAATGAAGAAATTTCAAGTCATGAACTATATATCAACTAAATTCAAATCTCGAATCTCACATAAAAAATCAATATATTCAATACACCAAATCTATCATTTTCCCCAACCCATAACATATTTTATACAATAAGTTACCACCGAAGCTAAGATTGAGAAAAGTAAGTCATAACCTACCTTGAAGGTCGAGCAAATGCACTGCGAACTTCCAAACCACTACCATTCCTTCACGTTAAAGGTGGCAAGTGGGCCGGTTTGACCCGACTCTGGCCCGGTTAGACCGGCCCAATAGTAGACCGGACAGGACCCGGAACCGGTATGGGAGTGGGCTAGGGGTTTTTTAGGGGGCCGGGCCGGTCAAGGTAACAAGACCGGTAGACCGGCCCAGTTAGAAAATCAGGTATAATGTCGTTGTCCCAACGACCATAACAGCCTTTTAGACTATTTTTTTTTTAAAAAAAAAAAACTAATTCAAATTTTTTTTTCTTTTTTTCTCAAACATTATTTGTACTTCCTCTACGTACGCCGCCTTCAAGCATCTATAAATAGGACGTCCTATTACGCAATTACGTCATTATCTTCATGATTCATCAAGCCGATCGTCTTGAGCTTTCACAAAATCCAATTCTTTTTCAGATATTTTTTTTAATCCTCTTTTACATGTCTCGTTTCTCTCCCCTTTTTTTTTTGTAGGGTTGAAACAAATAGCATTCATGAAGGGTCAGCTTAAGGTGCGAGAGTTTAACTTCGCCTCCGTCACCTTGAGACCTGACAAGATCGGCTTCAAGTTTGGTCCCTTTCACCGACGTATTTATGCAATGGTCAGCTTAAGGTGCGAGAGTTTAACTTCGCCTCCGTCACCTTGAGACCTGACAAGTTCGGCTTCAAGTTTGGTCCCTTCCACCGACGTACTTATGCAATGGTCAACTTAAGGTGTGAGAGTTTAACTTCGCCTCCGTCACCTTGAAACCTGACAAGTTCTGTTTCAAGTTTGGATGTTTTACATAACAAATCCGTGAAAAGGCCAGCTTAAGGTGCAAAGGAACAAATTTTTGTCCACCTTAAGGCATGGAAGTTTAGAGATCCTTTTAAAGATAAACCCGTAAAAAGGCCAGCTTAAGGTGCAAAGGGACAAATATTGTCCACCTTAAGGCATGGAAGTTTAGAGATCCTTTTAAAGATAGACCCGTGAAAAGGCGAGCTTAAGGTGCAAAGGGACAAATTTTTGTCCACCTTAAGGCATGGAGATTTATAGATCCTTTTAAGGATAGACCCGTGAAAAGGCCAGCTTAAGGTGCAAAGGGACAAATTTTTGTCCACCTTAAGGCATGGAGATTTATATATCCTTTTAAGGATAAACCTGTCAAAAGGCTAACTTAAGGTGCAAAGGGACAAATGTTTTGTCCACCTTAAGGCATGGAGATTTATAGATCCTTTTAAGGATAAATCCGTGAAAAGGCCAACTTAAGGTGCAAAGGGACAAATTTTTGTCCACCTTAAGGCATGGAAATTTATAGATCCTTTTAAGAATAAACTCGTGAAAAAGCCAGCTTAAGGTACAAAGGGATAAATTTTTTTCCACCTTAAGGCATGGAGATTTGTAGATCCTTTCAATGATAAACCTGTGAAAAGGCTAACTTAAGGTGCAAAGGGAAAAATGTTTTGATTGATGAAAACCAGACTTCAAGGGCTTCATTCTCACCAAAACAGCTTGTCTCAATCCTATCCGCGTTGGTGATGTATGGCTTCCGAGTTTAAAACATCTTGACAGGTAACAATCTCTCTTCTTCTTGTGCCTTTTTTTTTGTGTTGTCTTTTCCTTTCTTCTTTTGTAGGATTGAAACAAATAGCATTCATGAAAGGTCAGCTTAAGGTGCGAGAGTTTAACTTCGTCTCCATCACCTTAAGACCTGACTAGTTCGGCTTCAAGTTTGGTCCCTTTCACCGATGTACTTATGCAATGGTCAGCTTAAGGTGCGAGAGTTTAACTTCGACTCCGTCACCTTGAGACCTGACAAGTTCGGCTTCAAGTTTGGTCCCTATCACCGACGTACTTATGCAATGGTCAGCTTAAGGTGCGAGAGTTTAACTTCGCCTCCGTCACCTTGAGACCTGACAAGTTCGGCTTCAAGTTTGGTCCCTTTCACCGATGTACCTATGCAATGGTCAGCTTAAGGTGCGAGAGTTTAACTTTGCCTCCGTCACCTTGAGACCTGACAAGTTCGGCTTCAAGTTTGGATGTTTTACATAACAAATCCGCGAAAAGACCAGCTTAAGGTGCAAAGGGGCAAATATTGTCCACTTTAAGGTATAGAAGTTTAGAAGGCCTCAAATTGAAACTTGGAGGTTTTGACGGTTCCACCTTGCAAACTTGGCGAATTTGGAGACTTCATCTTGCAAACTTTGCAATTTTGACAACTTCAACTTGCGAACTTGGTGGATTTGAGATTTCATCTTGCAGAATTGCTGGCTTTGAGGACTTTAGCATACAGATATGGTGAACCTGAGACTTCAACGTCACTGACTTGGGTGAATTTTGACTTCAACATGCACGCTTCAATTCGCAGGCTTGGAAGACTTACAACTTCAACTTGTAGGCTTGGAGAACTTGAGGATCTCAAATCCTGTTGCAGAAGCTTACCTTTTATATGGAGCTCTGCCCCCATTGAGTCATGAACATTTTTTTTGTGTAAGCCCAAAGTTTAATCAGAATGTTTGTAAACTTAACTTTCGTGTGGCGAATCAAGCGGAAACATGTATTTTTTTTTGGCACTCATGCAACTGAACATAGAATGAAATTCTAAGCGCCTACGTACCTCGATAATGTTTGAGAAAAAAAGAAAAAAAATTTGATCTCGACATCACTTCTAGTCAAGAATAGTTTAAGTGTGTATTTGTATCTGATAAAGTTGTAATCAGCAAGAATGATATGTATGTAGGAAAAGATTACCTCACTGAGGGTCTTTTCAAATTAAATGTAATTGTTGTTGATATGAATAAAAGTTCTGCTTCTTCTTAATTGCTTGAGTCAAATGAATTGTGGCATGAACGTTTAGGACATGTCAATTACAAAATCTTGCGAAAACTAATTAGTTTTAAAGTTTTGCCTTACTTTGAGTGCAATAAATCAAAGTGTCATACATGTGTTGAATCTAAGTATGCTAAGCATCTGTATAAGTTTGTTGAAAAGAATTCCAACCAGTTAGACTTAATTCACACAGACATTTATGATATAAAATCGACACCATCTTGTGGTGAGAAAAGTATTTGATAACTTTTATTGACGATTGCACTAGATATTGTTATGTTTATTTGCTGAATAGTAATTAAGGATGAAGCAATAGAAGCATTTAGGCAATATAAAACTGAAGTTGAAAATCAGTTGGAAAAAAGGATTAAAATGATAAGAAGTGGTAGAAGTGGAGAGTATGAATCTCCTTTTGCATAGATATGTTTGGAAAGTGGAATTGTCCATCAAACTACTGCTCCTTACTCACCTCAATCAAATGAAATTGTGGAAAGGAAAAACCAAATGTTGAAGAAAATAATGAATGTCTTACTTAGAAGTTCAGGTTTACCACAAACTTGTGGGAGGATGTTATCCTTACAGCAAACCAAATACTCAATAGAGTGCCCCATAGCAAAACACAATCTATTCCATGTGAGAAATGAAAAGGAAGGAAACTCAACTTAAATATTTCAAAGTGTGGGGGTGTCTAGCCAAAGTCCAAGTTTCTATACCCAAAAGGGTGAAAATAAGATCAAAGACTGTGGACTATGTTTTCATCGGATATGCTACAAACAGTAAAGCATTTTGATTTTTGGTTCATAAATCTAAACATCCGGATATCCATGATAATACGGTAATTAAATCAGATAATGCTGAGTTCTTTGAACACATTTATTCGTATAAGAATATATATAAGTTGTCTAGTGAAGGGTTAAAACGACCTCGAGATGAACCAAAGTAGAATGTACTTAATATAGAGAGTCCAAGGCATAGTAAATGACAAAGGATGTCGACTTCCTTCGGATCAAATTTTGTAACATTTCTTCTTGAAAATGAGCCTCAAACATTCAAAGAAGCCATGACTTCTTCGGACTCATCCTTTTGGAAAGAGGATGTCAATAGTGAGATTGATTCAATCTTGAGAAACCATACTTGGGAGTTGGTTGATCTTTCTCCAGGAAATAAACCTTTAAGTTCTAAATGGATCTTCAAAATGAAAATGAACGCTGATGGTACTATTGACAAATACAAGGGAAGACTTGTTATGAAAGGCTTTAGGCAAAAAAAAAGCCTTGATTATTTCAACACATACCCACCAGTAACAAGGATAACGTCCATTTGAATGTTGGTTGCACTAGCGGCAGTTTATGGTCTTGAAATTCATCAAGTGGATGTGAAAACAACTTTCTTTAAATGTAGAATTGGACGAAGAAATTTACATGGAACAACATGAGGGTTTTGTGGTTCCTGATAATAAAAGAAAAGTGTGCAAACTTGTAAAGTCACTTTATGGACTAAAGCAAGCACCCAAATAGTGGCATGCAAAGTTTGACCAAACCATGTTGGCAAATGGATTCAAGGTAAATGAATGTGATAAATGTGTTTACATTAAAGAAACTCCAAATCACAAAGTCATTGTTTATTTGTATATGGATGACATGTTGATCATCAGTAGAGATATTTCTGACATAAATACTACAAAGAGAATGCTAGAAAGCAAATTTGATATGAAAGACCTGGGAGTTGCCGATGTGATCTTAGGGATAAGAATTCATAGAACTCCACAAGGCATAGCATTGTCATAGTCTTATTACATTGAAAAGGTACTTGATAAGTTCAAGTATTTGGATTCCAATATTGCCAAGATTCCATTTGACGTGAGCTTTGCACATCAAAAGAATGAAGGTGAAAGTGACTCACAATTGGACTGTACAATAATGTTGGGAAGTTTGATGTATATCATGAACTGTACGCAATCAGATATAGCATGTGTTATTAGTAAACTAAGTCTGTTCACAAATAATCTCAATCAAACTCATTGGATGGTAATGAAAAGAGTTTTGGGGTATCTAAAATATACTCAAAACTATGATTTGCATTATAACAAATATCCAACTGTAATTGAAGGATATAGTGATGCAAATTAGATCATCGGGTTAAATAAAGTAAAATTCATAAGTGGATATATATTTATTATTGGTGGAAGAGCAGTCTCTTGAAAATTATCCAAACAGACATGTATCTCTCGCTCTACAATGGAATCTGAATTTATCGCTTTAGATAAGGTCGGTGAAGAAGATGAATGGCTTCGGAATTTCTTGGAAGATATTCCTTTTTGGCCCAAACCTTTGGCACCAGTATGCATACACTGTGATAGTCAAGTTGTAATAGGTAGGACAGGGAGCATGATGTATAATGGTAAATCTCGTCATATAAAATGGAGATATAATACCGTTGGATAACTACTCTTTAGTGGAATTATCACAATTGACTATGTGAAGTCAAAGGATAATGTGTCGAATTAACTTACAGAAGGCCTAACTAGAGAGAGAGTTGAGAGATCATTAAATGGAATGGGTTTAAGACCTAGGACAAGTCATCATGGCGGTAACTCTACCTAGAAGACTGGAGATCCCAAGAGCTAGGTTCAAGGAGATCAAATAAAGTTGTGACTGACGGTTCAACATTGCCAAATAACTCAACCCATTCACATGATGAAGACAATGTTCAGGAAATAAGGATAAGGCTTAATGTTTGAAGCTTTTTAATAGTTTCTAAGTTTGGCAGGTATGACCAAATAGTTTATATATAGGGTTAAATGTTTAGGAATCACCTATGTGAGTGTGAAGTGGAAGCCACTTCAAGGAGAATAATGGTAAAGGTCGATTCTCTAAGATCTCATGAAACCAGGCAGTATTCATGACTCAAACAAACAAAACCGTGAGAACCATAAACGGCAAAAGGCTAGTTGTGTGACTTGTATTGTCTAGGTGTACAATAAAGTTCGACGATTCAAAGATATCACATCTACCAATTGATCCAGTTCATCCTATATAAGTTCACTATGGAAAGTTCAAAGGAAAACCTACTTTTCCAGATGCAATAAGTCTTTGCTTGTAAATCATATACTTGTCCGTATATTTTTTTGATCTAATAGTCATTCCTCATTCATGTGGGGGATTGTTAGGTTTTTAAGAGGTGTGAATGAAAAATAAATAGGTATTTTTTTGAAAAAACACCAAGAGAAAGGATGCAATTTGAATAGGCATCTTTTCACTTTGGATGGTTATGACCTTTCTAATGGATTTTGACTTTTCCGAAGAGTTGCACCTTTTTTTGAAGAGTTGCACCTTTATGAAAAGGTGCACCTTTATGAACCATTACTTCTTTTCTGAAGCACCACCTTTTGGCTGTAAATATATGATTTTTCTTCAGATATGAAAATAATTTTTGTGAAGTAAAAACACTCTTCTTCTTGAGAAGAAAAAAAACTCAAGTGTGATTTGCTACCGTTGAGTGCGTTTGTAGTTTGACAGAATTTGAGGTACCACTATTCTGTTGAAGTGATTCATTTTATCCTGGGAGGATATATTTCATAACCTTGGGTAGTTGAGGGGAATAATTTTCTTAATGACACACAGTGAATTCAGTGGACTTGAATCTTCTAGTCTTCATCTCTTTCAAAATGTTTGGGTTTGCTATTTTTTAGAAAATAGTTTGAACTTCTTTGTTGTTTTTGAAGTTGTTCTTGAACTTGTTGTTGAAGTTCATATTGTAAATACATATTTTCTACCCGAAAATCAACAAATAACACCTGACATAACAAAGACCTCTTCTGATGATGAATCTTGGGTTAGATCTCTCTTGGTAACCTCTTCTGATGATGCATCTTGGGTTAGATCTCTCTTGATATCACGGGCTCTCAACTGAGAATCTTTTTAGGGCTTACTATATATACCATACAAAAGTTCAAGTTTGCTAATTATCTTATGACACTGCTATGGAAAACAACAAATCATTTAAAACCAAATGCGCCTAAGTTCCAAAATCTAGTTTAACTATATAGCATAATCAATTTAGATGTCAAACTGAAAAAGTTTATGTTGATGGAGAAGAATATTTTATAGAAACAAAGGATTCATCAACCAAAAATGACACAATATTTTAGCAAGGTTTTCCAAATATTCTGAAATTATTAGGGATTTTATAGAAGCAAAAGATTCATCAACCAAATAGGACACTAATTAATATTTTAGTAAAATTTTCCATATATTAATATGGATCCAGCTCCCTCCAGCACGCTTAATGTCCAGTGTTTTCAGTACATAGGTAATCATATGACACCTGTCCACTCTTAAATCCTAAGGTCACAATCTATTTAATTAACACAGCCTCCTAAACCATGGTTTACAGCACAAATCTGACTAATATGGTAAGCTAGATACATCCAAAAATTATTTCCTTGTGGCATCAAGATACTATATCTTAAATCTCAAATCTCAAGATAGGGCCCATGGGGGGTTTGGAATAAATATGCATGTAAGATATCATTAATATCATATCAACCCCTAACTCAGGCATTTCTATCCTGATAAAGGCAAACAATGCTCAATAAGGCCTATAATAACAATTCAAGCCCCTGCACGGGCATCATATCTAGAAAAAAGGCATTTAAATGCACAAATAAGACCAATGATGTCAAATAAGACCCCCGTACGGGCAACATGCAATATCAAATATTCACAAATCAGTGAAAATAAGAATATAAGCCCTCACACGGGCACACAACAGTAATAATAATCTCAAAATACCATTTCCATAGTTATTCTCCCAAACTCATAGCATGTTTTACTTATTTATTGACTACCCAACTCAATCTGAAGGAAGTTAAGCCATAACCTACTTCGAAACGATGAAATTAGAGCCTAAAGTCCTTCAGCACGGGGCTTTTCCCTTTCAAATGGTCTCAGAATCAACTAAATATACAAATATAGCATCTACGCATTAAAATAAAGCCAACAATACCCATATTGACCATATTTAAGACGGGTCTAAGACAGACTCAAAAAATGAGTTCGAAAATGAGAGGGATAAAACCAAAATTTTATTTTATAAATAAATTCCTCAAGGTTTTAGGAATCTACAGTTAAAAACCCATGCAAAAACATGTGAAAAATGAGGTCCAAATCGAAGAAAAACTATTTTTAAGCTTTACCAGTAAAACCTCAAAATCCCATTTCAAAATCATGATTAAAAGGTGTTTTTGAAGATGTAATCAATGGGAAATAATGGGGATATGAGTTTAGAGATTACCCACACAAGACACGATGAAGAAATCCTCTAAAATCGCCTTTCTCAAAGCTTGAAGGTCCAAAAATGGAAGAAATTTGAGAAAATGAGGTATTTATACTGTTCTGTGAACAGTACCTCGCAAACGCGGTCAACCCTTCCAGTTTGCAAGGGTAAACTTTGATGGGCCAAAAGTTTTGCCTTCGTGTTTATGTCCAAGGCTTCGCATTCGCGAAGGATAATGAATCAGGCCTTCGCATTCCCGACAAATTCGTTGCGTTCGCGAAGAAAGGAAGATACCCAACCCGAACTCGGTTGCCCTTTGCGATCGTAGCCACCACCTCACAATCGCAATAAAAGGAAAATTTCCTTCTCCGTATTTACGGCCTGGGATCCACGTTCACAAAGAAGGCTCCATGCACCAGATATCAGTTGTGCACCAGCTGAATTTGCATGTTACAACGTCTTTAAACGGACCCTCAGGATATATTCGGGACTCCACAGAAAAAACCCATATATGCTAATATTTTATTTTCAACATTCCAGACTCAATAGCAACGTCGGATTTTTGAAAAAAGATCATTTTCAAAAATTTAACCCCCAGGACCCCTTAAAGCTACATTTTCAAACGAAGGGTCAAAATGCAAAACAAAATTCTCGAATCTGAACCAATCCTGCTACTAACCCAAATTCAATATTTCGAATCTAATAGAACTATCCAAATCACCAACCAATACTTAGAACATCAAATATTGACCAAAGTCAACTATAGAGATTTCAAAGCCTCTAAAAACCACAAACTCACCCAAATCATTCCCGATCACATCGAAAAATGTGTCAACCATCCCCACATCTCAAAATCAACATGTAGCAACTTTGAGGAAAAGGCAAAATGATCAAAATACGTAAAAGCAAATTTTCACAGATCAAGTCATTACAATTCCTTTGCGTAGAGCCTTGAAACACTCCAAATCTATTAAAACCATGGTGTACAAGAGAATTCATGGATATCCATATTGCAATATAGAAGTTCTGGTTCAAATCGGATAAAAAAGTCAACCCCTGAGAACCAACGTCAAATTGGAATTTTCTTTCAAAATCTCTATATCCATAAGAAAGTAACTCAAATATAAAATTTCATCAAAAATGGAGTTCGAATTGGACCTCAAATCTACAAAGTACATTTTCTTAACTTCAGGAGAAAAATCCTCACATTACATTACTCATACGCGGTAAATTGATGAACTAAATAATAAGCCGTTAGGAAAATATCAAAAGAGGGATTAGAAACTTAACTCCCCAAATAGCTCGGAAAGCCTCCAAAAATCCTCCCAATCCATTTCAAATTCTCTCAAGATTGGATTATGAAGCGTAAGTTTGAAAATGGGATTTAAATTCTATCCCGATATATTTCCTTATTTGTGAATGCGAGCTACTTGTAGCGATCATAGTACTGACCCAACCAATACCTTCAAGATCACAAGGTCCAAACACCCACCCCTTTTACAAATGTGGTGGTCCTCTCGTGATCGCTAAGAAGGACCACCTATCTAGATGACAAAAATAGGATAAATAGTTCAAGTCTCGAATCATACCCTCAAAACTTTTTCGGAACTGTAACACCTCAAACTTTCAGGTAAAGATTTGAACCATTCTACGTTAGTAGATAGGACTGTACATAAAAAATTTTGTATGAGTTTAGTAAGGTCAAACTTCAACCAAGCACGTCTCTAGAAATATAAAGTGTAAACTAGTGAATTATTTATATAATTAAAGCTTTTTGAATCTATTTTCCAAAGCATCAAACTGTTCGTCAATCCGAGTTTTGTACAAGAAGTTATGTACCTTTGAGAAAGAACTGGCAGTGGTGCTCGTCCACCGGCTTGCAAAGAGAGCAAGCTAGTGTCCCAAGGCAATTATATGCGTGGTGAGGCAGCAAAATGAGGACCAAAAATGAGCTTGAGAGCGTGTGTCAGCATGCACAGGCAAGGCAGCGCAGACTGCTGGGCACACAAACGTCCTCTATGATGTGCTATCCCTACAGTATTTTAAGTGCGTTTTTCTACAATTTTAAGCCATTCTCTAGATTTCAAAATCCTAGCTTGACTATTATCTCTTCTCCACTTCATCCCACATCAAGGTAAGTCTCTCCCATGTAATTCAAAGCGTTTGCAAGTAATTGTAACATCCAATTACAGATTTTCAACAAATTCTACACCATAATCTTAGGATTTTCAAGAAAATCCATATCAAGATTTCAGAAATGGATTCTTGGAGTTCTTCATAGATTAGGGATTTCTTAAAGTATTTTGGAGAGCTTAAGGTGTGTAAGGATATTCTACCTCAAAAATCTCCTCAATTATAACCTCTTCATTTTCGGTTGATTTCTTTCTTGATGATCTAGGGTTAGAGCGAAAGACTTGGTAAACTTGTTAATTCCTCAATTCTTGAAGTGTGCTGATGAAACCTCCTTTTTCTTGATCTTATCACATGAATTATCCTAGTTATTGAAATTCTATGATTCTTTTCATAAACTTGAGTTAACTTGTTAAACATAAAAACTTATGAGATTTCCATGACCCTTAATGTATCAAAAACACTTTTTTGGTGACGATATAAAGTTAATGAATTCCAAATCCGACTTGGTTTTGAGACCCTTAAGTACGAATTTGTCCTTTTGCAAAAAATTTCTATTGCTATTGTTTCAAGTCATATGTATTAACTCATCTTTCATGTATCTGCTATTTATTTAAACTAGAAACTCAATGAAATTGAAGTTACTCTCCAAATCTTGATTCTTATTTAAGGTCTATGGGTCTTGTTTGAACTTATTTAACTCATCTTACAATTTTAAAGTATTTATGAGAATTTAGTTTGATATTCTTGAAAGATTGTTTTACAAACTCCTTACATGCATGGCAGAGATTTTTAAAGAAAGTATTAGTACACCAAAACTCTAAACTAGTATATGATTCACTATTTTCATTTGAATTGGAGTGTAAGGGCTCAAAAGTAAGATGTTTTACGATTTAGAGTATAAGAGCTCACAAGCAGTATGTTTCATGTTATAAATTTGAGCCAATGGCCCCAAGACATGATTTTTAGCTTATCTTACAATTTACAATATGAGCATATAGATATTTTGGAAGAATTATTTAGCACTGAGATAGGTATTGGGTTGAAAAAGATCCATTACCCGAAACAGCCTAGTAGAATCATCAATAATCATACTCGACCTCGCCAACTTCAAATGTTGACTTTGGTCAAATATTTTAAGTTTCTAACTTCCAAAATTGAAAACTTCCCAGAAATGCATTCGATCATGCTACGAATCATGTCAAATATTCAAGGTGAAACTTAAATGTATTCAGGTCTTACAAAAAAAGAGAGTGAATAACTATAATGTTCATTCAATTATAGAAAATTCTTTATCAAAGTCATTCATGTTTTTTTTTTTTGTATAAATAAAGTCGTTTATTTATTTATTTTTGGTTATAATGACTTTTTAGATAAACTAGTCTAATTTAAGTGACTTTTTTTATACAAAATAAATATAAGTGACTTTGGAAGGATATTTGCTATTGTTGGATGACCATTTAAGTAATTAGCTCTAAAAAAATATCCACGTACTTGATTCATGAAAAAGAACCTAACTCACAAGTGAGGAAGCTAGCATAGTTAAATATAATTTAAATAAATAAAAGTATGCAAGATCTCTAATAGCTTCAATTTTTAGATGAGATAGTCACATACTTCTATACTGTCTTGGTGGAGATGGTTCTGGAATGTTGAATCCCTTTTTCAAGAATCTCCTACCTTCACCACTTATATGTCACAATATTCAACCAGGAACCGTTGCACCAATACGATTCTTCAAAGATGAAAGCATGAGTCACACCTTTCTTCTTTGATTTGATTCGAGGAGAGTGAAAATTTGTTATGTTTAATGATTAGGAAATAAATTAGGTCTGTTTAATCCAATAAGGGCTTTTTGTAAGCAAAAATACCATGGGGAATGATATTTACTAGAGGGAAGTGTTGAATGGTGAAGCAAACCACATCAGTTGTACTTATTTCCACACGGCTTAGACTTAATATAAAATAGGAAAAAAGTGTTTAAGTGGCTTAAATGTTGGATGGTAGAGGTGTTCAATAGGTACTAGTTCTAGTGGAGCTGTGGAAGTGAATTATATGAACAACTTTAAGGGGTCATACATGACTTAAGCCAAAAATATACATTCATCTCTAACAGTTTATGTTTTTAGATGAGACAATCGCTGTAGACAATAAAATTTGAGTTGATAAAATAATAACCGGGACAAGAATATATAGCAATAATCGTAGTATTTTAATTCAATATGTGAGCGTTACAATCTCTATGAATCCTCTGATTCTTCTTTTCAAATATAAATTCAAGGGCCATTGAGATTGATCTTGAAATTGGTGGACTTTATCTTGACTTGTATTTGAAGTTGAGTGCTTGAATTCTTGAACTTGTAGCTTGTAGAGAAATTTGCAGTGTTTCATCTACAAGCTCTTTCTGGCTTCTTGTTAGAATTATGATCTCTTTTATGAATTGTAGAGACCCCTATTTATAGTTGTAGGATGGAGGAGTTATGGTAAGTACAAACTCTTTTCAGCCAATAAGATTGAACTGACATAGCCATATTTGATTGGTAGGAACATGTCAAGTTGTACACATGGCGTGTTTTCATTAACCTTTGATTTCACTAAGCATGCTGCATCATTTTGATATGTGACATTATCCTATTGGCTCTTTCACTTGACTTGGCATGCCAGGTCATTTGACACATGGCACGACTAGCCCAATAAAAATTGAACTTTAATTAAATTCATATTTGTTTGACTAATAAGTTTTGAATTTAATACAATTCGAATTTCATACGGATTTACATTTAATAAAATTTTATTTTGTACAATCACATACTTCCATATGATATTAGAGTAGACAGAGATCATCGTTAATTCGAGACTTACCACCATTGTTTTTGATAACAAATGTAGACAACACTTTCAACCCATTTTTGGCCATGGCTTTAATTTTTTGTCACTATATATGTTGAAACCAATCAAGTTCGAAAGGTCGGTGTTTTTACGTTGTTGTTTTTAGTGCACTCACCAATCAAGGCACACTGCTAGGCATGCAAAGTTTCATCTATGGTGTGCTATCCCTACAGTCTTTTAAGTACGTTTTTCTATAATTTTTCAGAAATTCTCAAGATTTCAAAATCCTAGCTCGACTATTATCTCTTCGCCACTTCATCTCACATCAAGTTAAGTCTCTCCCATGTAATTCAAAGCATTTGCAACTCATTCTAACATCCAATTACAGATTTTCAACAAATTCTACACCATAATTTTAGGATTTTCAAGAAAATCTGTATCAAGATTTCAGAAATGGATTCTTGGATTTCTTCACAGATTAGGTCTTTCTTAAAGTATTTTGGAGAGATTAAGGTGAGTAAGGCTATTCTAATTCAAAAATCTCCTCAATTGTATCCTCTTTATGTTCTGTTGATTCCTTTCTAGATGATCTAGGGTTAAAGCGAAAGACTTGGTAAACTTGTTAATTCCTCAATTCTCGAAGTGTGCTGATGAAACCTCCTTGTTCTTGATCTTTGTGCTGATGAAACCTCCTTGTTCTTGATCTTATCACATGAATTATCCTAGTTATTGAAATTCTATGATTCTTTTCATAAACTTGAGTTAACTTGTGAAACATAAAAACTTATGAGATTTCCATGACCCTTAATGTATCAAAAACTCTTTTTGGTGACGATATAAAGTTAATGAATTCCAAATGCGACTTGGTTTTGAGACCCTTAAGTATGAATTTGTCCTTTTGCAAAAAAGTTCTATTGCTATTGTTTCAAGTCATATGTATTAACTCATCTTTCATGTATCTGTTATTTAGTTAGACTAGAAACTCAATGAAATTGAAGTTACTCTCCAAATCTTAATTCTTATTTAAGGTCTATGGGTCTTGTTTGAACTTATTTAACTCATCTTACAATTTTAAAGTCTTTATGAGAATTTAGTTGATATTTTTGAAAGATTGTTTTGCGTACTCCTTACATGCATGGCATTATATTTTGAAAGAAAGTATTATTACACCAAAACTCTAAACTAGTATATGATTCAATATTTTTATTTGAATTGGAGTGTAAGGGCTCAAAAGTAAGATGTTTTATGATTTAGAGTGTAAGGGCTCACAAGCAATATGTTTCATGATATAAATTTGAGCCAATGACTCCACGACATGATTTTTAGCTTATCTTACAATTTACAATATGAGCATATAAATATTTTAAAAGAATTATTTAGCACTGAGATAGGTATTGGGTTGAAAAAGATCCATTACTCGAAACAGCAATAGGCTGATCAAACTGGACCTAGGAGCCACCTGAACGATATTTCTTAAACATAGACTACACTGAGTCCACCAATAATTACATGGGGCTATGAATGTTAAATGCCAAATATTAGAGGTGAAACTTAAATGTATTATGTCTTACAAAAAAGAGAGTGAATAACTATAATGGTCATTCAATTATAGAAAATTCTTTATCAAAGTCATTCGTGTTTCTTTTTTATAAATAAAGTCCTTTATTTATTTATTTTTGGTTATAATTACTTTTTAGATAAACTAGTGTAATTTGAGTGACTTGATAGATAAATTAGTCTAATTTAAGTGACTTTTTTTATACAAAATAAATATAAGTGACTTTGGAAGGATATATGCTATTGTTGGATGACCATTTAAGTAATTAGCTCTAAAAAATATATCCACGTACTTGATTCATGAAAAAGAACCTGACTCACAAGTGACGAAGCTAGCATAGTTAAATATAATTTAAATAAATAAAAGTATGCAAGATCTCTAATAGCTTCAATTTTTAGTTGAGATAGTCACATATTTCTATATTGTCTTGGTGGCGCTGGTTCTGGAATGTTGAGTCCCTTTTCATGAATCTCCTACCTTCACCACTTATATGTCACTATATTCAACCAGGAACCGTTGCACCAATACGATTCTTCAAAGATGAAAGCATGAGTCACACCTTTCTTCTTTGATTTGATTTGGGGAGAGAGAAAATTTGTTATGTTTTATGATTAGGAATTAAATTAGGTCTTTTTAATCGAATAAGGGCTTTTTGTAAGCGAAAATACCATGGGGAATGATATTTACTAGTGGAAAGTGTTGAATGCTGAAGCAAACCACATCAGTTGTGCTTATTTCCACACGGCGTAGACTTAATATAAAATAGGAAAAAAGTGTTTAAGTGGCTCAAATATTGGATAGTAGAGGTGTTCAATAGGTACTAGTTCTAGTGGAGGTGTCCAAGTGAATTATATGAACAACTTTAAGGGGTCATGCATGACTTAAGCCAAAAATATACATTCATCTCTAACAGTTTATGTTTTTAGATGAGACAATCACTGTTGAAGATAAAATTTAAGTTGATAAAATAATAACCGGGACAAGAATATATAGCAATAATCTTAGTATTTTATTTCAATATGTGAGCGTTACAATCTCTATGAATCCTCTGATTCTTCTTTTCAAATATAAATTCAAGGGCCTTTGAGATTGATCTTGAAATTGGTGGACTTGATCTTGACTTGTATTTGAAGTTGAGTGCTTGAATTCTTGAACTTGTAGAGAAATCTGTAGTGTTTCATCCACGAGCTATCTCTGACTTTTTGTTAGAATTCTGTTCTCTTTTATGAATTATAGAGACCCCTATTTATAGTTGTAGGATGGAGGAGTTATGGTAAGTACAAACTCTTTCCCGCCAATAAGATTGAACTGACATAGCCATATTTGATTAGTAGGAACATGTCAAGCTTTACACATGGCGTGTTTTCATTAACCTTTGATTTCACTAAGCATGTTGCATCATTTTGATACGTGACATGATCATATTGGCTCTTTCACTTGACTTGGCATGCCAGGTCATTTGACACATGGCACGACTTGCCCGATAAAAATTAAACTTTAATTAAATTCATATTTGTTTGACTAATAAATTTTGAATTTAATACAATTCGAATTTCGTACGGATTTATATTTAGTAAAATTTCATTTTGTACAATCACATACTTCCATATGATATTTGAGTAGACAGAGATCATCATGAATTCGAGAATTACCACCACTGTTTTTGATAACAAATGTAGACAACACTTTCAATCCTTTTTTGGCCATGACTTTAATTTTTGGTCACTATATATGATGAAACCAATCAAGTTCAAAAGGTCGGTGTTTTTGTGTTGTGGTTTTTAGTGCACTCACCAATCAAGGCACGCTGCTAGGCATGCAAAGTGTCGTCTATGGCGTGTTATCCCTACAGTCTTTTAAGTGCGTTTTTCTATAATTTTTCAGCCATTCTCAAGATTTCAAAATCCTAGTTCGACTATTATCTCTTCGCCACTTCATCTCACATCAAGTTAAGTCTCTCTTCAACAAATTCTACACCATAATCTTAGGATTTTCAAGAAAATCCGTACCAAGATTTCATAAATGGATTCTTGGAGTTCTTCACAGATTAGGTCTTTCTTAAAGTATTTTGGAGAGATTAAGGTATGTAAGGCTATTCTGATTCAAAAACCTCCTCAATTATAACCTCTTTATGTTTGGTTGATTCCTTTCTTGATGATCAAGGGTTAGAACGAAAGACTTCGTAAACTTGTAAATTCCCTAATTCTTGAAGTATGCTCATGAAACCTCCTTATTCTTGGTCTTATCACATGCATTACCCTAGTTATTGAAATTTCTATGATTTTTTTCATGCACTTGAGTTAACTTGTGAATCATACACGCCTGTGAGATTTCTATGACCCTTAATGTATCAAAAACCCTTTTTTGGTGACGATATAATGTTTATGAATTCCAAATGCAACTTGGTTTTGAGACCCTAAAGTATGAATTTTTCTTTTATCACAAAAGTTCTATTGCTATTGTTTTAGGTCATATGTATTAAATCATCTTTCATGAATCCGCTATTTAGGTACACAAGAAACTCCATGAAATTGAAGTTACTCTCCAAATCTTGATTCTTATTTCTGGTCCAGGAGTCTTATTTAAACTTATTTAACTCATCTTATGATTTTAAAGTCTTCATGAGAATTTAGTTTGATATTTTTAAAAGATTATTTTACGAACTCCTTACATGCATGACATTAGATTTTGAAAGAAAGTATTCTTACACTGAATTTCTAAACTAGTACATGATTCAGTATTTTCATATGAATTGGAGCGTAGGGCTCAAAAGTATGATATTTTATGATTTAGAGTGTAAGGGCTCACAAACAGTATGTTTCATGATATAAATTTTAGCCAATGGCTCCACGACATGATTTTTAGCCTATTTCACAAGTTACAATATGAGCATATATATGTTTTGGGAGAATAATTTAGCACCGAGATAGGTATTGGGTTGTAAAAGACCCATTACCTGAAACTATGTTTGCCATCGTAGGTTATGGATGGTATCACAAGTCGGATGACTCCTTTTCATGATACCCATGGTTTATTATGGATCCTTATTTCATGTTCCTCCTATTACCCCGAAAAGGTGTAGGTTAATTCTACCAACGTGGGTGCAAGACATTGGGTATTATGAGCTCACATAGTAGATGTTAGTTATAAGAAACTCTCCAAATAGAAAACTTTGTATTTCTTAGTTATACATTATTTATGACTTTTTCATATGTTCTAAGTATGATGACATTTCAGAAAATTTGCTTTAGTTAGTCATTCAGTTTTATGATTATTTAGCATCCTTCTTTATGGTTTCAACAGTGCAAAGTTTTCAGTTCAAATATCCAATTTTACACTATCACTTATTATAGATTTTACAAGGTTAATATGTCACATCTCAACTCTTGATTTGCTCTATCAAGTTACTTGATATCTTATTCATGCTCAATTTTTATCTGTTACTATTATTGTTTCATTCTGTTGTTTTAAATACTAATACGTTTAGAGTATTGACGCCTTTGATGCTACATCATTTTATGATCTATCTTTAGGTATTCAGGTGCGTAATCAGATTATTCAGTAGACTTCATCTCTTCAGCTATCGATGGGCCCTCTGTCTTTTTGGAAGGCACAATCTAGTTTTTATGTTGGTTCAGTTTTATTGTTTAAGATATATTCGGGCCTTTTCTCGGTAGATATTATTCACTTGTTTAGAGGCTTTGTAGACATATGTAATTGCCAGATTCAGATATTTTTCAGTCTGTGGATTTTCAGAATTTCTAGATTTATAAAAAACAGATTTGCGTTATTATATCTTGATGATTTATACATTTTTCCGCATTCCATAGTTGTATGCTCATGATGTTAGACAAAAGGTTCTGTTGGGCCAGTAATGGTCTTCGGTTGATGTTACATCAAGCTAGGTTCGGATAGTGACAAGAACTCCCCCAAACACAAACTAATAGTCTGAATCAAATCCTAAAATACATTTCAGACCTGTTGGAATCATCAAATCTCCATTTTGAGGTCATCTTGACCAAATGTTAAGTGGTCAACTCCAAACTTAAGTAACTCTATAAATTCACCCCAAAGGTCTATTGCCTCCAAATTCCTCGAGAGCCATACCAAATCCTCCAGGCCTAGTAGAATCATCTATAATCTACTCGACCTCTCTAACTCCAAATATTGACATTGGTCAAACTTTTTGAGTTTTTAACTTACAAAATTCAAAAACTTCTTAGAAATTCAGTCGATCATGTTAGGAATCATGTCATCCATCCCCGCAGGTCATAAATAGCCAACCACAACTATAGGAGTGGGTCCAATAAAAGAAAAGAAGCGAAAATTATAAAATGACCTTGAGATTTGTTACATCATCCACTACTAAAATACACATCTGTTCCCAAACATGAGGAGATAGAAAGTACATAAAAGGTCAAAAAGTTGTGAAAATCTACTCCATATCTATAACTTAGTCTCGCAAGTGCCTCTTCAACTGGGTAATGTCTCCACCAAACCTTCACAGATGCTATATCTTTGGACCTCAAATTTCGAATCTTCCTATCCAAATTAGCAATAGGCTGATCAAACTGAACTTAGTCCCACTAAGTCATAGGAGCCACCTGAACTATATTTCTTAGACATAGACTGCATTGAGTCCAACAATAATTACATAGGGCTATGAATGTTAAATGCCAAATATTAGAGGTAAAACCTAAATGTATTTTGGTCTTACAAAAAAGAGAGTGAATAACTATAATGGTCATTCAATTATAGAAAATTCTTTATCAGAGTCACTTATGTTTTGTTTTTTTTGTTATAAATAAACTGAGTTTTTTTGATACAAAACAAATATAAGTAACTTTGGAAGGAAATTTGCTATTGTTGGATGACCATTTACGTAATTTACTCTAAGAAAATATCCACGTACTTGATCCATGAAAAAGGACATGACTCACATGTATTGAAAGTAAAAGTATGCAAGATCTCTAATAGATTCAATATTTGGATGAGACAATCACACACTTCTATATTATCTTGGTGGCGCTGGTTCTGGTATGTCGAGTCCCTTTTCATAGATCTCCTACCTTCACCACTTTTATGTCACGATATTCAACCAGGAACCATTGCACCAATACGATTCTTCAAAGATGAAAGCATGAGTCACACCTTTCTTCTTTGATTTGAATCGCCGTGAGCTGAATTACTACAGAGAGGAGTCGTGGAGAGAGAAGAAATGTTAGGTTTAATCATTAGGGAATAAATTAGGATTTTTTAATTGAATAAAGGCTTTTCGTAAGCGGAATACCATCAGGAAATTACATGGAATGGCCCCCATAGTGAGTGATTTTTCTTTTTTGTCCGTCATAAGAAAAGTCTTTAAAAACTAGTTTACTTTCTTTTTATGTATAGAATAAGTACATTTTTGCCCCTTAACACCTCAGATATTTTTACACTTTCCATGCATTTGTCTCTCAACTTCTATTTTTATTTCTTCTTCTTCTTTGTTTCTCTTTTTTATTTTCCTTAATTTTTATTTTTTCTTGTCTCTTTTTTTTCCTTATTTTAATTCATTTGTCTCAACCTTTATTTTTTGATTTTTCTTCTCTTTTTTCTTTTTTTCTCAAACATTATTTATTTTTCATTTTTTTTTTCTTTTTGCAATTCATTTTCTCTACCTTTATTTTTCTTTTATTTTTTATTTTTATCTTTGCTTCTTTTTTTCATTTTCTCAAACTTTATTTTTATTTTAATCTTCTCATTTTTGTTTTTCTCAATCTTTATTTTTTTTATTTTTTAATCTTCTCTTTTTTCTTTTTTCTTAACCTTTATTTTTTTCTTCTCTTTTTATTTTCTTTTTTCTCAATCTTTATTTTTTTTCTTTTCTCTTTTTTCTTTTTTCTCAACTTCTATTATATTTTCTAATGAACAGAAAGTTAGATAATCTGCAAATAGAATTTTCTTTCTTTGACATCGAAGTAAATTTAAGAGCGAGACTTTGAGATGCTCTTCTCCCGTTTTATGAATACTACAACTCTCTTTACTAAGCGAGACTCCATCCATTTTCCTACTATTGTTTGGAAGTCCTTTGGGATAAGTCTTGCCTCTAAGGCAAAAGCTATATAACATCTCATAAATCTAGACACAATGTGGTAGTCTAAGCTCTTGTGCATAATTTGTTGTTTGAAAATCCTTGAGCTAAGTCTTGCCTCTAAGGCAAGAGTTATAGAGTATCTCATAAATTAAGACATAATGAAGTAGTGTTAACTCTTGCCCATGGAGAGTAACTTATTTTTTTGGGAGGTTCTTGGGCTAAGTCTTGTCTTAGAGGCAAGGCTAATAGAGTATCTCATCAATCAAGACACAACGTGGTAGTGTCAACTCTTACCCATGGGGCATCACTTGTTGTTTGAAAGTCCTTGGTCTAAGTCTTGCCTCTGAGGCAAGAGTTATAGAATATCTCATAAATCAAGACACAATGTGATAGTGTCAACTCTTGCACATGGGGCGTAACTTGTTGTTTGAAAGTCCTTGGGCTAATTCTTGATTTCGAGGCAAGAGTTACAGAGCATCTCATAAATTAAGAAACAATGTGATAGTGTCAACTCTTACCCATGAGGCATAACTTGTTGTTTGAAAGTGCTTGGGCTAAGTCTTGCCTCTAAGACAAGAGCTATAGAACATATCATAAATCAAGACACAATATGGTAGTGTCAACTCTTGTCCATAGGGTGTAACTTCTTGTTTGAAAGCTCTTGGTCTAAGTCTTGTCTCTAAGGCAAGAGTTATAGAGCATCACATAAATCAAGACACAATGTGGTAGTACCAACTCTTGCCCATGGGGCGTAACTTGTTGGTTGAAAGTCCTTGGGCTAAGTCTTGCCTCTAAGGCAAGAGTTACAGAGCATCTCATAAGTCAAAATATAACGTGGTAGTGTCAACCCTTGCCCATTGTACGTTACTTGTTGTTTGAAAGTCTTTGGGATAAGTCTTGCCTCTAAGGCAAGAGTTATAGAACATCTCATAAATCAAGACACAATGTGGTAGTGTCAACTCTTTCCTATGGGGCGTAACTTGTTGTTTGAAAGTCATTGGGCTAAGTCTTGCCTCTAAGGCAAGAGTTATAGAACATCTCATAACTCAAAACACAATGTGGTAGTGTCAACTCTTGCCAATGGGGCGTAACTTGTTGTTTGAAAGTCTTTGGGCTAAGTCTTGTCTCTAAGACAAGTTTTAGAGAACATCTTATAAATCAAAATACAATGTGGTAGTGTCAGCTCTTGCTCATAGGGCGAAACTTATTGTTTGAAAGGAATCGATAAAAAAAAATAAAATAATAATAATAAAAGTTGAGGAAAAGAAAAAAATAATCGTAGTATTTTATTTCAATATGCGAGCATTACAATCTCTATGGATCCTCTGATTCTTCTTTTCAAAAATAAATTCAAAGGCCTTTGAGCTTGATCTTGAAATTGGTGGACTTGATCTTGACTTGTATTTGAAGTTGAGTGTGCTTGAATTCTTGAACTTGTAGCTTGTAGAGAAATCTGCAGTGTTTAATCCACTAGCTCTCTATGACTTCTTATTAGAATTCTGGTCCCTTTTCTGAATTATGGAGATCTCTAATTATAGTTGTAGGGAGGAGAAGCTATATATATGGTAAGTACAAACTATTTCCAGCTAATCAGATTGAACTGACATAGCCATATTTGATTGGTCGGAACATGTCAAGTTGTACACATGGCGTGTTTGCATTAACCTTTGATTTCACTAGGTATGCTGCATCATTTTGATACGTGACATGATTTTATTGGCTCTTTCACTTGACTTGGCATGTCAGGTCCTTTGACACATGGCACGACTAGCCCAATAAAAATTGAACTTTAATTAAATTCATATTTGTTTGACTAATAAATTTTGAATTTAATACAATCCGAATTTCATACTTTTTAGCATTTAATTAAATTTCATTGTATGCAATCACATACTTCAATATGATATTAGAGTAGACAGAGATCATCGTGAATTCGAGAATTACCACCACTGTTTTTGATAATAAATGTAGACAACACTTTCAACCCTTTTTTGGCCACGACTTTAATTTTTGGTCAGTATATATGAAGAAACCAATCAAGTTCGAAAGGTCGGTGTTTTTGCCTTGTGATTTTTAGTGCACTTACACTTCAAAGAATTGATTGTGGGAACGAGCCTAATTTGTTCTAGTTAAATAGTGGAGGAGGGGTAAAACTTAATTGTATTTAGGTCTTATTTGTTTTTAAAACCTAATTTAGTTTTTATTTGTTTTCTTTGTATTTGAATTTATAAAATCTGTCTATTCTTAAAAAATGATAAATGTAAATTTAGATAAAATATTAAATGCATCAAATACTATATCAACAAAATATATTCTTATTAAGTTTTTAGATAAGACAGTCACATATTTCTAAATGATATTAGAGCAAGTAGAGGTCATGAATTCGAGTCTTACCATCATAATTATAAAAAAAGAGAGTTATGAACTTAAATGGTCATTCAATTACAGCAAGTTATCTATCAAAGTCATTTTATGTTTGTTTTGTATAAACAAAGTCCTTCAGCATTTTTTTCTTCTTCTTTATAATAAAATTTTAAGATAAACTAGTCTAATTTGAGTAGATAAACTAGTTTAACTTGAGTAATTTTATTAATACAAAATAAATAAAAGCGACTTTGGAATGGAATTTCCAAAGTCAAATTACATGTGCCTTTCTACTATTAGACTAACTAATCCATGTAATTACGATACTGCCCCTAACTACACTACCATGCTTAACTACACTACCATTCTTTGCGTCTTTCTTTTTCCCTTGCTACTACCATATTTAGTACATTCCTATTTCACCAATAAAATACCGTTTGGCAAGGATAAGTTGGCAGTGTTCACATCTAATAAGGTTTAGAGTGTTGGAGAATGTATAATTGGCAGTGATTAATTAAAGCTCAGAAAATAATTTAGACACGAGCTAGCATGCACGTGTGTTGGAGAATATACAATTGATATAAAAATAATTGTTCTAGTCCTAAGTAAATTAGGATTAGCACTATGTATTATGAAACAGTTTTCTAGTCCTAGGTAATTTAGGCTTAGCACTATGTATTGTAAATAAGTTTTCTAATCCTAGTTAAATTAGGATTAGCATTATGTATTATGAATAAGTTTTCTAATCCTAGGTAAATTAGGATTTGCACTATGTATTATAAATAGAGGTTATTTCTGTTGAGGAATTCCAACAAATAAACTTCGATTCTCAGCTCCTTAATTTGTCTCTCCCTCTCCCATATATCTCTGTTAGAGAAACAAAAATCATAAAGATAAAAAAAGGAAAATTTTGTATAATGTCGATAGCTCAATCAAACAACTCGAAGATCACAGTGTATGTGGTATCATGTTGGATCTTTTCTGCCTTTGGTGGGCTTATGTTTGGTTACGATATTGGTATTTCAGGTGGAGTATCAGGTATGGATGATTTCTTGATAAAATTCTTCCCACATGTATACGATAGAAAGCTTCACGCAAAGGAGAACAACTATTGTAAATACAATGATCAACTTCTCCAGCTATTCACCGCATCCTTGTACCTATCAGCTTTGGTTTGTAGCATCTTCTTCGCTTCCATGGTCTGCTCGCTTTTAGGCCGTAGGCGCACCATTCTAATTGCTTCTATTTTTTTCATTGTTGGGGCCGTTTTAAGTGCTGCCTCGGTAAACATATGGATGCTCATTGTTGGTAGAGTTTTGTTCGGCGTTGGTGTTGGCTTCGGAAATGAGACTGTTCCCCTGTTTTTGACAGAGGTAGCACCAATCCAACATAGAGGAGCTGTGAATATTATGTTCCAACTATTCGTAACAGTAGGAATATTCATAGCAAATCTTGTGAATTACGCAACATCCCCAATGCACCCCAATGGATGGAGGGTGTCACTCGGCATTGCGGCCATTCCAGCGTTGCTTCTGCTCATCGGTAGCGCCTTTGTTATAATTGACACTCCTGCCAGTTTAATTGAACGTGGAAACAACGACCAAGGCAAAGCTGCACTAAAGAAAATTAGGGGAGTTGAAGATGTTGAAGCTGAATACAAGGAAATAATTGCTTCTTGTGAACAAGCCAAGGCGGTTCAAAAACCGTTCAGGAACCTCCTGAAGGCTTCCAGTGTTCCACCACTTGTGATAGCGATACTTTTGCAGGTGTTCCAGCAATTCACTGGAATTAATGCGATTATGTTCTACGCACCTGTCCTGTTCCAGACCATGGGATTCAAATCCAATGGTGCACTTTTGTCCTCTATCATTACTGGACTTGTTAATGTTGGTTCCACCGTTGTTTCAATACATGTTGTTGACAAGGTTGGAAGGAGAAAATTGCTCCTCCAAGCTTGTTGCCAGATGTTAATCTCTCAGTTGGCAATTGGAGCAATATTGTCAACCAATTTGAAGGAGACAGGAACATTGGACAGGACACTGGCAATAGTGGTGGTGCTATTTGTGTGCACATATGTTATGTCATTTGCATGGTCATGGGGACCTCTAGGATGGTTGATTCCCAGCGAGACATTCCCAATGGAGACAAGGACAGCCGGTTTCGCCTTTGCAGTCGGCACAAACATGCTCTTCACCTCAATAATCGCTCAGGTTTTCTTGACAATGCTCTGCAAAATGCAGGCATACATTTTCTTCTTCTTCTCCGGCTGGATCGTCCTCATGGGACTCTTCGTCATCTTCTTTTTGCCAGAAACCAAGGGAGTCCCTATTGATTCAATGCTTGAAACTGTCTGGAAGCAACATCCAATATGGAAGAAACTCTTCAACTATCAATAATACTATTTTCAATTAATATGTCATGTACAAATAATATTTTAATATTAATATGTTTAAATTGATTCTCAATTCCTGATTTAATTAGTGATTAATTTTATGGAAGTTAATCCCGATTATATATCTATGTATTGAGGTTTCGTGCGATTGGATGAACTTTAATTTTGGTTCTATTATCTTTACCTTTTAAATATTATTTTTCTAAACAAAACAAAAGAACTTAATGTTGAGATGAACTCTCATTGGCTGCCCTTAAATAATCACTAAACCTGATTAATGCTTCCACAATCCAACTTCATAAACGTGAATGTCTTCAAGTGCTTGGCAAAATATCCCCTTCTCCCATTTTATTTTCCACTGACAGCTTCTTCTTCCGTTTCACCTAAATTGTAACACGCTTTTTTTAATATAATAAATTGTATTCAATAAAAGACAAGATTTATACTTTTGCGTATTAATTATAATGTTCAGGAGTACCAAGTGTCAACCAAATAATAGATTATGTATTCCTTAGGTTTGGCAACACTCCCTAAATAGGTAATGGGTCTTCCTTGAGTTCTTAATAACAAAGGATCATCATTGTGACGGAATTTGGAAATGGGTCTGATAGAGGCAGTTTCTCTATTCTCCCGTAGTGTAAATTTTTAAGGGTTAGATTGGCTGAATTTTTAAAAATTGGGATAAAATTTAAATGATACATTTGATCAGAAGTAAAAGTAATGGCTTAACATTCTCTCATCAAGACTACTGAATTAAAACATTCTCAAAAGAAGAAATTAAAATTCCAAGTAAATCCAATTATTCCTTATATGAATTTATCAAATAAGGGTTAGTGCCTCGAGTTCATGTGAAGCTTATTTTACTAAATCCTAATTCACTCTTCCGAGAGTAAAGATTGAGATATTATGGTTTAGGTCAATATTTGTAACCACCAACCAATTAATTAAAAACGACAAAAAGCTTGATATCTTAGAACCTTAATATCATACAACACGCGAAAGCCTTATGAACTTTACAAACTCATTAAATTTCACAACATCGGTTAAGGGTTTAGCTAGTTATACTAAAAAATGAAATAGAAAGAATATATGCGTAAAGAGATTTCATAAACTTACGTCGAATATTAAAACTTGAAAGAATGTTGAAGATCTTTGTTCAAGAACTAGAAAGAAAAAAACTATTAATTGGATGAAAAAAACCTACTACTAAACTAAAACGATGAGAAAATATCTACTCTTTACAATTGACTTTTAACACGTCCATTTGTCGTAAATTTATTTAGCGGTCATAAATTACATCATGATCCGCATCTCTTGGTCCCATGTTCCTCTTCATTTCTTATCTTTTTTGTTGAGTACTGATGGTTGAATGGTTTTATGATTGTCTAGTGCTTAGCAGTTTTACCATCTTCTGCAGGGCCATGGTTGACATCTTCTCTGATCTTTTCTATGATCCACTCTACTATCCGTCAACTGATATGTGATCCCATGTGCAACTAATCACCCAAAAACTGGCAATTTGCTATCTTTTTCATCCTTTGACCATTTAGACATAAAAAAAAACCTACAAAACACTAAACTGACATAAGAACATACTAAAAAAACCAGAAGAACAATTAAAATATCAAGTAAAGGATATAAAATATGTGCTAATTTTCAGCCATAGTGGGAAATCTTAATAGTTCAATTGGTTGACTACCTGAACTTTTACTTTGTTTGTGAGAGTTCAATTTCACACCTTGTAATTCCCTCTCTCATTTCCTCTTCCCCTACCCCCAACGCTTTTTTTTAAATAAGTCTGCGGATTCAAGGAGCTCACCACAACTCCAAATTAATGGCAGTCTTGGACGACTGGGGGTTCGCGTGGATAGCTTGTGTCAGGATCTGCATCAGAAAAGATATAGCAAGAGTAATATGAGTACAAACCATGCCGTACTCAGTAGTGCTTAATTTTCAATTCGTGATTTAGTTAGTGCTTAATTTTATTGCGATTATTCCTTATTATCTATGTATCGAGAGGTTTCGTGCTCAAATCAGTGCCATTGGATGAACTTTAATTTTGGTTCTATCATCTTTACCTTTTATAATAATTTCAAGTTTTAAATTTTGTTCTTCTAAAACACTAATTAAAAAAAAAAAAAAAAAAAGAACTTAATGTTGAGATGAACTCTCATTGGCTGCCCTTAATAATCAGTAAACCTTATTAATGCTTCCACAATCCAACTTCATCAACGTGAATGTCTCCAAGTGCTTGGCAAAATATCCCCATCTCCCATTTTATTTTTCACTGACAGCTTAATTCTTCTCCTGTTTCACCCATATTGTAATACACTTTTTTTTAATATAATAAATCGTATTAGATAAAAGACATGATTTATACTTTTGCGTATTAGTAATAATGTTGAGGAGTACCAAGTGTCAACCAAATAATAGATTGTGTATTCCTTAGGTTTGGCAACACTCCCTAAATAGGCATCGGATCTTCCATAAGTTCTGAATAACAAAGGACCATCATTGTGATGAACTTTGGAAATGGGTCCGATAGATGAAGTTTCTCTATTCTCCCGTAGTGTACATTTTTAAGGGTTATATTTACACAATTTTTAAAAATAGGGGTAAAATTTAATTAAAATCTTAAAATGGATTTTTTTTTATTAAATCAACCTTAATCGTTTGAGTGGGTACCAAATAGCAAAAGGTTATATATGAAGACTAGAAGGATGTTTTTTTTTTAATGCCTATGATACATTGGGTCAGAAATAAAACTAATGACTTAACATCCTCCCATCAAGACTACTGAACGAAAATGTTCTCAAAAGAAGAAATTAAAGCTTCTTCAACAACCATTATACAACTTACGGAAAAGTCTAAAAGTAATAATTATATGTGTTGTACAATGGTCCACTGCCACGATCTTAAAATTTATGGGGCATGATGGCACCTACTATAACCCCCACCCCTTCCGGTATGTAAGTCAATCCTTTTCACAAATACAGAAACATCAATTAAATGCGGAAGTAATTAAATAGTAGCATAAGTAGTCTTAAAAGTCAGAATATCTCACATATAAAGTAAGAATATGAAAATATATAAAACCATCCTAAGACTCGGTGTCACTTCTACAAGAGGTTTCTAATGCAAAAGAGAATCCAAGTAAAATACATTCAACTGTCTAAGAAATAGAAAGACAGGAACAAAACATATAGGAAGTTAGGCGATACACTCAAGCTGCACCTTCCTTTGATGTAACACGGTTGTATGCAATAATAGTAATCCAATAAGGTTGGGATCGAATCCGCAATAGCTTGTGCAGGTTCTTCTCGCTGTGTTGCTATTTGAGCCATGAATAGACTGTTTCACAGCCAAAACAAGTAATGGAAAAAAACGACTTAATTTAATAAACACCGATAGTAAAAAAAGTTTAACCATATTCCATGGCAACGGCGCCAATTTTTCTTATGCTCAAGATATACATTCCTTTGTTGTAACACGGTTGTATGCAATAATAGTAACCCAACAATGTTAGGTCGAATCCATAGGAGATATGGTAGAGCTTCCAAAGCTGTACTAACGGGGCAACTACTAGATATGTAGCCAAGTTCTATTCCGTAAAACTATAGAAATAATATAGGCTAAACTAAACTTGCAGTAAGTAAATAAGATTAAAAAATTTATGAGATTAAAACATCACGATTGTGTCCCCATAATGGATTTCTTTGCTCATCGATTTTCATGCAATTACACATATTTTAGGTTATAGATATACACTCAGTCCCTACACATCACTCAATCTCTTCCGAGAGTTGAACAATTTATCTAAGTATGATGCTTTCTCAACTATCGTTTTCATTATTAAACATTACTTTATTATTTTCATTACTTTATCTTTTTTTCTTTTTAAATTAAACATTTTTTTTTCTTTTCCTCTACCCCCATCAAAAAATCTCTATTGTTACAGATGCATCACCATTGTCAAATCCAATTATCATTCATCACCATCGTCAACTTCACCCAACGACAACAAAGCTTCCATCACCATCACTTTCTTCTAACCGCTTTGTATCATCCATCTTCAACCCTCTTCTCCCTTCTTCATTTCTTCTTCATTGATTTTTCGATGAGGTAAAAAATTCCTTTTCAGAATTAAAGAAGTGAGATGCGGAACGATAAAATTCCGCCAAAGCTGAGCGCTAGGAATCTGCTCAACAAAAATCCGATAAAGGTATTGAAAAAGTAAAATTCGCAGGTGATGAAATTGGTGGTGAAGTAGTGACGAAATTGGGAGTGGCATTGTGACGAAATTGATAGAGGTAGGCGATGAAATTGATAGTGATGGCGGTGAAATTGGTGATGATGGTAATTGGGTGATGGAGGTATGGCGGAGGTGGTGAAATGGGTTGATAAATTTGTGATTTTTTGTGGTGATAATGAAATTAATAGGGATGTATAGTGGTTGTTCTTCATTAATTTTCGATTAATGTGGAGAAATCAATGGTGGTGTGGTGATTCATCTTCACTATTTTCTGGCAAAGTTGATGAAGAATGTACAGTGAGTTGGGTGTGAAGAAGAAGATGTGGGTTAGGAGGTGGGGGGTGGATTTGATTTTTTTAATTTAATTTTTTCACTCAAACGCGCTTATTTTTTCATTTAATTAAATTTTTTTCCACATCGATTTTAGGGGTTAAATAAATTCACTTTTAAGTAGTACAAGTGTGTAAGAGGTCGCGACAATAATTTAAGTGTGACATCGACTTTTCGGGTATAGTTTAGGATGGAAACGATGCCTTTTCTCGTAATATAAGTACAAACCATACATATTCAGTAGGCATCATAGACCAACCAAGCAAGAGTAATAACTATCACATAAAGAATGTTGATAACCTTGCACTCAAAAAGGTCACAGAGTTCAATCAATACAAATAATAAAAGCAATATTGGTAGGTGATAATATGAGATGCAACGAAATGCTATGGACAATGATCCTATCGATATACACACCCTCCAAAATGGCATGTTGTGAGGTGGATCTATGGGGACTTATGAGATCGATACACCCCCTCGTAACCATTTCCCGTGGCAAACATTAGCACTTTCCTCAATATCATCTTCTCGAACTCGAATCAAACTTTCATCATTATAAATCCGCCTGGACTTAAATCATGCAAAAATCAGTGTATAGTTCGCCCAAACACAAATCGGGACTAAAATTAGTATATAGTTTGCCCAGACTCGAACCGAGATAAAAATTAGTATTTTCTCTCAAAAATGTCTTTTTCATAGTGCTATTTTCATGATCCATGAGAATGAACGAGTGTGCATGATAATAATGAATAAATCAAATTTCAAATACAAGTAATAAATAAAAAATGTCATCATCGCAATTTCTATAGGCTACAAGCCCTAACAACAGTCAATTTGCTCTCCAACCGTGTCCTTAAGCTATATTTCTGCACATTAAGAAGATTAATTTCAATACGATGTCCGTCTTGGCCAAATAACTCCTCATATACAAAATATGCCAGAAACTAGGTAAAACTAAACAATGAAGAAATTTCAAGTCATGAACTATATATCAACTAAATTCAAATCTCGAATCTCACATAAAAAATCAATATATTCAATACACCAAATCTATCATTTTCCCCAACCCATAACATATTTTATACAATAAGTTACCACCGAAGCTAAGATTGAGAAAAGTAAGTCATAACCTACCTTGAAGGTCGAGCAAATGCACTGCGAACTTCCAAACCACTACCATTCCTTCACGTTAAAGGTGGCAAGTGGGCCGGTTTGACCCGACTCTGGCCCGGTTAGACCGGCCCAATAGTAGACCGGACAGGACCCGGAACCGGTATGGGAGTGGGCTAGGGGTTTTTTAGGGGGCCGGGCCGGTCAAGGTAACAAGACCGGTAGACCGGCCCAGTTAGAAAATCAGGTATAATGTCGTTGTCCCAACGACCATAACAGCCTTTTAGACTATTTTTTTTTTTTAAAAAAAAAAACTAATTCAAATTTTTTTTTTTCCTATAAATACATGCCATTTCGAAAATATTTTCTTACAATCTCACTCTCTCATTCTCTCTCAAATTTGCTAAAATTATCTCATAAAGTGTTATTGTAAGACAATAAAATTCGCGACCGAGAAAATAATAATCGGGACAGCAAAAATATTGCAACAATCGTTTATTGATTTCAATATGTGAGTGTTACAATCTCTATGAATCCTCTGATTCGCCTTTCTAAATACAAATTCAAGGGCTTCGAGCTTGATCTTGAATTTGATGAATTTGAACTTGATTTGTGAACTTGAGGGATTTGATCTTGACTTGTGAATTTGGATTCAAGGGCTTTTGAGCTTGATCTTGAATCTTCGTCTTGATCTTCAGTTGTTTATGAACTTGAATGCTTGAACTTGTAGCTTGTAGAGAAATTTGTGGTGTTTGATCCACGATCTCTCTCTTGCTCCTTGTTCGAATTGTTCGTCCCCTTTTTGAATTATGAGGCCCCTATTTATAGTTGTGGAAAGAGAAGAGTCATGGTGAAGATGGACTTTTTCTGGCCAATCAGATTTAAGTGACATGGCGACATTTGATTGGCCCTTGATTTCACTAGGCATGCTGCATCATTTTGACACATGGTGTGATCCTATTGGCTCCTTCACTTGACTTGGCGTGCCACGTCATTCGACATGTGGCACTGAATTGGGCCTCTAAAAAAAATGACATCTTGGGCTTAGCAAAATGGGTTCATTATCTGTAACTCAAATTAATGGACTAGCCCAATAAAAATTGGGTATTAGGCTTTAATTAAATCCGTATTTCTTGGACTTAATAATTAATTCAATTATATCAATCCATAATATTTCTTTGGACTAATATATTTTGAATTTAATATAATTTGAATTTCGTACGAACTTAAATTCAATAAAATTTCATTGTGTACAAATGCCCCCACTTCAAGACTTGTCGGGATTTATCAATTATCCATGACTAGGCTTGAAGTACCTTAGTTTATGATCATGCAACCGAGATGAAAGAATACATGATAAGTAACCATTTTTAATTATAAGCTATAATAAGGACGTGACTTTTAATGCTTGAATCCACGTGGGCCTCATAAAACACTTTCTCCTCTTTTTACTTCAATTAGAATTCTTAGTTTTCCAATCCTCTATGCCGCCAGTAGCTTGATGTTTTAGGATTAGGACTTTTTTTTTTCTTAGAACTTTAGAATTAGGACTTAATTTCTCCAAATTTCTATTACTTTAGGAGTCTGCCACCGCCTGGGCTTCTCCTACATTGTTTGTACTTCCTCTACGTACGCCGCCTTCAAGCATCTATAAATAGGACGTCCTATTACGCAATTACGTCATTATCTTCATGATTCATCAAGCCGATCGTCTTGAGCTTTCACAAAATCCAATTCTTTTTCAGATATTTTTTTTAATCCTCTTTTACATGTCTCGTTTCTCTCCCCTTTTTTTTTTTGTAGGGTTGAAACAAATAGCATTCATGAAGGGTCAGCTTAAGGTGCGAGAGTTTAACTTCGCCTCCGTCACCTTGAGACCTGACAAGATCGGCTTCAAGTTTGGTCCCTTTCACCGACGTATTTATGCAATGGTCAGCTTAAGGTGCGAGAGTTTAACTTCGCCTCCGTCACCTTGAGACCTGACAAGTTCGGCTTCAAGTTTGGTCCCTTCCACCGACGTACTTATGCAATGGTCAACTTAAGGTGTGAGAGTTTAACTTCGCCTCCGTCACCTTGAAACCTGACAAGTTCTGTTTCAAGTTTGGATGTTTTACATAACAAATCCGTGAAAAGGCCAGCTTAAGGTGCAAAGGAACAAATTTTTGTCCACCTTAAGGCATGGAAGTTTAGAGATCCTTTTAAAGATAAACCCGTAAAAAGGCCAGCTTAAGGTGCAAAGGGACAAATATTGTCCACCTTAAGGCATGGAAGTTTAGAGATCCTTTTAAAGATAGACCCGTGAAAAGGCGAGCTTAAGGTGCAAAGGGACAAATTTTTGTCCACCTTAAGGCATGGAGATTTATAGATCCTTTTAAGGATAGACCCGTGAAAAGGCCAGCTTAAGGTGCAAAGGGACAAATTTTTGTCCACCTTAAGGCATGGAGATTTATATATCCTTTTAAGGATAAACCTGTGAAAAGGCTAACTTAAGGTGCAAAGGGACAAATGTTTTGTCCACCTTAAGGCATGGAGATTTATAGATCCTTTTAAGGATAAATCCGTGAAAAGGCCAACTTAAGGTGCAAAGGGACAAATTTTTGTCCACCTTAAGGCATGGAAATTTATAGATCCTTTTAAGAATAAACTCGTGAAAAAGCCAGCTTAAGGTACAAAGGGATAAATTTTTTTCCACCTTAAGGCATGGAGATTTGTAGATCCTTTCAATGATAAACCTGTGAAAAGGCTAACTTAAGGTGCAAAGGGAAAAATGTTTTGATTGATGAAAACCAGACTTCAAGGGCTTCATTCTCACCAAAACAGCTTGTCTCAATCCTATCCGCGTTGGTGATGTATGGCTTCCGAGTTTAAAACATCTTGACAGGTAACAATCTCTCTTCTTCTTGTGCCTTTTTTTTTGTGTTGTCTTTTCCTTTCTTCTTTTGTAGGATTGAAACAAATAGCATTCATGAAAGGTCAGCTTAAGGTGCGAGAGTTTAACTTCGTCTCCATCACCTTAAGACCTGACTAGTTCGGCTTCAAGTTTGGTCCCTTTCACCGATGTACTTATGCAATGGTCAGCTTAAGGTGCGAGAGTTTAACTTCGACTCCGTCACCTTGAGACCTGACAAGTTCGGCTTCAAGTTTGGTCCCTATCACCGACGTACTTATGCAATGGTCAGCTTAAGGTGCGAGAGTTTAACTTCGCCTCCGTCACCTTGAGACCTGACAAGTTCGGCTTCAAGTTTGGTCCCTTTCACCGATGTACCTATGCAATGGTCAGCTTAAGGTGCGAGAGTTTAACTTCGCCTCCGTCACCTTGAGACCTGACAAGTTCGGCTTCAAGTTTGGATGTTTTACATAACAAATCCGCGAAAAGACCAGCTTAAGGTGCAAAGGGGCAAATATTGTCCACTTTAAGGTATAGAAGTTTAGAAGGCCTCAAATTGAAACTTGGAGGTTTTGACGGTTCCACCTTGCAAACTTGGCGAATTTGGAGACTTCATCTTGCAAACTTTGCAATTTTGACAACTTCAACTTGCGAACTTGGTGGATTTGAGATTTCATCTTGCAGAATTGCTGGCTTTGAGGACTTTAGCATACAGATATGGTGAACCTGAGACTTCAACGTCACTGACTTGGGTGAATTTTGACTTCAACATGCACGCTTCAATTCGCAGGCTTGGAAGACTTACAACTTCAACTTGTAGGCTTGGAGAACTTGAGGATCTCAAATCCTGTTGCAGAAGCTTACCTTTTATATGGAGCTCTGCCCCCATTGAGTCATGAACATTTTTTTTGTGTAAGCCCAAAGTTTAATCAGAATGTTTGTAAACTTAACTTTCGTGTGGCGAATCAAGCGGAAACATGTATTTTTTTTTGGCACTCATGCAACTGAACATAGAATGAAATTCTAAGCGCCTACGTACCTCGATAATGAGGATCAAGTCACAACGTAGTTCTGGAAGAGTGATTTTTTTTTGATTCCTAACTTTTGCCTAAGCCGCCTCTTTCGAGATTTTCAACCTAGCGGACATTTTTTTTTTGAGAGCCGTACACAGTTTATACTCTTGCGGGCCAGGAGTGAACATGCAGTTTATACTCGTGCCTTAAGGAGCGTCATCTTCCCTCAAGGATAGTACTTCTTCAAGAATTTGGCGTTGATAGGACCAATTTTCACGCCATCTGCATCGACAAGCTTGTAAGCGTCATTTGAATATGCCTCTTGTATGACATATGGTCCATCCCACTTAGAGGTGAATTTGCCCCCAGATTTATGAGAAGTGATAATGGACCTTCTTACTGCTAGGACTTGATCTCCAACTTGGAAGCACCTCAGGCGAACCCTTTTGTTGAAAGAACGAGATAGACGGGCTTGATAACATTCAAGATTTTGTTGAGCCTCTAGCCTCTTCTCATCAAGAGCTTCTAACTCCGCAAGGCGTAACTTAGCATTTTCTTCTTCGGTGAGCCCTTCTTGAATAGCAAGTCTTAAAGAAGGAATTTGACGCTCAAGTGGTAGGACTGCTTCAACTCCAAAAGTAAGTGAATATGGGGTTGCTTGCGTCGGTGTGCGGTGAGTCGTCCTATATGCCCACAAAGCTTCTTCCATTCGTTCATGCCAGTCTCGTTTGGATTTGGAGACGACTTTCTTCAATAGGTTGCATAAGGTCTTATTGAATGCTTCGGCTAGACCATTGGCGGCAGCATGGTACATAGAAGATTTACGCTGCTTAAAACCAAAGAGATCACAAATCTTGTTCATCAGCTTGTTATCAAATGGCTTGCCATTGTCAGTTATTATATAATGGGGAATTCCAAAGCGGTAGATGATATTTACTCGGATGAAGTTTGCAACATTCTCCTTCTTCACTTCTTTGAGTGCAACAGCTTCGGCCCATTTTGAGAAGTAATCTGTCGCAGTCAAGATGTACAAGTGTCCATCAGAAGATTTTGGTAGTGGTCCCACAACATCCAATCCCCAAGCATTGAATGGCCAAGATGCGATAGTGGGGTGTAATATTTCAGGAGGCTGATGTATGAAATTTGCATGAAATTGACAGGCCTTGCATCTTCTAGCATAGTCCAAGCAATCTTTCACCATCGTTGGCCAGTAATATCCCATCCTTTTTATGTGAAAGTGGAGCTTCGGGCCAGACTGATGAGATCCACATACTCCCGAGTGTGCTTCCTGCAAAGCTTGAACTGCTTCTTCCTCTCCCAAACATCGCAAGAGTACTCCTTCAAATGACCTTCTGTATAGCGTGTCCTTATAGTAAAGGAAACGAGGTGCACGACGACGGATGTCAGTCTTTTTCCTTGGATCTTCAGGAAGTATTCCATAACACAAGTAGTCAATAATTGGTTGTCGCCAATCTTCCTTTATGGCTTCAGACACAGCGACGAGATGCTCAAGTTTATTTTCTGTATATTCCTCCTCATCTGGTGGTGGTACTACCCATTCTTGGCAGATAGTAACTCGTGTTTGATTTGGAAGAGTTAGGGTTGAAGCTAAAGCAGCCAATGCATCGGCCTGCTTATTTTCCTTTCTTGGCACGTGTTGGAGGGTAACTTCTCCAAGCCATCCTATCAACTTCTGAGCATAACTATGATATGGGCGTAACTCGGGCTTTTTGACTTCATAGTCTCCCAAGAGCTGCTTGATCACCAATTGGGAGTCACCAAAGACTTACAACTGTAGTTGCTTTATGTCGACGGCCATTTCAAGTCCAAGTATCAACGCTTGGTATTCAGCGACATTGTTAGAGCAATATTGTGTCAAAGTAAAGGAGTATGGGATAACCTCTTCCTGCGGAGTGACAAACACTACGCCAGCACCAGCTCCACCACGGTGTGCCGCACCATCAAAGTACATCTTCCATGGAGGTCGAACTTCAATAACCATTGCATCCTCATCAGGAAGTTCATCAGTTAGCTCCCAATTATCTGGTATTGGGTGGTCTGCCAAAAAGTCTGCTAATGCCTGTCCCTTTACGGCCTTTTGAGGGATGTATATGATCTCAAACTGTTGAAACTGAAGGTACCACCTTGCAAGTCGATCACTGAGGACTGGTTTCGACATTACAAACTTGATGGGATTTGCTTTAGACACGAGATGAACAACATGAGCTTGAAAGTAGTGCTTCATCTTTTGGATTGAGAAGACCAATGCCAAACACAACTTTTCAATAGGTGAATAATTCAGCTCATTTGGCGTCATCATTCTGCTCAGGTAATAAAGAGAGTTCTCTTTACCTTCACTATTTTCTTGGGCCAATAATGCTCCAACTGACCTTTCTTGTACAGCGATGTAGAGAATCAACGATTTTCCAAGTATAGGTACCGCAAGAATTGGAGGCTTCATCAAGTAAGATTTGATATTTTCAAAGGCCTTACTACAAGCTTGGTCCCATTTGAAAGGGGTACCCTTCTTCATGAGATGGCTAAATGGTTGACATTTTCCCGCCAAATTTGAGATGAACCTCCTTAAATATGCTAGCTTCCCTTGAAGACTTTTTAATTCATGAATGTTTCGAGGCTCGGGCATCTTCAAAATTGCATCAACCTTGTGTTGATCAATTTCAATTCCTCGGTGTCGTACAATAAAGCCAAGGAACTTTCCGAAAGTAACTCCAAAGGCGCATTTCAACAGATTCATCCTAAGCTGATATCTTCGGAGCAACTCAAATACCATTCTTAAGTCTTTCAAGTGGTCGTTCTTCTTTCTTGACTTTACCACTAAATCATCCACATAACATTCAACATTTTTGTGGAGTAGATCATCAAAGATGTTTTGCATAGCCCTTTGATAAGTGGCACCAGCGTTCTTCAAACCAAAAGGCATCACCTTGTAACAATAAATACCTTTAGGCGTACGAAATGCAGTGAGCTCTTCATCTTTTGGTGCCATGCGAATTTGGTTATAGCCGGATGATCCATCCATAAAAGACATCGCCTCAAAACCAGTAGTAGCATCAATCATCAACTCTGGAATAGGAATTGGAAACTCATCCTTAGGGCATGCGTTGTTGAGATCCCTAAAGTCGACACAAACTCGAATTTGGCCATTCTTCTTTCGTACTGGAACAATGCTTGATATCCATGTGGGATACTTAACTTCACGAATAAAGCCTGCTTCAATGAGTTTGTTAACCTCATTTTCAATCAATGGAACCAAGTCGGGTCTGAAACGTCTTTGGGCCTGCTTAACAGGACGAGCTCCATTCTTGACTGCTAACTGATGAACTGCTACTTTTGGATCTAAGCCAGGCATCTCCTTATAACTCCAAGCGAAAACATCCCTATATTCTTTGAGTAAGTCCATGTAAGCGATTTCTTCATCCATTTCTAGAAAAGCGCTTAGGAAAGTTGGTCTTGGGTCTTCATCAGTGCCAAGATTAACTTCCTTTAGGGGATCTACTGTCGCCTTTACTCCTTCTTCAAGTTCTGACGGAGCATCTCCGGCATCTTCCTCTTCTTGAGGATCATTGTCATTGACAGATATATGGCAACACCAGGAAATATCTTCCAACTCTTCAACCTTTATTAGAGATGATGTATCGTACTCACTCTGGGTTGTAATATGATATGAAGAGCCTACACTCTCTTTGTCATCCTCATGTTCCTTGGTATAAACCATAGTATGAGTCTTTTCCTTTAACACCTCCTTGCACGAAATCACAAGCTCCGTCTGTCGCCTCATTCTAGAAGGAATCAAACTTTGAAAATCCTTATGGATTCTAGGTGAAGAGTGTGTCATAGTGCCTTGATAACTTCTCCGAGGTTTGTTACTTTTCTTTTTCTTCAGTGGACCCAACCTCTCAAACACAGAAGTTCTTGTGGTTGATTCTCCAAGTCGATCAAAGACAGAAGGCCTTTTGTTGGAAGTAGTAGACTTCTCTTCCACAGTGATGTAGTCGCTAGCCACCCTTCTAATAGAGATACGCACCGGTGGTGGTGGCATGTACCCTAAGCCTTCGCGTGCTTGCCTGGTAGTGGCTTCTGATGGGATTTTCCCCAAATTTGGTGGCTCATTAGGGTTATATCCAGCCTTTACAAATAACTTGTAAGCGTTTGGATCAAAACCCTCTTTCGTACGCTTTGAAGGGAGTGTCATATCTCGCGATGAATTTTGAGCTACAAATTCCCCAAGTGGCTTTGAGGGCAAATTTATTGCATCTATTCGCTTTAGCGGAAGAGTTAGCCCCCCTAGTACATTACCTTGGACATCGGATGAGTGTCGTACTTCTTTTCCCACTTTTGGTACATAGCGGAGCACAGGAGTTGCCTTCTTCTTTAAGTCCGCGACATTCCTTTTATTCGAAGTGGTGGGAGGCTTTTTAATGACAACACTTTCAACAGAAACCTCGACCTTTTTAGTTGCAAGATCATCACACTTGGTTGATGTGATATCATCCACCTTTTTCTCCTTCACGACATAATTCTTCAAGTAGAATTTTGCATCTGCGAAGTGTGATTCAGCTTCAGTGAATGGCTTATCATCGGCCACTATCTTTCTCTCCACTCCATTTTCAAGATACTTCAGGCATTGATAGTAGGAGGATGAAACAATTTTGTTCTCATGTACCCAAGGCCTACCAAGCAATATATTATATGAAGTTTTGGCATCGATCACATGCATCAATACATTTGATCGTAAATCGTCCATATGAATCTCTAACTTGATGGATCCTATGGCCCTCTGACCCCCTTGATTGAACCCTTGGATCATCAAATGGCTTTCAGTAAGTTCATCAGTTGTGACGCCAAGTTCCTTCAGTGTGCGAATAGGCAGGATGTTTACTCCAGACCCTTCATCTATCAGGATTCTATTTATCTTCTTCTCTAGAACATGACCTACCATATACAAGGGACGATTGTGTAGTGTTTCACCAAACAGGAGATCATCTTCTGTAAATGTGATTTTTGTATTACATACATGTGCTTCTTAGTGAAGAGATTTAGTAGGCCTTTCAGGAGAAGGACGTTCCATCAATAGGCTTTCGCCCTTTGCTTCTTCTTTGTCAGTATTGAAACAAGATGCCTCAATGTTGTCTTGAGTAGTCTTGGCGCAGAACCAACTTGGAAAGAATTCTTCCAAGGTCACAGGACATCGTGGTTTTTGGTGGTGATGCTCTACTACACTCGCCCTCTTTGGCAGCTCAACCAACCTCTGTTTCCTCAGTTTCTTTACCATTCTCCTTCTAGTTGGCTGCTTGGATGAGTCTTTTCGTAGACACGTCATCTTGTTGCGTCTTCGCCTAGTCACCAAAGTCCAACCTTCATCATCACCTTCATCAATTAGAGACTTGTCATGCTCTAATGGCTCTTCATTACGCTCTTTGAAGTTGTATATTTGGACCGGATCGAGTGAGCCAAAAGTGATGGAGATTTGATGAGAAGTGGCCTTCTCATCATCAAACACGATCTTCTTCTCATTAGCCAGTTGCATGATTTTATCCTTGAAGACAAAACATTTCTCCAAAGGGTGACCCACAAGCCTGTGATACTTACAATAGTTTGGGTCATCAGTTTTTTTAGCTTCGTCGGGCCGCTTCATTTCTGGTAGATCAATGAGCTTTAGCTCAAGAAGTTCATCAAAAATTTCGGAAACGTCAGAATCAAGGAAGGGGTATTCTTTTTCCTGCATCTCCTTGAAAGTTAACTTCTGGTTTGGACGCGCTTGAGAAGTCGTCTTTATGCTTTGCTTCTTGCTTACCTTTGTGGTGAGCTTCATAGGAGACACGTTGACATTCATGGATTCTTTGTTGTCACTTTTGGGGACAAACTTGGTCCATCTCCTAGGTTCCTGTTTGTCCTTTCCCTTTCGAGGGTCATGGATGGGTGCTACTCCTTTTTCGACAGAAGACATACTCAACTCCATGTCGTGAGCACGGGTAGCTAAATCTTCAAAGGATTTTGGCTTAATGCCTTGCAAAATATAGAGAAGTTCCCAGTGCATTCCTTGGATACACATCTCTATTGCGGAAGTTTCACTGAGCCTATCTTTACAGTTTAGGCTAGCATTTCTCCATCGATTGATGAAGTCGATAACTGGCTCATCCTTTCTTTGACGAGTATTTGTGAGCTCTACCATGCTCACTGTACGCCTCGTGCTATAGAAACGATTTAGGAATTCATGCTCCAGTTGCTCCCAGCTATCAATGGAATTGGGCTCGAGGTCCGTATACCAATCAAAGGCATTTCCCTTTAGGGAGCGGACAAATTGCTTGACGAGATAATCACCATATGTTCCGGCATTGTTACATGTCTCAACAAAGTGGGCGACATGTTGCTTTGGATTTCCTTTGCCCTCAAATTGTTGAAATTTGGGGGGTTGATAGCCTGCAGGCATCTTGAAGCTATCAATCCTAGCAGTGTAAGGCTTGGCATACGTCAGGGAAGACTTGGTAGTAACATCGTACTTGTCCTTAAGGGTCCCTTCAATGAACTCCTTCAATAGATCAATTGGGATCATTCCGCCAGAAGCAACTGGCACCTCCTTAGTAGGCGGTGTCTGTTTGGTAGGAGGATCTATCTCTTGAACTTCTGGAGCCTTTCCAGGTGCATGGCTAGAATCTCCATCTATTAAGCCTTCCATTCGATCCATCAACTTATCAATCCGAGTGTCTTGATTTTGCACATACTTGGTCAAACCTTCAATCGCTTTCGCCATATTCGCAAGTTGCTCCTCCATGGATGAGACATCAGTTAACATTGTTTGCATGATTATTGGAGACATCGGAGAGTAGCACGGATTGTCACATAAGTTGATCTCTGAAGTCCTTGGCTCGCGTGGAGTAAGTGGAGATGACATGTTGGTTGAATGACCATCGTTCTTTGTCCCAGAGTTTTTTGAACCAGAGAGATCAAGTAGAGCCAGAGTTTTCTTGATTTTCTCTGCCACACTGCTTCCTTCTTCTGAAGCACTTGTAGAGGACCTTGTTCTTTTTGGGGTTGAAGACCCAAAAACTGGAGTTGATGTCGTCGACACTCGATGTGTTTGTTGCTCCATCATGTTGGCCTTGCTCCTTGTGACAACCCCAAAGCTTCCAAAAGTAACATCAAGGATGCTTTCTACCTCGGCGGAGAACTTGGAATTAGCAGCCTTAGAGGTAGTGGATTGAGAGTTGACCTTCTTAGAAGTCATTTCGGTATTCTTGAGCTTTGAAGTTGGAAAGTTGAGATGAGAGGTAGAGATTGTCCCACTGGGCGTGCCAGAATTTGTAAGACAATAAAATTCGCGACCGAGAAAATAATAATCGGGACAGCAAAAATATTGCAACAATCATTTATTGATTTCAATATGTGAGTGTTACAATCTCTATGAATCCTCTGATTCGCCTTTCTAAATACAAATTCAAGGGCTTCGAGCTTGATCTTGAATTTGAACTTGATTTGTGAACTTGAGGGATCTGATCTTGACTTGTGAATTTGGATTCAAGGGCTTTTGAGCTTGATCTTGAATCTTCGTCTTGATCTTCAGTTGTTTATGAACTTGAATGCTTGAACTTGTAGCTTGTAGAGAAATTTGTGGTGTTTGATCCACGATCTCTCTCTTGCTCCTTGTTCGAATTGTTCGTCCCCTTTTTGAATTATGAGGCCCCTATTTATAGTTGTGGAAAGAGAAGAGTCATGGTGAAGATGGACTTTTTCTGGCCAATCAGATTTAAGTGACATGGCGACATTTGATTGGCCCTTGATTTCACTAGGCATGCTGCATCATTTTGACACATGGTGTGATCCTATTGGCTCCTTCACTTGACTTGGCGTGCCACGTCATTCGATATGTGGCACTGAATTGGGCCTCTAAAAAAATGACATCTTGGGCTTAGCAAAATGGGTTCATTATCTGTAACTCAAATTAATGGACTAGCCCAATAAAAATTGGGTATTAGGCTTTAATTAAATCCGTATTTCTTGGACTTAATAATTAATTCAATTATATCAATCCATAATATTTCTTTGGACTAATATATTTTGAATTTAATATAATTTGAATTTCGTACGAACTTAAATTCAATAAAATTTCATTGTGTACAGTTATATTATATTTTATTATTTTGCAATTATAAATACTACGTGGAAATTTCCAAAAGTACTCAATTGATCAACTTTCGAACACTTCAGAAATTTGGTATTATCGTTCCATCTCTTACTTTTAATTTTTAATTAGTGTATTATTTGTTGAATAATTATTTGTATTGTTTTTGTGTTTTTTGAATAATTGTTAGTTTAATTTGTAATATGGATAAATTAAAGAAAGTCGGTAAAAGTGTTAGAAATTTTTGTCCTGAAAGTGGTAGTGGTAGTGGTAGTAAGAAACAAATTGGTTTCGGTAGAGGTAGTTCAAATACTCAATATACTCGTGTCCCTTCGGTACCAATTAGCGAACCCTTTGAGAATGAAATACGTGTAGGTGCTCACGATATGAATTATTTAGAGGCCCAAGAAAATTATGGTATAGAAGAAGAGAATGAAGTAGACTCTGTTGATGTAGATGAAACTGATGATGATGATGATGTTGATGTTACACCCGAATCTGGTAACGTTAATGTTCAATCTGAATCGGTTAATCTTCTTCCCCGTCACCCTGTAAGATCTCGTAAAAAAACTAGTATTGCATGAAATTTTTATACTCGAATAGAAGGAACTACTAAGGTTAAATGCAATATTTGTCAGTTAAAATACGAGCATAAGACCGGGGGTAATAAAGGAGGTACGGGTCAGTTGATGAGACATTTGCGGGAGAAACACCCAATAGAGCTAGCTCAGGTAACTGGTGGTGGGACAGTTGGGGGCCCAAGACAAACTAGATTGAACCCAAAAATCGGTAAATTAGTTAAGGATTATAATAAAATGAAGGATCATGAAGAATTAGCAAAAATGATAGATGTGGGTTGTTTGCCTTTCTCTTTTGCTTCTTCTGAAGCTTTTATTCATTATATTCAGGCAATTTATAATCCTATATTTGAGGGTATTCCTAGAAGTACTTGTCGGTCCGATATTTTTAGACTCCATGCATTATATGTTTACTATTTATCTGCACTATTAAAAAATCTTCCATTTAGAGTTGCTTTAACTTCTGATCTTGGTCGTCCTGTTAATAAAAATGATTATTTAATAATTACTTGTGATTTGGTAGATAGTAATTTTGTTATGCAAAAATGTATTTTAGCATTTTTGTATGATGAAGACCGTAGACACACTGGGAAATTTATTTCTGAATCTATTACAAAAGTTGCAAGATATTATGGTATTGACAGTAAAGTTTTATGTATATCTTTTGATAATGCATTTAACAATAACACTGCTATTGACTTGTTAAAAATTGAACTTTCTCCACCGTTACCCGAAATATTTCATATTAAGTGTGCTTGTCATATATATAATTTAATTGTAAAAGATAGTCTTGCTTTTTTTTGAGCATGCTATTGAAAAAGTTAGACTTGCAGTTGGCTTTATTCAAGGAAATAATAGAAAAATTAGACTTACCGAATTTAAAAGAAAATGTAAGGAAAATGGACTTAGACCGAGATTAATGCCTGAAGAAATAGATGTTAGATGGAATTCTACGTATGATTTCTTAAATACTTGCAATATTTATAAAGTTACTATTACTATGACTTTTAACCAATTTGCTAGTGCTTTTCCCGATAGTATGTTACAAAATTCAGATTGGGCTAAAATTAATGATACTGTTAATTTCTTGCAAAAATTTTATCTAGCTACGGTTGAATTTTCTGGTGCTTATTATCCTACTGTTTGTAATATTTTACCTTATTTAGCCGACATTTCTTTATTGCTTAATGAGTATAAGTCTAAACCAGGTTATAAAGATGCTATTGATGCAATGATTGATAAATTTAAAAAATATTTTTTTCCGCTTCCCCCTATTTACTTAGTTGGTGTTGTAATAAATCCATGTATAAAATATAATACTATGTCCGAATTTACTTCTCTTATTTATTCTGCTTTAGAAGTAAAAGCTAATGAAGAACCTTCTTTGTTTACGGCTATGTCTGATGCGAATAGTTACATGAACACATTATACAATCATTATGTTGATTTACTTGACAATGCTTTACCGTCACATATTACACCGACCCCAGCTCCCCATCCTTCTGCGAAGCCATCATCTTCTAAAAGACAGGCACATAGTAAGCCTGCTTATTGTGTTTCTGATCTATTTGTTTGGAATAGATTGCAACCTTCATCGTAAAGAACACTAAGTCGGGAAGAGCTTAAGTATTATCTTATGCAGCCTACAGAGGATACTAGAGGTAGAATCAACACGCTGGAATGGTGGAAGAATAATGAAAGACAATATCCTGTACTTTCAACATTAGCTAGAGATATATTGGATGTTCCAATCTCAACCGTTGCATCAGAGAGCACTTTTAGTCAAGGACGGCAATAGATTGGAGACAACCGACACTCATTGGGAGGCAATGCCATGAATGTTTTTAGTTTGCCTTAGAGACTGGATTAGAGCAAAACGAAGAAATCAAGGAATGTTCGTGGAGCCGAAAGACGAAGAAGATCTTGAAGAAATAATGACTTCAAGAGAGAATTCAGCACAATCAAGTCCAATGCATGGCTTTGGTGCCATTTTTTTTGACAATCCACAGCCAATTCCCGTTAATGTTAACAGGGGTGAATGGAAAAAATGATGAAAAATTTGTAGAATATACAATTAATCAATTGAATTTTCATTTTTCAATTCAACTTTGTGAAATTAGTGAAATGTAATTGCAACCTTGTAACTTGTATTCTTGTAAGTTTTGAAACATTTTGCAATCAATCAAATATTAAGTTCATTTACTCTTTACATTTTTTTTTCCATTTAAAATTTAAATTGAATATCTTGTATGAATTCAATACTTTTAATATAATATTATCAAAGTTTACTTAAACTTAAAAAAAAATATATTGAAAAATAATATTAGCAAATATTACTTAAACAAGTATTGACATATAAAAATTCTATATAAGTTTTAACTTTTAAATAGTATATGTCAATACTTAAATATATATATTGAATATATATATATGTGTATGTATATTCTTTAAAGTAGTATATATTGAATGTATATATGTGTATGTATGTTTTTTAAAAGTAGTATTTATTGAATGTATATATGTATGTATGTTCTTTAAAGTAGTATATATTGAATGTTTATATGTATGTATATTCTTTAAAGTAGTATATATTGAATGTTTATATGTATGTAGATTCTTTAAAGTAGTATATATTGAATGTATTTATGTATGTATATTCTTTAAAGTTGTACATATTGAATGTATATATGTGTATGTATATTCTTTAAAGTTGTATATATTGAATGTATATATGTGTATGTATATTCTTTAAAGTTGTATATATTGAATGTATATACGTATGTATATTCTTTAAAGTAGTATATATTGAATGTTTATACGTATGTATATTCTTTAAAGTAGTATATATTGAATGTATATAGGTATGTATATTCTTTAAAGTAGTATATATTGAATGTATACGTATATTCTTTAAAGTAGTATATATTGAATGTATACGTATATTCTTTAAAGTAGTATATATTGAATGTATATATGTATGTATATTCATTAAAGTTGTATATATTGAATGTATATACGTATGCATATTCTTTAAAGTCGTATTTTAAGTAGTATATATATTGAATGTATATTAAAAAACAATCAAGGTTCAAAATACTTTTTTTTTTTAGTCTGGACCCGGTAAATCGGCCCATTAATCTGGACCGGTTACCTAACCCGGAACGCCCGATTAACCGGCCAAAACTATTAAATGGGCCGGGTGATGGAATTATTCCTGTTGGGCCCGGCCCGGCCCAATAAGAGTTGGGACCGGACCGGACTCGGACCCCGACCAGTAAAATTTAACGGACCGGAGCCGGGTTGGCCCTGCCCGGCCCAGTTAACAGCCTTACTTCACGTAGTGCCTTGAAACACTTCAAATCTATTAAAACCACGGTGTACAAGAGTATATGAATTCATCGATACCCATATTGCAATACAGAATCAAACCCCGAGAACCAACGTCAAAATTGGAATTTTCTTTCAAAATTATTATATCCATAAGACAAGGAACTCAAATATGAAATTTCGTCAAAAATAGAATTCGAATTGAACCTCAAATCAACAAAAAACATTTTCTTAACTTAAGGAGAAAAATCTCCAAATTCCATTACTCATACGTGCTAAATTGATGAAATAAATAAAAAATCATTAGGAAAATACCAATAGGAAGGTTAGAAACTTAACCCTGTGAATAAATCTAGGAAAGCCTCCGAAGATCCTCCCAATCCGTCTCAAATTCTCCCAAAATTTGATTATGAAGCTTAAGTTTGAAAATGGGATTTAAATTTTATCCCGGTCTATTTCCTTATTCGCGAATGCGAGCTCCTTGTAGCGATCATAGTATTGACCCAACCAATACCTTCATGATCGCAAGATCTAACTAACCAGCTCCTTCGTAAATTTGGTCATCTCGTGATTGATGAGAAGGGCCACTGATCTAGATGACAACAATAGAAAAATTTGTTCAAGTCTCGGATCGGACCGTCAAAACTCGTCAGACCTGTAACACCTCAAACGTTTAGGTTATGATTTGAATCGTTCTACATTAGTCAAAGGTCATGAAGAACTTTTTTATGAAGTTAAGGATCTCCCCAAACAAGCAGTAGGGGCATACATTTTGGATAGACAAAATATGACTTCCATAGGGCATAAACAAAGGAAGAACTTGTATGAATTTGGCTCCTCTCCATTTTCATTGTCTCCATTTCCCCCAAGTTCTTACTTGGATGAGAGACACATGGCATGAGTTAAAATTGATGGTTAAGATTTAATTAATTAAAATAAGATTCTAATCATGATTTAATGGAGTGATAAATATTCTATATGTTTGCTTTCAAATTTTTTGTGGTCCCACAATTATAGCTACATAATTATTTTATCCATAATTATATTTTTAAAAGTTCTCTTTAATTTCTTCCTACTTTTTCTTTTTTTTCCTACGTTGGTTCACCATTTTTCTCACTGTCTATATCTTCCAACTTCTCTTGAATCTTTTGATTTCATTTTAATCATTAGACACTTTTCTTTAAAACTAGCTATAACAAGGAATGGAGACACTTTAATATTTTTAGTAATCAATTTCCTTTAATCATGCTAATTAATTATTTATATATAGTATTTGATGATGCTCAATTGTGTTATTATAATACTTTGCTAGACTTATAGATTCAAATTAATGGGGGAGGGGGGGTAGGAATTCTGCCATCACATTTTTGGTGTTGTCAATTTTTTTAAAGCAAATATTGTTTTGGACGAAGAGAAGAAAAGAGAGTAAAGAAGTTTGGCACAAGGAGAATTAATAAAGTTTTAAAGCTAATAAGTATTAATTAGTTAAATCATGGTTAGAATCTAACTTTAGTTAACTAAATCTTAACCATTAATTTAACTCATTCCGTGTGTCTCTCATCCAAGTAAGAACTTGGGGTTAATGGAGACAATGGAAATGGAGAGGAGCCGGATTTATTTTGTATAGTGAATTAGTTTCTTTGGGCGGGTGCTAGTTTTGGCTTTGAGAGTTCACCTCTCCTTGTTTATGATAGTAGTTAGCAGTTAGGCATTGGTGAATGCTTCAGAGGTTAACTTACTGTTTTAATCTCTGTTTTTGTACATCTTTTTGATGATGAAATAAAAGGTCATGCCTCCTTAAGGCATAAGTTATACATATATATATATATATATAAAAATAGACCCGAACATGAAATTTTTTGTATGAGTTTAGTAAAGTTCAACCTCAATCAAGCACCTCTCTAGAATTTTAAACTGTTGAGTGGTGAATTACTTATATAATTAAAGTTCTCCGAATCTAGTTTTCAATGCATCAAACTGTTCATCAATCTGAACTTTGTACAAGAAGTTATGTACATTTTAAGAAAGTGAATCATTTTCCCTAAAAGATCGAGCTTACCTCATCTCAAATTGCACTTGCTTGATAAAAAAAATGAAAACGAAGACCTGGGGGTTTGTTCTTATTTTACCGGAGGGGCTTGAGTATTTGCTTTTCCTTACTCCTTGTAATACCCCGTACTTACCAAACCCTACTTGACGATGTTGGACAATGGATACTTAAGTGTTGAGTGTCAAAAGTATGTACTTTGTAAGGTTAATGATGAGATAATTGATATTGGGCATACTACATGGGATTAGACCTTTGTAGGAGGGGTAATACCCCGTATGTTGTCGAACCTATACGACTACGTGTACCTTTATGGAATTAGTAAAACATGGGAGATTTGATGGATTATACATTAATTTGTGGGCATGAATAAATCTTGCATCATTGGGCCCAAAATTAACAAGAAGACATGGCCCAATGTAACAATTTGACCCATTCTTCCCATATTGGTCCATTTAATGCCAAGAGATGGATAAGAGTGACTTGAGGGACCTATATATATATACACACACAAAAGGAAGTGGGCTAAAGAAGTCTTGAGCCATTGAGCTCAATGGAGGCCCAAAATTTCATGGAGGACATGGCCCAAATGATAGAAAAGATCCATTCTTGTGTTTGACCAAGAGGACATGCTTTTAGTTGGATAAGTGTGACCATTAAATGCTATATAAATCAAGGAAAAATCAGATTTTATTCATATCATCACACATGTACCATTCTAGAATTTTCTACAACATTTGTTCTCTCAACTCAAACCCTAAGCCTTCATCCTTTTGGCCAAAGATCATCACTTGGTGAGTATTGGTAAGTGTATATTATTATGGTTTAATATATTTTATGCATGGAAAATGATTTATACTATGTTGGTTATGTTGGTGGAGTGTGAGAAGTTCACTATGTGTGAAGTGTATGTGTTTGTTAATTCGGAGGATGTTTTTGCCTTGTAAACTTGAACATGGGCTTGTGGTCTTGAAGAAAATGAATTTGATGGGTTCAATATTGTCATGTGAGATGTGATTATAGTCTCCCCTTGTTTGTTCATGGTGTATAATATTTGGAATTTCTATTGTGAAATTGGTTATGGTTTTGGTGGCGGATTGGCCGTAAAGTGTCGTTTTGGTGATATTATGTGTGTTGTGAGACCATGGATGGTTGTTGGCATGTTAGATGATAAAAAATATGTTAAAATAAGTTTGGTTATGATTGGACCAAAACGGGCACCCGCCCTCGCAGACGAAGCACCTGCGGGCGCAGGTGCCTCTGGCTACTGCCAAAGGTCACCTGCGGACGCAGGTCATCCACCTGCGGGCGCAGGTGGCTTAGCGGATCAGACCAGAACTCCGAATTGCTTGGTTTTGTATCCCTTTGGCCGAAACCCCTATACCCTTCATAGATGTAATTATCAACTTGTGATGTCATTTTAATGACTTTAAAGTGTCGTATGAAGGCATGTTGGACTGTATTAAATGTGGATGGTTGTTCATATGTTGTTATGAGGCAAATTGATAAGCATAAATGTGACGGAATGGAAAAGAGAAGGCATAAAGGGTAAGTGTGATGCGAAATGCTATTGTTATACGAAATCTTGGTCAATGTGTGTAATGTTAAGGTGTTGTTGGTATGATAATGCAGTGAGTTGTATTGCAAGGAGTGAAATGAAGTTATATAGCGATCACATAGTTCATTGTCGTTTTGTACGCTTGTACGGTAAATGATCGTTAACAAGAGTTTCATTGTGGTCTTGTATTGTAGAGTGAAACATAAGGAAGAAGCTGGACTGTTGTGTTCACATATAGACTTGTGTACTTGTACTTGGAAGTAAAGGTATGTAAGGTTACTTTGTCCATATTTTTCTACGGCAAATAGTATTCACATTGACATTACGCTTGTTCCATCCCGAAATATGCTAAGGTATCCTATATCCGGTTATCCATGGTCATTGTCATAGATTTCCTACTTATTGATCAATTGTGAATCTCATGTCTCATGTCTCATGTTCATGAATAGTGTTCCAAAAGCCCAATAAGGTTATGTTCCAAAGTTCCAATAGTGGTTATACTCATATCTATTGTTCATTGATTATTGTTCCAATGGTCCGGTGGTGTTATGTTTCAAATGATATTGTGTTTCCATTAATGTTTATTCACATGTCTCTCACTCATTGATTATTGACCCAAAGTTTCATATAAAGTTATGATTATCATTGTAGCAATCTCACACAAGTTAAAGTATCAATCTTATGAGGTATAATGTATCACTCTCATAACTATGAAAAGGGGAACAAGACTGTAAAGAAGTGATGCACACATGGTTACTTTACATTTTATTGAGTATGGATCAATCTAAAGGGCGTAAGTTCAAGATGGAATAATCCAATAGTATGTTATATTTATATATGATAGCCCACCAAAGGTGGATGTCCGGTATTATATTCATATATTATAGCCCACTAAAGGTGGATGTCCGGTATATATTATAGCCCACTGATCAGCTGGATGTCCGGTATATATTATAGCCCACTGATCAGCTGGATGTCCGGTACTATTATTATGATATATATGACTATTGCCCACTGATCAGCTGGATGTCCGATATATATTATAGCTCACTGATCAGCTGGATGTCCGATATTATTATTATGATATATATGACTATTGCCCACTGATCAGCTGGATGTCCGGTATATATTATAGCCCACTGATCAGCTGGATGTCCGGTATTATTATTATGTATATATGACTATTGCCCACTGATCAGCTGGATGTTCGGTATATATATAGCCCACTGATCAGCTGGATGTCCGGTATTATTATTATGATATGTATGACTATTGACCACTGATCAGCTGGATGTCCGGTACTATATTATATTATATGCCACCTATAAGGTGATGAACGGTATTATATTATATGCCACCTATAAGGTGATGAACGGTATTATATTATATGTTACCTATAAGGTGATGATCTCATATAGGTAATAAAGGAAGTGATGTGCAAGCTAGTACACCAACCTCTCAGGAGAAAGAAATTAAGTTACATATGTTGGTTGGGGGCAAAGGTACAGGAAAATCATAGATGTAGGGTGGACACGATTCCAAAGTGGTATTTCCGTATTCGGTAGATGGCTAGTGTTACTCACATGTACCTTACTCATGAGCATTTTAACTAAGGTAGACATATATTGTTATTCACAAGTGTCCTACTCCTAGATGAATTATGATTCACTCATCTCTTATTCAGTGACTGAAGTTCCTAAGCTGTCATAATGTTGTAAATTCTAAGAGAACTATCCCAACGAGGGTAATGAGGTAAAAAGGGCTTGTTTAGTTGGAATAGCATTATCCCAAACATGTAATGATCCCAAGTTCCAATAGAGTTATACACATGTCTCTTATGCATTGACTATTATTCCAATGGTTCCAAGATGTTGGGTTCAAATAATGTTGTGCCAAGTTAATGTATCTATCTCTCACAAGTAAAGATACCAATCTTACAAGAGTAAAGATGTGAAGTAATGTATATTTGTGTTTCAAGTTTCAAGAATGTTTCTATCATCCAGGTACCACTCATAGTATGAAATAAAGATAAATGAAGTAAAGAATAATGAAAGAAAAGGAATGTCACACCCCAAATTCCTATTGAGGCGTGATTGGCACCCGCAACCGATAAGGCCCGAGAGAACCAATCTTTGCTTCTATTTGTTCATATTCATGCCATAAGAAATACCATTACCACGTAAGAACTTATCAGGTTAAGAATGAAATTCATGAAACATGTGCTAAATATATATACATATGTGAAACTTGGCCGACAGGGCCATCAAGTCATCATGGACATACACCTCCTACATTTGTCTTCCCACAACTGTCTACAAAGCCTCTACAGATACATGATGATGTCGATACAATATTTACATAATACCAAAACCTAGTGTTCACGTGTAACTTGGGAAGCCCCGAAGCAATTGGAGCTCACCAGAATCCTGTATACGATCCGCAACTTACTGAAAAGGTCTACTAATGCCTGCACCTGCAACAAGTAATGTAAGTCCCCAAGAGGGGTCAGTACGAAGAATGTACTGAGTATGTAAGGCCGTAAGAAAACTGCATCAATACATAAGAATTTCAGTGGAAATAATTATAAGAGCAAACTCTATATGTGAAACCATGTACCTTTCTTTTGCTATTATTATTTTCGATCATTCAACCATATTCTTATCATTCATATAATATCTTTCATATAATACCTTCATTCAATGGATTCTTCTTTTGCTTAACGCTCATTATTATTATTATTAGTCATCCAATATACATCCACTTTTTGGTGGGCAATAACATACATCCACTCTTTGGTGGACAATAACATACATCTACTTCTATGAGTAGGGTCAACATAGCATAACATTACTTCCCTTTCTTTCATTATTCTTTACTTCATGTCTCTTTCTTTCATACTATGAGTGGTACCTTGATAATAGAAACATTCTTGAAACTTGAAACACAAATATACATTACATCACATCTTTACTCTTGTAAGATTGGTATCTTTACTTGTGAGGGATAGATACATTAACTTTCACATTACTTCTTTCATTACTTTTGAGAGATTGGTATATTTACATGTATATAACTCTATTGGAACTTGGACTCATAACATGATTGGGAACAATGCTATTCACCTAAACAAGCTCTCTTTACCTCATCACTCTTGTTGGGATAATTCTCCTAGGATCTACAACAAATGACAACTTAAGAACTTCCGCCCATAAATAAGAGACAAGTGGATCGTAATTCATCTAAGAATAATACACCTATGAATAACAATATATATCAACCTTCGTTGGTATACTATAGATTCCCCTTGGAATAGAACACTTTTGAAATCTTAGGATAATAATCACTAAACACGATACATGTGGATTTCAACTGTCACCAACTAGAAATGTGATACCTTAGAGCCTTATAGAACTTTTAACATACTAGCCAATGATCATAAGTCAACCAATAGGCATGAGTCATATGATTCACCATTGACCAATGAGTAAGGAACATGTGAGCAACACTAACCAACTACCGAATGCGGAATACCACTTTGGAATCGTGTCCACCCTACATCTATGATTTTCCTGTACTTCTGCCCCCAACCAACATATGTAACTTAATTCCTTTCTCTTGAGAGATTGGTGTACTAACTTCCTTTATTACCCATATGAGATCATCACCTTATAGGTAGCATATAATATAATACCGGACATCACCTTATAGGTGGCATATAATATAATACCGTTCATCACCTTATAGGTGGCATATAATATAATACCGTTCATCACCTTATAGGTGGCATATAATATAATACCGTTCATCCAGCTGATCAGTGGGCTATAATATTATAATACCGGACATCCAGCTGATTAGTGGGCTATAATATTATAATACCGGACATCCAGCTGATCAGTGGGCTATAATATATAAATATAGTACCGTACATCCACCTTTGGTGGGATACAATATATAAATATATAATACCGGGCCTCCACCTTGGTGGGCTATAATATATATGTATAGTACCGGACATCCAGCTGATCAGTGGGCTATAAAATAAACCGGACATCCAGTTGATCAGTGGGCCATAGTCATATATATGTCATAATAATACCATAACATAATGTTGGGATTGTACCATTTTGAGCTTATACTCTTTTAATTGATACATACTCAATAAAATATAAAGTGACAATGTGTGCATTACTCCTTTACAGTCTTATTCCCTTTTCATAGTTATGAGAGTGATACATTATACCTTATAAGATTGATACTTTAACTTGTGTGAGATTGATACATTGATAAGCGTAACGTTATATGAAACTTTGGGTCAATAATAAATGAGTGAGAGACATGTGAATAAACATTATTGGAAACACAATATCATTTGAAGCATAACACCACTGGGACCATTGGAACACTAATCAATGAACAATAGACATGAGTATAACCACTATTGGAACTTTTGGAACATAATCTTATTGGGATTTTGGAACATGAACCATGAATAGGAGACATGAGATTCATAATTGATCAATGAGTAGAAACATATGGTAGTGACCATTGACAATCGGATTTAGGATACCTTAGCAAATTTCGGGATCGAATAAGTACTATAGCAATGTGAACACCATATGCTGTAGAAGGACATAAGTACATAACGAAGCTTATATTAGCAATCAACTACCTTACAAGTGCACAAGATGACCATGAATCACATAGTTACTTTAGAATGTCATTTCGCCTTCTTACAATGTCATTTATCGCATCAACATGCCAACACTACCATAACATTCCACTCATTGACCAAGATTTCATACAACAATAGCATTTCGCATCACACTTACCCTTTATGCCTTCTCATTTCCATTCCGTCACATTTACGCTTATCAATTTGCCTCATAACAACATATGAACAACCATACACATTTAATACAGTCCCACATGCCTTCATACGACACTTTAAGGTCATTAAAACGACATCACAAGTTGATAATTACATCCATAAAAGGTATAGGGGTTTCGGGGGGCCAAAGGGATGCAAAAACAAGCAATTCGGAGTTATGGGATGATCCGCTAAGCCACCTGTACCTGTAGGTGGATGACCTACATCCGCATGTGACCTTTGGCAGTAGCCAGAGGCACCTGCGCCCGCAGGTTCTTCGTCTGCAAGGGCAGGTGCCCGTTTTGGTCCGAAATGGTCTTTTTGGGGTCTTTTTATGCAATGAATGGTCCATGATCATAACCAAACTTATTTGAACATATTTTTGATCATATAACATGCCAACAACCAGCCATGGTATCACAACACACATAACATCACCAAAACGATACTTTACGGCCAATCCGCCACCAAAACCATAACCAATTTCACAATAGAAATTCCAAACGTTATGCACAAGAATAAAACAAAGTAAGACCATAATAACATACCACATGTAAATATTTACTCCACCAAGTTCACTCTCTTCAAAACCACAAGTCCATAGCCAATTTTACAAGACAAACCATCCTCCGATTTAGCAAACATGTCACCTTACACACATAGTGAATTCTCAATACTTCACCAACATAACCAACATGATATAAACCATATTATATGCATAAAATATATTAAACCATAATAATATATACTTACCAAGGCTTGAAAAAGGGTGATCTTGTCCAAAAGAAAGGTGGCCTTAGGGTTTGAGTTGAGAGAACAAATGTTGTAGAAAATTCTAGAATGGTACATGTGTGATGATATGAATAAAATCTGATTTTTCCTTGATTTATATAGCATTTAATGGTCACACTTATCCAAATAAAAGCATTTCCTCTTGGTCAAACACAAGAATGGATCTTTTCCATCATTTGGGCCATGTCTTCCATGTAATTTTGGGCCTCCATTGAGCCCAATGGCTCAAGACTTCTTTAGCCCACCAATTTGTGTGCATAATTCCTTATATATATATATATATATATATATATATATATATATATATATATAAGTCCATCAAGTCACCCTTATCCATCTCTTGGCATTAAATGCATGGTTGATTTGGTCAAATGGAAGATTGGAAGAATGGGTCAACTTGTTATATTGGGCCATGTCTTCTTGTTCATTTTGGGCTTCATATTTGGGCCCAATAATACAAGACTTATTAAATGCCCATATTTCAATATAAAATTCACCAATTCTCTCATGCTTTCATTTTTCCATCAATGTACACGTAGTCGTATAAGTTCGGCAACATACGGAGTGTTACACCTCCCACGAGGATCTAATCCCTTGTACTCGGCCCAATATCAATTAACTCACTCGACACTTAAGTAAACATTGTTCAACGTTGTCAAGTAGGGTTTGGTAGGTACGGGGTATTACAAGGAAGCAATGCTATGTTATGTTAACCCTACCCATGGAGTAGATGTATGTTATTGCCCACCAAAGAGTGGATGTATGTTAAGAATCTCTCAAAAAGAAAGAATCATTTGTGTAGGGGAAGCTCGTGAATAAAGTCAATCTCTTGGAAGTAATTCTCTTGAATGAAAGTAATTATGAAAGATATTATATGAATGATAAGGATATGATTGAATGATCAAAAATAATAATGAAAGAAAGGTACATGGTTTCACATATAGAGTTTTCTCTTATAATTATTCCCATTGCAGTTCTTATGTATTGATGCAGTATTCTTATGGCCTTACATACTTAGTACATTCTTCGTACTGACCCCTCTTGGGGACTTACTTTACATGTTGCAGGTGCAGGCACTAATAGACCTCCACAGTAGAGTGACAGTATTTGCAGATCTTTGGTGAGCCCCAATTGGTTCGGGACTTTCCGAGTCATAGTTATACATTGGATTTGATGTTGTAGATTTTATGAAATGGTCGTGTATGTATTTAGAGGCTTTTGTAGACATGTGTGGGTATATGGATGTAAGATATGTACGTTCATTTTAACGAGATGGCCCCAACGGCCAAGGTTTATATATGTATATATATGGCATTTCATATTTCATGACTTACATGAGATAGTATGTTATTAATAAGGGGACATGCATATGAATGAACATAAGCAAAGATTGGTTCTCTCAGGCCTTATCGGCTTCGGGTGCCAATCACGCCTCAATGGGAATTTGGGGTGTGACACTCCTGAATAGTGAAAGATACTTTTTGATAAGCCATTTTTTTGGTTTCTTTTGAAACTCTTTGAAATAATTTTGTTTTTCCTTTATCAGGAGAACAAGGAACTAGAAGTCTGCTGTTACTGATATGATCTTTTCTTACCATGAGGATTAAGCTACCAAATGAGATTATCCTTCTTTGGGCTGGAAGTGGCAGTGGTGCTCGTCCACTGACTCGCAAAGCAAGCAAGCTAGCGTCCCAGTGCAATAATATGCGTGGCGAGACAGCAAAGTGAGGCCCAAAAATATGCACGAGCACGTGCATCCGCACGCACAGGCAAGACGGCACACGCTGCTAGGCACCCAAAGTCTCCTCCATGATGTGCTATTCCTGTAGCCTTTTAAGTGTGTTTTTCTGCAATTTTTAAGCCACTCTTTAGTTTTCAAAATCCTAGCTCGACTATTATCTCTTCTCCATTTCATCCTATATCAAGGTAAGTCTCTGCCAAGTAATTCTAAGTGTTTTCAAGTAATTTTAACATCCAAATACGGATTCTTAACAACCTTTTCACAATAATCTCAGGGTCTTCATGAAAGTCCATATCATGATTTCAAGAATGAATTCTTGCAGTTATTATTCTAAGATTAGGTCTTTATTCAAGTATTTTGGAGCGATTAAGGTTTGTAAGACTATTCTAATTCAAAAACCTCCTCAATTATAACCTCTTTATGTTCAATTGATTCCATTCTGGATGATCTAGGATTAGAGCGAAAGACATGGTAAACTTGTTAATTTCTCAATTCTTGAAGTATGCTCATGAAACCTCCTTGTTTTGGTCTTATCGTATGAATTACCCTCATTATTAAAATTCTATGATTCTTTTCATGAACTTTAGTTAATTTGTAAACCATAAAAACTTATGATATTTCCATGACCCTTAATGAATCAAAAACTCATTTTTGATGATGATATAAAGTTTATGAATTGCAAATGCGACTTGGTTTTGAAACCCTCAAGTAAGAAATTTTCCTTTTTCATAAAAGTTCTATGGCTATTGTTTCAAGTCATATGTTTTAACTCATCTTTCCTGAACCCGCTATTTAGTTACACTAGAAACTCCATGAAATTGACGTTGCTTTTCAAATCCCGATTCTAATTTAAGGTGTTTGGATCTTGTTTAAACTTATTGAACTCATCATATGATTTTAAAGTCTTCATGAGAATTTAGTTTGATGTTTTTGAAAAATTGTTTTACGAACTCCATGCATGCATGACATTAAATTTTGATAGAAAGTATTATTAGCCTAAAACTCTAAAACTAGTACATGATTCAATATTTTCATTTGAATTAGAACGTAAGGGCTCAAAGTATGATGTTTTATGATTTAGAGCGCGTAAGGGCTCACAAACAGTATGTTTTATTATATAAATTTGAGCCAAACATGATATTTAGCTTATCTTACAAGTTACAATATGAATATATATATGCTTTGGGAGAATCATTTAGCATTGAGATAGGTATTGGGTTGAAAAAGACCCATTACCTAGAACTACATTGCCATCGTAGGTTATGGATAGTTCTGCAAGTCGGATGACATCATTTCATGTTATCCAAAATGGATTTATTATGGATCCTTACTTCATGTTCGTCCTATTGCCCCGACAAAGTGTATTACAACTCTGCCAACGTGGGTGCAAAACATTGGGCATCGTGATCTCACATGGTGTATGTTGGATATAGAAACTCCCCAAATAGAAAACTTTGTATTTCTTAGTTATGCATTGTTTATGACTTTTTCATATGTTCTAAGTATGATGACATTTTAGAAAATCAACTTTAGTTCGTGATTTCGCATCCTTTTTTATGGTTTCAACAGTGCAAAGTTTTCAGTTCAAATATCCTATTTTACACTCTCAATTATTAAAGTTTTTACAACATTATTATGTCACATCTTAATTCTTGATTTCCTCTATTGAGTTACTAGATATCTTATTCATGCTAAGTGCTTATCAATTACTATTATTGTTTCATTATGCTATTTTACATACCAATACATTCAGAGTATTGACGCCTTTGGCACTACATCATTTCATGATATAACTTCAGGTATTTTGGTGCTTGATTAGACTATTCAGTAGACTTCATTCTTCAGCTATCGGTGAGCCCTCCATCTTTCCTGAAGGCACAGTCTAGTATTTATGTTGGTTTAATTCAATTGTTTAAGGTATGTCTAGGCCTTATCTCAGTAGACATTATTTACTTATTTAGAGGCTTTGTAGACATATGTAGTAGTTAGATTTAGATATTGTTCAGTCTTTGGATTTCCATAATTTATAGATTTATAAAAAAATAGATTTATGTTATTATATCATGATAATTTATACATTTTTTCTGCATTCCATAGTTGTGCGCTTATGATGTTAGATAGAAGGTTCTCTCGGATTAGTGATGGTCTTGGGTGCCTGTTACGTCTAGGGCCTAGACTCGGGTCATGATAAGAATCCCCCAAACACAAACTAACATTGTGAAACAATCATAAAATACATTTCAGACCTATTGAAATCATCAAATCACCATTTTGAGGTCATCTTGTACAAATGTTAACCGTGGTCAACTTCAAACTTAAGTAACTTTACAAATTCAACCAAAGGTCTAAAACACCTCCAAATTCCTCGAGAACCATACCAAATCCTCCGGACCTAGTGGTATCATCAATAATCATACTCAACCATGCAAACTCCAACTGTTGACTTTGGTCAAACTGTTCAAGTTTCTAACTTTCAAAATTGAAAAATGTCCCAGAAAGGCATTAAATCACTATAGAAATTGTGTCATCCATCCCCTTAAGTCATAAACAGCTAACCGAAACTAAGGGGGTGAGTCTAACAGGAGAAAAGAAGTGCAAATTTTAAAATGACCTTGAGTTTCATTACATCATCAACTATTAAAATACACGTTCGTCCTTGAATTGAAGAGATAGAAATTACATGAAAGATTAAAAAGTTGTGGATATCTACTCCGTATGTACTGCTTAGTCTCCCAAGTGGCCTCTTCAACTAGACAATGTCTCCATCCTTCCTTCACAAATGCTATCTCTTTGGACCTCAACTTTTAAATCATCCTATCCAAAATAGCAATAGGTTGATCAAACTGCATTGATGAATCCCATTGAGTCACATAGGAGCCATCTGAACCATATTTCTTAAATATAGACACATGAAAATAAGGTGAGCACATGAAAGACCTGGAGGCAAGGCTAACTCATAAGCCACCTCACCAATGCGTTGTAATACCTCAAAAGAACTGATGAACCTAGGGCTGAGCTTTCCCTTCTTGTCGAACCACATGGCACCCTGAATTGGTGATACCTTAAGAAATAGCTTCTCTCCAATCAAATTCATTATACATCAATTGCTATTGTTATAGACTTTTGTCTCTCCACAAAAAATCATCTTCTTGTTTACTTCTTGTTCACTATTAAGTTAATAGGCAATGACAAAGAAGAAAGCTAAGGGAAAGGTACATTAGATCTTCTCAACAAGGTAAAAAATTTGATAATGATGAAGTTGATGATGGAGTTGAAGCAACTGGTAAAGAACATGGACCATTAGGATATCATCACTGCCAACTAATGGCTCATCCAATACATGATTGGCAAATACTTCAAAGGGTCGGTGTTTATGCCTTGTGGCAAGTAGTTTAAGTTTTCAGATACAACAATCACACACACTTCTATGTGGTATTAGAGGAGACAGGTCATCGTGAATTCGAGTCTTACCATAACTATTATAAAAAAGAGAGTGAATAACCTAAATGGTCATTCAATTATAGCAAATTCTCAATGAAAGTTCATTTATGTTTGTTTTGTATAAATGAAGTCCTTTTTTTAATTTTATTTTTGGTTATAATGACTTTTTAGAGAAACTAGTCTAATTTGAGTGACTTGATAGATAAACTAGTCTAATTTGAGTGACTTTTTTCTTTTATACAAATAAAAGTGACTTTGGAAGGAAATTTGCTATTGTTGGATGTCCACTTAAGTAATTCGCTCTAAAAAATAATATCCGCGTAGCTAGCATATTGAAAATATAATTTAAATCTCTAATCTCTAATCTATATCTATATCTATACTATTTTAAAAGTGTGAAGAGCCTTAGAAATATTGTTTGAACTTTTTGCTCTTCATTAAAAGACTCTACAATAGAAAAAATTGTCTTTTCACTTTTTTTCTCAATCTATTATTTAATTAATTTCATACTATTGACTCATACAATATATGGAATCAGGACTAAAATATATGGTACGACTTTTTATTAAATTAGGAGTCTAAAATATATATATGGTAAAAAGTGAGTAACTAAAATCGTGTAAAAAATAATAGGATTTTCAGTGTGCATAGGACACTACATAAATCATACCATTTGGTTATTTATTTTCCCCATCCATTCAATTGTGTTTACACACGACACATTAACATATATAGGAGATTTCCTTCTTTCATTTAAGTCATAAAGAGAAAAAATTGACGAAGATATGATGCAGATTGCAATGGATGGGGCCACTCCTTCGTAATCAGAGGTCTCAGTTTCGAATTGTGAGTATGGAAAAATTCTGGATAGGAAGTGCTACCTCCAAATGGCTCTACACGATGCGATTCGGATTGAATGCATCCGTGGAGCACCATACTCATGTTAAGTAGTCTCCGCGATGTGAGTAACGAAAAATTCTGGATAGGAAGTGCTACCTCCAAATGGCTCTACACGATGCGAATTCGGATTGAATGCATCCATGGAGCACCATACTCAGGTTAAGTAGTCTTGAATCCATGGAGCACCATAATCTGGTGAAAAGTATGGGGAGGGGCTTGAATCTGTTGGGTTTTGGTGAAATATGAATGGAAAATGGTGGAACAAAGTGGGAACAAAGGGAGGTGAATAGTCATTTTATAGAAGGAAAAATAGTTTCTCCCTCATTGGTAGGAGAAAGAAACCTTTTTTCCTTTATATTAAGAAGTACTCATTTGTATAGATAGTAAGCCAAGAAGAAACCAAGCCTCGTGCCGTCGTCGACGTCGCTCGCTCGGCTCGGCTTCGGCTTCGGCTTCGGATTTGGCTTCTAATTCGGCAAATGATCGATCGAGAGATTATCTTTTTGGACAAATTATTTTTAACTTAAGTGTTTAAGTGATATTTTAATCCAGAAAAATTCATCCGAAAATTTCCTCCAAATACAATGTTCCAAGGAACTGTTTTGCAACGTTGTGACTGTTCAAGATGCAGTGCATCGTTCCAGAACAATGCAACTATTCCAGAAACAATGTAACAGTCCAGAAACGATGCATTATTTCTAGAACCAAAGCGATGTTTCAGAAACAGTGATTCGAAATAGTACAACTTTTCAAAGCAGTACATCCTTTCGAAATAGTGCGTATTTAGCTATAAATACCGTGTTTTCAATCATCAGGTATTCAGTAATTTTTGACGAGTGTAACGAAGTTTTGGACAACTCAAAACTCTCTTCTTCTACAAATAAAAAACAGTCAGTGTGTGATTATACTCCATTGTTGAGTTCGACGAAGTTCTACAATTTTTCATTACCGATATTGTAGAATAGAGTTCTATTTTATCCTGAGAAGAATTAATCTATATCTCGGGCAATAGTGAGGGGATTAGATTTTTTAAGGACACACAGTCAAACTGTGGACTTAGAACAAAATATGTGTGCTATTAGTTTGTCAACATTCTTCGAAAAAAATTCAGAAAATAACAAGCTTAAAGAATCTAATACGGAATGGGAGAACCTGTTGACACTGATACTGTTATGAATTTTGCTTCTGTGCCAACGAATGCAGTTTCATCAAATCGTGTTGTTCCTGCACTGACAACGACTGAAAAACCTGAAAAGTTTTTCGGTGCTGACTTTAAGAGGTGGCAATAGAAGATGTTGTTCTATCTAACCACTCTCAATTTGTAGAAATTTATTTCTGAAAATGTTCCAACCTTCCAGGATGACACTCCAGAAAAAGACCGTTTCATGGTAACGGAGGCATGGAATCATTCTGATTTTCTGTGCAAAAATTACATTCTGAATGGTTTGGAAGATAGCTTGTATTATGTTTATAGCGTATGCAAAATATATAAATAATTATGGGATGCTTTAGACAAGAAATACAAGACTAAAGATGCTGGACTAAAGAAATTTGTGGTTGCCAAATTTCTGGAATATAAAATGGTTGACAGTAAAACTGTCATGTCTTAAGTCCAAGAATTGCAAGTGATAATCCATGATTTGCTTGCTGAAGGAATGGCTGTAAATGAAGCATTTCAAGTGGTAGCCTTTATCGAAAAATTGCCTCCTTTGTGGAGGGATTTTAAGAACTACTTGAAACAGAAGCGAAAGAAAATGAAGTTGGAGGACTTGATTGTTCGTTTGCGGATTGAAGAAAACAACAAAGCTGCTGAAAAGAAATCCACTTCAAAGTCTTCAATTCCGGGAGAAAATCATGTTGAAACTCCTCCAAAGAACAAGAAAAAGAAAAGGTCAAATGAAGAAAAGAATGAACCAAGCAAGAAAAGGTTCAAAGGAAATTGCTGCAACTGTGGCAAGTATGGTCACATGGCTTCGGAGTGTCGTGCTCCTAAGAAGGATAAGAAGAAAAAGAACCAAGCGAACCTGAATGAGGACATGGAAAATTTGTGTGCAATGCTGTCCGAGTGCAACTTTGTTGAAAATCCAAAAGAATGGTGGATGGATGCGGGTGCTACCCGACATGTTTGTTCAAATAGAGAGTTATTTTCTTCCTATACTGTGTCTAAAAAAGGCGAGACCATTTAAATGGAAAACTCTGCAACTGCAAAGATAGAAGGAACTGGAAAGATTGGCTTGAAAATGACTTCGGGCAAGATAATGACGCTTAACAATGTTCTTCATGTTCCCAAAATGCGCAAGAATTTGGTCTCGACGTCACTTCTGGTCAAGAATGGTTTTAAGTGTGTATTTGTGTCTGATAAGATTGTACTTAGCAATAATGATATGTTTGTAGAGAAGGGTTACCTCACTAAGGGCCTTTTCAAGCTAAATGTAATGGTTGTTGATATCAATAAAAGTACTTCTTCTTCTTACTTACTTGAGTCCAATAATTTATGGCATGTGCGTTTAGGACATGTTAATTAGAAAACATTGTGAAAAATGATTAACTTGGAAATATTGCCTAAGTTTGAAAGTAATAATATGAAGTGTCAAGTATGTGTGGAATCTAAGTATACTAAGCATGTGTATAAGTCGATTGAAAGGAATTCAAATCCCTTAGACTTAATCCACACAGATATTTGTGACATGAAGTCAACACCATCACGTGGTGGTAAAAGATACTTTATAACTTTCATTGATGATAGCACTCGATATTGCTATGCTTATCTGCTTAACAAAAAAGATGAGGCAATTAATGCATTCAAGCAATACAAGAATGAAGTTGAGACACAACTTGATAAGAAAATCAAAATGACCAGAAGTGATGGGGGCGGCGAATATGAATTCCTTTTGAAGAAATATATTTGGAATATGGAATTATTCATCCAACAACTGCCCCATACACTCCACAATCGAATGGAATTGCAGAAAGAAAGAATAGAACATTAAAAGAGATGATGAATGCCTTGTTGATAAGTTTTGGTTTACCGTAGAACTTGTGGGGGGAAGCTATTTTAACGGCTAATCGAAAACTTAATCGAATACCCCATAGCATAACAAAATCCATTCCATATGAGAAATGGAAAGAAAGGAAACCCACCTTAAAATATTTCAAAGTGTGGGGGTGTTTGGCTAAAGTCCAAGTTTCTAAACCCAAAAAGGTTAAAATAGGACTGAAAACAATTGACTGTGTATTCATTGGATATGCAACCAATAGCAAGGCATATCGATTTTTGGTTCACAAATCAGACAATCCTGACATTCATGTAAATACGGTAATCGAATCAGACAATGCTGAATTTTTTGAAAATATTTACCCATATAAGACTGAATGTGAGTAGTCTAGTGAAAAATCTAAACGACCTTGGGAAGAAGCAAAGGAGAGTATGCCTAATGAGAAAAGTGTAAGACGTAAAAAACGTCAAAAGGCATCTACTTCCTTTGGTCCCAATTTCTTGACATTCTTAGTAAAGAATGAGCCTCAAACCTTTAAGGAAGCTATCCCTTCTTCGGAAGCACAATATTGGAAAGAGGCAATCAATAGTGAAATAGAATCCATATTGAATAATCATACATGGGAATTAGTTGATCTTCCTCTAGGAAACAAACCATTGGGTTCTAAATGGATCTTCAAAAGAAAAATGAAAGATGATGGCACTATTGATAAATATAAGACAAGACTAGTTGTCAAGGGGTTCAGACAATGAGAAGGTCTTGATTATTTTGACACATACTCGCCGGTTACAAGAATTAAGTCAATTTGAGTATTGATAACGTTAGCTGTCGTGTACGGTCTTCAAATTCATCAAATGGATGTGAAGGCAGCCTTCTTAAATGGAGAATTGGAAGAAGAGATCTACATGGATCAACCCAAAGGGTTTGTAGTTCCAGGAAAAGAAAAGAAGGTATGTCGACTTGTTAAGTCACTTTATGGACTAAAACAATCGCCCAAACAATGGCATGCAAAATTTGACCAAACAATGTTGGCAAATGGATTTAAGATCAATGAGTGTGATAAATGTGTTTACATAAAGAACACTCCAAATCACGTTGTCATTGTTTTCTTGTATGTTGATGATATGTTGATAATGAGTAAAGACATTTTCGACATAAATGCTACTAAGTGTATGCTTGCTAGTAAATTTGATATGAAAGACTTAGGAGTTGCAAATCTGATTTTTGGAATTAAAATTCACAGAACTCCTGAAGGTCTAGCTTGGTCTCAGACTCACTACATCAATATGGTATTGGAGAAATTCAAGTATATGGACTTCAAAGTCGCAAAAACTCCAATTGATGTAAATCTTGCCCTAACAAAGAACAAAGGTCAAAGCAAGTCCCAAGTGGACTATGCTCGAGTGTTAGGAAGTTTGATGTACATAATGAATTATACCAGACCTGATATAGCTTGCGCCATAAGTAAACTGAGTCGGTACACGAGTAATCCCAATCAAACTCATTGGATGGCGATGAAGTGAGTGTTGGGTTATTTAAAATACACTCAAGAATATGCATTGCACTACTATAAATATCCTGCGGTGGTTGAAGGATATAGTGATGCAAATTGGATCAGCGGATCATCTGAAATAAAAATCCACAAGTGGATATGTGTTCACTATTGGTGGAGGAGCAGTGTCTTGGAAATCTTCCAAACAGACATGTATAGCTCGCTCTACAATGGAATCCGAGTTTATAGCTCTGGATAAGGCCGGTGAAGAAGTAGAATGGCTACGGAATTTTCTAGAAGATATTCCTTTATGGACAAATCCAGTTGCTCCTATGTGTAGACATTGTGACAGTCAATCGGCAATAGGACGAGCTGGAAATGCTATGTATAATGGAAAGTCTCGTCACATGCGACGAAGACACAATACCGTTAGACAATTACTCTCTAGTGGAATTATCACAATTTACTATGTCAAGTCAAAAGATAATATGTCGGATCCGCTAACAAAGGCCTAACTAGAGAGGCGGTTGATAAATCATCAAAGGGAATGGGTTTAAAGCCTAGGACAAGTCATCACGATGGTAACTCTACCTAGCAGACTGGAGATCCCAAGAGGTAGGTTCAAAGAGATCAAACAAAGTTGTGGCTGACAGTTCAACATTGTCAACTAAACTCAACCTATTCTCATGATGTAGGCAATCATTCAGAAAACAAGGATAGAGCTTAAGATGTGAAGCTTTTAATGATTACCTAAGCTTGGCTGGTATGACCAAATAATTTTGTCTATTGGACTTAACATTTAGCAATCAACTATGTGAGTGTGAAGTGTAAGCTGCTTCAAGGAGAATATAAAGTAAGGTCAATTCTCTACGCACTCATGAAACCAGGACGTGTTCATGGATGAAACGAACAAAACAATGAGAACTAAGAATGGTTAAGGGTTAGTTGTGTGACATACATTGTCTAGGTATACATAAAAGCTCGACGGTTCAAAGATATCAAATCTATCAATTGACCGAGGATACCCGATGTATGTTCACTATGGAAAGTTCAAAGGGAAACCTACTTATCCAGATGCAACTGATCCTTATTTGTAGATCACACATGTTTTTCTAAAAATGAAATAGCCATTCCCCATTCATGTGGAGGATTGTTGGGTTTTGATGAAATATGAATGGAAAATGGTGGAACAAAGTGGGAACAAAGGGAGGTGAATAGTCACTTTATAGAAGGAAAAATAGTTTCTCCCTCATTGGTGGGAGAAAAAAACCTTTTGTCCTTTATATTAAGAAGTAATCATTTGTATGGATAGTGAGCCAAGAAGAAACCAAGCCTCGCGCCGTCGTCGTCGTCTCTCGCTCGGCTTGGCTTCGGCTTCGACTTCGGATTTAGATTCGGATTTGGATTTGGATTTGAAAAATGATCGATCGAGAGATTATCTTTTTGGATAAATTTTTTTTAACTTAAGTGTTTAAGTGATATTTTAATCCAGAAAAATTCATTCGAAAATTTCCTCCAAATGCATTGTTCCAACGAACTGTTTTGCAATGTTGTGACTGTTTAAGAAACAATGCATCGTTCCAGAACAATGCAACCATTCTAGAAACAATGCAACAGTCCAAAAATAATACATTATTTCCAGAACCAACGCGATGTTTCAGAAATAGTGATTCAAAATAGTGCAACTTTTTGAAGCAGTACATTCTTTCGAAACAGTGCGTATTTGGCTATAAATACTTGTGTTTTCCTTCATTAGGTATTCAGTAATTTTTGACGAGTGTAACGAAGTTCAGGCCAACTCAAAACTCTCTTCTTCTACAAATGAAAAACAGTCAGTGTGTGATTATACTCCATTGTTGAGTTCGACGAAGTTCTACAATTTTTCATTGCCGATATTGTAGAATAGAGTTCTATTTTATCCTGGGAAGAATTAATCCATACCTCGGGCAATAGTGAGGGGATTAGATTCTTTAAGGACATACAGTCAAACTGTGGACTTAGAACAAAATCTGTGTGCTATTAGTTTGTCAACATTCTTCGAAAAAAATTTAGGAAACAACAGAATCTGCTTTGTGAAGATATGTTTTGTTTATTTAACTAATCTATATGTAATGAACCTCCCAGTCATTTCCCTCATTTTTGTGCATTCTCGGCATTTAGAGTTTTTTTATAACTGCCCCAAGTTAATTATGACTTGTTGGGACTGACAGTTTGGTTTTCGGATAGTTCGTTTGAGAATATTATTAATACCGAGCATGTTACGAAATATTTAAATTAAATTAGAATTTGGTTAAAAGATATAGTTAGTTACCTTTCGAAAATGTTTTAATATTTATAAAATTCTTTAGTTATGATATATCTACACTACTTTCTAATAGTTTTATAACCTATTAATTTTTTTAAGCGGAGATAGTGAATCTAGATATGTTAAAATATTATTATTATATGTTAGAGGCTTTGTTAGAACTAATTTTCTATTAATTATGGTATATTCAAAAAGTTATATTTATTTTATCACGAACCTATGCAATACCAATATATATATAATGGGATAAAAATTGTATCGATGTGCCACCTCCACCACCACGTGGAAAGTGGGGAGGTGCACACCATGGTAACCTTTACTGTGTAATGGTTGCCACTTGGCATGTGAGAATTAATTAAGTGGAACACATAGACATAATGTTAAACATTTTGGACAAAATGTATAATATTACATTTTCCTCACTAATTCCATCTTATTCCCTCACTGTTTCTGCGCATACAAGCTCAATATTGAGTTAATCCACTGAGGTTTGAGCTTAGGGGTTTATATATTTGAGTCAGTGGACTCGTTCTCATCATTTCTACTGTACGTTTTCTTATTTTTATGATAGTTTTCGTTTACGGTGGTATTGTTAGGATTGATATTGATGTTTGAGCTATCTTTTGAGCTCAAATTGAGCGGTTCGAGTTGTGACTATTGGTCATAGGGTGATTTGGGACGCTATGACGGTTTTGGTTTTACGATGTCATAAGCGAGCCCCACGTAGACTGTTCGGACATTTTCTGAACGAATGCAATATGGGTATTAATATTCATGTTTTGACATATAGTTTATTATTTTGGTAGCTTGGCAGTAGTCAGAGGCCTTTTGGAAGGGGAAGGCTCATGTATAGCTGGTTCTTTTGGCAGGCTTGCGGCGGCGTCTAGGTAGGCTAGGTTTCCTTTACACTTAGATTGGGCTTATATGCTATTGTGCTGGTGTTGTGGTTTGGTATTCTATACTTGGTGGTGGTTTGCGGTCATTTAGGCCTTCTAGGTTGGATAGGGCTATTCGGACACATTCCAGGCCCGTTATCCTCGTGGTACACCACATATGACCTATTTGGGGTCAGATAGTATTGTTGTTGTTGTTGCTGGTTGGGGAATGTTATTGTTGGACCTTAATCCAGCCTTAGACAGACTTAGCCCAAACTTAGACAGATATAACTAGACTTAGTTTTCGAGACCCGATAGTGGGCCCTGTTATCCTTTTTGTCGACTTGTCAGAACTTTGACATCTTTAGGCTTAGTTAAGCCCTAGTATGACCTATTAGGCGTCACTCCCACTATACCCGGTTGTCCTGTTTATCCTTTTAGCCCTTGATAACATCGCACTTGATCAGGATTGTTGGCCTTGGATTAAAATTGGGACCCGCCTTGCCATGAACTACTTTAGATACCCAGAATGACTTAGATATTGCATGATAGTAGACTATGGACCTAGGAGAACCTGAGGACTTACCTTGTAGCAGATGATGGGTTAACTCTTCTACCTATACTTTGGCTTCGGCCTGGGACTAACATGTTCCCCGTTTGTTGTTTATGATGCGATATTTGGCTCTGTTCTGGTTACTGGCTATAATGAGTTCCAGTTCGAGTCCAACTACTGATTCAGGTATGATGATTTTGGTTATTGATTATTGGATGTCCCGGTTCGAGTCCGACCCCGGATTGTGGTACACTATGAGTTCTGGTACTGTGTACCGTGATTATAATACTGTTGTTCTCTATGTTTTTGTTTGAGTCTGACAGATATGATATATATGTGGCCTATTGTTATTACCCACTGTGTCAGGTTTGATTCCGACGTCTGGCCTCTTGTTATTATCCATTGGTGTTGGTTCAAGCCCGGTGCGCCCCGTTGGTTATTGTGATTACTGGATAATGGTACAGCTTCGAGACACTGGTGATTATGCTTTTACTATTCTTATGTGTCCCGCCAGTTTATGGGGGCCAGGCTAAGTTATTGTTTTCTTTCGTGTGCCTATCGGGTTTATGGGGGTCCAAATAGGTTATGTTTGACTTGTGTGTTTGCTTACGCATTTACTTACCCCTTATTCGGTATCACATTTATTTATCTATTGAGCATATCTATATGTCTCGGCAGTTACTTATGTATTTATTACTTATACCCCAAACTTAGCATGCCCCCTAGCGTTTTAGCCTACTTATATTACATTGAGCTCAGTCAGCCGATGACGCCTACTGAGTACCCGTTGTCCGGTACTCATACTGCACTTCTGCATATTTTTTTTTCCTGATGCAAATCCGGACACTAGCCAAAGATTTTGACGTGACTCTCTTCTCAGCACCGACTCTGAAGTAGGGTAAGCTTACTAACGTCTGAGGCAGATCTTATTCCATCTCTACTGTATAGTCTTTTGCTCTCGAGACTGTAGTACGTGCTGTATATATCTGGTTTTTGTCTTGTATTTTGGGTATGTCTAGTAGTAGCTCTTGTACCGACCTCACTAGATCTTGGGGAAGGGTTCTTGACTTTGTATACTGTCCTCTTCCTTCTCAGTCTCGGTATATATGTATGTTGGTTCTGTTTTTACATTTCTAGCATGTTTATTAGTATTGTTTCTTCCACTTCGTTTCTGTTCTTCTGAGATTTTGCCCGTTAGCCCGTCTCTTGTCGCTCCGAGCTAGGGTTTGGCTTGCCTATTGGTGGGTTATGGTAGGCGTCATCATGAATCGAAAATCGGGCCGTGACAATATACTACCTTTCCTGTACAGAAGTTAGGTGGATGATTAGGTAAGGAAAAGCTTTTATCACCTCATCACTATAACTGCTCTTTGTTGTTTTTGTTGGTGGGACCAAAAACTAACTTGATGTAAATTTTTTGTGAATATGAAGTATTAGGTAGAATGCGAAATACATGATGTAAATTTGTTGTGGATATGAAGCATGAATTATGATGTAGTATGTTCTAAAAACCAAAAAAAAAAAGTTTCCATTGAAACTAAATGCGATATCGATATGTCCCATAATTTTAGTTATTTATTTGTCTAAATTTTCAAATATTTTAGCTATTGCTTCACAAGCTTTGCTTTTTGAAAATCTTAGTTATCATTGGTTTTCTTAGACAGACTTTTAGGTTTGTCAATTCATGTTGAGCTCCAACATTGGTTATTTATGGATAGGAACATCTATTTGCATGACTTTGGGCAATCCTTCACCAGTGTAGCTAGCTTTTTTCTGTTGAGCTAGGTCTAAGGTCCATTTTTTATCGTGGTGGTTAGCTAAATATGGGAGAAAACATGGAGAATAATGACTATGAAGAGGAGCTTCTCAACTATGAAGAAGATGACCAAAAAAAACCCTGATTTCGCTACAAAAGCGAACGACGAGTCATGCAAACAATGAGATCTTTGGACTAAAGTTAACTTTTTCGTTGTGTGTTACTATCTGTTTTATATTTGTTTGTATTTTGTTATTTTGGTACAGGAATCCTTTTTAGGCAAAATATTTTTAGAATCTTATTTGATTTATAAATCATATATGTGTCCTAATAATTTTTGGGAAAAAATAAAAAAGTGCCGTAGTGGTCTCAGTTTTGGTTACATAGGAGTCCTCTTTACGTGTATCATTTATGAATCTTTCTATTTGTCTATTTAAAATACTTCTGTAAAAGGAATTATCAATTTCAAAATATCACCATCTTTTACACAATTTATTCAATATTTGACTTAAAAATATTATCCCAAGAACATTTTTTTCATCCAGCCTTAAAAAATGAACTGTCGAAATGCACGAGTTGCCAAGTTCGAATATTTTACGGCATAGTGTGATGAGACAGAAGGTAAGTTTGGTGTTAATTCATTTTTTTCATGTTATATTAATTAAAATTCTTGAAATAAGTTTTTTAACAATAAAGACCAAAATTGTTAGTCTATACCTTTGTTTTTTACGTTAATATAAATAGGAATGTAGTTCTCTGATCATATAAAATATTTCAAAGTTACATAATTTAGGAGGAAAGTTTTGTTTATGGTTCAACTTCATTTAATTTAGGAACGTATAATAGACAAAATTGTTACTTATTATTTTTTCAAATAATTATTATCATAATATTTAGAACTTTGATTTAAAATAAAATATTTTCGATATTTGGGACCTTAAATAAAAAATTACCGTATATAAATATTTGACAACCCATCTTCCCACAAAATTCTCATAACTATTACTACTTAAAAAATTTTAAAACATCAATTATTAGTAATTAAAGTTATATGTTTTGCTTGTATTTTTCCATAAATATATTATTAACTGAGTGTCTTTGTTTTAGAAGACCCATAACACCACCCCCACCCCTTTTTTATTTTATTTTTTTCATTTTCTGAATCTACCTTTAGAAAGAACTGAATTTATTTAAAAATGATAGTAATAATATACGTATGAGGTTTGAAGTTTAATAAATCACAATTAACGTTTGAGTATCACATTTATGGTAACTTTATTTAAATGAGAAAATAAAATTAAAAGAAAGTTAAAATATATGGATTTACATTCATTATGTGGTGAGAATTAATTAATTCGTAAAAGTTTGTTTGCTAGAAGGAAAATTTTACGATTTGGTGATACAATTGAACTAAGAAAAGGTAAATATAAATAAATGTATCAAAAAAGAAGAAAAAATAAAGGATAAAACCCTTATTCCTATGGTTTTATTTTATTTTATTTTGGTAAATAATTCATGTACAAAAATAAAAATCTACCATGTTTAGGTACTTCTTTTTTGGAGAATTTTTTTTAAAATTCTATAAATTAAGAATTCTTTCTTTTTACAACAATATACTAGCATCCACAAGTAGTTTTTAAATCATTTAATAATTTCTTTTTGTTATCTTGAAGGTTTCTTTGTTTTCCACACGACATCTCAATCCCAATAATATGCTCAAATTGAGAGATGAACAAGAGTGTACTAAAAACGGAGAGAGGGTGAAAACCATTGTATTTAAAATATATGGAAAGAAGAATTAGTATTAAAACCATGTCTTCTTGCTCTAGAATAATGACCTCATCTTAAATTATTAAAAACAATAGTAGGAAAAGGTAACTCAAGGAGTAAAATACTCCTTTAACCCAAAGAAGAAAATTTAGCTCCTAAATCTAAACTCTTAAAATTCGTATTGTTGATTTAAAATTAAAGAACTCTTTTTAAATAGTTAATTATAACAACATTGTATTTTGAGGGTGAATAAAGTCCTAAGGATTTTAGGTCAAATTTTCTAACTTTTCAATGTATCTAACATTTCAAAGTGGAGAATTATTCTTTATTGTCTTTGTAAAGTTATTAAATCTTTTTACTTTCTTCACAATAATAAATAAATAAATTTGAATAAATTTATTATTGATTGATTCTTCAATATTTTTGTGCAGGTGAATGCATGTGAAGAAAGATTCATAGGGAGCATGTGATTGCGACTTCACATCGATTATGAATGCATTTGAAGGAATGTTTTTTCTTAATTTTATTCTCATTCATATTGGTCCTATTTATATTATTAAGGTTTTTATTACATATTTGAGATATAACATATTCAAGTTAATACTTCTTTTGTCAGAATCATACTTATATAAAAATAGAGAATTATTGTACGTTTTGATTTCAATTTTCACAAATATTTATCATATTTAACGAATGATAGAGTCTACTATTAGACGTGGTCGTAAAACTGAAAAGATGAGTTTCAAAGTTCACAAATGTAGAAAAAAATTGTTTAGTCTTTGAAGTTAATTAATAATAATTGCAATTTTTAAAATAATTTTATTCTTTTTTTTTTTAATTGATTGATACTAGACAAACGTGCAAAGCACATACACTAATTAACTTGAAAGTGCAATTATAGAACTAAATGTGAAGTTGAATTTATGTACTTATTATCAACCAAGTATTTTTGTTGCAAATTGAGGTAATTGTATGATATATGTTACCAAGACTTAAAGGTAAGATCTATAAAGTGATGGTTAGACCAGTTATGTTGTAATGGTCAAGAGCTCACACATTCAAAAGATCAAAGTATAGCTGAAATATGGATACTACGATGTATGTGTGAGTATACTAGGAGAGATAGAGTTAGGAATGAGGATATTCCAGAGAAAGTGAGAGTGGCTCCTGCGATGGTAAAGATATGAGAGGTGAAATTGAGATGGTTCGGACATGTGAATAGAAGATGTTTAGATGCCCAATCCACCTACCAAACGTTGTATAACTTATACATAGTTTAAGTTATACATTTATAACCATCTAAAATGTCTTCAATTTTGATAAAAATGTAGAATCCCGAGAATAAAAACAAGTCTCCATTAAAAATAAAGTACTTTTAGGATTAGGAAATAAGTATAATGAGTAAAAAATATTTAGAGTGTCTAAACTCTGGTTGTCATTAATTTGTACCATCTCAACTTATAGAAAAAGACTAAATAGTATAAATTTAAATGGGGAATATATTTTTGGCTACATCTAATTTTTTTTCTTAATTATTTGTATGACAGTGATTTATCATGTTCATCTTTAATTAACTAAAATTTTTTATCTTCAAAGTTTACGTTAGATTTTATATTTTTTTGTACTTAATAAAATAAAGTACAGACAATAATTTATTGTTATACACATTTATTCTTAATTAACGCTTGATACACGTGCAACACACGTACCCTAAACTAGTATATTAAAAGTGTGAAGACCCTTAAAAAAGTGATTTGAACTTTTTGCCCTTCATTAAAAGATTTTGCAATAGACAAAATAGTCTTTTTACTTTTTTTCCTTAATAAATTTGATTTTTCAGTTGATAAATTATATATTAATTAGGAATTGTAATTTTGACTTATGGAAGGAATAGTAGTTGTCATAGGAACCTATTTTTTATGGTAAAAGGTCTAATATTTGCTCTATAAAATAAAACGTTAGCAGAGAAAAATCTACACCCCAAATCCTATAAAATAGGGTTAAAAAACGTTAGCAGCAGGAAAAAACTGTTATGACGGAAAGAGGTAAATAAGAAAACAAGAAAAGTAAAGAACACCAAGTTTAACGTGGAAAAACCCTTCAAATCGAAGGTAACAACCACGGGATCACAGAGAACCAAACAGCTCCACTATATCAATAAGTGGGTTAAAAATATTCTCCCAAATGGCTACACAACAAGTGCCAAACACGGAGAAACAATACGACACCAACAGAAGAAAATCAAGAGAAATCACCCGAAACAGAGCTACTGTTCGGGACTGAAAACCAGATGCTGCGGACCTCCAAATCCGATCTCCACCGTTCAAATCAAACACCAAGATGTTAGGAACACTCTCAAAATTTTAGCCCAATCCAACGGTGAACAAGCTGGCAAACACGATCTGAGGTTGGCTGGTCGGAGAGTAAAAACTACAGCAACTAAACTCTCTCTCTCTTCTCTCTTTGGTGAAAGCTCTCTCAAAAATCTCTCTTATGTGATAATGTCTCTCAAAGACAAAACTAATGAGCATGATTAATTCTCTCTCAAATTGTCCTATTTATAGATGATGAGTGGTGCTTTTTCCTAAAGCCAAACCAACTCCAAATAGGAATAGAAAATCCAAATCCTTTTTCAAATAGGATTGGAAACCAAAAGAGAATAGGATTAGGCCATGGGCCTTTGGCTGGAACATGGGCTACAGCCCAACAAAAACATACGCCACAAATCCTATAAAATAGGGATAACTTTTGTTAGTTTCATATAATATTGTGTAGAATTTTTCTGTAAAGGTTATTAGGTTTTAATGATTGTTCTAATATCTCAATTATTATATTATTTTGTTGTAGTTTATGTTTTGTTCAAGTCTATATTGTAGATAAATGTTCGATCGTACTTTGAGGAATTATTTATGTAAAGATTAGGTCTAATCATATTGTTCTAATATCTCGATTATTGTAGTTTTATATTGTTTTGTTATAGTTTATATTCTGTTCAAGAGTATCTCGATTATTGTAGTTTTATATTATTTTGTTATAGTTTATGTTCTGTTCAAGTCTATATTGTAGATGAATGTTCTATTGGACTTTGAGGAATTTTTTGTGTAAAGGTTAGGTATAATCATATTATTCTAATGTCTCTATTATTGTAGTTTTTGTTCTGTTACTATCTGTTATTTTTTCTGCATATTCTGCTCAACACAGGTGGTAGATGAACGTTTGGTCGGGCTTTGATGAATTTTTGTGTAAAGGTTAGTTTTGATTGTATTGTTGTGATATCTCAATACTCATATTATTTTGTCGTAGTTTACAAATGGTAGATGAATGTTCTGTTGGGCCTTAAGGAATTTTTTGTAGATGAATTCAGTCAGATCGAATTTTGAGGAATTTTTTGTGTAAAGGTTAGGTCTAATCATATTATTCTAATATTTCTACTATTGTAGTTTTTGTTATGTTACTATCTATTATTTTTTTTCTGCTTATCCTGCTTAATACAGGTGGTAGATGAACCTTCGATCGGGCTTTGATAATTTTTTGTGTAAAGGTTAGATTTAATCGTTTTGTTCTAATATCTCGATAATCGTATTATTTTGTTGTAGTTTACAAGTGGTAGATGAATGTTCTGTTGGGTTTTGAGGAATTTTTGTGTAAAGGTTAGATTTGTTAGGATTTGTCCAGAATTTCCTAGTTTACTTAAATTTTACCATAATTGTGTTTTACTTTAAAAGGGTTTTCTTTGTGGAAAAGGTTTCCTTGTAGGAAAAGATCTCTTTCATAATTAGTTAACCTCTTTCTTGGAGGAAAGGTTTTGAACCTCTATAAATAGAAGATCCCTCTTCTCAAATCACAACACAATAGCATCCACAATGTAGTCATCAAAGAGTCTTGTTTAGAGGGATATTTCTCCTAATAGATTTTTATGCTTTTTCAATATTAAGTTTTCATATGTAGGCCAATTGGCCAAACCCTATCAATAATATGTTTTTAGTATGTTTTTATTTGTCATCCGATTTATCGTCTATATGGTTTGCAAATTAATAACTTTCACATGAAGCCTCATCAATTTCGAACCAAACAAGTGGTATCAAAGCTTATGGTTCAATGATCCGATAGTCCAATTGTTGAACAAAGTTACAACAAATTTGATGATAATGAAGATGTATGTCCAAAGAACTACATGTGGAGATAATTGTCAATCATATTTTCAACAATCCTACTGTTACATCTTTAAAAATAAAAGCTCACTTTTAACCCGGCAAAGGACTCCAATATTTTTAACTTGAAAGGGCTCATATACTTTTTACCCAAAAAGGCTCCATTTTTAAGCATGTCAAGCAGTAGTGATATATGAAGATTATGTGAAGAAGAAGATGAAGATCAATCTTGCCAGAAAATTCAGGCCAAGGGGAGATTTGTTAGGATATGTCCTGAATTTCCTAGTTTACTTGAATTTTACCATAATTGTATTTTACTTTAAAAGAGTTTTCTTTGTGGAAAAGGTTTCCTTGTAGGAAAAGATCTCTTTCATAATTAGTTAACCTCTTTGTTGGAGGAAAGGTTTTGAAGCTCTATAAATAGAAGACCCCTCTTCTCAAATCACAACACAATAGCATCCACAATGTAGTCATCAAAGAGTTTTGTTTAGAGGGAGATTTCTCCCAATAGATTTTTATGATTTTTCAATATTAGGCTTTCATATGTAGGCTAATTGGCCAATCCCTATCAATATTAGGTTTTTAGTATGCTTTTATTTGTCATTCAATTTATCGTCTACATGGTTTGCAAGCTAATAACGTCCGCATGATGCCTCATCAATTTCGAACCAAACAAGATTCAATCATATTGTTTTGTTGTAGTTTTTGATCTATTAAGATGATGTATCACATTAGAACTTGTGCCAATTACGTGTTTTACCAATTGAATTTCTCAAAGGTGGAAATGATTTAGTTAGCTCCGTAATCAGCATGTATTGAAATCACTACTACTTTGTTTTACGACCATTGCATGTGAAATTGCCCATCTCAGCACAGCTAATTCCCATATCAGTGGATCGTTAACATCTGCAATATTGTAGGCTAACCTTGGAGTCAATTTATGTTTCTAGGGGAGACGTTGAAGTGATGAACTTCACCAAGTAGTGAAAGCAAAGAAAGAGAGAATTTTTTTCTCTCTCCAATTTTGCCCACTTTTAAATTTCCTTTGTGAAGGTCACCAAGTTAAACCTGTTAACTGGGTCGGGCCGGATCAACCCCGCTTCGGTTCAGTAATTTTTACCGGGCTCGGTCCTAGTCTGGTCCGGGGTGACTCTTACTGGGTCGGTCCGTGTCGGGCCCAACAGTAACAATTTCCTCAACAGCCCAGCCCTGGCCCATTTAATATGTATGACCGGCCTTAATGGGCCGGTCAGGGTTAGGCAACCGGTCTAGATTAATAGGCCGGTTTACTGGTTCCCGACTAAAAAAAATGGTATTTTGAACTTTGATTGTTTTTTAATATACATTCAATATATACTACTTAAGATACAACTTTAAAGAATATACATACGTATATACATTAAATATATACTACTTTAAAGAATATACATACATATATACATTCAATATATACTACTTTAAAGAATATACATACATAAACATTCAATATATACTACTTTAAATAATATACATACATATATACATTCAATATATACTACTTTTAGAATATACATACTTTAAAGAATATTCATACATATTATACATTCAATTTCTATACATGCTTTAAAGAATATTCATACATATAATACATTCAAAATATACTATGTTAAAGAATATACATACATATATACATTCAATATATACTACTTTAAAAAATATACATACATATATACATTCAATATATACTACTTTAAAGAATATACATACATATGTACATTCAATATATACTACTTTAAAGAATATACATACATATGTTCATTCAATATGTAACGACCCATTTCGTCGTTGCTAAATATTCATAAAAAATTCATGAAAATTCATAATTTTCATTCCTCAATATTAACTTGAGTCCAAAATAGACATCATTTCGTTCATTGTGTCATCTCAAGCTTTTCGGCAAAGATTTTAGTCTTCCGATGTATCTAGATAGACTCAATTGCGATGAATTTAATTATTCATGAGTACTAATATCAATCCTTTAATTTAGAAGTTCTTTAGGTATGAATTAAGGTCGTACAATATCCCTAGCACAAATTTAAGTTAAAAACATTTTTAACGGATAGAGTTTCGATATGGGTTTCTATTAGGGCCAACTTCAAACGAACATATCTCCTAGACTATAAGGATTTAGGGGACCCAATATCCACCAAATCAAAGCTCTCTGAGTCTTCTTTCCAACGCAATAAACCGTTCGTCAATCCGAGTTTGGAGTAAAAAGTTATGACCGTTTTACTGAACACTGTCTGGACTGAAACGGGAATTTCGCTGTAGCGAAAATTTTGGTGGTATTTAAATCAGCTTTAAGCCGATTTTCAAGTCCAAAATCCCAAAACTTCAGTCCCCAACCCTAGAGAGGTGATTTCCCAAGGTTTAGAGCAGAATTTCTTTATTGAGGTAAGTTTTTCCATCATCTTTTTCGTCTTTTAATCCATTAACATCTAAGAATCCTTAGAAAGACCTTTAATGGTGGATTTTTGGGAAAAACTTGTAGGTGTTCTTAATATCACCTAGAACTAATTCTAGATTATAAATTAATGATTTCTAGCATGAACTTGGTAAACTAGATTATGTATTTTGTTGGTTGGAAATCTTGAATTCCATAAAGATGAGACCTTTAGCTTAAAAAACTCCATTAATGGAGATGGGTTAAGCTTGAAAGACCTGGTTAATGGTTAATTGACCTTGGAGAATGATATAGACCTTGAATTAGGGTAGAATTAGTGGGTTTGAAATTTCAAAGATATTTATTTGAAGAGTAATTGATTAATTACTCTTATGATTGTTTGATATTTAGATGATTGATCATTCTGAAGCATGAAGAAAGGGAAGGAGCATCCTTAATATGACTTGTTGCTTCAAAAATCTTGGCGTCCAGGTAGGCTAGGTTAATGAGTAGAAGACTGTGTTATTTCATATTTTCATAATTTATAATTGATAGGAGAAAGCATGTCTAGGCCTGCAGACATGGAGTTGAGGTGGATAAAGGCATAAGAACTTTACTTTAATCTCAAAAACTATGTTATTGATTGATTATGTGATATTTATGATATTATGTGTTATGTGCCCGAAAGGGGATTGTTGCGAATGAAGTATGTGGACATGATGTTTCTTAGTTGTTCTAGTGATGAACCTAATTGAGTTGTAAAGGTATAAGTTGCATATTGTGTCATGATAATGGTGAGGCCTAAGGGATAGATGACTTGAATCATTGTGTGCATTGTATTATGCGGAGAGAGGTAAAGAATAATGATAAGGTTGAATGTGCTAGTTATGGGTGGTGATGTTAGAACCCAAGTTGTGGTATTTGAGTAGGTTATGGTTTAATTGGAGTTTAAACTCAATTTAATTGTGTGTATGCTCCTAAATTGGATGCTTGTTGATTGGTCTTCGGACATACTTGAATTGATGATATTTGAATTGTTGATACTTGCATGAATAATTATGAAAAATCCAACTTGATCGAATTGTCTTATGATTATAAGTGTACTTGTAAATTTAGTACGTCGTGTTGTATCCTGAGAGATAGTATGAAGTTGATAAAATATACATAATATGGTTATGGAGGATCGGGTACCACGCCGGTACGGATATGGATGTTGATATTACTTATTTATGGAGGATCGGGTACCACGCCGGTATGGTATATGGACTTAGATAGTCCCCTGCAGGTCATGACTAGTTGGGCAGAAATAAGTCCCTTAGCATGTGTGTACAGACTATTGTTGATAAATGAAAAATCTTGATTCATAATGATAATGTGATTGAAAAGAATGCCTTGAGTAAAGAAGGCTTGTGATATACCTTCATACAGGTTGAAAAGTGAATGATGAATATTTATTAAGAACAAAAAAGTGGAAAGATTGTTAGTAGTAATGTGGCCGACGTTAAATTTCGGTATTGCTGTAAGACGTGATTGGATTGGGTGCCAAAAGCCGGCATGGTAATATTAATAATAAAGGAATTGATAATTAAGTGATCTAAAGTGATGAATCCAATGAATAATATCAAAGAAACGATCCCAAAGTTTCAATAATTGAATGAATCCTTCTCCAAGAGTATCTATAAGGTTTGTTAATGAAACTTGAGTTCTTTTGTGTGTTTTACTGAGATGTGAGTTGATTTGTATTCCCTATTTGATTGTATCCTTGAGATTGATTGTGTGATATGTACTTGAAAAAGTGAAACTTTGTGCTTACTTGCTATATATTGGTCGACTTACTTTATTTATACTTGTGTAATCGTGGCTTATCCGATTTGCTAGTTATTATTCTTTAATATTATAAGAGAGTGTTTGGTTGTTAGCCCGAGAGTTTAGTGTGAGTTGTCTATGATTACTGGGTTGATCCTATAGATGTGGGTAATGGAAGCGAAAATGCGAATAAAGGAGTGATAGTGATGGTTTAGTGTTGGATTGTGGTGGATGGTATGAATTAATGAGGTTAGACTATACTAGTGGTGAATATAATCTTGTTAATAGAGTTGGAGAATTGTAAATTATATTGGCAAAGTGTTATAATGATATTACAGCCTTAGTTGAATTATACTCTATTTAAGATGTCATGATTTCTTTTCTTTGATTCTATTTTATGATTATGTGGACTAACACTGGTCGGCCGATGATGCCTACCAGTACGTGTGTATGTACTGACCCTACTCTTCTATATCCCTTCTTGGGGTGTAGACTGGATGCAGGTTAGTTTGCAGTTACTAGATCAATGGCGATATTCAGCACTAACTTCTGCACTTCCTTCCTGGCAGATGTTAGTCTTTGTATTATTTACTTTATTGTCAGTCTATTCTGTAATAGGTAGCTCTTGTACATGTTTGACCAAGTCTTGGGGTAGTGAAGGACAGTTGTAAGAAGTTTTTGAAAAGTTTATTTATTGGTATTTAATTTACTTTGTTATATTTAATTCAGTATTCTCTTAAAAACAGAAGTCTTTCGCATATTTTTGATTGGGTAATAAGGGTTCTCCTAGCTACTTAGGATAGTGTAGGTGCCCGCACGATCCGTTAGTTTGGGTAGTGACACAATATATACTACTTTAAAGAATATACATACATATATACATTCAATAAATTCAACAACATATACTACTACTTAATAAAATGTACATATATACATACATACATATATATATATACATACATACATATATATATATACATACATACATATATACATACATATATATATATACATACATACATATATACATACATATATATATATATATATATATATATATTCATTATACTACTAATTAAAAGAATATATACACAATATATTCAACAACATATACTATAACTTAATATAATATACATGGAATATATTCAACAACGTAAACTACTATTTAAAAGAATATGCATACAATATTCAACAACTTATACTTCTTAAAAGAATAATACTTCAATATATTTAAGTATTGACATATACTATTTAAAAGTTAAACTTATATAGAATTTTTATATGTCAATACTTGTTTAAGTAATATTTGCTAATATTATTTTTCAATATATATTTTTTTAAATTTAAGTAAACTTTGATAATAATATATTAAAAGTATTGAATTCATACAAGATATTCAATTTAAATTTTAAATGAAAAAAATATGTAAAGAGTAAATGAACTTAATATTTGATTGGTTGCAAAATGTTTCAAAACTTACAAGTTACAAGGTTGCAATTACATTTCACTAATTTCACAAAGTTAGATTGAAAAATGAAAATTCAATTGATTAATTGTAAATTCTACAAATTTTTCATCATTTTTTTCAGTTCACCCATGTGAACATTAACGGGAATTGGCTGTGGATTGTCAAAATCAATGGCACCAAAGCCATGCATTGGACTTGATTGTGCTGAATTCTCTCTTGAAGTCATTATTTCTTCAAGATCTTTTTCGTCTTCCGCCTCTACGAACATTCCTTGATTTTTTCGTTCTGCTCTAATCCAGTCTCTAAGGCAAACTAAAATATTCATGGCATTGCCTCCCAATGAGTGTCGGTTGTCTCCAATCTGCTGCCGTCCTTGACTAAAAGTGCTCTCTGATGCAACGATTGACATTGGAACATTCAATATATCTCTAGCTAATCTTGAAAGTACAGGATATTGTCTTTCATTATTCTTCAACCATTCCAGCGTGTTTATTCTACCACTAGGATCCTTTGTAGGCTGCATAAGATAATACTTAAGCTCTTCCCGACTTATGGTTCTTTGCGATGAAGGCTGCAATCTATTCCAAACAGATAGATCAGAAACACAATAAACAGGCATACTATGTGCCTGTCTTTTAGAAGATGATGGTTCCTCAGAAGGATTGCGAGCAGGGGTCGGTGTAATATGTGACGGTAAAGCATTGTCAAGTAAATCAGCATAATGATTGTATAATGTGTTCATGTAACTCTTCGCATCAGGCATAGCCGTAAACAAAGAAGGTTCTTCATTAGATTTTACTTCTAAAGCAGAATAAATAAGAGAAGTAAATTTGAACATAGTATTATATTTCATACATGGATTTATTATAGCACCAACTAAGTAAATAGGGGGAACCGAAAAAAAATATTTTTTAAATTTATCAGTCATTGCATCAATAGCATCTTTGTAACCTAGTTTAGACTTATACTTATTAAGCAATAATGAAATGTCGTCTAAATAAGCTAAAATATTACAAACAGTAGGATAACAAACACAAAAAAATTCAACTGTAGCGAGATAAATATTTTGCAAAAAATTAACAATATCATCAATTTTAGCCCAATCTGAATTTTGTAACATACTATCGGGAAAAACACTAGCAAAATGGTTAAAATTCATAGTAATAGGAACTTTATAAATATTGCAATTATTTAAGAAATCATAAGTAGAATTCCATCTAACATCTATTTTTCAGGCATTAATCTCGGTCTAAGTCCATTTTCCTTACATTTTCTTTAAATTCGGTAAGTCTAATTTTTCTATTATTTCCTTGAATAAAGCCAACTGCAAGTCTAACTTTTTCAATAGCAGGCTCAAAAAAAGCAAAACCATCTTTTACAATTAAATTATATATATGGCAAGCACACTACTTAACATGAAATATTTCGGGTAACGGTGGAGAAAATTCAATTTTTAACAAGTCAATACCAGCGTGTTGTTAGATGCATTATCTAAAGATATGCATAAAACTTTACTGTCAATACCATAATATCTTGCTACTTTTGTAATAGATTCAGAAATAAAATTTTCAGTGTGTCTATGGTCTTCATCATACAAAAATGCTAAAATACATTTTTGCATAACAAAATTACTATCTACCCAATGACAAGTAATTGTTAAATAATTATTTTTATTAATAGCACGACCAAGATCAGAAGTTAAAACAACTCTACATGGAAGTTTTTTAATAATGCAGATACATAGTATACATATTGTGCATGGAGTCTAAAAATATCGGACCTGTTGACACCTAATTTTTGCCCTCCCCACTCCATATTAGTTTTTGAGCTTCTTGATTCCAAATAATTTTAAAATAATTATTTTATTAAAATAAATTATTTTGAAAATATTTCCAAGACTGCCTTTTGAATTTTAGGCGAAATTGATATGTTATGTGTTTAATCATACAGAATCATATAATTTATGCTTAAAGAAAATATTTTAGAATTTATTTTGAGTGAAGCGTTTGGTTAAAATTGCAAATACTCTACTTTTCTCAAAATCGATAGGAAAAATAAGGAGTTGATGAGATAATTGGTTCCTTAATTTTTAAACAAAATAATTGTGCTTTGTTAAATATTTATTTTGAAATTATTGAATTTGAAAAGCTTATTGAATTAATCGGAAATTAATTCCGTCTTGATTTGGTCCTATTATTTTAAATTGGTCATTTTACTAACTTGAATTGGCTAGAAATGCAATTGGACCTTTTCTATTTATTTTCCTCTATTTTCAGACCTCCCCAGGCCCAAATACTAGCCAAAGACCCAGCCCAAATACCTTTAGACCCTTATTACTCCTTTTCTTCAACACATAACAACAATACAACTCCAACAGACAACAATATCGACGGCCCAACAACAACCCGACCTCGACTCGACAAGAAAACCCAAAAAATTTTCCTCTTTCCCGATCAAATCCCTCAGCTCTGTTTCTCACCCTTCGTACGATAGCCATGTGACTATCACACGCAAATTCGTACTCGGAAGCTTCTAGAGATAGCACAGGTGGCCTCTCCAACGTTCGAATCCTTGAAAATGGTGGATTCCTCTCGATTCCGTATCATTGAGGTACAACGTTGTGCGATTTTCATTGGCTATGGGGGAATTCATTTATCCGCCCCAAAAATCCCCAAAATTGCCTACGAATTTGGCCCCCTTTTGGTCCAAATTCATTCTATCTAGCTTCGACACCAAATCTAGCAAGTGTATTGGTGTCGAAGTTTTTTAATTTTAATGTTGTTCTTATTTACTTATTTTTAGTTATCTTATATTTTGATTAGGAATCGTATTTGATTTTCTTGTGTTGTGTTTTTAAAATACACTTAAATGTTTAGGTTATTTTGACTCAATGTTTTGTAGGAACACTGTTGATGGATGAGGCAAAAGCCAAATCTGACAAGCATATTAGTGTCAAAGTTTTTTTATTATTCTATATCATTGTGGGAATAATGAACTTCTTGAAAAGATTGTACTTCAAAGCCATGTAAGAGTATAGTATCTAATATGATGAACTTGATGAAGCTTAAGTAGGGAAAGCATTTCTTTTCCGTGTGTCCATTAATTTTAAAATCTTCGAAAAACTTAAAATCCCGAAATGTTTTGGCTCCAGGTTATCTTGAAATCTCCCTATTTACGCACGATAAGAAAATTCTCATTCCTTTTTAGTTTGTTATTTTTTAGGAAGCTCATAATCTTTTATACTAAAATTAGAAGAACACATAATTTGCCATTTTAATGAATATATGTTACATATATTGTAACTTCAAAGACAACATTACATAATTCATTCTTTTGGTACGCAAGTTTATATTGACACGAAACACGCGCAACACACGTATCCTAAACTAGTAAATAAAAATATAGAAGATCTCTAATAGTTTTAGTCTTTAGATGAGACATTCATATACTTCTATATTGTCTTGGTGGTGCTGGTTCTAGTATGTCGAGCCTCTTTTCATGAATCTCCTACCTCCACCACGTATACGTCGCGATTTTCAACCAGAAACCGTTACACCAATAAGATTCTTCAAAGATGAAATCACAAGTCACAACTTTCTTCTTTGATTTAAATCGCCGGGAGCTGAATCACTAGAGAGATGAGTCGAGGAGAGAAACTTTGTTATGTTTAATGATTAGGGAATAAATTAGGTGTCACGACCCAATATTTCGAGTCATGATGGCACCTATCGTAACCCACCAATAGGTAAGCCAAACCCTAGCTCGGAGCGACAAACAACGGGCTAACGGGCGGAATCTCATAAAATAGAGAAGAAGTAAGACAGAATCAGAATATGTATATATACCAAGATTGAGAAGGAAGAGGACAGTATATAAAGTCAAGAACCCTTCCCAAGACCTGGTGAGGTCAGTACAGGAGCCACTACTAAACATACCCAAAATACAAGACAGAAACCAAATATGTATAACAAGTACAACAGTCTCGAGAGCAAAAGACTATACAATAGAAGATGGAGTAGGATCTGCCTCAGACGTCAGTAAGCTCACCCTGCTCCGGAGTCAATGCTGAGAAAAGAGTCACGTCAATACCGTCGACTAGTGGCTGGATCTGCATCGGGGAAAAAGATGCAGAAGTGCAGTATGAGTACCGGGGCAACGGGTACTCAGTAGGCATCATCGGCCGACTGAGCTCAATGTAATACAATCAAGCTAAAATGCGAGGGGGCATGCTAAGTCCGGGTTATAAGTAATAAATACATAAATAACTGCTGAGGCGTACAGATACGCTCAAGAGAAAAATAAATGCGATACTGAATAACGAGTAAATAAATGCATAAGTAACACACAAGTCAAACATAACCTATCTGGGCCCCCATAAACCCAATAGGCACACGGAAGAAAACAATAACCCGGCCTGGCCCCCATAAACCGGCGGGACACACAAGAATAATAAATGCATAGTCACCGGTGTCTCGAAGCTGTATCAGTATCCAGTAACCACAATAACCAACAAGAGTGCACCGGGCTTGAACCGGCACCAATGGGTAATAACAAGAGGCCAGACGCCGGATTCGAACCGGAAGCGGTGGGTAATAACAAGAGGCCACATATATATCATATCTGCCGGACTCGAACCGGAACTCATAGAACAACAGTATCATGATCACGGTACCCAGTACCAAAACTCTCCAATCATATCATAATCAGATGCCGGACTCGAACCGGAACTCATAATAATCAGTGGCCGGACTCGAACCGGAACTCATAGTGTACCACAATCTAGGGACGGACTCGAACCGGAACACCCAATAGTCAATAACCAAAATCATCATACCTGAATCAGTAGCCGGACTCGAACCGGAACTCATCATAGCCAGTAACCAGAACAGAATCAAAGGTCATATCATATTAAATAAACGGGAACGCCTTAGTGCCAAGTCAATACTATTATATAGGTATAGAAGCTAACTCTACAACATGCTACAAGTCAATCTCGGGGTCCTTCTAGGTCAACTACCTACTATAAAAATATGTATATAAAAGTCTGGGTATACATTACAAGTCATGGAAAGGCGGTTCAGCGTTCTAAGTCAAACTAGCCGACCCCAATCAAATACGGTGCTATCAGGGACGAACAAAGCTAGACAGGCCAACCGGGTATAATCGGGGTGACTCAATCCCGTCATAACCCTAATAGTCATATAGGGCTTATCTAAGCCCAAAGATGTCAAAGTTTCGACAAGTCGACAAAAAGGGTAACGGGGCCCGCTATCGGGTCCCGAAAATCAGGTCTGGTTATACTTGTCTAAGTCTGGGCTAAGTCTGTCTAAGACTGGACTAAGGTCCAACAATAACATTCCCAGACTAGCAACAACAACAACAATACTATCCGACCCCAAATAGGTCATCTGTGGGGTACCACGAGGATAACGGGCATGGAATATATCCGAATAGCCCTATCCGGCCTAGAAGGCCTAAATCATAGCAAACCACCACCACCAAGTCTATAATACCAGCCCACAATACCAGCACAATAGCATACATATATCACACATAAGCCCAATCTAAGTGTAAAGGAAGGTAAACCTAGCCTACCTGGACGCCGCCGAATGCCTGCTAAAGCCAGTTAATAGGAGCCTTTTCCTTCCGAGAGGCCTCTGACTGCTGCCACGCTACCAAAATAATAAACTACATGTCAAAACATGACTATTGATACCCATATTGCACTAGTTTGGAAAATGTCCGAACGGTCCACGTGGGGCCCGCTTGCGGTATCGTAAAATTGAAACCGTCACAGCGTCCCAAATAACTCAATGACCAATAGTCACAACTAGCACCGTTAAATCCGAGCTCAATATATGTCTCAAATAGCAACAACAATACCAACGTATAGGAAAACTACCGTAAATACAATAAAACTTACCAAAATAACGACGATTATACGTCCACAAACACTTTCCCACTAAAACCCGAGCTTGAATAACTTGACGTAAATAACTAATTAGTGATCAGATAAGATCACAAATTATTTTTCCCAAATTAAATTCTTCTTCAACTGCTAAATTTAAATCGGAGTAAGTCTTGGTCACTTACTTTATGAAACACGTACAAAGCAATTAAATCCACTACTTTTAATGTCATTAACATATGACACTTAGTCATCAGAGGACTTTTGCAAATGTCCCACGTGGCCATGTGGTGCCACCTCCATTTTAATTTACTTTATCCCATTATGTATATATTTGGGTATTGCACAGGTTCGTGATAAAATAAATACAACTTTTTGAATATACCATAATTAATAGAAAATTATTTCTAACAAAACCTCTATAACATAAAAATATTATTTTAACATATCTAATTTCACTATCTCCGCTTAAATTATTAATAAATTATAAAACTATTATAAAATAGTATAAATATATTATAACTAACGAATTTTATAAATTTCAAAAATATTTTCGAAAGGTAATTAACTCTGTCATTTTACCAAATTCAAATTTAATTTAATATTTTACAACGTGCTCGGTCTAAATAATATTCTCAAACGAATTGCCCGGGAACCGAACTATCAGTCCCAGCAAGTCATAAATAACTTGGGGCAGTTATAGAAAAGCTCTAAACGCTGAGAACACACGAAAATAAAGCAAATGACTGGAAAGGTCATTACATTAGGGCTTTTTAATCGAATAAGGCTTAATAAGGGGAATAGTATGTGGAATGATATTTACAAGTGGGAAGTGTTGAGTGGTGAGGCAAACCACATCAGTTTTGCTTATTTCCACGCGGCATAGACTTATTACAAAGTACGAAAAAAGTGTTTAAGTGTTCAAGAAGTACTAGTTCTATTAGAGGTGTCTAAGTGAATTATATGAACAACTTTAAGGGGGCCTACATGACTTAAGCAAAAAATAAACATTCTTTAACAGTCACTCGGCATTGCGGCCATTCCAGCGTTGCTTCTGCTCATCGGTAGCGCCTTTGTTATAATTGACACTCCTGCCAGTTTAATTGAACGTGGAAACAACGACCAAGGCAAAGCTGCACTAAAGAAAATTAGGGGAGTTGAAGATGTTGAAGCTGAATACAAGGAAATAATTGCTTCTTGTGAACAAGCCAAGGCGGTTCAAAAACCGTTCAGGAACCTCCTGAAGGCTTCCAGTGTTCCACCACTTGTGATAGCGATACTTTTGCAGGTGTTCCAGCAATTCACTGGAATTAATGCGATTATGTTCTACGCACCTGTCCTGTTCCAGACCATGGGATTCAAATCCAATGGTGCACTTTTGTCCTCTATCATTACTGGACTTGTTAATGTTGGTTCCACCGTTGTTTCAATATATGTTGTTGACAAGGTTGGAAGGAGAAAATTGCTCCTCCAAGCTTGTTGCCAGATGTTAATCTCTCAGTTGGCAATTGGAGCAATATTGTCAACCAATTTGAAGGAGACAGGAACATTGGACAGGACACTGGCAATAGTGGTGGTGCTATTTGTGTGCACATATGTTATGTCATTTGCATGGTCATGGGGACCTCTAGGATGGTTGATTCCCAGCGAGACATTCCCAATGGAGACAAGGACAGCCGGTTTCGCCTTTGCAGTCGGCACAAACATGCTCTTCACCTCAATAATCGCTCAGGTTTTCTTGACAATGCTCTGCAAAATGCAGGCATACATTTTCTTCTTCTTCTCCGGCTGGATCGTCCTCATGGGACTCTTCGTCATCTTCTTTTTGCCAGAAACCAAGGGAGTCCCTATTGATTCAATGCTTGAAACTGTCTGGAAGCAACATCCAATATGGAAGAAACTCTTCAACTATCAATAATACTATTTTCAATTAATATGTCATGTACAAATAATATTTTAATATTAATATGTTTAAATTGATTCTCAATTCCTGATTTAATTAGTGATTAATTTTATGGAAGTTAATCCCGATTATATATCTATGTATTGAGGTTTCGTGCGATTGGATGAACTTTAATTTTGGTTCTATTATCTTTACCTTTTTAATATTATTTTTCTAAACAAAACAAAAGAACTTAATGTTGAGATGAACTCTCATTGGCTGCCCTTAAATAATTACTAAACCTGATTAATGCTTCCACAATCCAACTTCATAAACGTGAATGTCTTCAAGTGCTTAGCAAAATAACCCCTTCTCCCATTTTATTTTCCACTGACAGCTTCTTCTCCTGTTTCACTCAAATTGTAACACATTTTTTTAATACTAGTTTAGGGACGTGCGTTGCACGTTGGTTTTCCGTCAGTACAAAAGATCACATACCAAAAAAATAAATGGCAAGGATTGAACCAAAGATTGCATTGTACGTGCAATATATGATTTAATTGGCAAAAATATGTGTTCTTCTAATTTAAGTATATATGTTGCACTTGTATGTCACGTCAATAATTAGCACCTTCCTTATAAATATAAACATACCAAAGGATTGAACCAAAGAACTTACCTTGAAGATTGCTCAATGCGTGTTGAACTCTATCTAAAGTCTCAAAACAACACATCTTGAGAAAAATATCTTTTTACCTTGTCTTGAATATATATATATTTTGCATAGAGATACCAACTGATCTTGATTACCAGAACAAAAGTCAATAAAATTACTACCGCAGAGTCTTAGCAAGTTAAAAATATCGCTCTAGAAGAGGTATACATTCTGAATTTTGAATCATTCAGAAATTTATACTTCAATTGTTGTTTCCATTGGAACATGTAGGTGAAAATGCTCTCTAATATCACAAATTTGCACTTCACCTAGCATTTGTCATACTTTGTCACTTATACTCTACTGGCTTTCAACTTAGTTTTATTTCTGCTGACAAATTTGTCATTTTCATGTCACAACCAACTAAATCAGGGCCTTTTCCTAATCAATGGCAAGATTGATTCCTTAAGAGGATTTATTGAAGGCACATATACACTAGTAAGGTAAACCGATAATTAAATATGATTCTGTGAAGACATAAACGGAAGCGTATCGAAATACCCTCCCTGTTGAAACATAAAATGATAGCAAAAGAATATGTATCGCGGATTCAAACTATTCTGTATAAATGTGCAAATAAGGGCACCAAAATACTGCAGGCTCTACTCCATCTCAAGAATGTCCTTTCGTTTTTTCTTAATTTTTTCCGTCTCCCACATTAGATCTTTATTCAAAGAATTCCCACCTCATAAAGCTCTATCTTGAATTGTGTAGTTGTTGGAATTTTCCGATTAACTTCAGTTTTTACCTCGCTTATATCCTTCAGCAAAAGTGCATGCTACTCATACACACGGCTTGAAACTGTGACTAATTAATCACAAAGAGACCTAGATAATTGATATTTAAGATCTTGTCCTACGACTACCGTATATAGGTATACAAACATATATTGCTTTTCAAAATTAGCTATGTATTACTCCCTCCATTTAAAAAAGAATGACCTACTTTCCTTTTTAGTCCATTTCAAAAAGAATGACCCTTTCCTTTTTTGGCAACTATTTAATTTCAACTTTCCACATAGTGTGTTTAAGACCACAAATTTATAGGGCATTTTGGTACATTTGATAAATCTTTAATTTAAAATCACAAGATTCAAAAGTTCTTATTATACTAATTGCATGAGAAAAACAAACTTGTCGAGGTATTTAATAATGAAGCTTAGTTTAGGTAAAATCTCTAAGAGTTTATATATAAGGTATCAACAGATAGCATAGATTCTAAAAAAATGACAGAGATATGTATTTATAGTTTAAGATAATAATTTCACAAAAGGATGGTAGTTGTGACTATATTAGGTTACTACCAGTGAAGTCTGAAGCATATACTTAGAAGATATACAGCAGAGAGTGCAGCAAACTACCTCAACAATCCCTTTGCGTGGTGCATGATTCGGTAGACGGAGGTAATAATCTCTTTTCAAGTGTTCATGGTTCTTTCTTAGAAAGCATCTCAACAAATAGGCAATTTGCATCACGATAACCCTGCAAACCAATATGTTCATTATATTGGGTGATAAACCAAAATAGATACTTGGGGCTTGTTTGCTTTGGATTATTTCACCAAAACTACTCAAAAATCATTTCTTAAACTCATGTTTCCAGCCAACAGTGATATTCAGTTCTTATATGAAAAATCGATTCACTCAAGTAATAATCAAACATTATTAGAAATTCTTTCAACAATGAAGAAATACCATCTACCTCGAGCAAAAGGCTGAGGCTTTGGTTCTAATCTTTTTGCACGAGTTGGATTACTTCTCCCTAACTTTTTTGAGATAGAAGTTAGTGTTGAAAAAGTTGCAGGCACAACCTTTGAGGGAATAGCACCTACTATTGATCTGCTTCGGTCATATTCTGCATTTAAATATTGACGTTAGCAATTTGGCATATGAGAACATAAACTTCAAGGTTCGAGAGAAAATATTGTTTCTTGGTATTTTTTTTTTTTTTGAAATATGAAAAATAACTTGTAACCGCGAGAATATTTGAGTACCTGATCTTCGATTCATCAAAATAATGTTAGGTTTTTAAGAGGTGTGAATAAAAAAATGAATAGCTATTTTTTTCAAAAGACACCAAGAGAAAGGATGCAATTTGATAGGCACCTTTTCACTTTGTATGGTTATGACCTTTCTAATGCGTTGTGATTTTTCCAAAGAGTTGCACCTTTTTTGAAGAGTTGCACCTTTATGAAGAGATGAACCTTTCTGAACCATTGCTTCTTTTTTGAAGCACCACCTTTTGGCTATAAATAGCTGATTTTTCCTCAGATATGAAAACAATTTTGTGAAGTAAAAACACTTTTCTTCTTGAGGAAAAAAAACAAACTCAAGTGTGATTTGCTACCGTTGAGTGCATTCGTAGTTTGACAGAATTTGAGGTACCTCTATTCTATTGAAGTGATTCATTTTATTCTGGGAGGATATATTCTATAACCTCGGGTGCTTGAAGGAAATAATTTCCTTAAGGACACACCATAAATTCGGTGGTCTTGAATCTTCTAATCTTCATCTTTTTCTAAATGTTTGGTTTTGCTATTTTTCAGAAAATAGTTTGAACTTCTTTGTTGTTCTTGAACTTGCTGTTGAAGTTCATGTTGTAAATATAAATTTTGTACCTGAAAAATTACAATCTTAAGAAAATTAATTTTATAAATCTGTATTTGGTTTCTGGAGATTAAAGCCTTTTGGTTTTCTACTTTGTTTGAACTTGATACAGATTTGAAGATATAAAAACTTCGTCAGGAGTCAAAGTTCATTCTGTTGACGAATTAAATAATATAAAAACTTCATCGTTAAGCTAGAAACACGCTGTTTAAAGTTAAAGACTTTATTGTTAGTATTTGTGATACTAAATTGTTGTGTAATTGAGACAGCGACAACGGATGTTGTTTCATCAAGTCATTCTACACCTGCAATGACTGCGGTAAAAAAACCCAAAAGTATTTCGGTATTGACTTTAAGAGGTGGCAACAGAAGTTGTTTTTCTATCTGACCACTCTTAGTTTACAGAAGTGTGTCGCTGAGAATGTTCCAACCTTAACGGATGACACTCCTGAGAAAGAGCAGTTTTTTGGTAAATGAGAAATGGAATCATTCAAATTTTCTTTGCAAGAATTACATTTTGAATGGGTTGGAAGATGGTCTGTATAATGTCTATAGTGTTTGCAAAACTTTGAAAGAATTATGGGACGCTTTGGACAAGAAATACAAGACCGAAGATGCTGGACTAAAGAAATTTATGGCTGCCAAATTCCTAGAGTTTAAGATGGTTGATAGCAAGTCTGTTATGTTTCAAATCCAGGAATTACAAGTTATCGTTCATGATTTATTAACGAAGCATTTCAAGTGGCAGGCTTTATCATAAAATTACCTCCTTTGTGGTGGGACTTTAAGAACTACTTGAAGCACAAAAGAAAGGAAATGATCTTGGAGGATTTGATTGTTCGTCTGTGGATCGAAGAAGATAATAAAGCTGCATAAAAGAAAGCTACTGCAAAGTCAGTAGTACCCAGTGCAAACAATGTTGAAACTCCTCCAAAGAAGAAGAAAAGAAAGAAGTCTGATGAAGATAAGAATGCACCAAAGAAGAAAAAGTTCAAAGGAAATAGCTAAACCTGTGGCAAGTTTGGCCACATGTCTTCAGATTGTCGTGCTCCTAAGAAAAATAAGAAAGAACAAGCAAACATGAATGAATACATGGACAAATTGTGTATAATGCTTATTGAATGTAATTTGGTAGGAAATTCCAAAGAATGGTGGATTGATTTGGGTGCTACCCTCCATTTGTGTTCTAATAAAGAACTATTTTCTTCCTATACTTCATTAGGACCCGGTGATACCATTTTTATGGTAAATTCCGCAATGACAAAGATAGAAAAAACTGGCAAGATAGGCTTGAAGATGACTTTGGGCAAGATGGTGACTCTTAATCATGTCCTTCATGTTCTCGAAATGTGAAAGAATTTGATCTCGACATCACTTCTAGTCAAGAATAGTTTAAGTGTGTATTTGTGTCTGATAAAGTTGTAATCAGCAAGAATGATATGTATGTAGGAAAAGATTACCTCACTGAGGGTCTTTTCAAATTAAATGTAATTGTTGTTGATAAGAATAAAAGTTCTGCTTCTTCTTAATTGCTTGAGTCAAATGAATTGTGGCATGAACGTTTAGGACATGTCAATTACAAAATCTTGCGAAAATTAATTAGTTTTAAAGTTTTGCCTTACTTTGAGTGCAATAAATCAAAGTGTCATACATGTGTTGAATCTAAGTATGCTAAGCATCTGTATAAGTTTGTTGAAAAGAATTCCAATCAGTTAGACTTAATTCACACAGAAATTTATGATATAAAATCGACACCATCTTGTGGTGGGAAAAGTATTTCATAACTTTTATTGACGATTGCACTAGATATTGTTATGTTTATTTGCTGAATAGTAAGGATGAAGCAATAGAAGCATTTAGGCAATATAAAACTGAAGTTGAAAATCAGTTGGAAAAAAGGATTAAAATGATAAGAAGTGGTAGAAGTGGAGAGTATGAATCTCCTTTTGCAGAGATATGTTTGGAAAATGGAATTGTCCATCAAACTACTGCTCCTTACTCACCTCAATCAAATGAAATTGTGGAAAGGAAAAACCAAATGTTGAAGAAAATAATGAATGTCTTACTTAGAAGTTCAGGTTTACCACAAACTTGTGGGAGGATGTTTGCTGTACCAAATACTTAATAGAGTGCCCCATAGCAAAACACAATCTATTCCATATGAGAAATGAAAAGAAAGGAAACTCAACTTAAAATATTTCAAAGTGTGGGGGTGTCTAGCCAAAGTCCAAGTTTCTATACCAAAAAGGATGAAAATAAGATCAAAGACTGTGGACTATGTTTTCATCGGATATGCTACAAACAGTAAAGCATTTCGATTTTTGGTTCATAAATCTAAACATCCGGATATCCATGATAATACGGTAATTAAATCAGATAATGCTGAGTTCTTTGAACACATTTATCCGTATAAGAATAGATATAAGTTGTCTAGTGAAGGGTCAAAACGACCTCGAGATGAACCAAAGTAGAATGTACTTAATATAGAGAGTCCAAGGCATAGTAAACGACAAAGGATGTCGACTTTCTTCGGATCAAATTTTGTAACATTTCTTCTTGAAAATGAGCCTCAAACATTCAAAGAAGTCATGACTTCTTCGGACTCATCCTTTTGGAAAGAGGCTGTCAATAGTGAGATTGATTCAATCTTGAGCAACCATACTTGGGAGCTGGTTGATCTTTCTCCAGGAAATAAACCTTTAAGTTCTAAATGGATTTTCAAAAGGAAAATGAACGCTGATGGTACTATTGACAAATACAAGGGAAGACTTGTTATGAAAGGCTTTAGGCAAAAACAAAGCCTTGATTATTTCAACACATACTCACCACTAACAAGGATAACATCCATTTGAATGTTGGTTGCACTAGCGGCAGTTTATGGTCTTGAAATTCATCAAGTGGATGTGGAAACAACTTTCTTTAAATGTAGAATTGGATGAAGAAATTTACATGGAACAACATGAGGGTTTTGTGATTCCTGGTAATAAAAGAAAAGTGTGCAAACTTGTAAAGTCACTTTATGGACTAAAGCAAGCACCCAAATAGTGGCATGCAAAGTTTGACCAAACTATGTCGGCAAATGGATTCAAGGTAAATGAATGTGATAAATGTGTTTACATTAAAGAAACTCCAAATCACAAAGTCATTGTTTATTTGTATATGGATGACATGTTGATCATCAGTAGAGATATTTCTGACATAAATATTACAAAGGGAATGCTAGAAAGCAAATTTGATATGAAAGACCTGGGAGTTGCCGATGTGATCTTAGGGATAAGAATTCATAGAACTCCACAAGGCATAGCATTGTCATAGTCTTATTACATTGAAAAGGTACTTGATAAGTTCAAGTATTTGGATTTGAATATTGCCAAGATTCCATTTGATGTGAGCTTTGCACATCAAAAGAATGAAGGTGAAAGTGACTGTAACACCCCGTACCTTCCCAACCCTATGTGATGACGTTGAAAAATGGTTACCTAGGTGTTGAGATGCCATGAGTATGTGTTTTATAGTGTTATTGGTGAAACATTTGATATCGGACCTAATATGTGTGATTAGCCTTTCCTAGGAGGTGTTTTGTGATTTCGTGGAGCAATTGTGTAATGCCCCGTACACATTCTAACCTCATTTGGTGACTTGGAGTCATGTTTACTTGATGATTAAGATCACTAAGTAAGTATTTTGTAGTGTTTGGATAAGATATTGGACGATATGCAAGTGGTGGAAAAATTGCCGAAAAATTCAGCAAGACATGGAAACTTGCGCCACTCCCTATTTCAGGGGGTGTGGCGCAAGCCCCTGATTCAGAGGGCATGGATTTCTTGCGCCACTGCCTTGTTTTTCAGCAGTGGCGCAAGGCACAAAAAAATGTGCCCTTCCGAGCTCGTTTCGCAACGCGATTCTACGTCGATTCTTATATGGTTTCTTTTGGTTCTTTGGAGTTCTTTGAGAATTGTTAAAGCCTCAAATACTTCAATACACTTCTACATACTCCTACATTATCAAATCATGAAACACAAGTAGGTATCATAAATGTTCAATGAAGCCATGGACGACTAGAATTTCTATTTTTGCGATCGAGACGACGAATGAGAATTTCGTAAGAGGATATTGTCGTGACATAAGGAATTATTTAAACATGAGATATATGGTGAATTATACATTGATGTTAGTGGGTCAAGATGATATGGGTTATTGGGCCTAATTAGAGACCAAAAATGAACAAAACATGAAAGGCCCAATGGGTCAAAATGACCCATTCTTGCTTTGACTTGTCAATGATGGAAATTAATAGCTAAGGATGACTTTAAGGGGTTATAAAAGGTGGCCAAAAATCATATTTAATTCATTATCCACACACATCACTTTCTCTCATTTTCTAGAATTTTCAAGAGAGCTCTTTTAGCTCTTCAAACCCTAAGGCACTTTTGGAGCAAGATCATCATCTTCCAAGATTTGGTAAGTGATTATTATTGTACTTTAACATATTATGAGCATGAGAAATTATGTAGGTCATGTTGGTTATGCTTGGAAGTGTTGGACATGGCATTTTTGGTTTTGTTAAAAAGATATGTTATCCATGGGATTGTAACTTGAATTATGACTTGTTGTTTTGATGAAAGAGCATGGTATGGACAAAATATGAACATGTATGGTGTTATTTTTGGTATTAAACTTGTTATTTCCATAAAAGTGTAAATTATGGGATTTTGGCCGATTTTTTGTTGTGAGATGTATTGAAGTAATTTGATGGCATAATTGTGATGTTGTGGTGATGGAGAAGTGTAAAGTATGAACTTGGTGTGACATGATCTTGGTTATCATGTATTGGTCAATGTATGGAATATTGTGGGATTATTGGGAGAATAAATTCATAAATGATATTTTGGTCAATGTTGGGCATGTTGTGGTATTATTGATATGACCATGCTGAAAATGGTATTATCAAGGGGAAATGGCATGTTAAAGCCAAACATGTGACTTGTTGTTATTGTATGCATTTGTAAGGTAGTTGGTGGTTAATGTTGGTTCTATTATGTAATGTAGAGTGAAACGTAAAGAAGGAGCGGAATTGTTGCTCTCACATATTTGATTGTGTACTTACATTGGGAAGACAAGGTATGTAAGGTTACTTTTATATCCTTCTGCAACATATGATATTCACACTGTCATAGCACTCACTTGATTCCGAAATACTCTAAGGTATTTCATATTCGATAGTTGGCTAGAGTTACTCATATGTTCCTTATTCATTGGTCAATGGTGAATCGTATAACTCATGTTTATTGATTGACTCATGTCCATTGGTTGACTCACGTTCATTGGCTAATATGTCAAAAGTTCCAAATGGTCTAAGGTATTGCACCGCAGGGTGGTGAATAGTTAGTATCCACATGTATCGTATTTAGTGATCATTATGTTAAGGTTCCAAAAGTGTACTATACCAAGGGGGTCTATAGTATTCCAACTAGGGTTGATATATTGATAGTCATATGTGTTTTACTCCTATACGAATCATGAATCACTTAGTCCTTATTTATGGGCGGAAGTTCTTAAGTTGTCATATGTTGTAGATCCTAAGAGAATTATCCCAATAAGAGCAATGAGGTAAAGAGAGCTTGTTTAGTTGAATATCATTGTTCCAATCATGTTATGAGTCCTATGGTATGATGATCATCCTTGTGCCAATTGTAAGAGTATCAATCTCATAAGAGTAATAAGAGTGAAATTGTCAATCTCATGAGATAAAGGGGTGAAGTGAGATGTGCATGTAAGTACGTGTTTGGCTAAGGTGTTAATCTCATAAAGTACAAGAGTAAGGTAAAGTATATGGGTGTGTTCCAATTAGTGTCATGATCCAAAGTTCCAATAGAGTTCTACACATGTCTCATATTCATGGTTAGTGTTCCAAAAGCTCAAAGGAGGTCATGTTCCAATGTTCCAATAGTGGTTGTACTTATGTATCTTGCTCATTGCTTATTGTCCAATGGTTCCAATAGTGTTATGTTTCCATGAAGGCTATGTTTCCAATAATGTTATGTTGCCAAATTATTCTCATGTCTCTCACTCATTGGTTAATGATCCAAAGCTTCAAGGAAAGTTGCCATAACGTTGAAGTTTCTACAAGAACTACCTCAAAGAAAGTTAGATGTAAGAGAATCTAGTTATGCTTAAAAAGCATTTTCCAACTATGTCATGTTCCAAATTCCTATAGTATGAGGATTATCTTAGTACCAATCTCATAAGAGTAATAAGAGAGGTAATGTACAAGTTAATATAATTATTCCCCATAAGTGAAGATGTCAATCCCATGAAGTAAGATAGTGAGGTGAGATGTGTATATAAGTATGAGCTTTAGTGTCATGATCTTTAAGGTGTTACTCTCCTAACTATGGAAAGGATACAAGATTTGTAGAGAGGTAATGTACGTATGGTTACTATATGTTTCATTGAGAATGGATTACAATCAAAAAGGTATAAGTTCAAGATGGAATAATCCCAATAGTATATTATATTTATATATGATAGCCCACTAAAGGTGGATGTCCGGTATTATATTTATATATGATAGCCCATTAAAGGTGGATGTCCGGTATTATATTTATATATGATAGCCCACTAAAGGTGGATGTCCGATATTATATTTATATATGATAGCCCACTAAAGGTGGATGTCCGGTATTATATTTATATATGATAGCCCACTAAAGGTGGATGTCCGGTATTATATTTATATATGATAGCCCACCAAAGGTGGATGTCCGGTATTATATTTATATATGATAGCCCACTAAAGGTGGATGTCCGGTATATATATATATATGATAGCCCACCAAAGGTGGATGTCCGGTATTATGTTCATATATTATAGCCCACCAACGGTGGAGGCCCGGTACTAACTAGTTGAGTGAACAATAATAAAGATAGTTGTAAAAGAGATGAGACTATATTTATTGCATAAATATAAAGGTTATGATAATGATGAAGATGATGCGATTGAATGACCGAGTAATGAAATAATAGAAGAAATGAACATGGTTCCACATTCAGGTTGAAGGTCTATTCACATTGATTATTTCTCGTACATTAAATTTCTTGGAAGTACTTATGTATTGTTCTATTGTTCTAGTTTCATATGGCCTTACATACGCAGTACATTCTTCGTACTGACCCCCTCGGGGGACTTACCTTACATGTTGCTGGTGCAGGGCACTAGTAGACCTCCACCGTAGGTTGACAGTAATTGCAGACAGTGGGTGAGCCCCAGTTGATTCGGGACTTTCCGAGTCATAGTTGTACAGTTGTTTTGATGTTGATAATGTTGTATAAAGGCGGGAATTTGTCCCGACTTTTAGTTGGTATTGTATAAGCATCTGTTAGAGGCTTTTGTAGACGTATATGGAAAGCTGAATGTAAGATGTATACGTTCATTGTGACGCAATGGCCCAAACGGCCAAGTTTCATATATTGCATATGTTGCCATGACTTCCACCATTAATATTTAATTACATGAGATAGAATGATATTCATACACGAACATACATATGGGAATAGACATGAGCAAAGATTGGTTCTCTCGAGCCTCATCGGCTTCGGGTGCCAATCACGCCTCGTTGGGATTCGGGGCATGACAGTGACTCACAATTGGACTGTACAATAGTGTTGGGAAGTTTGATGTATATCATGAACTGTACGCAATCAGATATAGCATGTGTTATTAGTAAACTAAGTTTGTTCACAAATAATCTCAATCAAATTCATTGGATGGTAATGAAAAGAGTTTTGGGGTATCTAAAATATACTCAAAACTATGATTTGCATTATAACAAATATCCAACTGTAATTGAAGGATATAGTGATGCAAATTGGATCATCGGGTTAAATGAAGTAAAATTCATAAGTGGATATATATTTATTATTGGTGGAAGAGCAGTCTCTTGAAAATTATCCAAACAGACATGTATCGCTCGTTCTACAATGGAATCTGAATTTATCGCTTTAGATAAGGTCGGTGAAGAAGATGAATGGCTTCGGAATTTCTTGGAAGATATTCCTTTTTGGCCCAAACCTTTGGCACCAGTATGCATACACTGTGATAGTCAAGTTGTAATAGGTAGGGCAGGGAGCATGATGTATAATGGTAAATCTCGTCATATAAAATGGAGATATAATATCATTGGATAACTACTCTCTAGTGGAATTATCACAATTGACTATGTGAATTCAAAGGATAATGTGTCGAATTCACTTACAGAAGGCCTAACTAGAGAGGAAGTTGTGAGATCATTAAATGGAATGGGTTTAAGACCTAGGACAAGTCATCATGGCGGTAACTCTACCTAGCAGACTGGAGATCCCAAGAGCTAGGTTCAAGGAGATCAAATAAAGTTGTGACTGACGGTTCAACATTGTCAAATAACTCAACCCATTCACATGATGAAGACAATGTTCAGAAAATAAGGATAAGGCTTAATGTTTGAAGCTTTTTAATGGTTTATAAGTTTGGCAGGTATGACCAAATAGTTTATATATAGGGTTAAATGTTTAGGAATCACCTATGTGAGTGTGAAGTGGAAGCCACTTCAAGGAGAATAATGGTAAAGGCTGATTCTCTAAGCTCTCATGAAACCAGGCAGTGTTCATGACTGAAACAAACAAAATCGTGAGAACCATAAACGGCAAAAGGCTAGTTGTGTGACTTGTATTGTCTAGGTGTACAATAAAGTTTGACGATTCAAAGATATCGCATCTACCAATTGATCCAGTGCATCCTATATAAGTTCACTATGGAGAGTTCAAAGAGAAACCTACTTTTCCAGATGCAATAAGTCTTTGCTTGTAAATCATATACTTGTCCGTATATTTTTTTGATCTAATAGTCATTCCTCATTCATGTGGGGGATTGTTAGGTTTTTAAGAGGTGTGAATGAAAAATAAATAGGTATTTTTTTGAAAAAACACCAAGAGAAAGGATGCAATTTGAATAGGCATCTTTTCACTTTGGATGGTTATGACCTTTCTAATGGATTTTGGCTTTTCCGAAGAGTTGCACCTTTTTTTGAAGAGTTGCACCTTTATGAAAAGGTGCACCTTTATGAACCATTGCTTATTTTCTGAAGCACCACCTTTTGGCTGTAAATATATGATTTTTCTTCAGATATGAAAATAATTTTTGTGAAGTAAAAACACTCTTCTTCTTGAGAAAAAAAAAACTCAAGTGTGATTTGCTACCGTTGAGTGCGTTTGTAGTTTGACAGAATTTGAGGTACCACTATTCTGTTGAAGTGATTCATTTTATCCTGGGAGGATATATTTCATAACCTTGGGTAGTTGAGGGGAATAATTTTCTTAATGACACACAGTGAATTCGGTGGACTTGAATCTTCTAGTTTTCATCTTTTTCTAAATGTTTGGGTTTGCTATTTTTTAGAAAATAGTTTGAACTTCTTTGTTGTTTTTGAAGTTGTTCTTGCACTTGTTTTTGAAGTTCATATTGTAAATACAGATTTTCTACCCGAAAATCAACAAATAACACCTGACATAACAAAGACCTCTTCTGATGATGCATCTTGGGTTAGATCTCTCTTGGTAACCTCTTCTGATGATGCATCTTGGGTTAGATCTCTCTTGATATCACGGGTTCTCAACTGAGAATCTTTTTAGGGCTTACTATATCTACCATACATAAGTTCAAGTTTGCTAATTATCTTATGACACTGCTATGGAAAACAACAAATCATTTAAAACCAAATGCGCCTAAGTTCCAAAATCTAGTTTAACTATATAGCATAATCAATTTAGATGTCAAACTGAAAAAGTTTATGTCGATGGAGAAGAATATTTTATAGAAACAAAGGATTCATCAACCAAAAATGACACAATATTTTAGCAAGGTTTTCCAAATATTCTGAAATTATTAGGGATCTTATAGAAGCAAAAGATTCATCAACCAAATAGGACACTAATTAATATTTTAGTAAAATTTTCCATATATTAATATGGATCCAGCTCCCTCGAGCATGCTTAATGTCCAGTGTTTTTAGTACATAGGTAATCAAATGACACCTGTCCACTCTTAAATCCTAAGGTCACAATCTATTTAATTAACACAGCCTCCTAAACCATGGTTTAAGGCACAAATCTGACTAATATGGTAAGCTAGATACATCCAAAAATTATTTCCTTGTGGCATCAAGATACTATATCTTAAATCTCAAATCTCAAGATAGGACCCATGGGGGGTTTGGAATAAATATGCATGTAAGATATCATTAATATCATATCAACCCCTAACTCAGGCATTTCTATCCTGATAAAGGCAAACAATGCTCAATAAGGCCTATAATAACAATTCAAGCCCCCGTACGGGCATCATATCTAGAATAAAGGCATTTAAATACACAAATAAGGCCAATGATGTCAAATAAGGCCCCCGTACGGGCAACATGCAATATCAAATATTCACAAATCAGTGAAAATAAGAATATAAGCCCCCACACGGGCACACAACAGTAATAATAATCTCAAAATACCATTTCCATAGTTATTCTCCCAAACTCATAGCATGTTTTACTTATTTATTGACTAGCCAACTCAATCTGAAGGAAGTTAAGCCATAACCTACTTCAAAACGATGAAATTAGAGCCTGAAGTCCTTCAGCACGGGGCTTTTCCCTTTCGAATGGTCTCAGAATCAACTCAAATATACAAATATAGCATCTACGCATTAAAAGAAAGCCAACAATACCCATATTGACCATATTTAAGACGGGTCTAAAACGGACTCGAAAAATGAGAGGGACAAAACCAAAATTTTATTTTATAAATAAATTCCTCAAGGTTTTAGGAATCTATAGTTAAAAACCCATGCAAAAACGTGTGAAAAATGAGGTCCAAATCGAAGAAAAACTATTTTCAAGCTGTACCAGTAAAACCTCAAAATCCCATTTCAAAATCATGATTAAAAGGTGTTTTTGAAGATGTAATCAATGGGAAATAATAATGGGGATATGAGTTTAGAGATTACCCACACAAGACACGATGAAGAAATCCTCTAAAATCGCCTTTCTCAAAGCTTGAAGGTCCAAAAATGGAAGAAATTTGAGAAAATGAGGTATTTATACTGTTTTGTGAACAGTACCTCGCAAACGCGGTCAACCCTTCCAGTTTGCAAGGGTCAACTTTGACCGGCCAAAAGTTTTTCCTTCGTGTTTGTGTCCAAGGCTTCGCATTCGCGAAGGATAATGAATCAGGCCTTCGCATTCGTGACAGATTCGTCGTGTTCACGAAGAAGGGAATATACCCAACCCGAACTCGGTTGCCCTTTGCGATCATAGCCACCACCTCACAATCGCGATAGAAGGAAAATTTCCTTCTCCGTATTTACGGCCTGGGATCCACTTTCACAAAGAAGGCTCCATGCACCAGATATCAGTTGTGCACCAGCTGAATTTGCATGTTACAACGTCTTTAAACGGACCCTTAGGATATATTCGGGACTCCACAGAAAAAAACCATATATGCTAATATGTTATTTTCAACATTCCGGACTCAATAGCGACGTCGGATTTTTGAAAAAAGATCATTTTCAAAAATTTAACCCCCAGGACCCCTTAAAGCTAAATTTTCAAACGAAGGGTCAAAATGCAAAACAAAGTTCTCGAATCTGAACCAATCCTGCTACTAACCCAAATTCAATATTTCGAATCTAATAGAACTATCCAAATCACCAACCAATACTTAGAACATCAAATATTGACCAAAGTCAACTATAGACATTTCAAAGCCTCTAAAAACCACAAACTCACCCAAATCATTCCCGATCGCATCGAAAAATGTGTCAACCATCCCCACATCTCAAAATCAACATGTAGCAACTGCGAGAAAAAGGTAAAATGATCAAAATACGTAAAAGCAAATTTTCACAGATCAAGTCATTACAATTCCTTTGCATAGAGCCTTGAAACACTCCAAATCTATTAAAACCATGGTGTACAAGAGAATTCATGGATATCCATATTGCAATATAGAAGTTCTGGTTCAAATCGGATAAAAAAGTCAACCCCCGAGAACCAACGTCAAATTGGAATTTTCTTTCAAAATCTCTATATCCATAAGAAAGTAACTCAAATATAAAATTTCATCAAAAATGGAGTTCGAATGGGACCTCAAATCTACAAAGTACATTTTCTTAACTTCAGGAGAAAAATCCTCACATTACATTACTCATACGCGGTAAATTGATGAACTAAATAATAAGCCATTAGGAAAATACCAAAAGAGGGATTAGAAACTTAACTCCCCAAAAAGCCTCCAAAAATCCTCCCAATCAGTTTCAAATTCTCTCAAGATTGAATTATGAAGCGTAAGTTTGAAAATGGGATTTAAATTCTATCCCGATATATTTCCTTATTTGTGAATGCGAGCTACTTGTAGCGATCATAGTATTGACCCAACCAATACCTTCAAGATCACAAGGTCCACCCACCCACCCCTTTTACAAATGTGGTGGTCCTCTCGTGATCGATAAGAAGGACCACCTATCTAGATGACAAAAATAGGATAAATAGTTCAAGTCTCGAATCATACCCTCAAAACTTTTTCGGAACTGTAACACCTCAAACTTTCAGGTAAATATTTGAACCATTCTACGTTAGTAGATAGGACTGTACATAAAAAATTTTGTATGAGTTTAGTAAGGTCAAAATTCAACCAAGCACGTCTCTAGAAATATAAAGTGTAAACTAGTGAATTATTTATATAATTAAAGTTTTTTGAATCTATTTTCCAAAGCATCAAACTGTTCGTCAATCCGAGTTTTGTACAAGAAGTTATGTACCTTTAAGAAAGAACTGGCGGTGGTGCTCGTCCACCGGCTTGCAAAGAGAGCAAGCTAGTGTCCCAAGGCAATTATATGCATGGTGAGGCAGCAAAATGAGGACCAAAAATGAGATTGAGAGCGTGCGTCAGCATGCACAGGCAAGGCAGCGCACACTGCTGGGCACACAAAGCGTCCTCTATGATGTGCTATCCCTACAGTATTTTAAGTGCATTTTTCTACAATTTTAAGCCATTCTCTAGATTTCAAAATCCTAGCTTGACTATTATCTCTTCTCCACTTCATTCCACATCAAGGTAAGTCTCTCCCATGTAATTCAAAGCGTTTGCAAGTAATTCGAACATCCAATTACAGATTTTCAACAAATTCTACACCATAATTTTAGGGTTTTCAAGAAAATCTGTATCAAGATTTCAAAAATGGATTCTTGGAGTTCTTCATAGATTAGGGATTTCTTAAAGTATTTTGGAGAGCTTAAGGTGTGTAAGGATATTCTACCTCAAAAATCTCCTCAATTATAACCTCTTTATTTTCGGTTGATTTCTTTCTTGATGATCTAGGGTTAGAGCGAAAGACTTGGTAAACTTGTTAATTCCTCAATTCTTGAAGTGTGCTGATGAAACCTCCTTTTTCTTGATCTTATCACATGAATTATCCTAGTTATTGAAATTCTATGATTCTTTTCATAAACTTGAGTTAACTTGTTAAACATAAAAACTTATGAGATTTCCATGACCCTTAATGTATCAAAAACACTTTTTTGGTGACGATATAAAGTTAATGAATTCCAAATGCGACTTGGTTTTGAGACCCTTAAGTACGAATTTGTCCTATTGCAAAAAATTTCTATTGCTATTATTTCAAGTCATATGTATTAACTCATCTTTCATGTATCTGCTATTTATTTAAACTAGAAACTCAATGAAATTGAAGTTACTCTCCAAATCTTGATTCTTATTTAAGGTCTATGGGTCTTGTTTGAACTTATTTAACTCATCTTACAATTTTAAAGTATTTATGAGAATTTAGTTTGATATTCTTGAAAGATTGTTTTACGACTCCTTACATGCATGACATTAGATTTTTAAAGAAAGTATTATTACACCAAAACTCTAAACTAGTATATGATTCAATATTTTCATTTGAATTGGAGTGTAAGGGCTCAAAAGTAAGATGTTTTACGATTTAGAGTATAAAAGCTCACAAGCAGTATGTTTCATGTTATAAATTTGAGCCATTGGCTCCAAGACATGATTTTTAGCTTATCTTACAATTTACAATATGAGCATATAAATATTTTGGAAGAATTATTTAGCACTGAGATAGGTATTGGGTTGAAAAAGATCCATTACCCGAAACAGCCTAGTAGAAACATCAATAATCATACTCGACCTCGCCAACTTCAAATGTTGACTTTGGTCAAACATTTTAAGTTTCTAACTTCCAAAATTGAAAACTTCCCAGAAATGCATTCGATCATGCTAGGAATCATGCCAAATATTCAAGGTGAAACTTAAATGTATTTAGGTCTTACAAAAACGAGAGTGAATAACTATAATGGTCATTCAATTATAGAAAATTCTTTATCAAAGTCATTCATGTTTTTGTTTTTTTTTGTATAAATAAAGTCCTTTATTTATTTATTTTTGGTTATAATGACTTTTTAGATAAACTAGTCTAATTTAAGTGACTTTTTTGATACAAAATAAATATAAGTGACTTTGGAAGGATATTTGCTATTGTTGGATGACCATTTAAGTAATTAGCTCTAAAAAAATATCCACATACTTGATTCATGAAAAAGAACCTAACTCACAAGTGAGGAAGCTAGCATAGTTAAATATAATTTAAATAAATAAAAGTATGCACGATCTCTAATAGCTTCAATTTTTAGATGAGATAGTCACATACTTCTATACTGTCTTGGTGGAGCTGGTTCTCGAATGTTGAGTCCCTTTTCAAGAATCTCCTACCTTCACCACTTATATGTCACTATATTCAACAGGGAACCGTTGCACCAATACGATTCTTCAAAGATGAAAGCATTTGATTTGATTTGGGGAGAGAGAAAATTTGTTATGTCTACTGATTAGGAATTAAATTAGGTCTTTTTAATCGAATAAGGGCTTTTGTAAGCGAAAATACCATGGGGAATGATATTTACTAGTGGGAAGTGTTGAATGGTGAAGCAAACCACATCAGTTGTACTTATTTCCACACGGCTTAGACTTAATATAAAATAGGAAAAAAGTGTTTAAGTGGCTCAAATGTTGGATGGTAGAGGTGTTCAATAGGTACTAGTTCTAGTGGAGCTGTGGAAGTGAATTATATGAACAACTTTAAGGGGTCATACATGACTTAAGCCAAAAATATACATTCATCTCTAACAGTTTATGTTTTTAGATGAGACAATCGATGTAGACAATAAAATTTGAGTTGATAAAATAATAACCGGGACAAGAATATATAGCAATAATCATAGTATTTTAATTCAATATGTGAGCGTTACAATCTCTATGAATCCTCTGATTCTTCTTTTCAAATATAAATTCAATGGCCTTTGAGATTGATCTTGAAATTGGTGGACTTGATCTTGACTTGTATTTGAAGTTGAGTGCTTGAATTCTTGAACTTGTAGCTTGTAGAGAAATTGGCAGTGTTTCATCTACGAGCTCTCTCTGCCTTCTTGTTAGAATTCTGATCTCTTTTATGAATTGTAGAGACCCCTATTTATAGTTGTAGGATGGAGGAGTTATGGTAAGTACAAACTCTTTTCAGCCAGTAAGATTGAACTGACATAACCATATTTGATTGGTAGGAACATGTCAAGTTGTACACATGGCGTGTTTTCATTAACCTTTGATTTCACTAAGCATGTTGCATCATTTTGATACGTGACATGATCATATTGGCTCTTTCACTTGACTTGGCATGCCAGGTCATTTGACACATGGCACGACTAGCCCAATAAAGATTGAACTTTAATTAAATTCATATTTGTTTGACTAATAAGTTTTGAATTTAATACAATTCGAATTTCGTACGGATTTACATTTAATAAAATTTTATTTTGTACAATCACATACTTCCATATGATATTAGAGTAGACAGAGATCATTGTTAATTCGAGACTTACCACCACTGTTTTTGATAACAAATGTAGACAACACTTTCAACCCATTTTTGGCCATGGCTTTAATTTTTTGTCACTATATATGATGAAACCAATCAAGTTCGAAAGGTCGGTGTTTTTACGTTGTTGTTTTTAGTGCACTCACCAATCAAGGCACACTGCTAGGCATGCAAAGTTTCATCTATGGTGTACTATCCCTGCAGTCTTTTAAGTGCGTTTTTCTATAATTTTTCAGACATTCTCAAGATTTCAAAATCCTAGCTCGACTATTATCTCTTTGCCACTTCATCTCACATCAAGTTAAGTCTCTCCCATGTAATTCAAAGCATTTGCAAGTCATTCTAACATCCAATTACAGATTTTCAAAAATTCTACACCATAATCTTAGGATTTTCAAGAAAATCCGTATAAAGATTTCAGAAATGGATTCTTGGATTTATTCACAGATTAGGTCTTTCTTAAAGTATTTTGGAGAGATTAAGGTGAGTAAGGCTATTCTAATTCAAAAATATCCTCAATTGTAACCTCTTTATGTTCTGTTGATTCCTTTCTAGATGATCTAGGGTTAAAGCGAAAGACTTGGTAAACTTGTTAATTCCTCAATTCTCGAAGTGTGCTGATGAAACCTCCTTGTTCTTGATCTTATCACATGAATTATCCTAGTTATTGAAATTCTATGATTCTTTTCATAAACTTGAGTTAACTTGTATAAAAACTTATGAGATTTCCATGACCCTTAATGTATCAAAAACTCTTTTTTGGTGACGATATAAAGTTAATGAATTCCAAATGCGACTTGGTTTTGAGACCCTTAAGTATGAATTTGTCCTTTTGCACAAAATTTCTATTGCTATTGTTTCAAGTCATATGTATTAACTCATCTTTCATGTATGTGTTATTTAGTTAGACTAGAAACTCAATGAAATTGAAGTTACTCTCCAAATCTTAATTCTTATTTAAGGTCTATGGGTCTTGTTTGAACTTATTTAACTCATCTTACAATTTTAAAGTCTTTATGAGAATTTAGGTGATATTTTTGAAAGATTGTTTTGCGTACTCCTTACATGCATGACATTATATTTTGAAAGAAAGTATTATTACACCAAAATTCTAAACTAGTATATGATTCAATATTTTTATTTGAATTGGAGCCTAAGGGCTCAAAAGTAAGATGTTTTATGATTTAGAGTGTAAGGGCTCACAAGCAGTATGTTTCATGATATAAATTTGAGCCAATGGCTCCACGACATGATTTTTAGCTTATCTTACAATTTACAATATGAGCATATAAATATTTTAAAAGAATTATTTAGCACTGAGATAGGTATTGGGTTGAAAAAGATCCATTACTCGAAACAGCCTTATAGAATTATCAATAATCATTCTCGACCTCGCCAACTTCAAAAGTTGACTTTGGTCAAACTTTTTGAGTTTCTTACTTCCAAAATTGAAAACTTCCCAGAAACGCATTCGATCATGTTAGGAATCATGTCATCCATCCCCGCAAGTCATAAACAACCAACCACAACTATGGGGCTGGATCCAACAGGAGAAAAGAAGCAAAAATTAGAAAGTAACATTGGGGATCGTCACATCATCCATTACTAAAATACACATTCATTCTAGAACATGTGAAGATAGAAAGTACATGAAAGCTACAAAAATTGTGGATATCTACTCCATATCTATAACTTAGTCTCGCAAATGGCCTCTTTAATTGGACAATTTCTCCACCATACCTTCACAAGTGCTATCTCTTTGGACCTCAACTTTCGAATCTTCCTATCCAAATAACAATAGGCTGATCAAACTGGACCTAGGAGCCACCTGAACGATATTTCTTAAACATAGATTGCACTGAGTCCAACAATAATTACATGGGGCTATGAATGTTAAATGCCAAATATTAGAGGTGAATCTTAAATGTATTATGTCTTACAAAAAAGAGAGTGAATAACTATAATGGCCATTCAATTATAGAAAATTCTTTATCAAAGTCATTCGTGTTTCTTTTGTATAAATAAAGTCCTTTATTTATTTATTTTTGGTTATAATTACTTTTTAGATAAACTAGTGTAATTTGAGTGACTTGATAGATAAATTAGTCTAATTTAAGTGACTTTTTTGATACAAAATAAATATAAGTGACTTTGGAAGGATATTTGCTATTGTTGGATGACCATTTAAGTAATTCGCTCTAAAAAAAATATCCACGTACTTGATTCATGAAAAAGAACCTGACTCACAAGTGAGGAAGCTAGCATAGTTAAATATAATTTAAATAAATAAAAGTATGCAAGATCTCTAATAGCTTCAATTTTTAGATGAGATAGTCAAATACTTCTATATTGTCTTGGTGGCGCTGGTTCTGGAATGTTGAGTCCCTTTTCATGAATCTCCTACCTTCACCACTTATATGTCACTATATTCAACCGGGAACCGTTGCACCAATACGATTCTTCAAAGATGAAAGCATGAGTCACACCTTTCTTCTTTGATTTGATTTGGGGAGAGAGAAAATTTGTTATGTCTACTGATTAGGAATTAAATTAGGTCTTTTTAATCGAATAAGGGCTTTTGTAAGCGAAAATACCATGGGGAATGATATTTACTAGTGGGAAGTGTTGAATGGTGAAACAAACCACATCAGTTGTACTTATTTCCACACGGCTTAGACTTAATATAAAATAGGAAAAAAGTGTTTAAGTGGCTCAAATGTTGGATGGTAGAGGTGTTCAATAGGTACTAGTTCTAGTGGAGTTGTGGAAGTGAATTATATGAACAACTTTAAGGGGTCATACATGACTTAAGCCAAAAATATACATTCATCTCAAACAGTTTATGTTTTTAGATGAGACAATCGTTGTAGACAATAAAATTTGAGTTGATAAAATAATAACCGGGACAAGAATATATAGTAATAATCGTAGTATTTTAATTCAATATGTGAGCGTTACAATCTCTATGAATCCTCTGATTCTTCTTTTCAAATATAAATTCAATGGCCTTTGAGATTGATCTTGAAATTGGTGGACTTGATCTTGACTTGTATTTGAAGTTGAGTGCTTGAATTCTTGAACTTGTAGCTTGTAGAGAAATCTGCAATGTTTCATCCATGAGCTATCTCTAACTTCTTGTTAGGATTCTGTTCTCTTTTATGAATTATAGAGACCCCTATTTATAGTTGTAGGATGGAGGAGTTATGGTAAGTACAAACTCTTTTCAGCCAATAAGATTGAACTGACATAACCATATTTGATTGGTAGGAACATGTCAAGCTTTACACATGGCGTGTTTTCATTAACCTTTGATTTCACTAAGCATGTTGCATCATTTTGATACGTGACATGATCATATTGGCTCTTTCACTTGACTTGGCATGCCAGGTCATTTGACACATGGCACGACTTGCCCGATAAAAATTAAACTTTAATTAAATTCATATTTGTTTGACTAATAAGTTTTGAATTTAATACAATTCGAATTTCGTACGGATTTATATTTAGTAAAATTTCATTTTGTACAATCACATACTTCCATATGATATTTGAGTAGAAAAAAATCATCATGAATTCGAGACTTACCACCACTGTTTTTGATAACAAATGTAGACAACACTTTCAACCCTTTTTTGGCCATGACTTTAAGTTTTTGTCACTATATATGATGAAACCAATCAAGTTCAAAAGGTCGGTGTTTTTGTGTTGTGGTTTTTAGTGCACTCACCAATCAAGGCACGCCGCTAGCCATGCAAAGTGTCGTCTATGGCGTGTTATCCCTACAGTCTTTTAAGTGCGTTTTTCTATAATTTTTCAGACATTCTCAAGATTTCAAAATCCTAGTTCGACTATTATCTCTTCGCCACTTCATCTCACATCAAGTTAAGTCTCTCTTCAACAAATTCTACACCATAATCTTAGGATTTTCAAGAAAATCCGTATCAAGATTTCATAAATGGATTCTTGGAGTTCTTCACAGATTAGGTCTTTCTTAAAGTATTTTGGAGAGATTAAGGTATGTAAGGCTATTCTAATTCAAAAACATCCTCAATTATAACCTCTTTATGTTTGGTTGATTCCTTTCTTGATGATCAAAGGTTAGAACGAAAGACTTCGTAAACTTGTAAATTCCCTAATTCTTGAAGTATGCTCATGAAACCTCCTTATTCTTGGTCTTATCACATGCATTACCCTAGTTATTGAAATTTCTATGATTTTTTTTCATGCACTTGAGTTAACTTGTGAATCATACACGCCTGTAAGATTTCTATGACCCTTAATGTATCAAAAACCCTTTTTTGGTGACGATATAATGTTTATGAATTCCAAATGCGACTTGGTTTTGAGACCCTAAAGTATGAATTTTTCCTTTATCACAAAAGTTCTATTGCTATTGTTTCAGGTCATATGTATTAAATCATCTTTCATGAATCCGCTATTTAGGTACACAAGAAACTCCATGAAATTGAAGTTACTCTCCAAATCTTGATTCTTATTTCTGGTCCAGGAGTCTTCTTTAAATTTATTTAACTCATCTTATGATTTTAAAGTCTTCATGAGAATTTAGTTTGATATTTTTAAAAGATTATTTTACGAACTCCTTACATGCATGACATTAGATTTTGAAAGAAAGTATTCTTACACTGAATTTCTAAACTAGTACATGATTCAGTATTTTCATATGAATTGGAGCGTAGGGCTCAAAAGTATGATATTTTATGATTTAGAGTGTAAGGGCTCACAAACAGTATGTTTCATGATATAAATTTTAGCCAATGGCTCCACGACATGATTTTTAGCCTATTTCACAAGTTACAATATGAGCATATATATGTTTTGGGAGCTTTTATGTATACCTAGACAATGTATGTCACACAACTAACCCTTAACCGTTCTTGGTTCTCATTGTTTTGTTCGTTTCAGCCATGGACACGTCCTGGTTTCATGAGTGCGTAGAGAATTGGCCTTACGTTATATTCTCCTTGAAGCGGCTTACACTTCACACTCACATAGGTGATTCCTAAACGTTAAGTCCAATAGACAAAACTATTTGGTCATACCAGCCAAACTTAGGTAATCATTAAAAGCTTCACATCTAAAGCTCTATCCTCGCTTTCTGAACATTGTCTACATCATGAGAATAGGTTGAGTTTAGTTTGACAATGTTGAACCGTCAGTCACGACTTTGTTTGATCTCTTTGAACTTAGCTCTTGGGATCTCCAGTCTGCTAGGTAGAGTTACCGTCGTGATGACTTGTCCTTGGCCTTAAACCCATTGCCTTTGATGATTTATCAACCTCCTCTCTAGTTAGGCCTTTTGTTAGCGGATCCGACACATTATCTTTTGACTTAACATAGTCAATTATGATAATTCCACTAGAGAGTAACTGTCTAACAGTATTGTGTCTTCGTTGCATGTGACGAGACTTTCCATTATACATAACATTTCCAGCTCATCCTATTGCCGATTGACTGTCACAATGTATGCATATAAGAGCAACTGGATTTGGCCATAAAGGAATATCTTCTAGAAAATTCCTTAGCTATTCTGCTTCTTCACCGGCCTTATCCAGAGCTATAAACTCGGATTTCATTGTAGAGCGAGCTATACACGTCTGTTTGGAAGATTTCCAAGACAGTGCTCCTCCACCAATGGTGAACACATATCCACTTGTGGATTTTATTTCAGATGATCCGGTGATCCAATTTGCATAACTATCTCCTTCAACCACCGCAGGATATTTATTGTAGTGCAATGCATATTCTTGAGTGTATTTTAAATAACCCAACACTCGCTTCATCGCCATCCAATGAGTTTGATCGGCATTACTCGTGTACCGACTCAGTTTACTTATGGCGCAAGCTATATCAGGTCTTGTACAATTCATTATGTACATTAAACTTCCTAACACTCGAGCATAGTCCACTTGGGACTTTCATTGACCCTTGTTCTTTGTAAGAGCAAGATTTACATCAATTGGAGTCTTTGCGACTTTGAAGTCCAGATACTTGAATTTCTCCAATACCATGTTGATATAGTGAGTCTGAGACAAAGCTAGACCTTGAGGAGTTAATTTTAATTCCTAAAATCAGATCTGGAACTCCTAAGTCTTTCATATCAAATTTGCTAGCAAGCATACGCTTAGTAGCATTTATGTCGGAAATGTCTTTACTCATTATCAACATATCATCAACATACAAGCAAACAATGACAACGTGATTTGGAGTGTTCTTTATGTAAACACATTTATCACACTCATTGATCTTAAATCCATTTGCCAACATTGTTTGGTCAAATTTCGCATGCCATTGTTTGGGCGCTTGTTTTAGTCCATAAAGTGACTTAACCAGTCAACATACCTTCTTTTCTTTTCCTGGAACTACAAACCCTTCGGGTTGATCCATGTAGATCTCTTCCTCCAATTCTCCATTTAAGAAGGCTGTCTTCACATCCATTTGATGAATTTGAAGACCATACACGGCGGCTAACGCTATCAATACTCGAATTGACGTAATTCTTGTTCCCGGCGAGTATGTGTCGAAATAATCAAGACCTTCTCATTGTCTGAATCCCTTAACAACTAGTCTTGCTTTATATTTATCAATAGTGCCATCATCTTTCATTTTCCTTTTGAAGATCCATTTAGAACCCAATGGTTTGTTTCCTGAAGGAAGATCAACTAATTCCCACGTATGATTATTCATTATGGATTCTATTTCACTATTGATTGCCTCTTTCCAATATTGTGCTTCCGAAGAAGACATAGCTTCCTTAAACGTTTGAGGCTCATTCTCTACTAAGAATGTCAAGAAATCGGGACCAAAGGAAGTTGATGTCTTTTGACGTTTGCTGCACCTTACACTTTCTTCATTAGGCGTACTTTCCTTTTCTTCTTCCCGAGTTCGTTTAGATTTTTCACTAGACGACTCACATTCATTCTTATACGGGTAAACATTTTCAAAAAATTCAGCATTGTCTGATTCGATTACCGTATTTACATGAATGTCAGGATTGTCTGATTTGTGAACCAGAAATCGATACGCCTTGCTATTGGTTGCATATCCAATGAATACACAGTCAATTGTTTTCGATCCTATTTTAACCCTTTTGGGTTTAGGAACTTGGACTTTTGCCAAACACCCCACACTTTGAAATATTTCAAGGTGGGTTTCCTTTCTTTCCACTTCTCATATGGAATTGACTTTATTTTGCTATGGGGTATTCGATTGAGTAATTGATTTGTCGTTAAAATAGCTTCCCCCCACAAGTTCTGCGGTAAACCAGAACTTATCAGCAAGGCATTCATCATCTCCTTTAATGTTCTATTCTTTCTTTCCTCAATTCCATTGGATTGTGAAGAGTATGGGGCAGTTGTTTGATGAATAATGCCATATTCCAAACATATTTCTTCAAAAGGAGATTCGTATTCGCTGCCCCTAGCACTTCTGATCATTTTGATTTTCTTATCAAGTTGTGTCTCAACTTCATTCTTGTATTGCTTGAATGCATTAATTGTCTCATCTTTGCTGTTAAGCAGATAAACATAGCAATATCGAGTGCTATCATCAATGAAAGTTATAAAGTATCTTTTACCACCACGTGATGGTGTTGACTTCATGTCACAAATATCTGTGTGGATTAAGTCTAAGGGATTTGAATTCCTTTCAATCGACTTATACGGATGCTTAGCATACTTAGATTCGACACATACTTGACACTTCATGTTATTACTTTCAAACTTAGGCAATATTTCCAAGTTAATCATTTTTCGCAATGTTTTATAATTAACATGTCCTAAACGCGCATGCCACAAATTATTGGACTCAAGCATGTAAGAAGAAGAAGTACTTTTATTGATATCAACAGCCATTACACTTAGCTTGAAAACACCCTCAGTGAGGTAACCCTTTCCTACAAACATATCATTTTTACTAAGTACAATCTTATCAGACACAAATACACATTTAAAACCATTCTTGACCAGAAGTGAAGTCGAGAAAAAATTCTTGCGCATTTCAGGAACATGAAGAACGTTGTTAAGCGTTTCATAAACTTACGTTGTTATGAACGTTGTTATGAAAGACTCTCTATCATAGGGAATAGTACCAACAACTCCAACCAAATCTTGCTTGTCATCTTGACTAAGCACCAAGAGGGCGTCTCACAACCACCACATTCCCATTGGTCACTGGGGTCAAATGGGAGAAGTATCCATGAACATGAGTCGAGGTAATGCTCATCCTCCCATAATATGCCTCAATCACAAAAAGACATACTCTCTATACAATCATTGGAAATATCATAAACAAATAGAGAGTAAAGAAACGTGTCACGCAAAGTGATTTCCTCTAAGGTGCCCTCAAGAACATGTTCACTATTATGCCCAAGGACATTATCAAGGATATTCTCAAGAATTGGAACACTCAAAAAAGAAGAAATAATCGAGACACAAAGACCACCTTCTTCGACTTCACAATCCCTTCCCATAAGAGTACTCTCATCTTCCAAGAAGAGATTTCCATCTTTTGGAGGATAGTTGTCGCACCATAGTGGGTTTTCATAAAGAATATAGCCCTCAAGATGAGCTACATCAATAACATGATCTACACCACTAGGTAACTCAATAGAAGAGATTTTATCATCTTCAAACAAGATATTGTACTTAAAGAGAGAAGGATCAATCCAAGAAGGAGAATTGGAACATCTAAGTTCACTCTCAAAAACACAATTATCAAATTTGGAAGAGGTATCAAATGCACGATCATCCCTATGAGCCAAGCAAGCAATAGGATCTTCATTAAGAGGCATGCTCAAAGGGTCACTCCTATTCGATTGACCAACAATATCAACATCTTCACTAACTTGAGGTTCATTAATGACGTCACAAACACCCTCAAGAAGTGGACTAGATTCACAAGCTAGTTGATCAATACAATTTTTACAAGACAATGTACTATCATTCAACATCAAGACTTCAACACTAGGTGGACTCAAATCGATCTTACAAGAAGAGTCAATTTGGTCATCAATAGGATCAACTAGTATATCCACACTCTCAACATGTACATTATCAACACAAGGCAAAGAATCATTAGGCTCACATGTAGATAAGCTATCACCCACACACATTTTTCTACTAGCCATACAATAATCATTCACGTTTACTAAGGTGCAAGAATTAGCTTTGTTACCTTGAAGCTCATGAGAAGATTCTTCTTTTCCTTGGTGCGAAGCTCTTACTCCCAAGAGGTAAGAATCTATCTTGTCCATTACATCCGTAGATGTCGACTCCTTGTTGGAAACTTGTGTGTCTTCTTTCTCCACGATTTTACCTACACAAGTGTCCGCACAAAGAGAAGGACAAAATAAAGGGTTAGATTGAATTTGTGGTAACCCCCTCACTTCACTCCTCACAACCTCTCCTTTTTCCACTCTTGGGTTACCGCTTTGCACTCCCTTACTCCTCTCAATCTTTTGTCTCTCTTCATCAAGGGACTTAGAGTAAGTGGTCATATTCCCTTGAGGCTTGGGAAGGGTAGGTGGAAAGAGATGATTTCCCCATTGGTCCGCTACAATCTTAGGCCAATTTTGCTTATTTGGAACTCCATGTATTTCAAACCAATTGGCGCCTAAACATAGATGACCAAAGTCCAAAGGAATTATATCACACCAAACCTCTTCATAGTACTCATTTCGGGTGAAGAAAACCTTCACACTCTCGGAAACCCTATAGCCCTCCAAGAAATATGGATGATGCTTGGACATTCGAGGAATCCCTAAATAGTCGACCATAGAGGGAGTGATGTAGTTTGCATAGCACCAATCATCGAGAACAAGAATGCATCCCGGAACCCCGCAAATGCTCACCTTTCTAAGGTCAACTTGTCTTCTCGAATCAATATTATAGCGCTTCGTGTATCCCTTTGGCACAAAGTTGGAATTCATGAACCCCTTCAAGGTACTCCATGTTTGATGGTGCCCTTTCGCAAGTTGCCACCACCTCAAGGCCGGACCTTGAATGTATTGAAGGGCATATGTGGCTTGTTTAACTTCGCTCATGTCATAGTCCTTGAAAAACCTTTCACATTGCCATTCCCAATCAAGGTAAACCTCGGGATCACGTTCTCCTTTGAAGATAGGAAGAGGGGTTCTAGTGAAATCATGACTCTTACTATATCCCTCATATCTATCTTGGTCTCTACTTCCCAACATTTGTGCGCTAGAATAAGAAGGATAGGATGTAGGACCCCTAGACATTGGAGATGCACATTCTCTTCTTACTATTGGGCGACTTCTACCCGAAGTAGTGTAACCACTCATAATGCGATAAGAAGTACCACAAGACGAGGAACATGAATCTTCACTATCCTCATGTACATCCCCATCATAATTCTTATAAGGTGCATAGGAGAAAGGATGATACCTCACAACTTCCTCCTGCTCGGAGCGGGAAGTGGAAGGCTTCTCACATGCCCCTTCATCCTCATAAGAACCATCACAAGGCTCTTCATCCTCTTCATATTCATCATGAGAGCTAAACTCACCATTTGTTTCATATCCTTCTCCGGGATAGTAGCTCTCATTCCCACACGTCTCTTGATCATGGCTATATTCATAGCTTCCATGATCTCCATCTTCGTCATAACCATAACCTTCTGCACCACAATCATAGTTTCTATATCGTAGTTACAAGTATCCGAGGCTACCAAAAACATTCTTCCCTATAACTCCATGTACCTACAAAAAAGAGCAAACAAGGTTAGTAGTAAAAGTTCCTCACCAACACTCATAAGATTCTCACCTTTGTATGCCTCACAATAAGAGTTGCTCGCATTGAAAGTTCATTTCTACTCCAATGGACGACGTGGTGTTAATTGCTACTCGTGGTCGGAATGGATTCTTGTTTTGAAGAAGAATAAATGATTCAAGCAAACAACCACGGACTTGAATGAGGAAATAATAAAGAAACAAAAATGAGAAAAGCACAAAAGAAATGGACGACGAAAGAACGGACTCTACGACTAATCAATCAACTAAGTAAGAAAGATTACCCGTTGATAACTAGTTTAGGAATCAATAAATGAGTTAAAGAATCAAGAACTGAAACTAAGATAATGGAACTTGAGTAAAATTGGATTTTTAACCTTTGAGGTGCGTCGGGGTGAGGTGCGGACGCAGGTCGTGACCTGCCCACGCAGATGCCTGAACGCAGGTGACAAACAGCTTGCTGGAATTGTCACCTGCGCTGCCACATGCGGCCGCAGGTGGGGGGCGCAGATGCCCCTGCCAGTTCGCTGGCAGCTCCGATTTTTGAGTTTCTGTGGGCCCTTTTTCACTCTCTTTCTTGGATTTTCTCCTTTTACAAGATCAAACAAAACCCTTTTGGTGTCTTCACCACTTGAAGATATGAAGGTCTTCAAGAACCTCAAGAACAACAAGAACTCCAAAATCTTGAGCCTTCTCCAACGAACTCGGAACTCGATGAAATTTTCAGATCCGTATTCCCTTTGATGTGAGGAACACTTTTCTCACAATTTCAGCTCACAAATCTTCACCAACATAGAAAGATCTAAAAACCACTTTTTCTTTTCTTTCTTCAAGTTCAAGAACACAACATATGGGTTTCTCTTCAATTCACCTCAAAACACATCCAACGCTCAATATTCCGACTCAAATAAACACTAGAGAAACAAACCTAGTGTTGGACCAACAATAAAACTCAAAACATAAAAATAATATTTTGGGATTTTCTGGAAAAATGAAAAATGTGCAGATTTTTTTTTTTCTTTCTTTTTTGATTTTCGATTTCCCCTTTGGACAACACACCCAAGATTGAATTCGTGGGAACGAATTCAACCTGGCTCTGATACCAAATGATAACGTGCAAAATGCGAAAACGCTAAACAACACAAAAATACAAGATTAACAATGAAAACGATACAAAATGCGAAAAAAGTAAAAGATAGATTGAATGACACAAATATAGGAAATCAAAGAAACCAAAGGGTATTTTAAACCCTAAAACCTCTATTGAATTAGTCTACACTAAGCACCAATTCACTTACGTAAACCACGAGGGAATCGATCTCCCACGTAACCAACGTTTCGAAGCGAAAGTTCAAGACGAGCTAATCCTAGCCCTCTCTCTCATAATCTCAAGTGTATACATATCATTTACATTCATCAAAACTCCCCCAAAATGAAAGACCAAAATGAGTATTTATAGTTGGGGCCTTCTTATTACATTTTATGGGCCAACAATGATCCATTTAACAAAAATGGACAAGCTGGCCGCTCAGGCCCAAATGCCCACGCAGGAGACCACCTGCTGGCGCAGGTGGTGGGCGCAGGTGGCACCTACGGCCGCAGGTCACTCACCTGCGCGCGCAGGTGAGGTCGCAGACCACCCCGGTGCGTCGTTGAGCTCCTTTTCGACTCTCCAACGCCCTTTCCAATGATTCCTGCACTCCAAGCTATCTTCCATTCACTATATTGCTCTACTTGGAGTGCAAAATGGATGCAAAATGGACCCTCCAACCGTATCCATGTGATCAGGAGCTCTTTGTGGTTTGGGTCCCGGAAAACACAAGCCCAAAAAGGTTGACGCCGATTTGGATTGTATCAAGTGCTTAGTTTTCAATTCGTGATTTAGTTAGTGCTTAATTTTATTGCGATTATTCCTTATTATCTATGTATCGAGAGGTTTCGTGCTCAAATCAATGCCATTGGATGAACTTTAATTTTGGTTCTATCATCTTTACCTTTTATAATAATTTCAAGTTTTAAATTTTATTCTTCTAAAACACTAATTAAAAAAAAAAAAGAACTTAATGTTGAGATGAACTCTCATTGGCTGCCCTTAATAATCAGTAAACCTTATTAATGCTTCCACAATCCAACTTCATCAACGTGGATGTCTTCAAGTGCTTGGCAAAATATACCCATCTCCCATTTTATTTTTCACTGACAGCTTAATTCTTCTCCTGTTTCACCCATATTGTAACACACTTTTTTTTAATATAATAAATCGTATTAGATAAAAGACATGATTTAATACTTTTGCGTATTAGTAATAATGTTGAGGAGTACCAAGTGTCAACCAAATAATAGATTGTGTATTCCTTAGGTTTGGCAACACTCCCTAAATAGGCATCGGATCTTCCATAAGTTCTGAATAACAAAGGACCATCATTGTGATGAAATTTGGAAATGGGTCCGATAGATGCAGTTTCTCTATTCTCCCGTAGTGTACGTTTTTAAGGGTTATATTTACACAATTTTTAAAAATAGGGGTAAAATTTAATTAAAATCTTAAAATGGATTTTTTTTATTAAATCAACCTTAATCGTTTGAGTGGGTACCAAATAGCAAAAGGTTATATATGAAGACTAAAAGGATGGGTTTTTTTTTAATGCCTATGATACATTTGGTCAGAAATAAAACTAATGACTTAACATCCTCCCATCAAGACTACTGAATGAAAATGTTCTCAAAAGAAGAAATTAAAGCTTCTTCAACAACCATTATACAACTTGCGGAAAAGTCTAAAAGTAATAATTATATGTGTTGTACAATGGTCCACTGCCGCGATCTTAAAATTTAGGGGGCATGATGGCACCTACTATAACCCCCACCCCTTCCGGTATGTAAGTCAATCCTTTTCACAAATACAGAAACATCAATTAAATGCGGAAGTAATTAAATAGTAGCATAAGTAGTCTTAAAAGTCAGAATATTTCACATATAAAGTAAGAATATGAAAATATATAAAACCATCCTAAGACTCGGTGTCACTTCTACAAGAGGTTTCTAATGCAAAAGAGAATCCAAGTAAAATACATTCAACTGTCTAAGAAATAGAAAGACAGGAACAAAACATATAGGAAGTTAGGCGATACACTCAAGCTGCACCTTCCTTTGATGTAACACGGTTGTATGCAATAATAGTAATCCAACAAGGTTGGGATCGAATCCGCAATAGCTTGTGCAGGTTCTTCTCGCTGTGTTGCTATTTGAGCCATGAATAGACTGTTTCACAGCCAAAACAAGCAAACAAGTAATGGAAAAGAACGACTTAATTTAATAAACACCGATAGTAAAAAAAGTTTAACCATATTCCATGGCAACGGCGCCAATTTTTCTTATGCTCAAGATATACATTCCTTTGTTGTAACACGGTTGTATGCAATAATAGTAACCCAACAATGTTAGGTCGAATCCATAGGGGATATGGTAGAGCTTCCAAAGCTATACTAACGGGGCAACTACTAGATTTGTAGCCAAGTTCTATTCCGTAAAACTATAGAAAAAATATAGGCTAAACTAAACTTGCAGTAAGTAAATAAGATTAAAAAATTTATGAGATTAAAACATCACGATTGTGTCCCCATAATGGATTTCTTTGCTCATCGATTTTCATACAATTACACATATTTTAGGTTATAGATATACACTCAGTCCCTACACATCACTCAATCTCTTCCGAGAGTTGAACAATTTATCTAAGTATGATGCTTTCTCAATTATACAAGTTATTGACAATTAGAACGACCGATTATATCAAGTAAATCCACTTATTCCTAATGTGGATTTGTTAGTGCCTCGAGTTCATGTGAAGCTTCTTTTACCAAATCCTAATCCACTCTTCTGAGTCTAAAGATTAAGATATTATGGTCTAGGTTAATATTTGCAACCACCAACCAATTAATTATAAACGACAAGAAGCTTGATGTATAAGAACCTTAATATCATGCAACACACGAAAGCCTTATGAGCTCTACAATCTCATTGAGTTCTCAGTTAAGGGTTTAGCTACATATACTAAAAGTGAAATAGAAAGAACAAAAGTAAAGAGATTGCATAAACTTACGTTGAATATTAAAACTTGAAAGAATGTTGAAGATCTTTATTCAAGAACTAGAAAGTGAAAAACTAAGAATTGGATGACAAAAACCTACTACCAAACTAAAACGATGAAAAATGTCAACTCTTTACAATTGAAACCTAACATGTCTATTATAATGGTCCAAGAAGTAGGAATTCCAAAAATAACAAATTTTTCCAACGACTTGGTTCATGAACCATTCCACGACCATCAATTGATTTGCGGTCCTTCTGCCATTGTCGATTGCTTTTCAAGTTTTGCTGAACTCACGTCCTAAATTAATAGTGGTCATAAATTAAATCATGGTCTGCATCTCTTGGCCGCATGTTTTTCTTCCGTTCTGATCTTTTTGTTGAGTACTGATTGTTGAATGGTTTTACGATTCACTAGTGCTCCACAACTTTACCATCTCCTGCAGGGTCCTGGTTGACATCTTCTCTAATCTTTTCCACAATCGACTTTGCTCTCCGTCAACTGATCTACCATCCCATGTGTGACTTTAAATCACCCAAAAGATGGCAATTTGGTATCTTTTTCATCCTTTGACCATTTAGAACTAAAACAAAACTACAAAACACTAAACTAACATAAGAACATACTAAAAAAGTAGAACAACAATCAAAATATCAAGTAAAGAATATAAAATATGTTCTAATTTCTAAACATAGTGGGAAATCTTTGTAGTTGAATTGGTTGACTATCTGAACTTTTACTTTGTTGGTGAGGATTCGATTTCACACCTTGTAATCCCCTCTCCCATTTCCTCCTCACCTTCTGGATTCAAGGAGCTCACCACAACTCCAAATTAATGATAGTCTTGGATGAATCAGGGTTTGCATGGATAGCTTATGTCAGGATCTAAATCAGAAAAAATATAACAAGAGTAATATAAGTACAAACCATGCGTATTTAGTAGGCATCATAGACCAACCAAGCAAGAGTAATAACTATCGCATAAAGAATGTTGATAACCATGCACTCAAAAAGATCACAGAGTTCAAGCAATACAAATAATAAAAGCAATATTGGTAGGTGATAATATGAGATGCAACGAAATGCTAGGGACAATGATCCTATCGATATACACACCCTCCAAAATGGCATGTTATGAGGTGGATCTATGGGGACTTACCGAGATCGATACACCCCCTCGTAACCATTTCCCGTGGCAAACATTAGCACTTTCCTCAATATCATCTTCTCGAACTCGAATCAAACTTTCATCATTATAAATCCGCCTGGACTTAAATCATGCAAAAATCAGTGTATAGTTCGCCCAAACACAAATCGGGACTAAAATTAGTATATAGTTTGCCCAGACTCGAACCGAGATAAAAATTAGTATTTTCTCTCAAAAATGTCTTTTTCATAGTGCTATTTTCATGATCCATGAGAATGAACGAGTGTGCATGATAATAATGAATAAATCAAATTTCAAATACAAGTAATAAATAAAAAATGTCATCATCGCAATTTCTATAGGCTACAAGCCCTAACAACAGTCAATTTGCTCTCCAACCGTGTCCTTAAGCTATATTTCTGCACATTAAGAAGATTAATTTCAATACGATGTCCGTCTTGGCCAAATAACTCCTCATATACAAAATATGCCAGAAACTAGGTAAAACTAAACAATGAAGAAATTTCAAGTCATGAACTATATATCAACTAAATTCAAATCTCGAATCTCACATAAAAAATCAATATATTCAATACACCAAATCTATCATTTTTCCCAACCCATAACATATTTTATACAATAAGCTACCACCGAAGCTAAGATTGAGAAAAGTAAGTCATAACCTACCTCGAAGGTCGAGCAAATGCACTGCGAACTTCCAAACCACTACCATTCCTTCACGTTAAAGGTGGCAAGTGGGCCGGTTTGACCCGACTCTGGCCTGGTTAGACTGGCCCAATAGTAGACCGGACCGGACCCGGAACCGGTATGGGAGTGGGCTAGGGGATTTTTAGGGGGCCGGGCCGGTCAAGGTAACGAGACCGGTAGACCGGCCCAGTTAGAAAATCGGACCGGGTATACTGGTTCATCGGCCCGGACCGGCCCGGTTATAATTTTTTTTTTTTTTTTTTTAAATGCAAATGGGGGCGGCCTGCAAAAGGCTGTTTTGGACCGTTGAGGCCCAACGGCCATAACAGCCTTTTAGACTATTTTTTTTTAAAAAAAAAAACTAATTCAAATTTTTTTTTTCCTATAAATACATGCCCTTTCGAAAATATTTTCTTACAATCTCACTCTCTCATTCTCTCTCAAATTTGCTAAAATTATCTCATAAAGTGTTCTATTATATTTTATTATTTTGCAATTACAAATACTACGTGGAAATTTCCAAAAGTACTCAATTGATCAACTTTCGAATACTTCAGAAATTTGGTATTATCGTTCCATCTCTTACTTTTAATTTTTAATTAGTGTATTATTTGTTGAATATTTATTTGTATTGTTTTTGTGTTTTTTGAATAATTGTTAGTTTAATTTGTAATATGGATAAATTAAGGAAAGTCGGTAAAAGTGTTAGAAATTTTTGTCCTGAAAGTGGTAGTGGTAGTGGTAGTAAGAAACAAATTGGTTCCGGTAGAGGTAGTTCAAATACTCGATATAATCGTGTCCCTTTGGTACCAATTAGCGAACCCTTTGAGAATGAAATACGTGTAGGTGCTCACGATATGAATTATTTAGAGGCCCAAGAAAATTATGGTATAGAAGAAGAGAATGAAGTAGACTCTGTTGATGTAGATGAAACTGATGATGATGATGATGTTGATGTTACACCCGAATCTGGTAACGTTAATGTTCAATCTGAATCGGTTAATCTTCCTCCCCGTCACCCTGTAAGATCTCATAAAAAAACTAGTATTGCGTGGATTTTTATACTCGAATAGAAGGAACTACTAAGGTTAAATGCGATATTTGTCAGTTAAAATACGAGCATAAGATCGGGGGTAATAAAGGAGGTACGGGTCAGTTGATGAGACATTTGCGAGAGAAAGACCCAATAGAGCTAGCTCAGGTAACTGGTGGTGGGACAGTTGGGGGCCCAAGACAAACTAGATTGAACCCAAAAACAGGTAAATTAGTTAAGGATTATAATAAAATGAAGGATCATGAAGAATTAGCAAAAATGATAGATGTGGGTTGTTTGCCTTTCTCTTTTGCTTCTTCTGAAGCTTTTATTCATTATATTCAGGCAATTATAATCCTATGTTTGAGGGTATTCCTAGAAGTACTTGTCGGTCCGATATTTTTAGACTCCATGCACAATATGTTTACTATTTATCTGCCTTATTAAAAAATCTTCCATGTAGAGTTGTTTTAACTTCTGATCTTGGTCGTGCTGTTAATAAAAATGATTATTTAACAATTACTTGTGATTGGGTAGATAGTAATTTTGTTATGTAAAAACGTATTTTAGCATTTTTGTATGATGAAGACCGTAGACACACTGGGAAATTTATTTCTGAATCTATTACAAAAGTTGCAAGATATTATGGTATTGACAGTAAAGTTTTATGTATATCTTTTGATAATGCATTTAACAACAACACTGCAATTGACTTGTTAAAAATTGAACTTTCTCCACCGCTACCCGAAATATTTCATATTAAGTGTGCTTGTCATATATATAATTTAATTGTAAAAGATGGTCTTGCTTTTTTTGAGCCTGCTATTGAAAAAGTTAGACTTTCAGTTGGTTTTATTCAAGGAAATAATAGAAAAATTATACTTACCAAATTTAAAAGAAAATGTAAGGAAAATGGACTTAGACTGAGATTAATGTCTGAAGAAATAGATGTTAGATGGAATTCAACATATGATTTCTTAAATACTTGCAATATTTATAAAGTTCCTATTACTATGACTTTTAACCAATTTACTAGTGTTTTTCCCGATAGTATGTTACAAAATTCAGATTGGGCTAAAATTAATGATATTGTTAATTTCTTGCAAAAATTTTATCTAGCTACGGTTGAATTTTCTGGTGCTTATTATCCTACTGTTTGTAATATTTTACCTTATTTAGCCGACATCTCATTATTGCATTGCTTAATGAGTATAAGTCTAAACCAGGTTATAAAGATGCTATTGATGCAATGATTGATAAATTTAAAAAATATTTTTTTCCGCTTTCCCCTCTTTACTTAGTTGGTGTTGTAATAAATCCATGTATAAAATATAATACTATGTCCGAATTTACTTCTCTTATTTATTCTACTTTAGAAGTAAAAGCTAATGAAGAACCTTCTTTGTTTACGGCTATGTCTGATGCGAATAGTTACATGAACACATTATACAATCATTATGTTGATTTACTTGATAATGCTTTACCGTCACCTATTACACCGACCCCAGCTCCTCATCCTTCTGAGGAGCCATCATCTTCTAAAAGACAGGCACATAGTAAGCCTGCTTATTGTGTTTCTGATCTATTTGTTTGGAATAGATTGCAACCTTCATCGCAAAGAACACTAAGTCGGGAAGAGCTTAAGTATTATCTTATGCAGCCTATAGAGGATCCTAGAGGTAGAATCAACACGCTGGAATGGTGGAAGAATAATGAAAGACAATATCATGTACTTTCAACATTAGCTAGAGATATATTGAATATTCCAATCTCAACCGTTGCATCATAGAGCACTTTTAGTCAAGGACGGCAACAGATTGGAGACAACCGACACTCATTGGGAGGCAATGCCATGAATGTTTTAGTTTGCCTTAGAGACTGGATTAGAGCAAAACGAAGAAATCAAGGAATATTCGTGGAGCCGGAAGACGAAGAAGATCTTGAAGAAATAATGACTTCAAGAGAGAATTCAGCACAATCAAGTCCAATGCATGACTTTGGTGCCATTGATTTTGACAATCCACAGCCAATTCCCGTTAATGTTAACAGGGGTGAATTGGAAAAAATAATGAAAAATTTGTAGAATATACAATTAATCAATTGAATTTTCATTTTTCAATTTAACTTTGTGAAATTAGTGAAATGTAATTGCAACCTTGTAACTTGTATTCTTGTAAGTTTTGAAACATTTTGCAATCAATCAAATATTAAGTTCATTTACTCTTTACATATTTTTTCCATTTAAAATTTAAATTGAATATCTTGTATGAATTCAATACTTTTAATATAATATTATCAAAGTTTACTTAAACTTAAAAAAATATATATTGAAAAATAATATTAGCAAATATTACTTAAACAAGTATTGACATATAAAAATTCTATATAAGTTTAACTTTTAAATAGTATATGTCAATACTTAAATATATATATTGAATATATATATATGTGTACGTATATTCTTTAAAGTAGTATATATTGAATGTATATATGTGTATGTATATTCTTTAAAGTAGTATATATTGAATATATATATGTGTATGTATATTCTTTAAAGTAGTATATATTGAATGTATATATGTGTATGTATATTCTTAAAAGTGGTATATATTGAATGTTTATATGTATGTATATTCTTTAAAGTAGTAAATATTGAATGTTTATATGTATGTAGATTCTTTAAAGTAGTATATATTGAATGTATTTATGTATGTATATTCTTTAAAGTTGTATATATTGAATGTATACGTATATTCTTTAAAGTAGTATATATTGAATGTATATATGTATGTATATTCATTAAGTTGTATATATTGAATGTATATACGTATGCATATTCTTTAAAGTCGTATTTTAAGTAGTATATATATTGAATGTATATTAAAAAACAATCAAGGTTCAAAATACATTTTTTTTTTTAGTCTGGACAGGTAAACCGGCCCATTAATCTGGACCGGTTACCTAACCCGGAACTGCCGATTAACCGGTCAAAAATATTAAATGGACCGGTGATGGGCCGGGTGATGGAATTATTCCTGTTGGGCCCGGCCCGGCCCGGTAAGAGTTGGGACCGGACCGGACTCGGCCCCCGACCGGTAAAATTTAACGGACCGGAGCCGGGTTGGCCCGCCCCGGCCCAGTTAACAGCCTTACTTCACGTAGAGCCTTGAAACACTTCAAATCTATTAAAACCACGGTGTACAAGAGTATATGAATTCATCGATACCCATATTGCAATACAGAAGTCTTGGATCAAATCAGATCAATCTATCAAACCTCGAGAACCAACGCCAAAATTGGAATTTTCTTTCAAAATTATTATATCCATAAGACAAGGAACTCAAATATGAAATTTCGTCAAAAATAGAATTCGAATTGAACCTCAAATCAACAAAAAACATTTTCTTAACTTAAGGAGAAAAATTTCCAAATTCCATTACTCATACGTGCTAAATTGATGAAATAAATAAAAAATCATTAGGAAAATACCAATAGGAAGGTTAGAAACTTAACCCTGTGAATAAATCTAGGAAAGCCTCCGAAGATCCTCCCAATCCGTCTCAAATTCTCCCAAAATTTGATTATGAAGCTTAAGTTTGAAAATGGGATTTAAATTTTATCCCGGTCTATTTCCTTATTCGCGAATGCGAGCTCCTTGTAGCGATCATAGTATTGACCCAACCAATACCTTCATGATCGCAAGATCTAACTAACCAGCTCCTTCGTAAATTTGGTCATCTCGTGATTGATGAGAAGGGCCACTGATTTAGATGACAACAATAGAAAAATTTGTTCAAGTCTCGGATCGGACCGTCAAAACTCGTCAGAGCTGTAACACCTCAAACGTTTAGGTTATGATTTGAATCGTTCTACATTAGTCAAAGGTCATGAAGAACTTTTTTATGAAGTTAAGGATCTCCCCAAACAAGCAGTAGGGGCATACATTTTGGATAGACAAAATATGACTTCCATAGGGCATAAACAAAGGAAGAACTTGTATGAATTTGGCTCCTCTCCATTTTCATTGTCTCCATTTCCCCCAAGTTCTTACTTGGATGAGAGACACAGGGCATGAGTTAAAATTGATGGTTAAGATTTAATTAATTAAAATAAGATTCTAATCATGATTTAATGGAGTGATAAATATTCTATATGTTTGCTTTCAAATTTTTTGTAGTCCCACAATTCTAGCTACATAATTATTTTATCCATAATTATATTTTTAAAAGTTCTCTTTAATTTCTTCCTACTTTTTCTTTTTTTTCCTACGTTGGTTCACCATTTTTCTCACTGTCTATATCTTCCAACTTCTCTTGAATCTTTTGATTTCATTTTAATCATTAGACACTTTTCTTTAAAACTAGCTATAACAAGGAATGGAGACACTTTAATATTTTTAGTAATCAATTTCCTTTAATCATGCTAATTAATTATTTATATATCGTATTTGATGATGCTCAATTGTGTTATTATAATACTTTGCTAGACTTATAGATTAAAATTAATGGGGTAGGGGGGGAGGGGGTAGGAATTCTGCCATCACATTTTTGGTGTTGTCAATTTTTTTAAAGCAAATATTGTTTTGGACGAAGAGGAGAAAAGAGAGTAAAGAAGTTTGGCACAAGGAGAATTAATAAAGTTTTAAAGCTAATAAGTATTAATTAGTTAAATCATGGTTAGAATCTAACTTTAGTTAACTAAATCTTAACCATTAATTTAACTCATTCTGTGTGTCTCTCATCCAAGTAAGAACTTGGGGTTAATGGAGACAATGGAAATGGAGAGGAGCCGGATTTATTTTGTATAGTGAATTAGTTTTTTTTGGGCGGGTGCTAGTTTTGGCTTTGAGAGTTCACCTCTCCTTGTTTATGATAGTAGTTAGCATTTAGGCATTGGTGAATGCTTCAGAGGTTAACTTACTGTTTTAATCTCTGTTTTTGTACATCTTTTTGATGATGAAATAAAAGGTCATGCCTCCTTAAGGCGTAAGTTATATATATATATATAAAAAAAATAAAAAAAATAGACCCGAACATGAAATTTTTTGTATGAGTTTAGTAAAGTTCAACCTCAATCAAGCACGTCTCTAGAATTTTAAACTGTTGAGTGGTGAATTACTTATATAATTAAAGTTCTCCGAATCTAGTTTTCAATGCATCAAACTGCTCGTCAATCCGAACTTTGTACAAGAAGTCATGTACATTTTAAGAAAGTGAATCATTTTCCCTAAAAGATCGAGCTTACCTCATCTCAAATTGCACTTGCTTGATAAAAAAAATGAAAACGAAGACCAGGGGGGTTGTTCTTATTTTACCGGAGGGGCTTGAGTATTTGCTTTTCCTTACTCCTGAATAGTGAAAGATACTTTTTGATAAGCCATTTTTTTGGTTTCTTTTGAAACTCTTTGAAATAATTTTGTTTTTCATTTATCAGGAGAACAAGGAACTAGAAGTCTGCTGTTACTGATATGATCTTTTCTTACCATGAGGATTAAGCTGCCAAATGAGATTATCCTTCTTTGGGCTGGAAGTGGCAGTGGTGCTCATCCACCGACACGCAAAGCAAGCAAGCTAGAGTCCCAGTGCAATAATATGCATGGCGAGACAGCAAAGTGAGGCCCAAAAATATGCACGAGCGCGTGCATCCGCACGCACAGGCAAGACAGCACACGCTGCTAGGCACCCAAAGTCTCCTCCATGACGTGCTATTCCTGTAGCCTTTTAAGTGTGTTTTTCTGCAATTTTTAAGCCACTCTTTAGTTTTCAAAATTCTAGCTCGACTATTATCTCTTCTCCTCCATTTCATCCTATATCAAAATAAGTCTCTGCCAAGTAATTCTAAGCGTTTTCAAGTAATTTTAACATCCAAATACGGATTCTTAACAACCTTTTCACAATAATCTTAGGGTCTTCATGAAAGTCCATATCATGATTTCAAGAATGAATTCTTGGAGTTATTATTCTAAGATTAGGTCTTTCTTCAAGTATTTTGGAGCGATTAAGGTTTGTAAGACTATTCTAATTCAAAAACCTCCTCAATTATAACCTCTTTATGTTCAATTGATTCCATTCTTGATGATCTAGGATTAGAGCGAAAGACATGGTAAAATTGCTAATTCCTCAATTCTTGAAGTATGCTCATGAAACCTCCTAGTTTTTGGTCTTATCGCATGAATTACCCTCGTTATTAAAATTCTATGATTCTTTTCATGAACTTTAGTTAATTTGTAAACCATAAAAACTTATGATATTTCCATGACCCTTAATGAATCAAAAACTCATTTTTGATGATGATATAAAGTTTATGAATTGCAAATGCGACTTGGTTTTGAAACCCTCAAGTAAGAAATTTTCCTTTTTCATAAAAGTTCTATGGCTATTGTTTCAAGTCATATGTTTTAACTCATCTTTCTTGAACCCGCTATTTAGTTACACTAGAAACTCCATGAAATTGACGTTGCTTTTCAAATCCAGATTCTAATTTAAGGTGTTTGGATCTTGTTTAAACTTATTGAACTCATCATATTATTTTAAAGTCTTCAGGAGAATTTAGTTTGATGTTTTTGAAAAATTGTTTTACGAACTCCTTGCATGCATGACATGACATTAAATTTTGAAAGAAAGTATTATTAGCCTAAAACTCTAAAACTAGTACATGATTCAATATTTTCATATGAATTAGAACGTAAGGGCTCAAAATATGATGTTTTATGATTAGAGCGCGTAAGGGCTCACAAAAAGTATGTTTTATTATATAAATTTGAGCCAAACATGATATTTAGCTTATCTTAGAAGTTACAATATGAATATATATATGCTTTGGGAGAATCATTTAGCATCGAGATAGGTATTGGGTTGAAAAAGACCCATTACCTAGAACTACATTGCCACCGTAGGTTATGGATGGTTCTGCAAGTCGGATGACTTCATTTCATGTTATCCAAATTAAACCCGTCAACCGGGCCGGGCCGGGTCAACCCGGCTCCGGTTCGGTATTTTTTACCGGGCTTGGGCCGGGTCCGGTCCGGTCTTCACACGTACTGGGCCGGGCCGGGCCCAACAATAATTAAATCCCAAACGGCCCAGCACCGGCCAATTAATGCATTTTACATGGGATGGGCCGGGCCGGGTCCCGACTAAAAAAAAATTGAACTTTGATTGTTTTTTAATATAATACTACTTAGAATACGATTTTAAAGAACATACATATATATGTACATTCAATATATACTACTTTAAAGAATATACATACATATATACATTCAATATATACTACTTTAAAGAACATACAGTCATCCACATGTATTTACATTCAATCTATACTATTTTAAAGAATATACATACATATATACATTCAATATATACTACTTTAAAGAACATACATATGTATGTACATTCAATATATACTATTTTAAAAAATACACGCTTGTATTTACATTCAATATATACTACTTTAAAGAACATACATATGTATGTACATTCAATATATACTACTTTAACGAACATACACATGTATTTACATTCAATATATACTACTTTAAAGAACATACACATGTATTTACATTCAATATATACTATTTTAAAGACTATACATACATATATATACTATTTTAAAGAATATACATACATATATATACTATTTTAAAGAATATACATACATATATACATTCAATATATACTACTTTAAAAAATACACGCATGTATTTACATTCAATATATACTATTTTAAAAAATATACACATGTATTTACATTCAATATATACTATTTTAAAGAATATACATACATATATACATTCAATATATACTACTTTAAAGAACATACATATGTATGTACATTCAATATATACTACTTTAAAGAACATACATATGTATGTACATTCAATATATACTATTTTAAAGAATATACATACATATATACATTCAATATATACTATTTTAAAAAATATACACATGTAGTTACATTCAATATATACTATTTTAAAGAACATACACATGTATATATACATACATTTATACATTCAATATATACTACTTTAAAGAACATACATACATATATACAATATTCAACAACATATACTTTTATACTATTATATTAAAAGTATTGAATTCATACAAGATATTCAATTTAAATTTTAAATGGAAAAAATATGTAAAAAGTAAATGAACTTAGTATTTGATTGATTGCAAAATGTTTGAAAACTTACAAGTTACAAGGTTGCAATAACATTTCACTAATTTTACAAAGTTAAATTGAAAAATGAAAATTCAATTGATTAATTGTAAATTCTACAAATTTTTCATCATTTTTTCCAATTCACGCTTGTTAACATTAACGGGAATTGGCTGTGGATTGTCAAAATCAATGGCACTAAAGCCATGCATTGGACTTGATTGTGCTGAATTCTCTCTTGAAGTCATTATTTCTTCAAGATCTTCTTCGTCTTCCGACTCCACGAACATTCCTTGATTTCTTCGTTCTGCTCTAATCCAATCTCTAAGGCAAACTAAAACATTCATGGCATTGCCTCCCAATGAGTGTCGGTTGTCTCCAATCTGCTGCCGTCCTTGACTAAAAGCGCTCTCTGATGCAACGGTTGACATTGGAACATTCAATATATCTCTAGCTAATCTTGAAAGTACAGAATATTTTCTTTCATTATTCTTCCACCATTCCAGCATGTTGATTCTACCTCTAGGATCCTTTGTAGGCTGCATAAGATAATACTTAAGCTCTTCCTGACTTACGGTTCTTTGCGATGAAGGCTGCAATCTATTCCAAACAGATAGATCAGAAACACAATAAGCAGGCATATTATGTGCTTGTCTTTTAGAAGATGATGGTTCCTCAGAAGGATGGGAGCGGGGGTCGGTGTAATGTGTGACGGTAAAGCATTGTCAAGTAAATCAACATAATGATTGTATAATGTGTTCATGTAACTATTCGCATCAGACATAGCCGTAAACAAAGAAGGTTCTTCATTAGCTTTTACTTCTAAAGCAGAATAAATAAGAGAAGTAAATTCGGACATAATATTATATTTCATACATGGATTTATTATAGCACCAACTAAGAAAATAGGGGGAAGCGGAAAAAAATATTTTTTAAATTTATCAATCATTGCCTCAATAGCATATTTGTAACCTGGTTTAGACTTATACTCGTTAAGCAATAAAGAAATGTCGGCTAAATAAGCTAAAATATTACAAACAGTAGGATAATAAGCACCAGAAAATTCAACCGTAGCTAGATAAAATTTTTGCAAAAAATTAACAATATCATCAATTTCAGCCAAATCTGAATTTTGTAACATACAATTGGGAAAATCACTAGCAAATTGGTTAAAAGTCATAGTAATAGGAACTTTATAAATTTTGCAAGTATTTAAGAAATCATACGTAGAATTCCATCTAACATCTATTTCTTCAGGCATTAATCTCGGTCTAAGTCCATTTTCCTGATATTTTCTTTTAAATTCAGTAAGTCTAATTTGTCTATTATTTCCTTGAATAAAGCCAACTGCAAGTCTAACTTTTTCAATAGCAGGCTCAAAAAAAGCAAGACCATCTTTTACAATTAAATTATATATATGGCAAGCACACTTAACATGAATATTTCGAGTAACGGTGGAGAAAGTTCAGTTTTTAACAACTCAATAGCAGCGTTGTTGTTAGATGCATTATCAAAAGATATACATAAAACTTTACGGTCAATACCATAATATCTTGCAACTTTTGTAATAGATTCAGAAATAAATTTCCCAGTGTGACTACGGTCTTCATCATACAAAAATGCTAAAATACGTTTTTGCATAACAAAATTACTATCTACCCAATGACAAGTAATTGTTAAATAATCATTTTTATTAATAGCACGACCAAGATCAGAAGTTAAAGCGACTCTACATGAAAGATTTTTTAATAATGCAGATAAATAGTAAACATATTGTGCATGGAGTCTAAAAATATCGGACCGACAAGTACTTCTAGGAATACCCTCAAACATAGGATTATAAATTGCCTGAATATAATGAATAAAAGCTTCAGAAGAAGCAAAACAGAAAGGAAAACAACCCACAACTATCATTTTGGCTAATTCTTCACGATCCTTCATTTTATTAAAATTCTTAACTAATTGACCGGTTTTTGGGTTCAATCTAGTTTGACTTGGGCCCCCAACTGTCCCACCACCAGTTACCTGAGCTAGCTCTATTGGGTGGATCTCCTTCAAATGTCTCGACAATTGACCCGTACCTCCTTTATTACCCCCGGTCTTATGCTCGTATTTTGCCTGACAAAGATCGCATTCAACCTTAGTGGTTCCTTCTATTCGGGTAAAAAATTCCACACAACACTAGTTTTTTTACGAGATCTTACAGGGGGCCGGGGAGGAAGATTAACCGATTCAGATTGAACATTAACATTACCAAATTCGGGTGTAACATCAACATCATCATCATTTTCATCTAAATCAACAGAGTCTAGTTCATTCTCTTCTTCTATACCATAATTTTCTTGAGCCTCAAAATAATTCATATCGTGAGCACCACACGTATTTCATTCTCAAATGGGTCGCTAATTGGTACCGGAGGCACACGAGTATATCGAGTATTTGAACTACCTCTACCGGAACCAATTTGTTTCTTACTACCACTTCCGGGACAAAAATTTCTAACACTTTTACCGACTTTCCTTAATTTATACATATTACAAATTAAACTAACAATTATTCAAAAAACACAAAAACAATCCAAATAAATATCCAACAAATCATACACTAATTAAAAATTAAAAGTAAGAGATGGAACGATAATACCAAATTTTTGAAGTATTCGAAAGTTGGTCAATTGAGTACTTTTGGTTCCACGTAGTATTTGTAATTGCAAAATAATAAAATATAATAGAACACTTTATGAGATAATTTTAGCAAATTTGAGAGAGAATGAGAGAATGAGAATTGAGATTGTAGGAAATATTTTTTGAAATGACATGTATTTATAGGAAAAAAAAAATTTGAATTAAATTTTTTTAAACAAACAGCCTTTGCAGGCTGGGCCCCAACGACCCAGTTTAATTTTAAAAAAAAAAATAAAAAATTACCGGGCCCGTGCACCGGTGGACCCGGTCCGGTTTTCTAACTGGGCCGCTCCACCGGTTTCAATACCGTGTCCGGCCCAGCCCCCTAAAAACCCCCCAGGCCCACTACCTATACCGGGTCCGGTCCGATCCGGTCCGGTGGCTAAGTGGGCCGATCTAAGTGGGCCAGTACCGGGTCAACCCGGCCCACTTGACACCCTTATCCAAAATGGATTTATTATGGATCCTTACTTCATGTTCGTCCTATTGTCCCGACAAAGTGTATTACAACTCTGCCAACGTGGGTGCAAAAAATTGGGCATCGTGAGCTCACATTGTGTATGTTGGATATAAAAACTCCCCAAATAGAAAACTTTGTATTTCTTAGTTATGCATTGTTTATGACTTTTTCATATGTTCTAAGTATGATGACATTTTAGAAAATCAACTTTAGTTCGTGATTTCGCATCCTTTTTTATGGTTTCAACAGTGCAAAGTTTTCAGTTCAAATATCCTATTTTACACTCTCAATTATTAAAGTTTTTACAACATTATTATGTCACATCTTAATTCTTGATTTCCTCTATTGAGTTACTAGATATCTTATTCATGCTAAGTGCTTATCAATTACTATTATTGTTTCATTATGCTATTTTACATACTAATACATTCAGAGTATTGACGCCTTTGGCACTACATCATTTCATGATATAACTTCAGGTATTTTGGTGCTTGATCAGACTCTTCAGTAGACTTCATTCTTCAGCTATCGGTGAGCCCTCCATCTTTCCTGAAGGCACAGTCTAGTATTTAAGTTGGTTTAATTCTATTGTTTAAGGTATGTCGAGGCCTTATCCCAATAGACATTATTTACTTATTTAGAGGCTTTGTAGACATATGTAGTAGTCAGATTCAGATATTGTTCAGTCTGTGGATCGGATTTCCATAATTTCTAGATTTATAAAAAAATAGATTTATGTTATTATATCATGATAATTTATACATTTTTTCTGCATTCCATAGTTGTGCGCTTATGATGTTAGATAGAAGGTTCTCTCGGATTAGTGATGGTCTTAGGTGCCTGTTACGTCTAGGGCCTAGACTCGGGTCATGACAAGTATCCCCCAAACACAAACTAACATTATGAAACAATCATAAAATACATTTCAGACCTATTGAAATCATCAAATCACCATTTTGAGGTCATCTTGACCAAATGTTAACCGTGGTCAAGTTCAAACTTAAGTAACTTTACAAATTCAACCAAAGGTCTAAAACACCTCCAAATTCCTCGAGAACCATACCAAATTCTCCGGACCTAGTGGTATCATCAATAATCATACTCAACAAACTCCAACTATTGACTTTGGTCAAACTGTTCAAGTTTCTAACTTTCAAAATAGAATAAGGTCCCAGAAAGGCATTAAATCACTATAGAAATTGTGTCATCCATCCCCTTAAGTCATAAACAGCTAACCGAAACTAAGGGGGTGAGTCTAACAGGAGAAAAGAAGCGCAAATTTTAAAATGACCTTGAGTTTCATTACATCATCAACTATTAAAATACACGCTCGTCCTTGAACTGAAGAGATAGAAATTACATGAAAGATTAAAAAGTTGTGGATATCTACTCCGTATGTACTGCTTAGTCTCCCAAGTGGCCTCTTCAACTAGACAATGTCTCCATCCTTCCTTCACAAATGCTATCTCTTTGGACCTCAACTTTTAAATCATCCTATCCAAAATAGCAATAGGTTGATCAAACTGCATTGATGAATCCCATTGAGTCACATAGGAGCCATCTGAACCATATATCTTAAACATAGACACATGAAAATAGGGTGAGCACATGAAAGACCTGGAGGCAAGGCTAATTCATAAGCCACCTCACCAATGCACTGTAATACCTCAAAAGAACTGATGAACCTAGGGATGAGCTTTCCCTTCTTGTCGAACCACATGACACCCTGAATTGGTGATACCTTAAGAAATAGCTTCTCTCCAATCAAATTCATTATACACCAATTGCTATTGTTATAGACTTTTGTCTCTCCATGAAAAATCATCTTCTTGTTTACTTCTTGTTCACTATTAAGTTAATAGGCAATGACAAAGAAGAAAGCTAAGGGAAAGGTACATTAGATCTTCTCAACAAGGTAAAAAATTTGATAACGATGAAGTTGATGATGGAGTTGAAGCAACTGGTAAAGAACATGGACCATTAGGATATCATCACTGCCAACTAATGGCTTATCCAATACATGATTGGCAAATACTTCAAAGGGTCGGTGTTTATGCCTTGTGGCAAGTAGTTTAAGTTTTCAGATACAACAGTCACACACACTTCTATGTGGTATTAGAGGAGGCAGGTCATCGTGAATTCGAGTCTTACTATAACTATTATAAAAAAGAGAGTGAATAACCTAAATGGTCATTCAATTATAGCAAATTCTCAATGAAAGTTCATTTATGTTTTTTTCGTATAAATGAAGTCCTTTATTTTATTTTATTTTTGGTTATAATGACTTTTTAGAGAAACTAGTCTAATTTGAGTGACTTGATAGATAAACTAGTCTAATTTGAGTGACTTTTTTCTTTTATACAAAACAAATAAAAGTGACTTTGGAAGGAAATTTGCTATTGTTGGATGTCCACTTAAGTAATTCGCTCTAAAAAATAATATCCGCGTAGCTAGCATATTGAAAATATAATTTAAATCTCTAATCTCTAATCTATATCTATATCTATATCTATACTATTTTAAAAGTGTGAAGGGCCTTAGAAATATTGTTTGAACTTTTTTCTCTTCATTAAAAGACTATACAATAGACAAAATTGTCTTTTCACTTTTTTTCTCAATCTATTATTTAATTAATTTCATAATATTGACTCATACAATATATGGAATCAGGACTAAAATATATGGTACGACTTTTTATTAAATTAGGAGTCTAAAATATATATATGGTAAAAAGTGAGTAACTAAAATCGTGTAAAAAATAATAGGATTTTCAGTGTGCATAGGACACTACATAAATCATACCATTCGGTTATTTATTTTCCCCATCCATTCAATTGTGTTTACACACGACACATTAACATATATAGGAGATTTCCTTCTTTCATTTAAGTCATAAAGAGAAAAAATTGATGAAGATATGATGCAGATTGCAATGGATGGGGCCACTCCTTCGTAATCAGAGGTCTCAGTTTCGAATTGTGAGTATGGAAAAATTCTGGATAGGAAGTGCTACCTCCAAATGGCTCTACATGATGCGATTCGGATTGAATGCATCCGTGGATCACCATACTCATGTTAAGTAGTCTCCGCGATGTGAGTAACGAAAAATTCTGGATAGGAAGTGCTACCTCCAAATGGCTCTACACGATGCGAATTCGGATTGAATGCATCCATGGAGCACCATACTCAGGTTAAGTAGTCTTGAATCCATGGAGCACCATAATCTGGTGCAAAGTATGGGGAGTGGCTTGAATCTGTTGGGTTTTGGTGAAATATGAATGGAAAATGGTGGAACAAAGGGAGGTGAATAGTCATTTTATCGAAGGAAAAATAGTTTCTCCCTCATTGGTAGAAGAAAGAAACCTTTTTTCCTTTATATTAAGAAGTACTCATTTGTATAGATAGTGAGCCAAGAAGAAACCAAGCCTCGTGCCATCGTCGTCGTCGTCGCTCGGCTCGGCTTCGGATTTGGCTTTGGATTCGGCAAATGATCGATCGAGAGATTATCTTTTTGGACAAATTTTTTTTAACTTAAGTGTTTAAGTGATATTTTAATCCAGAAAAATTCATCCAAAAATTTCCTCCAAATACAATGTTCCAACGAACTGTTTTGCAACGTTGTGACTGTTCAAGATGCAGTGCATCGTTCTAGAACAATGCAACTATTCCAGAAACAATGTAACAGTCTAGAAACGATGCATTATTTCCAGAACCAATGCGATGTTTCAGAAACAGTGATTCGAAATAGTGTAACTTTTCAAAGCAGTACATCCTTTCGAAACAGTGCGTATTTAGCTATAAATACCTGTGTTTTCCTTCATCAGGTATTCAGTAATTTTTGACGAGTGTAACGAAGTTTTGGCCAACTCAAAACTCTCTTCTTCTACAAATAAAAAACAGTCAGTATGTGATTATACTCCATTGTTGAGTTCGACGAAGTTCTACAATTTTTCATTGCCGATATTGTAGAATAGAGTTCTATTTTATCCTAAGAAGAATTAATCTATACCTCGGGCAATAGTGAGGGGATTAAATTTTTTAAGGACAAACAGTCAAACTGTGGACTTAGAACAAAATATGTGTGCTATTAGTTTGTCAACATTCTTCGAAAAAAATTCAGAAAATAACAAGCTTAAAGAATCTAATACGGAATAGGAGATCCTGTTGACACTGATACTGTTATGAATTCTGCTTCTGTGCCAACGAATGCAGTTTCATCAAATCGTGTTGTTCCTGCACTGACAACGACTGAAATACCCGAAAAGTTTTTCGGTGCTGACTTTAAGAGGTGGCAATAGAAGATGTTGTTCTATCTAACCACTCTCAATTTGTAGAAATTTATTTCTAAAAATGTTCCAACCTTCCAGGATGACACTCCAGAAAAAGACCGTTTCATGGTAACGGAGGCATGAAATCATTCTGATTTTCTGTGCAAAAATTACATTCTGAATGGTTTGGAAGATAGCTTGTATAATGTTTATAGCGTATGCAAAATATCTAAAGAATTATGGGATGATTTAGACAAGAAATACAAGACTGAAGATGTTGGACTAAAGAAATTTGTCGTTGCCAAATTTTTGGAATATAAAATGGTTGACAGTAAAACTGTCATGTCTTAAGTCCAAGAATTGCAAGTGATAATCCATGATTTACTTGCTGAAGGAATGACTGTTAATGAAGCATTTCAAGTGGTAGCCTTTATCGAAAAATTGCCTCCTTTGTGGAGGAATTTTAAGAACTACTTGAAACAGAAGCGAAAGAAAATGAAGTTGGAGGACTTGATTGTTCGTTTGCGGATTGAAGAAGACAACAAAGCTGCTGAAAAGAAATCCACTTCAAAGTCTTCAATTCCGGGAGAAAATCATGTTGAAACTCCTCCAAAGAACAAGAAAAAGAAAAGGTCAAATGAAGAAAAGAATGAACCAAGCAAGAAAAGGTTCAAAGGAAATTGCTACAACTGTGGCAAGTATGGTCACATGGCTTCGGAGTGTCGTGCTCCTAAGAAATATAAGAAGAAAAAGAACCAAGCGAACCTGAATGAGGACATGGACAATTTGTGTGCAATGCTGTCCGAGTGCAACTTGGTTGAAAATCCAAAAGAATGGTGGATGGATTCGGGTGCTACCCGGCATGTTTGTTCAAATAGAGAGTTATTTTCTTTCTATACTGTGTCTAAAAAAGGCGAGACCATTTAAATGGAAAACTCTGCAACTGCAAAGATAGAAGGAACTGGAAAGATTGGCTTGAAAATGACTTCGGGCAAGATAGTGACACTTAACAATGTTCTTCATGTTCCCAAAATGCGCAAGAATTTGGTCTCGACGTCACTTCTGGTCAAGAATGGTTTTAAGTGTGTATTTGTGTCTGATAAGATTGTACTTAGCAAAAATGATATGTTTGTAGAAAAGGGTTACCTCACTGAGGGCCTTTTCAAGCTAAATGTAATGGTTGTTGATATCAATAAAAGTACTTCTTCTTCTTACTTACTTGAGTCCAATAATTTATGGCATGTGCGTTTAGGACATGTTAATTAGAAAACATTGTGAAAAATGATTAACTTGGAAATATTGCCTAAGTTTGAAAGTAATAATATGAAGTGTCAAGTATGTGTGGAATCTAAGTATACTAAGCATCTGTATAAGTCGATTGAAAGGAATTCAAATCCCTTAGACTTAATCCACACAGATATTTGTGACATGAAGTCAACACCATCACGTGGTGGTAAAAGATACTTTATAAATTTCATTGATGATAGCACTAGATATTGCTATGCTTATCTGCTTAACAAAAAAGATGAGGCAATTAATGCATTCAAGTAATACAAGAATGAAGTTGAGACACAACTTGATAAGAAAATCAAAATGACCAGAAGTGATAGGGGCGGCGAATATGAATCTCCTTTTGAAGAAATATATTTGGAATATGGAATTATTCATCCAACAACTGCCCCATACACTCCACAATCCAATGGAATTGTGGAAAGAAAGAATAGAACATTAAAAGAGATGATGAATGCCTTGTTGATAAGTTTTGGTTTACCGCAGAACTTGTGGGGGGAAGCTATTTTAACGGCTAATCGAAAACTTAATCGAATACCCCATAGCATAACAAAATCCATTCCATATGAGAAATGGAAAGAAAGGAAACCCACCTTAAAATATTTCAAAGTGTGGGGGTGTTTGGCTAAAGTCCAAGTTCCTAAACCCAAAAGGGTTAAAATAGGACTGAAAACAATTGACTGTGTATTCATAGGATATGCAACCAATAGCAAGGCATATCGATTTCTGGTTCACAAATCAGACAATCCTGACATTCATATAAATACGGTAATCGAATCAGACAATGCTGAATTTTTTGAAAATATTTACCCATATAAGACTGAATGTGAGTAGTCTAGTGAAAAATCTAAACGACCTCGGGAAGAAGCAAAGGAGAGTACGCCTAATGAGAAAAGTGTAAGACGTAGCAAACGTCAAAAGGCATCTACTTATTTTGGTCCCGATTTCTTGACATTCTTAGTAGAGAATGAGCCTCAAACCTTTAAGGAAGCTATGTGTTCTTCGGAAGCACAATATTGGAAAGACGCAATCAATAGTGAAATAGAATCCATATTGAATAATCATACATGGGAATTAGTTGATCTTCCTCCAGGAAACAAACCATTGGGTTCTAAACGGATCTTCAAAAGAAAAATGAAAGATGATGGCACTATTGATAAATATAAGACAAGACTAGTTGTCAAGGGGTTCAGACAACGAGAAAGTCTTGATTATTTCGACACATACTCGCCGGTTACAAGAATTAAGTCAATTTGAGTATTGATAGCATTAGCTGCCGTGTACGGTCTTCAAATTCATCAAATGGATGTGAAGGCAACCTTCTTAAATGGAGAATTGGAAGAAGAGATCTACATGGATCAACCCGAAGGGTTTGTAGTTCCAGGAAAAGAAAAGAAGGTATGTCGACTTGTTAAGTCACTTTATGGACTAAAACAAGCGCCCAAACAATGGCATGCGAAAGTTGACCAAACAATGTTGGCAAATGGATTTAAGATCAATGAGTGTGATAAATGTGTTTACATAAAGAACACTCCAAATCACGTTGTCATTGTTTTCTTGTATGTTGATGATATGTTGATAATGAGTAAAGACATTTTCGAAATAAATGCTACTAAGTGTATGCTTGCTAGCAAATTTGATATGAAAGACTTAGTAGTTGCAGATCTGATTTTTGGAATTAAATTCACAGAACTCCTCAAGGTCTAGCTTGGTCTCAGACTCACTACATCAACATGGTATTGGAGAAATTCAAGTATATGAACTTCAAAGTCGCAAAAACTCCAATTGATGTAAATCTTGCTCTAACAAAGAACAAAGGTCAAAGCAAGTCCCAAGTGGACTATGCTCGAGTGTTAGGAAGTTTGATGTACATAATGAATTGTACTAGACCTGATATAGCTTGCGCCATAAGTAAACTGAGTCGGTACATGAGTAATCCTAATCAAACTCATTTGATGGCGATGAAGTGAGTGTTGGGTTATTTAAAATACACTCAAGAATATGCATTGCACTACTATAAATATCCTGCGGTGGTTGAAGGATATAGTGATGCAAATTGGATCACCGGATCATCTGAACTAAAAATCCACAAGTGGATATGTGTTCACTATTGGTGGAGAAGCAGTGTCTTGGAAATCTTCCAAACAGACATGTATAGCTCGCTCTACAATGGAATCCGAGTTTATAGCTCTGGATAAGGCCGGTGAATAAGCAGAATGGCTACGGAATTTTCTAAAAGATATTCCTTTATGGACAAATCCAGTTGCTCCTATGTGTAGACATTGTGACAGTCAATTGGCAATAGGAAGAGCTGGAAATGCTATGTATAATGGAAAGTCTCGTCACATGCGACGAAGACACAATACCGTTAGACAATTACTCTCTAGTGGAATTATCACAATTGACTATGTCAAGTCAAAAGATAATGTGTCGGATCCGCTAACAAAGGCCTAACTAGAGAGGCGGTTGATAAATCATCAAAGGGAATGGGTTTAAAGCCTAGGACAAGTCATCACGACGGTAACTCTACCTAGCAGACTGGAGATCCCAAGAGCTAGGTTCAAAGAGATCAAACAAAGTTGTGACTGACGGTTCAACATTGTCAACTAAACTCAACCTATTCTCATGATGTAGACAATGTTCAGAAAACAAGGATAGAGCTTAAGATGTGAAGCTTTTAATGATTACCTAAGTTTGGCTGGTATGACCAAATTGTTTTTTCTATTGGACTTAACGTTTAGAAATCAACTATGTGAGTGTGACGTGTAAGCCGCTTCAAGGAGAATATAAAGTAAGGCCAATTCTCTACGCACTCATGAAACCAGGACGTGTTCATGGCTGAAACGAATAAAACAATGAGAACCAAGAACGGTTAAGGGTTAGTTGTGTGACATACATTGTCTAGGTATACATAAAAGCTCGACGGTTCAAAGATATCAAATCTATCAATTGATTGAGGATACCCGATGTATGTTCACTATGGAAAGTTCAAAGGAAAACCTACTTATCCAGATGCAACTGATCCTTATTTGTAGATCACACATGTTTTTCTAAAAATGAAATAGCCATTCCCCATTCATGTGGAGGATTGTTGGGTTTTGGTGAAATATGAATGGAAAATGGTGGAACAAAGTGGGAACAAAGGGAGGTGAATAGCCACTTTATAGAAGGAAAAATAGTTTCTCCCTCATTGGTGGGAGAAAAAAACCTTTTCTCCTTTATATTAAGAAGTACTCATTTGTATGGATAGTGAGCCAAGAAGAAACCAAGCCTCGCGCCGTCGTCGTCGTCTCTCGCTCTGCTCGGCTTCGGCTTCGACTTCAGATTTAGATTTGGATTTGAAAAATGATAGATCGAGAGATTATCTTTTTGGACAATTTTTTTTTAACTTAAGTGTTTAAGTGATATTTTAATCCAGAAAAATTCATTCGAAAATTTCCTCCAAATGCAATGTTCCAACGAACTGTTTTGCAATGTTGTGACTATATAAGAAATAGTGCATCGTTCCAGAACAATGCAACCATTATCGAAACAATGCAACAGTCCAGAAATAATGCATTATTTCCAGAACCAATGCGATGTTTCAAAAATAGTGATTCAAAACAGTGCAACTTTTCAAAGCAGTACATTCTTTCGAAACAGTGCGTATTTGGCTATAAATACTTGTGTTTTCCTTCATCAGGTATTCAGTAATTTTTGACAAGTGTAACGAAGTTCTGGCCAACTCAAAACTCTCTTCTTCTACAAATAAAAAATAGTCAGTTTGTGATTATACTCCGTTGTTGAGTTCGACGAAGTTCTACAATTTTTCATTGCCGATATTGTAGAATAGAGTTCTATTTTATCCTGGGAAGAATTAATCCATACCTCGGGCAATAGTGAGGGGATTAGATTCTTTAAGGACATACAGTCAAACTGTGGACTAAGAACAAAATCTGTGTGCTATTAGTTTGTTAACATTGTTCGAAAAAAATTCAGGAAACAACAGAATCTGCTTTGTGAAGATATGTTTTTTTTATTTAACTAATCTATATGTAATGAAATTCCCGGTCATTTCCCTCATTTTTGTGCATTATCGGCATTTAGAGTTTTTTTATAACTGCCCCAAGTTAATTATGACTTGTTGGGACTGACAGTTTGGTTATCGGACAGTTCGTTTGAGAATATTATTAATACCGAGCGTGTTGCAAAATATTTAAATTAAATTAGAATTTGGTTAAAAGATATAGTTAGTTACCTTTCGAAAATGTTTTAATATTTATAAAATTCTTTAGTTATGATATATCTACACTACTTTATAATAGTTTTATAACCTATTAATTTTTTTAAGCGGAGATAGTGAATCTAGATATGTTAAAATATTATTATTATATGTTAGAGGCTTTGTTAGAACTAATTTTCTATTAATTATGTTATATTCAAAAATTTATATTTATTTTATCACGAACCTATGCAATACCAATATATATATAATGGGATAAAAATTGTATCGATGTGCCACCTCCACCACCACATGGAAAGTGGGGAGGTGCACACCATGGTAACCTTTACTGTGTAATGGTTGCCACTTGGCATGTGAGAATTAATTAAGTGGAACACATTGATATAATGTTAAACATTTTGGACAAAATGTATAATATTACATTTTCCTCACTAATTCCATCTTATTCCCTCACCGTTTCTACGCATACAAGCTCAATATTGAGTTAATCCACTGAGTTTTGAGCTTAGGGGTTATATATTTGAGTCAGTGGACTCGTTCTCATCATTTCTACTGTACGTTTTCTTATTTTTACGATAGTTTTCTTTTACGGTGGTATTGTAAGGATTGATATTGATGTTTGAGCTATATTTTGAGCTCAAATTGAGCGGTGCTAGTTGTGACTATTGGTCATAGGGTGATTTGGGACGCTATGACGGTTTTGGTTTTGCGATGTCATAAGCGAGCCCCACGTAGACTGTTCGGACATTTTCTGAACGAATGCAATATGGGTATTAATATTCATGTTTTGACATATAGTTTATTATTTTGGTAGCTTGGCAGCAGTCAGAGGCCTTTTGGAAGGGGAAGGCTCATGTATAGCTGGTTCTTTTGGCAGGCTTGCGGCGGCGTCTAGGTAGGCTAGGTTTCCTTTACACTTAGATTGGGCTTATATGCTATTGTGCTGGTGTTGTGGTTTGGTATTCTATACTTGGTGGTGGTTTGCGGTCATTTAGGCCTTCTAGGTTGGATAGGGCTATTCGGACACATTCCAGGCCCGTTATCCTCGTGGTACACCACAGATGACCTATTTGGGGTCAGATAGTATTGTTGTTGTTATTGCTGGTTGGGGAATGTTATTGTTGGACCTTAATCCAGCCTTAGACAGACTTAGTCAAAACTTAGACAGATATAACTAGACTTAGTTTTCGAGACCCGATAGTGGGCCCTGTTATCCTTTTTGTCGACTTGTCAGAACTTTGACATCTTTAGGCTTAGTTAAACCCTAGTATGACCTATTAGGCGTCACTCCCACTATACCCGGTTGGACTGTTTAGCCTTTTAGCCCTTGATAACATCGCACTTGATCAGGATTGCTGGCCTTGGATTAAAATTGGGACCCGCCTTGCCATGAACTACTTTAGATACCCAGACTGACTTAGATATTGCATGATAGTAGACTATGGACCTAGGAGAACCCGAGGACTTACCTAGTAGCAGATGATGGGTTAACTCTTCTACCTATACTTTGGCTTCGGCGTGGGACTAACATGTTCCCCGTTTATTGGTTAAGATGAGATATTTGGCTCTATTCTGCTTACTGGCTATAATGAGTTCCAGTTCGAGTCCAGCTACTGATTCAGGTATGATGATTTTGGTTATTGATTATTGGATGTTCCGGTTCTAGTCCAACCCCGGATTGTGGTACACTATGAGTTCTGGTACTGTGTACCGTGATTATGATACTGTTGTTCTCTATGTTTTGGTTAGAGTCTGAAAGATATGATATATATGTGGCCTATTGTTATTACCCACTGTGTCTGGATTGATTCCGACGTCTGGCCTCTTGTTATTATCCATTGGTGTCGGTACAAGCCCGGTGCGCCCCGTTGGTTATTGTGATTACTGGATACTGGTACAGCTTTGAGACACTGGTGATTATGCATTTACTATTCTTATGTGTCCCGCCAGTTTATGGGGGCCAGGCTGAGTTATTGTTTTCTTTCGTGTGCCTATCGGGTTTATGGGTGTCCAGATAGGTTATGTTTGACTTGTGTGTTTGCTTACGCATTTACTTACCCCTTATTCGGTATCACATTTATTTATCTATTGAGCATATCTATACGTCTCGGCAGTTACTTATGTATTTATTACTTATACCCCGAACTTAGCATGCCCCCTCGCGTTTTAGCCTACTTATATTACATTGAGCTCAGTCAGCCGATGACGCCTACTGAGTACCCGTTGTCCGGTACTCATACTGCACTTCTGCATATTTTTTTTTCCCGATGCAGATCCGGACACTAGCCAAAGATTTTGACGTGACTCTCTTCTCAGCACCGACTCTGAAGTAGGGTAAGCTTACTAACGTCCGAGGCAGATCTTATTCCATCTCTACTGTATAGTCGTTTGCTCTCGAGACTGTAGTACGTGCTGTATATATCTGGTTTTTGTCTTGTATTTTGGGTATGTCTAGTAGTGGCTCTTATACCGACCTCACTAGATCTTAGGGAGGGGTTCTTGACTTTGTATACTATCCTCTTCCTTCTCAGTCTCGGTATATATGTATGTTGGTTCTGTTTTTACATTTCTAGCATGTTTATTAGTATTGTTTCTTCCACTTCGTCTCTGTTCTTCTGAGATTTTGCCCGTTAGCCCGTCTCTTGTCGCTCCGAGCTAGGATTTGGCTTGCCTATTGGTGGGTTATGGTAGGCGTCATCATGACTCGAAAATCGGGCCGTGACACTATACTACCTTTCCTGTACAGAAGTTAGGTGGATGATTAGGTAAGGAAAAGCTTTTATCACCTCATCACTATGATTGCTCTTTGTTGTTTTTGTTGGTGGGACCAAAAACTAACTTGATGTAAATTTTTTGTGAATATGAAGTATTAGGTAGAATGCGAAATACATGATGTAAATTTGTTGTGGATATGAAGCATGAATCATGATGTAGTATGTTCTAAAAACCAAAAAAAAAAAAGTTTCCATTGAAACTAAATGTGATATCGATATGTCCCATAATTTTAGTTATTTATTTGTCTAAATTTTCAAATTTTTTAGCTATTGCTTCACAAGCTTTGCTTTTTGGTTTTGGTCTCAGTTTTGGTTACATAGGAGTCCTCTTTACGTGTATCATTTATGAATCTTTCTATTTGTCTATTTAAAATACTTCTGTAAAAGGAATTATCAATTTCAAAATATCACCATATTTTACACAATTTATTCAATATTTGACTTAAAAATATTATCCCAAGAACATTTTTTTCATCCAGCCTTAAAAAATGAACTGTCGAAATGCACGAGTTGCCAAGTTCGAATATTGTACGGCATAGTGTGATGAGACAGAAGGTAAGTTTGGTGTTAATTCATTTTTTTTCATGTTCTATTAATTAAAATTCTTGAAATAAGTTTTTTAACAATAAAGACCAAAATTGTTAGTCTATACCTTTGTTTTGTACGTTAATATAAATAGGAATGTAGTTCTCTGATCATATAAAATATTTCAAAGTTACATAATTTAGGAGGAAAGTTTTGTTTATGGTTCAACTTCATTTAATTTAGGAACGTATAATAGACAAAATTGTTACTTATTATTTTTTCAAATAATTATTATCATAATATTTAGAACTTTGATTTAAAATAAAATATTTTCGATATTTGGGACCTTAAATAAAAAATTACCGTATATAAATATTTGACAACCCATCTTCCCACAAAATTCTCATAACTATTACTACTTAAAATTTTTGAAAACATCAATTATTAGTAATTAAAGTTATATGTTTTGCTTGTATTTTTCCATAAATATATTATTAACTGAGTGTCTTTGTTTTAGAAGACCCATAACACCACCCCCACCCCTTTTTTATTTTATTTTTTTCATTTTCTGAATCTACCTTTAGAAAGAACTGAATTTATTTAAAAATGATAGTAATAATATACGTATGAGGTTTGAAGTTTAATAAATCACAATTAACGTTTGAGTATCACATTTATGGTAACTTTATTTAAATGAGAAAATAAAATTAAAAGAAAGTTAAAATATATGGATTTACATTCATTATGTGGTGAGAATTAATTAATTAGTAAAAGTTTGTTTGCTAGAAGGAAAATTTTTCGATTTGGTGATACAATTGAACTAAGAAAAGGTAAATATAAATAAATGTATCAAAAAAGAAGAAAAAAATAAAGGATAAAACCCTTATTCCTATGGTTTTATTTTATTTTATTTTGGTAAATAATTCATGGACAAAAATAAAAATCTACCATGTTTAGGTACTTCTTTTTTGGAGAATTTTTTTTAAAATTCTATAAATTAAGAATTCTTTCTTTTTACAACAATATACTAGCATCCACAAGTAGTTTTTAAATCATTTAATAATTTCTCTTTGTTATCGTGAAGGTTTCTTTGTTTTCCACACGACGTCTCAATCCCAATAGTATGCTCAAATTGAGAGATGAACAAGAGTGTACTAGAAACGGAGAGAGGGTGAAAACCATTGTATTTAAAATATAAGGAAAGAAGAATTAGTATTAAAACCATGTCTTCTTGCTCTAGAATAATGACCTCATCTTAAATTATTAAAAACAATAGTAGGAAAAGGTAACTCAAGGAGTAAAATACTCCTTTAACCCAAAGAAGAAAATTTAGCTCCTAAATCTAAACTCTTAAAATTCGTATTGTTGATTTAAGATTAAAGAACTCTTTTTAAATAGTTAATTGTAACAACATTGTATTTTGCGGGTGAATAAAGTCCTAAGGATTTTAGGTCAAATTTTCTAACTTTTCAATGTATCTAACATTTCAAAGTGGAGAATTATTCTTTATTGTCTTTGTAAAGTTATTAAATCTTTTTACTTTCTTCACAATAATAAATAAATAAATTTGAATAAATTTATTATTGATTGATTCTTCAATATTTTTGTGCAGGTGAATGCACGTGAAGAAAGATTCATAGGGAGCATGTGATTGAGACTTCACATCGATTATGAATGCATTTGAAGGAATGTTTTTTCTTAATTTTATTCTCATTCATATTGGTCCTATTTATATTATTAAGGTTTTTATTACATATTTGAGTTATAACATATTCAAGTTAATACTTCTTTTGTCAGAATCATACTTGTATAAAAATAGAGAATTATTGTACGTTTTGATTTCAATTTTCACAAATATTTATCATATTTAGCGAATGATAGAGTCTACTATTAGACGTGGTCATAAAACTGAAAAGATGAGTTTCAAAGTTCACAAATGTAGAAAAAAATTGTTTAGTCTTTGAAGTTAATTAATAATAATTGCAATTTTTAAAATAATTTTATTCTTTTTTTTTAATTGATTGATACTAGACAAACGTGCAAAGCACATACACTAATTAACTTGAAAGTGCAATTATAAAACTAAATGTGAAGTTAAATTTATGTACTTATTATCAACCAAGTATTTTTGTTGCAAATTGAGGTAATTGTATGATATATGTTACCAAGACTTAAAGGTAAGATCTATAAAGTGATGGTTAGACCAGTTATGTTGTAATGGTCAAGAGCTCACACATTCAAAAGATCAAAGTATAGCTGAAATGTGGATACTACGATGTATGTGTGAGTATACTAGGAGAGATAGAGTTAAGAATGAGGATATTCCAGAGAAAGTGAGAGTGGCTCCTGCGATGGTAAAGATATGAGAGGTGAAATTGAGATGGTTCGGACATGTGAATAGAAGATGTTTAGATGCCCAATCCACCTACCAAACGTTGTATAACTTATACATAGTTTAAGTTATACGTTTATAACCATCTAAAATGTCTTCAATTTTGATAAAAATGTAGAATCCCGAGAATAAAAACAACTCTCCATTAAAAATAAAGTACTTTTAGGATTAGGAAATAAGTATAATGAGTAAAAAATATTTAGTGTGTCTAAACTCTGGTTGTCACTAATTTGTACCATCTCAACTTATAGAAAAAGACTAAATAGTATAAATTTAAATGGAGAATATATTTTTGGCTACATCTAATTTTTTTTCTTAATTATTTGTATGACAGTGATTTATCATGTTCATCTTTAATTAACTACAATTTTTTATCTTCAAAGTTTACGTTAGATTTTATATTTTTTTGTACTTAATAAAATAAAGTACAGACAATAATTTATTGTTATACACATTTATTCTTAATTAACGCTTGATACACGTGCAACACACGTACCCTAAACTAGTATATTAAAAGTGTGAAGACCCTTAAAAAAGTGATTTGAACTTTTTGCCCTTCATTAAAAGATTTTGCAATAGACAAAATAGTCTTTTTACTTTTTTTTCCTTAATAAATTTGATTTTTCAGTTGATAAATTATATATTAATTAGGAATTGTAATTTTGACTTATGGAAGGAATAGCAGTTGTCATAGGAACCTAATTTTTATGGTAAAAGGTCTAATATTTACTCTATAAAATAAAACGTTAGCAGAAAAAAATCTACACCCCAAATCCTATAAAATAGGGTTAAAAAATGTTAGCAGCAGGAAAAAACTGTTATGACGGAAAGAGGTAAATAAGAAAACAAAAAAAGTAAAGAACACCAAGTTTAACGTAGAAAAACCCTTCAAATCGAAGGTAACAACCACGGGATCACAAAGATCCAAACATCTCCACTATATCAATAAGAGGGTTACAAATATTCTCCCAAATGGCTACACAACAAGTGCCAAACACGGAGAAACAATAGTGACACTAACAGAAAAAAATCAAGAGAAATCACCCGAAATAGAGCTACTGGTCGGGACTCAAAACCAGATGCTGCGGACCTCCAAATCCGATCTCTACTGTTCAAATCAAACACCAAGATGTTAGGAACACTCAATCAAAATTCCAGCCCGATCCAACGGTGAACAAGCTGGCAAAGGCGATCTGAAGTTGGCTGGTATGAGAGTAAAAACTGCAGCAACTAAACTCTCTCTCTCTTCTCTCTTTGGTGAAAGCTCTCTCAAAAACCTCTCTTATGTGATAATGTCTCTCAAATACAAAAATAATGAGAATGATTAATTCTCTCTCAAATTGTCCTATTTATAGATAATGAGTGGTGTTTTTTTCCTAAAGCCAAACCAACTCCAAATAGGAATAGAAAATCCAAATCCTTTTTCAATTAGGATTGGAAACCAAAAGAGAATAGGATTAGGCCATGGGCCTTTGGCTAGAACATGGGCTCAAGCCCAACAAACTCCCCCTCCAGCCAAGGGGCTAAATGGATCTTCAAGCGGAGGAACTCAGGACAGGCTTCATGCCTGCTAAAGTTCTGCAATACTCATGCTTCTCTACAACCACCACTTTCGTTAACATATCTGAAGGATTTTCATCAGTGTGTATCTTCTCAACCTTAAATAATTTCTCTTTCACGGCCATTCTTATCCAATGATACTTTCTACTAATATGCTTAGACTTAGAATGAAAGGTGGAGTGTTTGGTGAGATAAATAACACTTTGATTATCACAAAATAAGACCAACCTTGACTGCTCAAAATCAAGATCTTTCATAAATTCCTTCATCCAAAGCAATTCTTTGGCACCTTATAGAGCTATGTACTTCTGTAGTCTTGATTGCCAAGAAATAGCTCCCCCTGCAAAAGTGATCAAATAACCGAAAGTGGATCTTGAATTATCAAGATTACCTCCCAAATCAGAGTCTGTGTAGCAAACAAGTTCAGGCTTGCCACTACCAAAGCACAACTCCATGTCTGCAGTACCCTTCAAATATCTTAGTATCCATTTTACAGCATCCCAATGTTCCTTTACAGGATTAGAAAGAAATCTGCTAACAATACCAACGACATATGCAATATCTGGTCTAGTACAAACCATAGCATACATCAAACTACCAACTGCGGAGGAGTAGGGAATACAAGACATCTCTTTCTTCTCTTCGTTAGTAGATGGACTCTGATTCGTACTCAATTTGAAGTGTTTAGCAAGAGGAGTACTAACCGCTTTTGCTTCTGTCATACTGAACCTCTTCAATACCTTCTCAATGTACTGCGTTTGAGATAATGATAACTCCTTTTACCTCTATCTCTGTGTATTTGGATGCCTAAAATTTTCTTTGCTGGCCCTAAGTCCTTCATCGTCAATGATTTGCTCAACTCCTTCTTAAGGACTGCAATTCTAGATTTATTTTTGCCAACAATCAGCATATCACCCACATAGAGTACTAAAATAATGAAATCATCATTTGAGAACTTCTGAAAGAATGCACAGTGATCTGAAGAAGTTTTCTTGTATCCCTGTTTTTCAATGACATATTCAAACTTCAAGTACCATTGTCTTGGAGCTTGTTTCAATCCATACAAGCTCTTTCTCAATTTGCAGACATAATTTTCTTTTCCTTTGACTATGAAACCTTCAGGCTGCTCCATGTAAATCTCTTCATCTAAATCACCATATAGAAAAGCAGTCTTGACATCCATCTGCTCAACCTCTAAATCTAGACTTGCGGCTAAGCCTAGCACCATACGAATAGAAGACATTTTCACGACAGGAGAGAAAATTTCATCAAAATCAACTCCCTTTCTCTGGCCAAAGCCTTTGACAACTAACCTCGCCTTATACCTAGGCGCAGAGGTATGTTGCTCTTGCTTTAATCTAAAGATCCATTTGTTTGTTAGAGCTTCTTACCTTTCGATAATTCCACTACCTCATATGTGTCATTCTCATGGAGTGACTTTATCTCATCTTCCATAGCTTCTACCCACTCATCTCTGTGAGTATCTTGCATGGCTTCATCATAATCTCTAGGTTCTCCCATGTCAGTCAAAAGTACATACTCATTTGGAGAATAACGAGTTGACTTTTGCTTCTCCCTAGAAGATCTTCTACAAGAGGTTTCAGGAACATTTGAAGTAGTTACCTGAGCAGGAGTTGGTTGTTGACCAACCACAACATCATTAATCGAACCGTCAATAGGTTCTACACTCTCTTGATCATCATCTGCATTATAATCTTGGGTTTCTTCATATGCAATAGATGCATCAACGATAGGAACTGGATCAACATCAACTAAGCTCTCTTTATTCTGAGAATCATTTTTCTCAGTCTTGTCAATATCTTCAATAGTTTGGTCTTCAAAGAACACCGCATCACGACTTCTAATAAGCTTCTTATCAATGGGATCATAAAAGCAATATCCAAACTCATCTTGACCATAACCAATAAAGATGCACTGCTTAGTTTTAATATCCAGTTTTGACCTCTCATCTTTTGGAACATGCACACAAGCTTTACACCCAAATACTTTTAAGTGATCATAGGAAACATCCTTAGCAAACCAAACTCTATTTGGAACATCACCATCCAAAGCAACTGCAGGAGACAAATTGATAACATAAGCAACAGTATTAAGTGCTTACGCCCAAAAGGAATTCGAAAGTTTAGCCTCTGAAAGTACACATCTAACTCTCTCAACTAGAGTTCTATTCATTCTTTCTGCCAAGCCATTCAATTGAGGCGTCTTGGGTGGGGTTTTCTGGTGACGAATTCCTTGTGATTTGCAATAGTTATCAAAAGGACCAATGTATTCACCATCATTGTCAGTGCGAATGCATTTTAGTTTCTTCCCAGTTTGTCTCTCAGATAAGGCTTGAAATTCCTTAAACACATCAAGTACTTGATCTTTGGATTTTAAAGGATATACCCAAAGCTTGCGAGAATGATCATCAATAAAAGTCACAAAGTAAAGTGCACCACCTTGTGACTTCACTTTAAAAGGACCACATAAATCAGAGTGTACTAGCTCCAATAGTTCAGGTTTTCTTGATGGAGAATGACTGTGAAAAGAAACTCTCTTCTGTTTCTCGACTAAGCAATGAACACATCTTATCACCTTTGCTTGTTTCACACCAGCAAGCAAATTCTTCTTAGCCAAACAAGTGATCCCCTCTCGCTCATATGACTGAGCCTTTTGTGCCATAACTCCTATAAAATGTCACTTTTCACCAAATTTATTGAGTCACTGAGGATAGATCCTTGGGTCACGTATAAATTAGAATACTTTCTTCCTCGTGCCACAACTAATGTGCCTTTTATGAGCTTCCATTGGACATTGAACAAGTCATTATGGTAGCCATCATCATCTAGTTGCCCTACAGATATCAAGTTTAGAGGGATGTCTGGAGCATGCTTGACATTCTGAAGGACTAACGTTGTACCAATATTAGTCTTCAAATAAACCGTGCCAAAGCCAAACACTTTGACCTCACCAGCGTTACCCATCTTCAACACTCCAGAGTTAACAGGAGTATAAGATGAAAATAAGTCTTTCCTCGGTGTGACATGAGATGTAGCTCCAGAATCTACTATCCAACTAGTATCTTGGGATACAAAATTGATGACATTTTTATCACAAGAAAAGAGAAGGTCATCTCGGACAACAACAACAATATTGTTTCCGTTATTTTCTTCTTTCTTTCCTTCTCTAACCTCTTGCTTCAACCTATAGCAATTCCTTTTAATATGTCCTTTCTTTCCATAATGGTAGCATGAACAAATCTCATGCCTTGATCTTGACTTTCTTCTGCTTTTATCTCTATTCCTTGTGTTTCTTGTTTTGTCTCTCCCTCGGTCTTCTGTAAATAGAACATCCGAGTGTGAGGATGATCCCTGAGATTTTCTCCTTACTTCTTCATTCAAAACACCACTCTTGGAAAATTCCATAGTCACCTTGCCACTAGGAGCTGAATTTGTTAAAGAAACACGAAGAGTCTCCCAAGAATCTGGTAGAGTATTCAGAAGCCAAAGTCCTTGTATCTCATCGTCGAAATTAACACTCATTCCATCAAGGACACCTTGAAAATCATTTATATGGTCAAGAATAGGACTTCCCTCCTTGTATTTAAAAGTCATCAATTGCTTTAGTAGGAACAACTTGTTATTGTCTGTTTTTGAAGCGTAAAGTGTCTCCAACTTTTCCCATAATGTTCTAGCATGTGTACCATTCACAATATGATTGCGAACATTGTCTTCAACCCATTGCCTTATATATCCACATACTTGTTGGTTCTCTAAATCCCAATTTTCATCAGTTACATTCTCGGGTTTATGAGCAGCAAAAACGGAAAGATGCATCTTCTTCACAAATAGAAGATCTTTCATCTTGTTCTTCCATATGTTGTAATTGCTCCCATTTAAACATACCATCTTGATCATATTCGCCTCCATCCAAAAACTCTTGATAGACAACCAAGGCTCTGATACCACTTGTTATGACGGAAAGAGGTAAATAAGAAAACAAAAAAAGTAAAGAACACCAAGTTTAACGTAGAAAAACCCTTCAAATCGAAGGTAACAACCACGGGATCACAGAGATCCAAACATCTCCACTATATCAATAAGAGGGTTACAAATATTCTCCCAAATGGCTACACAACAAGTGCCAAACACGGAGAAACAATAGTGACACTAACAGAAAAAAATCAAGAGAAATCACCCGAAATAGAGCTACTGGTCGGGACTCAAAACCAGATGCTGCGGACCTCCAAATCCGATCTCTACTGTTCAAATCAAACACCAAGATGTTAGGAACACTCAATCAAAATTCCAGCCCGATCCAACGGTGAACAAGCTGGCAAAGGAGATCTGAAGTTGGCTGGTCGGAGAGTAAAAACTGCAGCAACTAAACTCTCTCTCTCTTCTCTCTTTGGTGAAAGCTCTCTCAAAAACCTCTCTTATGTGATAATGTCTCTCAAATACAAAAATAATGAGAATGATTAATTCTCTCTCAAATTGTCCTATTTATAGATGATGAGTGGTGTTTTTTTCCTAAAGCCAAACCAACTCCAAATAGGAATAGAAAATTCGAATCCTTTTTCAAATAGGATTGAAAACCAAAAGAGAATAGGATTAGGACATGGGCCTTTGGCTGGAACATGGACTACAGCCCAACAAAAACATACGCCACAAATCCTATAAAATAGGGATAACTTTTGTTAGTTTCATATAATATTGTGTAGAATTTTTCTGTAAAGGTTATTAGGTTTTAATGATTGTTCTAATATCTCAATTATTATATTATTTTGTTGTAGTTTATGTTTTTTTCAAGTCTATATTGTAGATAAATGTTCGATCGTACTTTGAGGAATTATTTATGTAAAGATTAGGTCTAATCATATTGTTTTAATATCTCGATTATTGTAGTTTTATATTGTTTTGTTATAGTTTATATTTTGTTCAAGAGTATCTCGATTATTGTAGTTTTATATTATTTTGTTATAGTTTATGTATGTTCTGTTCAAGTCTATATTGTAGATGAATGTTCTATTGGACTTTGAGGAATTTTTTGTGTAAAGGTTAGGTATAATCATATTATTCTAATGTCTCTATTATTGTAGTTTTTGTTCTATTACTATCTGTTATTTTTTCTGCATATTCTGCTCAATACAGGTGGTAGATGAACGTTTGGTCTGGCTTTGATGAATTTTTGCGTAAAGGTTAGTTTTGATTGTATTGTTGTGATATCTCGATAATCATATTATTTTGTCGTAGTTTACAAATGGTAGATGAATGTTCTATTGGGCTTTAAGGAATTTTTTGTAGATGAATTCAGTCAGATCGGATTTTGAGGAATTTTTTGTGTAAAGGTTAGGTCTAATCATATTATTCTGATATTTCTACTATTGTAGTTTTTGTTATGTTACTATCTATTATTTTTTTCTGCATATCCTGCTTAATACAGGTGTTAGATGAACGTTCGGTCGGGCTTTAATAAATTTTTGTGTAAAGGTTAGATTTAATCATATTGTTCTAATATCTCGATAATCGTATTATTTTGTTGTAGTTTACAAGTGGTAGATGAATGTTCTGTTGGGTTTTGAGGAATTTTTGTGTAAAGGTTAGATTTGTTAGGATTTGTCCAGAATTTCCTAGTTTACTTGAATTCTACCATAATTGTGTTTTACTTTAAAAGGGTTTTCTTTGTGGAAAAGGTTTCCTTGAAGGAAAAGATCTCTTTCATAATTAGTTAACCTCTTTCTTGGAGGAAAGGTTTTGAACCTCTATAAATAGAAGATCCCTCTTCTCAAATCACAACACAATAGTATCCACAATGTAGTCATCAAAGAGTCTTGTTTAGAGGGATATTTCTCCTAATAGATTTTTATGCTTTTTCAATATTAGGTTTTCATATGTAGGCCAATTGGCCAAACCCTATCAATAATATGTTTTTAGTATGTTTTATTTTTCATTCGATTTATCGTCTATATGGTTTGCAAATTAATAACTTTCACATGAAGCCTCATCAATTTCGAACCAAACAAGTGTTATCAAAGCTTATGGTTCAATGATCCTATTGTCCAATTGTTGAACTAAGTTACAACAAATTTGATGATAATGAAGATGTATGTCCAAAGAAATACATGTGGAGATAATTGTCAATCATATTTTCAACAATCCTATTGTTACATCTTTAAAAATAAAAGCTCACTTTTAACCCGGCAAAGGACTCCAATATTTTTAACCCGAAAGGGCTCATATACTTTTTACCCAAAAAGGCTCCATTTTTAAGCATGTCAAGCAGTAGTGATATATGAAGATTATGTGAAGAAGAAGATGAAGATCAATCTTGCTAGAAAATTCAGGCCAAGGGGAGATTTGTTAGGATATGTCTTGAATTTCTTAGTTTACTTGAATTTTACCATAATTGTGTTTTACTTTAAAAGGGTTTTCTTTGTGGAAAAGGTTTCCTTGTAGGAAAAGATCTCTTTCATAATTAGTTAACCTCTTTCTTGGAGGAAAGGTTTTGAAGCTCTATAAATAGAAGATCCCTCTTCTCAAATCACAACACAATAGCATCCACAATGTAGTCATCAAAGAGTTTTGTTTAGAGGGATATTTCTCCCAATAGATTTTTATGATTTTTCAATATTAGGTTTTCATATGTAGGCTAATTGGCCAAACCCTATCAATAATATGTTTTTAGTATGCTTTTATTTGTCATTCGATTTATCGTCTACATGGTTTGCAAACTAATAACTTCCGCATGATGCCTCATCAATTTCGAACCAAACAAGATTCAATCGTATTATTTTGTTGTAGTTTTTGATCTATTAAGATGATGTATCACATTAGAACTTGTGCCAATTACGTGTTTTACCAATTGAATTTCTCAAAGGTGGAAATGATTTAGTTAGCCCCGTTATCAGCATGTATTGAAATCACTACTACTTTGTTTTACGACCATTGCATGTGAAATTGCCCATCTCAGCACAGCTAATTCCCATATCAGTGGATCGTTAACATCTGCAATATTGTAGGCTAACCTTGCAGTCAATTTATGTTTCTAGGGGAGACGTTGGAGTGATGAACTTCACCAAGCAGTGAAAGCAAAGAAAGAGAGAATTTTTTTCTCTCTCCAATTTTGCCCACTTTTAAATTTCCTTTGTGAAGGTCACCAAGTTAAACCTGTTAACTGGGTCGGGCCGGGTCAACCCCGCTCCGGTTCAGTAATTTTTACCGAGCTCGATCCGGGTCTGGTCCAGGCGTGACTCTTACTGGGTCGGTCCGTGTCAGGCCCAACAGTAACAATTTCCTCAACATCCCAGCCCCGACCCATTTAATATGTATGACCGGCCTTAATGGTCAGGTCCGGGTTAGGCAACCGGTCCAGATTAATAGGCCGGTTTACTGGTTCCCGACTAAAAAAAATGGTATTTTGAACTTTGATTGTTTTTTAATATACATTCAATATATACTACTTAAGATACAACTTTAAAGAATATAAATACGTATATACATTCAATATATATTACTTTAAAGAATATTCATACATATATACATTCAATATATACTACTTTAAAGAATATACATACATAAACATTCAATATATACTACTTTAACTAATATACATACATATATACATTCAATATATACTACTTTTAGAATATACATACTTTAAAGAATATTCATGCATATTATACATTCAATTTCTATACATACTTTAAAGAATATTCATACATATAATACATTCAATATATACTATGTTAAAGAATATACATACATATATACATTCAATATATACTACTTTAAAAAATATACATACATATATACATTCAATAGATACTACTTTAAAGAATATACATACATATGTACATTCAATATATACTACTTTAAAGAATATACATACATATGTTCATTCAATATATACTACTTTAAAGAATATACATGCATATATACATTCAATACATTCAATAAATTCAACAACAGATACTACTACTTAATAAAATGTACATGCATACATACATACATATATATATATATATATATATATATATATATATATTCATTATACTACTAATTACAAGAATATATACACAATATATTCAACAACATATGCTATAACTTAATATAATATACATGGAATATATTCAACAACGTAAACTACTATTTAAAAGAATATGCATACAATATTCAACAACTTATACTTCTTAAAAGAATAATACTTCAATATATTTAAGTATTGACATATACTATTTAAAAGTTAAACTTATATAGAATTTTTATATGTCAATACTTGTTTAAGTAATATTTTCTAATATTATTTTTCAATAAATATTTTTTTAAATTTAAGTAAACTTTGATAATAATATATCAAAAGTATTGAATTCATACAAGATATTCAATTTAAATTTTAAATGAAAAAAATATGTAAAGAGTAAATGAACTTAATATTTGATTATTGCAAAATATTTCAAAACTTACAAGTTACAAGGTTGCAATAACATTTCACTAATTTCACAAAGTTAGATTGAAAAATGAAAATTCAATTGATTAATTGTAAATTCTACAATTTTTTCATCATTTTTTTCAATTCACCCATGTGAACATTAACAGGAATTGGCTGTGGCTTGTTAAAATCAATGGCACCAAAGCCATGCATTGGAATTGATTGTGCTGAATTCTCTCTTGAAGTCATTATTTCTTCAAGATCTTTTTCGTCTTCCGCCTCTATGAACATTCCTTGATTTCTTCGTTCTGCTCTAATCCAGTCTCTAAGGAAAACTAAAACATTCATGGCATTGCCTCCCAATGAGTGTCGGTTGTCTCCAATCTGCTGCCGTCCTTGACTAAAAGTGCTCTCTGATGCAACGATTGACATTGGAACATTCAATATATCTCTAGCTAATCTTGAAAGTACAGGATATTATCTTTCATTATTCTTCAACCATTCCAGAGTGTTGATTCTACCACTAGAATCCTCTGTAGGCTGCATAAGATAATACTTAAGCTTTTCCCGACTTGTGGTTCTTTACGATGAAGGCTGCAATCTATTCCAAACAGATAGATCAGAATCACAATAAACAGGCATACTATGTGCCTGTCTTTTAGAGGATGATGGTTCCTCAGAAGGATGGGGAGCAGGGGTCGGTGTAATATTTGATGGTAAAGCATTGTCAAGTAACTTAGCATAATGATTGTATAATGTGTTCATGTAACTATTCGCATCAGACATAGCCGTAAACAAAGAAGGTTCTTCATTAGCTTTTACTTCTAAAGCAGAATAAATAAGAGAAGTAAATTCGAACATAGTATTATATTTCATACATGGATTTATTATAGCACCAACTAAGTAAATAGGGGGAACCGAAAAAAAATATTTTTTAAATTTATCAATCATTGCATCAATAGCATCTTTGTAACCTAGTTTAGACTTATACTCGTTAAGCAATAATGAAATGTCGTCTAACTAAGCTAAAATAGTACAAAGAGTAGGATAATAAGCACCAGAAAATTCAACCGTAGCGAGATAAATTTTTTGCAAAAAATTAACAATATCATCAATTTTAGCCCAATCTGAATTTTGTAACATACTATCGGGAAAAACACTAGCAAATTGGTTAAAAGTCATAGTAATAGGAACTTTATAAATATTGCAATTATTTAAGAAATCATAAGCAAAATTCCATCTAACATCTATTTCTTCAGGCATTAATCTCGGTCTAAGTCCATTTTCCTTACATTTTCTTTAAATTCGGTAAGTCTATTTTTTCTATTATTTCCTTGAATAAAGCCAACTGCAAGTCTAACTTTTTCAATAGTAGGCTCAAAAAAAGCAAAACCATCTTTTACAATTAAATTATATATATGGCAAGCACACTACTTAACATGAAATATTTCGGGTAACGGTGGAGAAAATTCAATTTTTAACAAGTCAATAGCAGCATGTTGTTAGATGCATTATCTAAAGATATGCATAAAACTTTACTGTCAATACCATAATATCTTGCTACTTTTGTAATAGATTCAGAAATAAATTTTTCAGTGTGTCTACGGTCTTCATCATACAAAAATACTAAAATACGTTTTTGCATAGCAAAATTTTTATCTACCCAATGACAAGTAATTGTTAAATAATCATTTTTATTAATAGCATGATCAAGATCAGAAGTTAAAACAACTCTACATGGAAGATTTTTTAATAATGCAGATAAATAGTATACATATTGTGCATGGAGTCTAAAAATATCGGACCTGTTGACACCTAATTTTCGCCCTCCCCACTCCATATTAGTTTTCGAGCTTCTTGATTCCAAATAATTTTAAAATAATTATTTTATTAAAATAAATTATTTTGAAAATATTTCCAAGACTGCCTTTTGAATTTTAGGCGAAATTGATATGTTATGTGTTTAATTATACAGAATCATATAATTTATACTTAAAGAAAATATTTTAGAATTTATTTTGAGTGAAGCGTTTGGTTAAAATTGCAAATACTCTACTTTTCTCAAAATCGATAGGAAAAATAAGGAATTGATGAGATAATTGGTTCCTTAATTTTTAAACAAAATAATTGTGCTTTGTTAAATATTTATTTTGAAATTATTGAATTTGAGAAGCTTATTGAATTAATCGGAAATTAATTCCGTCTTGATTTGGTCCTATTATTTTAAATTGGTCATTTTACTAACTTGAATTGGTTAGAAATGCAATTGGACCTTTTCTATTTATTTTCCTCTATTTTCAGACCTCCCCAGGCCCAAATACTAGCCAAAGACCTAGCCCAAATACCTTTAGACCCTTATTACTCGTCTTCTTCAACACATAACAACAATACAACTCCAACAGCAAACAATATCAACGGCCCAACAACAACCCGACCTCTACTCGACAAGAAAACCCAAAAAATTTTCCTCTTTCCCGATCAAATCCCTCAGCTCTGTTTCTCACCCTTCGTACGATAGCCATGTGACTATCACACGCAAATTCGTACTCGGAAGCTTCTAGAGATAGCACAGGTGGCCTCTCCAACGTTCGAATCCTTGAAAATGGTGGATTCCTCTCGATTCCGTATCATTGAGGTACAACGTTGTGCGATTTTCATTGGCTATGGGGGAATTCATTTATCCGCCCCAAAAATCCCCAAAATTGCCTACGAATTTGGCCCTCTTTTGGTCCAAATTCATTCTATCTAGCTTCGACACCAAATCTAGCAAGTGTATTGGTGTCGAAGTTCTTTAATTTTAATGTTGTTCTTATTTACTTATTTTTAGTTATCTTATATTTTGATTAGGAATCGTATTTGGTTTTCTTGTGTTGTGTTTTTAAAATACACTCAAATGTTTAGGTTATTTTGACTCAATGTTTTGTAGGAACACTGTTGATGGATGAGGCAAAAGCCAAATCTGACAAGCATATTAGTGTCAAAGTTTTCTATTATTCTGTATCATTGTGGGAATAATGAACTTCTTGAAAAGATTGTACTTCAAAGCTATGTAAGAGTATAGTATCTAATATGATGAACTTGATGAAGCTTAAGTAGGGAAAGCATTTCTTTTCCGTGTGTCCATTAATTTTAAAATCTTCGAAAAACTTAAAATCCCGAAATGTTTTGGCTCCAGGTTATCTTGAAATCTCCCTATTTACGCACGATAAGAAAATTCTCATTCCTTTTTAGTTTGTTATTTTTTAGGAAGCTCATAATCTTTTATACTAAAATTAGAAGAACACATAATTTGCCATTTTAATGAATATATGTTACATATATTGTAACTTCAAAGACAACATTACATAATTCATTCTTTTGGTACGCAAGTTTATATTGACACGAAACACGCGCAACACACGTATTCTAAACTAGTAAATAAAAATATAGAAGATCTCTAACAGTTTTAGTCTTTAGATGAGACATTCATATACTTCTATATTGTCTTGGTGGTGCTGGTTCTAGTATGTCGAGCCTCTTTCATGAATCTCCTACCTCCACCACGTATACGTCGCGATATTCAACCAGAAACCATTACACCAATAAGATTCTTCAAAGATGAAATCACAAGTCACAGCTTTCTTCTTTGATTTAAATCGCCGGGAGCTGAATCACTAGAGAGATGAGTCGAGGAGAGAAACTTTGTTATGTTTAATGATTAGGGAATAAATTAGGGCTTTTTAATCGAATAAGGCTTAATAAGGGGAATACTATGTGGAATGATATTTACAAGTGGGAAGTGTTGAGTGGTGAGGCAAACCACATCAGTTTTGCTTATTTCCACGCGGCATAGACTTATTACAAAGTACGAAAAAAGTGTTTTAAGTGTTCAAGAAGTACTAGTTCTATTAGAGGTGTCTAAGTGAATTATATGAACAACTTTAAGGGGGCCTACATGACTTAAGCAAAAAATAAACATTCTTTAACAGTTTAAGTTTTAGATGAAACAATCACATACTTCAACATGATATTAGAGTAGACAGAGATTATCGTGAATTCGAGACTTACCACCACTGTTTTTGACAACAAATGTAGACAACACTTTCAACCCTTTTTTGGCTACGACTTTAATTTTTGGTCAGTATATATGAAGAAACCAATCAAGTTCGAAAGGTCGGTGTTTTTGCCTTGTGATTTTTAGTGCACTCACCCTTCAAAACCTGTCTATACTTAAAAAATGATAAATGTAAATTTAGATAAAATATTAAATGCATCTAATACTATATCAACAAAATATATTCTTATTAAGTTTTTAGGTAAGACAGTCACATATTTCTACATGATATTAGAGCAAGCAGAGGTCATGATGAATTCGAGTCTTACTATCATAATTATATACATAAAAAAAAGAGTTATTAACTTAAATGGTCATTCAATTAAATTACAACAAGTTATCTATCAAAGTCATTTTATGTTTGTTTTGTATAAACAAAGTCCTTTAGCATATTTTTTCTTCTTCTTTATAATGAAATTTTAAGATAAACTAGTCTAACTTGAGTAATTTTGTTAATACAAAATAAATAAAAGCGACTTTGGAATGGAATTTCCAAAGTCAAATTACATGTGCCTTTCTACTATTAGACTAACTAATCCATGTAATTACGATACTGCCCCTAACTACACTACCATGCTTTGCGTCTTTCTTTTTCCCTTGCTACTACCATATTTAGTACATTCCTATTTCACCAATAAAATACCGTTTGGCAAGGATAAGTTGGCAGTGTTCACATCTAATAAGGTTTAGAGTGTTGGAGAATATATAATTGGCAGTGATTAATTAAAGCTCAGAAAATAATTGAAAGCATGCACGTGTGTTGGAGAATATATAATTGGCAGTGATCAATTAAAGCTCAGAAAATAATTGAAAGCATGCACGTGTGTTGGAGAATATACAATTGAAAGTTAGAATAGGAAACCAAATTTTTTTATGATTAGCTATTTATTTAATTCATGTCTAAATAGAATTTTTAGTCTAAATTAATATAAAAATAAGTGTTCTAGTCCTAGGTAAATTAGGATTAGCACTATGTATTATGAAACAGTTTTCTAGTCCTAGGTAATTTAGGCTTAGCACTATGTATTGTAAATAAGTTTTCTAATCTTAGTTAAATTAGGATTAGCATTATGTATTATGAATAAGTTTTCTAATCCTAGGTAAATTAGGATTTGCACTATGTATTATAAATAGAGGTTATTTCTGTTGAGGAATTCCAACCAATAAACTTCGATTCTCAGCTCCTTAATTTGTCTCTCCCTCTCCCATATATCTCTGTTAGAGAAACAAAAAGCATAAAGATTAAAAAAGGAAAAATTTATATAATGTCGATAGCTCAATCAAACAACTCGAAGATCACAGTGTATGTGGTATCATGTTGGATCTTTGCTGCCTTTGGTGGGCTTATGTTTGGTTACGATATTGGTATTTCAGGTGGAGTATCAGGTATGGATGATTTCTTGATAAAATTCTTCCCACATGTATACGATAGAAAGCTTCACGCAAAGGAGAACAACTATTGTAAATACAATGATCAACTTCTCCAGCTATTCACCGCATCCTTGTACCTATCAGCTTTGGTTTGTAGCATCTTCTTCGCTTCCATGGTCTGCTCGCTTTTAGGCCGTAGGCGCACCATTCTAATTGCTTCTATTTTTTTCATTGTTGGGGCCGTTTTAAGTGCTGCCTCGGTAAACATATGGATGCTCATTGTTGGTAGAGTTTTGTTCGGCGTTGGTGTTGGCTTCGGAAATGAGACTGTTCCCCTGTTTTTGACAGAGGTAGCACCAATCCAACATAGAGGAGCTGTGAATATTATGTTCCAACTATTCGTAACAGTAGGAATATTCATAGCAAATCTTGTGAATTACGCAACATCCCCAATGCACCCCAATGGATGGAGGGTGTCACTCGGCATTGCGGCCATTCCAGCGTTGCTTCTGCTCATCGGTAGCGCCTTTGTTATAATTGACACTCCTGCCAGTTTAATTGAACGTGGAAACAACGACCAAGGCAAAGCTGCACTAAAGAAAATTAGGGGAGTTGAAGATGTTGAAGCTGAATACAAGGAAATAATTGCTTCTTGTGAACAAGCCAAGGCGGTTCAAAAACCGTTCAGGAACCTCCTGAAGGCTTCCAGTGTTCCACCACTTGTGATAGCGATACTTTTGCAGGTGTTCCAGCAATTCACTGGAATTAATGCGATTATGTTCTACGCACCTGTCCTGTTCCAGACCATGGGATTCAAATCCAATGGTGCACTTTTGTCCTCTATCATTACTGGACTTGTTAATGTTGGTTCCACCGTTGTTTCAATATATGTTGTTGACAAGGTTGGAAGGAGAAAATTGCTCCTCCAAGCTTGTTGCCAGATGTTAATCTCTCAGTTGGCAATTGGAGCAATATTGTCAACCAATTTGAAGGAGACAGGAACATTGGACAGGACACTGGCAATAGTGGTGGTGCTATTTGTGTGCACATATGTTATGTCATTTGCATGGTCATGGGGACCTCTAGGATGGTTGATTCCCAGCGAGACATTCCCAATGGAGACAAGGACAGCCGGTTTCGCCTTTGCAGTCGGCACAAACATGCTCTTCACCTCAATAATCGCTCAGGTTTTCTTGACAATGCTCTGCAAAATGCAGGCATACATTTTCTTCTTCTTCTCCGGCTGGATCGTCCTCATGGGACTCTTCGTCATCTTCTTTTTGCCAGAAACCAAGGGAGTCCCTATTGATTCAATGCTTGAAACTGTCTGGAAGCAACATCCAATATGGAAGAAACTCTTCAACTATCAATAATACTATTTTCAATTAATATGTCATGTACAAATAATATTTTAATATTAATATGTTTAAATTGATTCTCAATTCCTGATTTAATTAGTGATTAATTTTATGGAAGTTAATCCCGATTATATATCTATGTATTGAGGTTTCGTGCGATTGGATGAACTTTAATTTTGGTTCTATTATCTTTACCTTTTTAATATTATTTTTCTAAACAAAACAAAAGAACTTAATGTTAAGATGAACTCTCATTGGCTGCCCTTAAATAATCACTAAACCTGATTAATGCTTCCACAATCCAACTTCATCAACGTGAATGTCTTCAAGTGCTTGGCAAAATATCCCCTTCTCCCATTTTATTTTCCACTGACAGCTTCTTCTTCCGTTTCACCTAAATTGTAACACGCTTTTTTTAATATAATAAATTGTATTCAATAAAAGACAAGATTTATACTTTTGCGTATTAATTATAATGTTCAGGAGTACCAAGTGTCAACCAAATAATAGATTATGTATTCCTTAGGTTTGGCAACACTCCCTAAATAGGTAATGGGTCTTCCTTGAGTTCTTAATAACAAAGGATCATCATGGTGACGGAATTTGGAAATGGGTCTGATAGAGGCAGTTTCACTTTTAAGTAGTACAAGTGTGTAAGAGGTCGCGACAATAGTTTAAGTGTGACATCGACTTTTCGGGTATAGTTTAGGATGGAAACGATGCCTTTTCCCGTAATATAAGTACAAACCATGCGTATTTAGTAGGCATCATAGACCAACCAAGCAAGAGTAATAACTATCGCATAAAGAATGTTGATAACCTTGCACTCAAAAAGGTCACAGAGTTCAATCAATACAAATAATAAAAGCAATATTGGTAGGTGATAATATGAGATGCAACGAAATGCTATGGACAATGATCCTATCGATATACACACCCTCCAAAATGGCATGTTGTGAGGTGGATCTATGGGGACTTACGAGATCGATACACCCCCTCGTAACCATTTCCCGTGGCAAACATTCGCACTTTCCTCAATATCATCTTCTCGAACTCGAATCAAACTTTCATCATTATAAATCCGCCTGGACTTAAATCATGCAAAAATCAGTGTATAGTTCGCCCAAACACAAATCGGGACTAAAATTAGTATATAGTTTGCCCAGACTCGAACCGAGATAAAAATTAGTATTTTCTCTCAAAAATGTCTTTTTCATAGTGCTATTTTCATGATCCATGAGAATGAACGAGTGTGCATGATAATAATGAATAAATCAAATTTCAAATACAAGTAATAAATAAAAAATGTCATCATCGCAATTTCTATAGGCTACAAGCCCTAACAACAGTCAATTTGCTCTCCAACCGTGTCCTTAAGCTATATTTCTGCACATTAAGAAGATTAATTTCAATACGATGTCCGTCTTGGCCAAATAACTCCTCATATACAAAATATGCCAGAAACTAGGTAAAACTAAACAATGAAGAAATTTCAAGTCATGAACTATATATCAACTAAATTCAAATCTCGAATCTCACATAAAAAATCAAAATATTCAATACACCAAATCTGTCATTTTCCCCAACCCATAACATATTTTATACAATAAGTTACCACCGAAGCTAAGATTGAGAAAAGTAAGTCATAACCTACCTCGAAGGTAGAGCAAATGCACTGCGAACTTCCAAACCACTACCATTCCTTCACGTTAAAGGTGGCAAGTGGGCCGGTTTGACCCGACTCTGGCCCGGTTAGACCGGCCCAATAGTAGACCGGACCGGACCCGGAACCGGTATGGGAGTGGGCTAGGGGGTTTTTAGGGGGCCGGGCCGGTCAAGGTAACAAAACCGGTAGACCGGCCCAGTTAGAAAATCGGACCAGGTATACTGGTGCACCGGACTGGACCGGCCCGGTTATAAATTATTTTTTTTTTTAAATGCAAATGGGGCCGGCCTGCAAAAGACTGTTTTGGACCGTTGAGGCCCAACGGCTATAATGTCGTTGGCCCAACGACCAGAACAACCTTTTAGACTATTTTTTTTTTAAAAAAAAAAAACTAATTCAAATTTTTTTTTCCTATAAATACATGCCATTTCGAAAATATTTTCTTACAATCTCACTCTCTCATTCTCTCTCAAATTTGCTAAAATTATCTCATAAAGTGTTCTATTATATTTTATTATTTTGCAATTACAAATACTACGTGAAAATTTCCAAAAGTACTCAATTGATCAACTTTCGAACACTTCAGAAATTTGGTATTATCGTTCCATCTCTTACTTTTAATTTTTAATTAGTGTATTATTTGTTGAATATTTATTTGTATTTTTTTTGTGTTTTTTCAATAATTGTTAGTTTAATTTGTAATATGGATAGATTAAGGAAAGTCGGTAAAAGTGTTAGAAATTTTTGTCCTGAAAGTGGTAATGGTAGTGGTAGTAAGAAACAAATTGGTTTCGGTAGAGGTAGTTCAAATACTCAATATACTTGTGTCCCTTCGGTACCAATTAGCGAACCCTTTGAGAATGAAATACGTGTAGGTGCTCACGATATGAATTATTTAGAGGCCCAAGAAAATTATGGTATAGAAGAAGAGAATGAAGTAGACTCTGTTGATGTAGATGAAACTGATGATGATGATGTTGATGTTACACCCGAATCTGGTAACGTTAATGTTCAATCTGAATCGGTTAATCTTCCTCCCCGTCACCCTGTAAGATCTCGTAAAAAATCTAGTATTGCGTAGAATTTTTATACTCGAATAGAAGGAACTACTAAGGTTAAATGCAATATTTGTCAGTTAAAATACGAGCATAAGACTGGGGGTAATAAAGGAGGTACGGGTCAGTTGATGAGACATTTGCGGGAGAAACACCCAATAGAGCTAGCTCAGGTAACTGGTGGTGGGACAGTTGGGGGCCCAAGACAAACTAGATTGAACCCAAAAATCGGTAAATTAGTTAAGGATTATAATAAAATGAAGGATCATGAAGAATTAGCAAAAATGATAGATGTGGGTTGTTTGCCTTTCTCTTTTGCTTCTTCTGAAGCTTTTATTCATTATATTCAGGCAATTTATAATCCTATGTTTGAGGGTATTCCTAGAAGTACTTGTCGGTCCGATATTTTTAGACTCCATGCACAATATGTTTACTATTTATCTGCATTATTAAAAAATCTTCCATGTAGAGTTGCTTTAACTTCTGATCTTGGTCGTGCTGTTAATAAAAATGATTATTTAACAATTACTTGTGATTTGGTAGATAGTAATTTTGTTATGCAAAAACGTATTTTAGCATTTTTGTATGATGAAGACCGTAGACACACTGGGAAATTTATTTCTGAATCTAATGCATTTAACAACAACACTGCTATTGACTTGTTAAAAATTGAACTTTCTCCACCGTTACCCGAAATATTTCATATTAAGTGTGCTTGTCATATATATAATTTAATTGTAAAAGATGGTCTTGCTTTTTTTGAGCCTGCTATTGAAAAAGTTAGACTTGCAGTTGGCTTTATTCAAGGAAATAATAGAAAAATTAGACTTACCGAATTTAAAAGAAAATGTAAGGAAAATGGACTTAGACCGAGATTAATGCCTGAAGAAATAGATGTTAGATGAAATTCTACATATGATTTCTTAAATACTTGCAATATTTATAAAGTTCCTATTACTATGACTTTTAACCAATTTGCTAGTGCTTTTCCCGATAGTATGTTACAAAATTCAGATTGGGCTAAAATTAATGATATTGTTAATTTCTTGCAAAAATTTTATGTAGCTACCGTTGAATTTTTTGGTGCTTATTATCCTATTGTTTGTAATATTTTACCTTATTTAGCCGACATTTCTTTATTGTTTAATGAGTATAAGTCTAAACCAGGTTATAAAGATGCTATTGATGCAATGATTGATAAATTTAAAAAATATTTTTTTCCGCTTCCCCCTATTTACTTAGTTGGTGTTGTAATAAATCCATGTATAAAATATAATACTATGTCCGAATTTACTTCTCTTATTTATTCTGCTTTAGAAGTAAAAACTAATGAAGAACCTTCTTTGTTTACGGCTATGTCTGATGCGAATAGTTACATGAACACATTATACAATCATTATGTTGATTTACTTGACAATGCTTTACCGTCACATATTACACCGACCCCAGCTCCCCATCCTTCTGCGAAGCCATCATCTTCTAAAAGACAGGCACATAGTAAGCCTGCTTATTGTGTTTCTGATCTATTTGTTTGGAATAGATTGCAACCTTCATCGTAAAGAACACTAAGTCGGGAAGAGCTTAAGTATTATCTTATGCAGCCTACAGAGGATCCTAGAGGTAGAATCAACACGCTGGAATGGTGGAAGAATAATGAAAGACAATATCCTGTACTTTCAACATTAGCTAGAGATATATTGGATGTTCCAATCTCAACTGTTGCATCAGAGAGCACTTTTAGTCAAGGACGGCAACAGATTGGAGACAACCGACACTCATTGGGAGGCAATGCCATGAATGTTTTTAGTTTGCCTTAGAGACTGGATTAGAGCAAAACGAAGAAATCAAGGAATGTTCGTGGAGCCGGAAGACGAAGAAGATCTTGAAGAAATAATGACTTCAAGAGAGAATTCAGCACAATCAAGTCCAATGCATGGCTTTGATGCCATTGATTTTGACAATCCACAGCCAATTCCCGTTAATGTTAACAAGGGTGAATTGGAAAAAATGATGAAAAATTTGTAGAATATACAATTAATCAATTGAATTTTCATTTTTCAATTCAACTTTGTGAAATTAGTGAAATGTAATTGCAACCTTGTAACTTGTACTCTTGTAAGTTTTGAAACATTTTGCAATCAATCAAATATTAAGTTCATTTACTCTTTACATTTTTTTTTTTCCATTTAAAATTTAAATTGAATATCTTGTATGAATTCAATACTTTTAATATAATATTATCAAAGTTTACTTAAACTTAAAAAAATATATATTGAAAAATAATATTAGCAAATATTACTTAAACAAGTATTGACATATAAAAATTCTATATAAGTTTAACTTTTAAATAGTATATGTCAATACTTAAATATATATATTGAATATATATATATATATGTGTATGTATATTCTTTAAAGTAGTATATATTGAATGTATATATGTGTATGTATATTTTTTAAAAGTAGTACATATTGAATGTATATATGTATGTATATTCTTTAAAGTAGTATATATTGAATGTTTATATGTACGTATATTCTTTAAAGTAGTATATATTGAATGTTTATATGTATGTATATTCTTTAAAGTAGTATATATTGAATGTTTATATGTATGTAGATTCTTTAAAGTAGTATATATTGAATGTATTTATGTATGTATATTCTTTAAAGTTGTACATATTGAATGTATATATGTGTATGTATATTCTTTAAAGTTGTATATATTGAATGTATATATGTGTATGTATATTCTTTAAAGTTGTATATATTGAATGTATATACGTATGTATATTCTTTAAAGTAGTATATATTGAATGTTTATACGTATGTATATTCTTTAAAGTAGTATATATTGAATGTATATAGGTATGTATATTCTTTAAAGTAGTATATATTGAATGTATATGTATATTCTTTAAAGTAGTATATATTGAATGTATATATGTATGTATATTCACTAAAGTTGTATATATTTAATGTATATACGTATGCATATTCTTTAAAGACGTATTTTAAGTAGTATATATATTGAATGTATATTAAAAAACAATCAAGGTTCAAAATACTTTTTTTTTTTAGTCTGGACCCGGTAAATCGGCCCATTAATCTGGACCGGTTACCTAACCCGGAACGGCCGATTAACCGGCCAAAACTATTAAATGGGCCGGTGATGGGCCGGGTGATGGAATTATTCCTGTTGGGCCTGGCCCGGCCCGGTAAGAGTTGGGACCGGACCGGACTCGGACCCAGACTGGTAAAATTTAACGGACCGGAGCCGGGTTGGCCCTGCCCGGCCCAGTTAACAGCCTTACTTCACGTAGAGCCTTGAAACACTTCAAATCTATTAAAACCACGGTGTACAAGAGTATATGAATTCATCGATACCCATATTGCAATACAGAATCAAACCCCGAGAACCAACGTCAAAATTGGAATTTTCTTATAAAATTATTATATCCATAAGACAAGGAACTCAAATATGAAATTTCTTCAAAAATAAAATTCGAATTGAACCTCAAATCAACAAAAAACATTTTCTTAACTCAAGGAGAAAAATCTCCAAATTCCATTACTCATACGTGCTAAATTGATGAAATAAATAAAAAATCATTAGGAAAATACCAATAGGAAGGTTAGAAACTTAACCCTGTGAATAAATCTAGGAAAGCCTCCGAAGATCCTCCCAATCCGTCTCAAATTCTCCCAAAATTTGATTATGAAGCTTAAGTTTGAAAATGGGATTTAAATTTTATCCCAGTCTATTTCCTTATTCGCGAATGCGAGCTCCTTGTAGCGATCATAGTATTGACCCAACCAATACCTTCATGATCGCAAGATCTAACTAACCAGCTCCTTCGTAAATTTGGTCATCTCGTGATTGATGAGAAGGGCCACTGATCTAGATGACAACAATAGAAAAATTTGTTCAAGTCTCGGATCGGACCGTCAAAACTCGTTAGAACTGTAACACCTCAAACGTTTAGGTTATGATTTGAATCGTTCTACATTAGTCAAAGGTCATGAAGAACTTTTTTATGAAGTTAAGGATCTCCCCAAACAAGCAGTAGGGGCATACATTTTGGATAGACAAAATATGACTTCCATAGGGCATAAACAAAGGAAGAACTTGTATGAATTTGGCTCCTTTCCATTTTCATTGTCTCCATTTTCCCCAAGTTCTTACTTGGATGAGAGACACATGGCATGAGTTAAAATTGATGTTTAAGATTTAATTAATTAAAATAAGATTCTAATCATGATTTAATGGAGTGATAAATATTCTATATGTTTGCTTTCAAATTTTTTGTGGTCCCACAATTATAGCTACATAATTATTTTATCCATAATTATATTTTTAAAAGTTCTCTTTAATTTCTTCCTACTTTTTCTTTTTTTTCCTACGTTGGTTCACCATTTTTCTCACTGTCTCTATCTTCCAACTTCTCTTGAATCTTTTGATTTCATTTTAATCATTAGACACTTTTCTTTAAAACTAGCTATAACAAGGAATGGAGACACTTTAATATTTTTAGTAATCAATTTCCTTTAATCATGCTAATTAATTATTTATATATAGTATTTGATGATGCTCAATTGTGTTATTATAATACTTTGCTAGACTTATAGATTCAAATTAATGGGGAGGGGGGGGGGGGGGAGGAATTCTGCCATCACATTTTTGGTGTTGTCAATTTTTTTAAAGCAAATATTGTTTTGGACGAAGAGGAGAAAAGAGAGTAAAGAAGTTTGGCACAAGGAGAATTAATAAAGTTTTAAAGCTAATAAGTATTAATTAGTTAAATCATGGTTAGAATCTAACTTTAGTTAACTAAATCTTAACCATTAATTTAACTCATTCCGTGTGTCTCTCATCCAAGTAAGAACTTGGGGTTAATGGAGACAATGGAAATGGAGAGGAGCCGGATTTATTTTGTATAGTGAATTAGTTTCTTTGGGCGGGTGCTAGTTTTGGCTTTGAGAGTTCACCTCTCCTTGTTTATGATAGTAGTTAGCAGTTAGGCATTGGTGAATGCTTCAGAGGTTAACTTACTGTTTTAATCTCTGTTTTTGTACATCTTTTTGATGATGAAATAAAAGGTCATGCCTCCTTAAGGCATAAGTTATACATATATATATATAAAAAAATAGACCCAAACATGAAATTTTTTGTATGAGTTTAGTAAAGTTCAACCTCAATCAAGCACGTCTCTAGAATTTTAAACTGTTGAGTGGTGAATTACTTATATAATTAAAGTTCTCCGAATCTAGTTTTCAATGCATCAAACTGTTCGTCAATCCGAACTTTGTACAAGAAGTTATGTACATTTTAAGAAAGTGAATCATTTTCCCTAAAAGATCGAGATTACCTCATCTCAAATTGCACTTGCTTGATAAAAAAAATGAAAACGAAGACCTGGGGGTTTGTTCTTATTTTACCGGAGGGGCTTGAGTATTTGCTTTTCCTTACTCCTTGTAACACCCCGTACTTACCAAACCCTACTTGACGATGTTGGACAATGGATACTTAAGTGTTGAGTGACAAAAGTATGTACTTTGTAAGGTTAATGATGAGATAATTGATATTGGGCATAGTACATGGGATTAGACCTTTGTAGGAGGGGTAATACCCCGTATATTGTCGAACCTATACGACTACATGTACCTTTATGGAATTAGTAAAACATGGGAGATTTGATGGATTATACATTAATTTGTGGGCATGAATAAATCTTGCATCATTGGGCCCAAAATGAAGCCCAAAATTAACAAGAAGACATGGCAGAATATAACAATTTGACCCATTCTTCCCATATTGGTCCATTTGACCAATCGACCATGAATTTAATGCCAAGAGATGGATAAGAGTGACTTGAGGGACCTATATATATATACACACACAAAAGGAAGTGGGCTAAAGAAGTCTTGAGCCATTGAGCTCAATGGAGGCCCAAAATTACATGGAAGACATGGCCCAAATGATAGAACAGATCCATTCTTGTGTTTGACCAAGAGGACATGCTTTTAGTTGGATAAGTGTGACCATTAAATGCTATATAAATCAAGGAAAAATCAGATTTTATTCATATCATCACACATGTACCATTCTAGACTTTGCTACAACATTTGTTCTCTCAACTCAAACCCTAAGCCTTCATCCTTTTGGCCAAAGATCATCACTTGGTGAGTATTGGTAAGTGTATATTATTATGGTTTAATATATTTTATGCATGGAAAATGATTTATACTATGTTGGTTATGTTGGTGGAGTGTGAGAAGTTCACTATGTGTGAAGTGTATGTGTTTGTTAATTCGGAGGATGGTTTTGCCTTGTAAACTTGAACATGGGATTGTGGTCTTGAAGAAAATGAATTTGATGGGTTCAATATTGTCATGTGAGATGTGATTATAGTCTCCCCTTGTTTGTTCATGGTGTATAATATTTGGAATTTCTATTGTGAAATTGGTTATGGTTTTGGTGGCGGATTGGCCGTAAAGTGTCGTTTTGGTGATGTTATGTGTGTTGTGAGATCATGGCTGGTTGTTGGCATGTTAGATGATCAAAATTATGTTAAAATAAGTTTGGTTATGATCGGACCAAAACGGGCACCTGCCCTCGCAGACGAAGCACCTGCGGGCGCAGGTGCCAACGCAGGTGCCTCTGGCTACTGCCAAAGGTCACCTGCGGACGCAGGTCACCCACCTGCGGGCGCAGGTGGCTTAGCGGATCGGCCCAGAACTCCGAATTGCTTGGTTTTGCATCCCTTTGGCCGAACCCCCTATACCCTTCATAGATGTAATTATCAACTTGTGATGTCATTTTAATGACTTTAAAGTGTCGTATGAAGGCATGTTGGACTATATTAAATGTGGATGGTTGTTCATATGTTGTTATGAGGCAAATTGATAAGCATAAATGTGACGGAATGGAAAAGAGAAGGCATAAAGGGTAAGTGTGATGCGAAATGCTATTGTTATACGAAATCTTGGTCAATGTGTGTAATGTTAAGGTGTTGTTGGTATGATAATGCAGTGAGTTGTATTGCAAGGAGTGAAATGAAGTTATATGGCGGTCACATAGTTCATTGTCGTTTTGTACGCTTGTACGGTAAATGATCGTTAACAAGAGTTTCATTGTGGTCTTGTATTGTAGAGTGAAACATAAGGAAGAAGCTGGACTGTTGTGTTCATATATAGACTTGTGTACTCGTACTTGGAAGTAAAGGTATGTAAGGTTACTCTGTCCGTATTTTTCTATGGCAAATAGTATTCACATTGACATTACGCTTGTTCCATCCCGAAATGTGCTAAGGTATCCTATATCCGGTTATCCATGGTCATTGTCATAGATTTCCTACTTATTGATCAATTGTGAATCTCATGTCTCATGTCTCATGTTCATGAATAGTGTTCCAAAAGCCCAATAAGGTTATGTTCCAAAGTTCCAATAGTGGTTATACTCGTATCTATTGTTCATTGATTATTGTTCCAATGGTCCCGGTGGTGTTATGTTTCAAATGATATTGTGTTTCCATTAATGTTTATTCACATGTCTCTCACTCATTGATTATTGACCCAAAATTTCATATAAAGTTATGATTATCATTGTAGCAATCTCACACAAGTTAAAGTATCAATCTTATGAGGTATAATGTATCACTCTCATAACTATGAAAAGGGGAACAAGACTGTAAAAAAGTGATGCACACTTGGTTACTTTACATTTTATTGAGTATGGATCAATCTAAAGGGCGTAAGTTCAAGATGGAATAATCCCAGTAGTATGTTATATTTATATATGATAGCCCACCAAAGGTGGATGTCCGGTATTATATTCATATATTATAGCCCACTAAAGGTGGATGTCTGGTATATATTATAGCCCACTGATCAGCTGGATGTCCGGTATATATTATAGCCCACTGATCAGCTAGATGTCCGGTACTATTATTATGATATATATGACTATTGCCCACTGATCAGCTGGATGTCCGATATATATTATAGCCCACTGATCAGCTGGATGTACGGTATTATTATTATGATATATATGACTATTGACCACTGATCAGCTGGATGTCCAGTATATATTATAGCCCACTGATCAGCTGGATGTCCGATATTATTATTATGTATATATGACTATTGCCCACTGATCAGCTGGATGTCCGGTATATATATAGCCCACTGATCAGCTGGATGTCCGATATTATCATTATGATATGTATGACTATTGACCACTGATCAGCTGGATGTCCGGTTTATATTATAGCCCACAGATCAGCTGGATGTCCGGTACTATATTATATTATATGCCACCTATAAGGTGATGAACGGTATTATATTATATGCCACCTATAAGGTGATGAACGGTATTATATTATATGTTACCTATAAGGTGATGATCTCATATAGGTAATAAAGGAAGTGATGTGCAAGCTAGTACACCAACCTCTCAAGAGAAAGAAATTAAGTTACATATGTTGGTTGGGGGCAAAGGTACAGGAAAATCATAGATGTAGGGTGGACACGATTCTAAAGTGGTATTTTCGTATTCGGTAGATGGCTAGTGTTACTCACATGTACCTTACTCATGAGCATTTTAACTAAGGTAGACATACATTGTTATTCACCAGTGTCCTACTCCTAGATGAATTATGATTCACTCATCTCTTATTCAGTGACTGAAGTTCCTAAGCTGTCATAATGTTGTAAATTCTAAGAGAACTATCCCAACGAGGGTAATGAGGTAAAGAGGGCTTGTTTAGTTGGAATAGCATTATCCCAATCATGTAATGATCCCAAGTTCCAATAGAGTTATACACATGTCTCTTATGCATTGACTATTATTCCAATGGTTCCAAGATGTTGGGTTCAAATAATGTTGTGCCAAGTTAATGTATCTATCTCTCACAAGTAAAGATACCAATCTTACAAGAGTAAAGATGTGAAGTAATGTATATTTGTGTTTCAAGTTTCAAGAATGTTTCTATCATCCAGGTACCACTCATAGTATGAAAGAAAGATAAATGAAGTAAAGAATAATGAAAGAAAAGGAAGCAATGCTATGTTATGTTAACCCTACCCATGGAGTAGATGTATGTTATTGCCCACCAAAGAGTGGATGTATGTTAAGAATCTCTCAAAAAGAAAGAATCATTTGTGTAGAGGAAGCTCATAAATAAAGTCAATCTCTTGGAAGTAATTCTCTTGAATGAAAGTAATTATGAAAGATATTATATGAATGATAAGGATATGATTGAATGATCGAAAATAATAATGAAAGAAAGGTACATGGTTTCACATATAGAGTTTTCTCTTATAATTATTCCCATTGCAGTTCTTATGTATTGATGCAGTAGTCTTATGGCCTTACATACTCAGTACATTCTTCGTACTGACCCCTCTTGGGGACTTACTTTACATGTTGCAGGTGCAGGCACTAATAGACCTCCACAGTAGAGTGACAGTATTTGCAGATCTTTGGTGAGCCCCAATTGGTTCGGGACTTTCCCAGTCATAGTTATACATTGGATTTGATGTTGTAGATGTTATGAAATGGTCGTATATGTATTTAGAGGCTTTTGTAGACATGTATGGGTATATGGATGTAAGATATGTACGTTCATTTTAACGAGATGGCCCCAACGGCCAAGGTTTATATATGTATATATATGGCATTTCATATTTCATGACTTACATGAGATAGTATGTTATTCATAAGGGGACAAGCATATGAACGAACATAAGCAAAGATTGGTTCTCTCGGGCCTTATCGGCTTCGGGTGCCAATCACGCCTCAATGGGAATTTGGGGTGTGACACTCCTGAATAGTGAAAGATACTTTTTGATAAGCCATCTTTTTGGTTTCTTTTGAAACTCTTTGAAATAATTTTGTTTTTCCTTTATCAAGAGAACAAGGAACTAGAAGTCTGCGGTTACTGATATGATCTTTTCTTACCATGAGGATTAAGCTGCCAAATGAGATTATCCTTCTTTGGACTGGAAGTGGCAGTGGTGCTCATCCACCGACTCGCAAAGCAAGCAAGCTAGCGTCCCAGTGCAATAATATGCTTGGCGAGACAGCAAAGTGAGGCCCAAAAATATGCACGAGCGCGTGCATCCGCACGTACAGGCAAGACGGCACACGCTGCTAGGCACCCAAAGTCTCCTCCATGACGTGCTATTCCTGTAGCCTTTTAAGTGTGTTTTTCTGCAATTTTTAAGCCACTCTTTAGTTTTCAAAATCCTAGCTCGACTATTATCTCTTCTCCATTTCATCCTATATCAAGGTAAGTCTCTGCCAAGTAATTCTAAGCGTTTTCAAGTAATTTTAACATCCAAATACGGATTCTTAACAACCTTTTCATAATAATCTTAGGGTCTTCATGAAAGTCCATATCATGATTTCAAGAATGAATTCTTGGAGTTATTATTCTAAGATTAGGTCTTTCTTCAAGTATTTTGGAGCGATTAAGGTTTGTAAGACTATTCTAATTCAAAAACCTCCTCAATTATAACCTCTTTATGTTCAATTGATTCCATTCTGGATGATCCAGGATTAGAGCGAAAGACATGGTAAACTTGTTAATTCCTCAATTCTTGAAGTATGCTCATGAAACCTCCTTGTTTTTGGTCTTATCGTATGAATTGCCCTCATTATTAAAATTCTATGATTCTTTTCATGAACTTTAGTTAATTTGTAAACCATAAAAACTTATGATATTTCCATGACCCTTAATGAATCAAAAACTCATTTTTGATGATGATATAAAGTTTATGAATTGCAAATGCGACTTGGTTTTGAAACCCTCAAGTAAGAAATTTTCCTTTTTCATAAAAGTTCTATGGCTATTGTTTCAAGTCATATGTTTTAACTCATCTTTCCTGAACCCGCTATTTAGTTACACTAGAAACTCCATGAAATTGACGTTGCTTTTCAAATCCCGATTCTAATTTAAGGCGTTTGGATCTTGTTTAAACTTATTGAACTCATCATATGATTTTAAAGTCTTCATGAGAATTTAGTTTGATGTTTTTGAAAAATTGTTTTACGAACTCCTTGCATGCATGACATTAAATTTTGAAAGAAAGTATTATTAGCCTAAAACTCTAAAACTAGTATATGATTCAATATTTTCATATGAATTAGAACGTAAGGGCTCAAAGTATGATGTTTTATGATTTAGAGCGCGTAAGGGCTCACAAACAGTATGTTTTATTATATAAATTTGAGCCAAACATGATATTTAGCTTATCTTACAAGTTACAATATGAATATATATATGCTTTGGGAGAATCATTTAGCATTGAGATAGGTATTGGGTTGAAAAAGACCCATTACCTAGAACTACATTGCCATCGTAGGTTATGGATGGTTCTGCAAGTCGGATGACTTCATTTCATGTTATCCAAAATGGATTTATTATGGATCCTTACTTCATGTTCGTCCTATTGCCCTAACAAAGTGTATTACAACTCTGCCAACGTGGGTGAAAAACATTGGGCATCGTGAGCTCACATGGTGTATGTTGGATATAGAAACTCCCCAAATAGAAAACTTTGTATTTCTTAGTTATGCATTGTTTATGACTTTTTCATATGTTCTAAGTATGATGACATTTTAGAAAATCAACTTTTGTTCGTGATTTCGCATCCTTTTTTATGGTTTCAACAGTGCAAAGTTTTCAGTTCAAATATCCTATTTTACACTCTCAATTATTAAAGTTTTTACAACATTATTATGTCACATCTTAATTCTTGATTTCCTCTATTGAGTTACTAGATATCTTATTCATGCTAAGTGCTTATCAATTACTATTATTGTTTCATTATGCTATTTTACATACCAATACATTCAGAGTATTGACGCCTTTGGCACTACATCATTTCATGATATAACTTCAGGTATTTTGGTGCTTGATCAGACTCTTCAGTAGACTTCATTCTTTAGCTATCGGTGAGCCCTCCATCTTTCCTGAAGGCACAGTCTAGTATTTATGTTGGTTTAATTCAATTGTTTAAGGTATGTCGAGGCCTTATCTCAGTAGACATTATTTACTTATTTAGAGGCTTTGTAGACATATGTAGTAGTCAGATTTAGATATTGTTCAGTCTTTGGATTTCCATAATTTCTAGATTTATAAAAAAATAGATTTATGTTATTATATCATGATAATTTATACATTTTTTATGCATTCCATAGTTGTGCGCTTATGATGTTAAATGGAAGGTTCTCTCGGATTAGTGATGGTCTTGGGTGCCTGTTACGTCTAGGGCCTAGACTCGGGTCATGACAAGAATCCCCCAAACACAAACTAACATTGTGAAACAATCATAAAATACATTTCAGACCTATTGAAATCATCAAATCACCATTTTGAGGTCATCTTGTACAAATATTAACCGTGGTCAACTTCAAACTTAAGTAACTTTACAAATTCAACCAAAGGTCTAAAACACCTCCAAATTCCTCGCGAACCGTACCAAATCCTCCGGACCTAGTGGTATCATCAATAATCATACTCAACCATGCAAACTCCAACTGTTGACTTTGGTCAAACTGTTCAAGTTTCTAACTTTCAAAATTGAAAAACGTCCCAGAAAGGCATTAAATCACTATAGAAATTGTGTCATCCATCCCCTTAAGTCATAAACAGCTAACCGAAACTAAGGGGGTGAGTCTAACAGGAGAAAAGAAGTGCAAATTTTAAAATGACCTTGAGTTTCATTACATCATCAACTATTAAAATACACGTTCGTCCTTGAACGGAAGAGATAGAAATTACATGAAAGATTAAAAAGTTGTGGATATCTACTCCGTATGTACTGCTTAGTCTCCCAAGTGGCCTCTTCAACTAGACAATGTCTCCATCCTTCCTTCACAAATGCTATCTCTTTGGACCTCAACTTTTAAATCATCCTATACAAAATAGCAATAGGTTGATCAAACTGCATTGATGAATCCCATTGAGGCACATAGGAGCCATCTGAACCATATTTCTTAAACATAGACACATGAAAATAGGGTGAGCACATGAAAGACCTGGAGGCAAGGCTAACTCATAAGCCACCTCACCAATGCGTTGTAATACCTCAAAAGAACTCATGAACCTAGGGCTGAGCTTTCCCTTCTTGTCGAACCACATGACA